>CM060454.1:27147500-28347500 GCA_030544415.1 Thalia dealbata | reverse complement strand
CTCTTTGTGGAGGGAGGTGCATTCATTGTGCTCCTTGCCGGTGAATTGGACGGGAACAGGGGAAGAGTCGCTCGCTCTCCTGTTCCGCCGCCCCTTCCATGTTCTCCGCCACTTTCTCGCCTCCTCGCCGTGGCCACCGGTGGATATCGACTCCCTCTGGAGTCGACTCAATGCTCGACTCCTTACCGCAAAGGGGAAGGACAGTTTCCGTCTATGTCTCTAGGTGTCCAAACTAGTTTAGGTTATCATATAAGATATGTCACCTAACTAGTTTTGTTTGTCACCTAGTATCTTCATATGTCGCTATGTGTTGTAGGTTCTTCCTAGTGTCATACACCTTTAGAATTGTAGAACACAAGCTTATGAGGAAACATAACATATCATATGTCATTGCAACTAATTCATATCATATAAGATAGCAATAAAATGCACATCACGGACAATATAAAATGTTTAATGACAATTGCCCACTTGGGCGCTCTACTGCAACGGCTGTAAACTAGCCGAAATAACAACGCACCTGAATCCTTTAAGTTAGCTTAACAAAAATTTCACGGGCTTGCCGTGTTTTGTCTATCACCGTTGATGCAGATTTAAGAGTGCTCCTACAATCATAAACAATGTTTACTTTCTACCTCTTTTTTTTTTGTTTAATTATATGCTACCCTTCCCTTTCCTATGACCCACCCTAATCATGTAGGGTGGTTTGGGTAAATGAAGAGGAGTTCTCTAATATCCTTGAAGGAAACATTCTAGCTAAAGGGAATTGCATCTCAAATGATTTCAGATCATAACTAAGCATATGCACATTCATTTCTACAATATATTTCATACCAATTTAATATATTTTATCAGACCGTGCAATAAAAGAATTTTAAAATAACTACATAATTAATTGCCTTGGTAAGGAAGGAGATCTCTATTTTTAATTTGATCGTATCTTACATAGTTCCAATAAAATCAATTTAACACAACCCAATATCAACAAGAAAGAATGATCTTAACCATAATAATGAACCCCTTAAAAAAATCCTCGAAGTTTTCCTTCGGCAATACCACGTGTACTATATACAGAAAAGTAATACTACTAAAACACTATAATAGCACTACAACGAGATGCCCTGGCAACCTCACTTGTAAAAGAATCATAACACCAACATAGTTGTCATAGAATAGGGGAAATAATATTAACAAACCCAACAACAACATTACGTCAATGCAATCCTATTGGTTGCTGCCAGACGCGCTAGCAACCTATCCACCACTAAAAGTTGAGAACTTAAATCACCGAAACAATTTCACAAGAGTCACAATCCATCAATTATGTACGTTAGACGCATGGTTATATTGTAGGAAAATCAACTTCGTCAGGAAACAAGTTTCCAACAGTAAAACAGTGTGTCTTAACTAACAACATCAATAAAACAGTAAAGCATTTTTTCTCCAGTTATCATAATCAAAAACCATAAACCACCAACCTAAATGTGTGAAAAGTAGTGTCAAGGCACAGTGGACATAACATTCAAGGGAATTTTTATTGTACATTTTAACAGCATAATTCACACATAATTATGCATGTGTGCAATTTCATCGAATAATACCAAGGTAATTAATTTAACAAGCAATCGCACTTACAATATTTCTTTATGAATTAAGCTACCCAAACCCCAATGCATTGGATTTTTTTCTTAGTCAGAATCGAAAGGGAGAAATGAGAGAACCAACCTAGAGACGAAATTCGACTTAGTCGGAGCTTCGTCGGTGCCCTCCCGTCTTCCCGTTCGCTCCTACGCTTCACGTTCGCTCCTCGGCCTCACGTCGCCTCGGATCAATGACGCTCTGCTCCCTTGCCCCAATTTTCAAAGATGCTGCAGGTTCGGCTCCCTACTGGTCCTTTGATGGCGTGAGGAGATGGGGAGGAGAGTAGAGGAGAGAGGTGGTGAGGATGGGAGGCTTGGGAGTGGAGGTGGCACCCTCTGCTGTCTTCGGCAGAGAGGGGTCTGAAAGGATCCTTTGTGAGGGCTTATCAGAGAGGCTTCTGCCCCTTTTCGCCAACCTGAAACTCTAAAGGCCTGCGACGATTATCTCCATAACTCTTTTGTCTATCTTGCGCAGTTTTGATTCGATCTCTAATGACTCGGATCTTCTCCACCGTCTGGTCAACTAACTCGGTCCCTGCTAAGGGTCGTTCACCATCTTCGTTCTAGTAGATGGGTGTCCTGCATTGCCTGCCTTATAGTGCTTCGTAAGGTCCCATCCCTAGTAGATGGGTGTCCTGCATTGCGTCTGCTACTATGTTGGCTTTGCTCGGGTGATAGTTGATTACTAGGTCGTAATCTTTGATTAGTTCCAGCCCATCTCCTCTGCCATAGGTTTAACACCTTTTGAGTTAACAGATATTGTAGACTTTTGTGGTCGGTGTATATGTGACATCGCTCCCCATATAAATAATGTCTCCATATCTTCAAGGCAAGGACTATAGCTGCTAACTCTATTTCAAGTTTTGGTGGAGATTTGAGGGAGAAAAGATGAGAGAGGCGTCAGCGGCGAAAGTTTCGTCGCCGGAGCTTGATCCGGCGATTGCCGGCCATTCCGGCCGCGGAACTTCGCAAACTTGGTAACTACGGCTTCTCCTCGATGAGAGCTTTCCATTGGTACCGGAGTTGAGAGCTGTTGGCCGCCGGTCGGCCGCCGGCGAGCTAAAAACCCTAACTTAGGGTTTCCGCCCAAATTGGATTAATTCGTGAAATTGATCTCGTATGAGCTATAATAATTGGGGAAAATATGATTTTTGGAATCCTTGTGATGAGAGCTTTCGAATGGTACCAATATTGGTACTGTTCGGAGAACTTCGCCGGTGAGGGTTCCGGCGAACTTTCCGGCGAGCTCCGGCGAACTTTCCGGCAAACTTGAGATAAAAATTAGGGTGATTCTAGAGACTATTTTAAGCATGTTGGTGAAGACGGATTTGTAAAATTCTTACCGAATTGAGATGTTGAAATATTCACAGGAAATACGATAAGCAGGCACGAGGATACGAATGTTCGCGATACGAACTAGAACGTGCTTGTAACGCTAGAATCAGGTGAGTGTTTATTCTCCAGGTAGAATAAACGGGATAGTTCTCAATGTTTAGTCCAGGAGAACTATATCCCTTTGGTTAGATATGCTTGATATTTCTTTGGCTCTCCTGCTAGTTAATTATCCTGAGTATGATTGCATTTGAGTTGTGAATCACCTTTGATATTCATGCTGCTTGATATACTGTTCATTGATTCATTATAAGCATAATATTATGCTTTTATTGACTCTAGATCTAGCATATGCATTTGCCTGACTCTTTGTGATACTTCTTTCACTTGTTAATGCATATGGCTAGTATGATCTGATACTGGATAGTGTTATAGACACTTTCACTGCAGTGATAGGATATTATATTATTAGCACACCCATGGGCCGCCTAGTGTGAGGGGAATGGGATGTTAGTGCTCGAGGTCAGGATGGGAGATCGGGATACTCCTGACTGGGTTTTTACTATGGATTAGCTATGGATACCAGATAACAAAATCCATTGGGCAACTCAGGGGGAAAGGGGGCTTTGTTTATTTATTCTTGCACTTCTGCTTTGATCTGGGTACCTTATGATATTTGATTCCTCCCCCTGAGGTAACAGTTGTTGGCCATAACTGTATTTTGATTATGCCAGCCCCAAATATAATCTCGTGTGATTCTTGATTACTCATTTTGATTGGCTATTGCACACGAATAGTCATATGATTCTATTCTTGAGATTTTGTTATTTTATGTTCTCGGTTTTATATTATTTTCTATCCAACTCACTGAGTACGACGTTACTCACCCCGTAGGGGAACTCATTTTTATTTTTCAGGATCACAGCAGGAGAGAGACTGATAGATATCGCAGTGTATAGTCAGACACCTGATTTCTTTTGAAAGGTAGAACAGTTCTACCTTTGTTTTGTGTGTATAGGGATCCACTGGTTAGGTACTTTGTATAACCTTGGGCATGTATCCATTTTGATTGTAAATTACTTGTATATAAGTGTGTGCTACTGTAGTAAAGACTTGGTTTTAATAATATATGCTTTTAGAGTTATATTGATCTGTCATCCAGGTTCTCTCCTTCCCTAAATAGAGGGGATATATATCAGGTACGCTTAGTGGGTTCCCATATAGTTTCGGGAGTAAATGGGGCTATGTGTGGAGTTCACTGCGGTCTGCCACGTGCCCTAGGGGAAGGTACGGGGCGTGATATTTATCATTCATACTGATGTTTTCTCAATAATAACGTGTTTGCGAATCCCATTGTGAGACTTCTGTAGGCAGATGTCCACCGATGCTCAATTTATGTTTGAGATGACGGTAAGATGGATATGGCTTAGAGCACACATACACACTAATTCAGAGTTATTATGATACAACTATTGTAGCACGTTGGATTTGCTGCTTGCTTACGAGTATTGTTTATTGAATTGAGTTCATAGTCCTATTGCAAGTGGATAGGTAGAGTTCTCTTTAGTTATTTTTCAACTTATATTGTTAGGGACTAGTGATATGCTGGTTGAGGGGTGTGATTATTGCGGGTAAAAAGAAAGTTTAAATTGCATAAAACTTAGTCATTTGTTTTGTGTTTTATCCATAAATTTGCCAACATAATGTTAGATCATATATTTTGAGCATTTATTAGTTGGAATATTTTCCCTGACTCATTTTCTAACTTATTAAGATAATTTTATCTTGTTGTAGAATCGAAATAGTACTGTGGAAACTCAGCCAAGTATAGATAGTTCATCACCAATTTCACAAGTATTACAACTTTCACAAGTGCCAACAAGCGAACCTACCCAGACTTCCTCTTACTCTCCCTACGAAAAGACGTACAGAGGTAGGGTATGTAGTAATGTTGATGAACGTTTACTTACATAAAGCAAGTTGCCATATTATATTTTTAAACCTCTGCTGGCATTTTGCCACAGAAAAATATGTACGTAGGACAGCTTGGATCACATGCTTGCTCAGATCACCAAGGAATAATCGATGAACAACCTGCAGTTCACATGATTACGTGCCCCGGCCGCTCCCACGCAGTAGTTAAGCATTAATTAATTACCTTGCATGTGTCCTCTTCTTCCTTCTTTCCTTCTTCTAATTAACGAGCATTATTCTTTCTTTTCCTGCATATGTAATTAGATTCGAAGAAGGGATGCCACCCGAGGTTATATATACATAGAGAGAGAAGTGAGGAAGAATGACTCAACATTCAACCATGAACGATGACGACCTCATTTCCGTCATGTGGCGTTCCATCGTGCCGACAGTAGTCGCTGACGGTGGTGAGCAAGCGAGAGACCTCGAACTTTTGCCGGTGGATTACTGTAATCCTCATGATCATGAGATGCAGGTGAAGGAGGATCCGACTACCTATTACGCTGAACCTGTAGGTGGGTGATTTCATTGAAGTTAACAACTTTAATTACCTCTTATCATCATCATCATCATGTGTGTGTCTCTCTCTCTATATATATAAATGAATTGCACGTCTGTAAGATTAAAATTTCCTAATCAGTCTGGACACATTGTGAGTAACGAGGGAATTCAGGTAGACCCAGCCAAGATTGAAGCGGTCATTAAATGGGAGCAGCCAAGAAATGCGACAGAGGTGCGTAGTTCCCTCGGGCTAGCGGGGTACTATAGGCATTTTGTCTAGAATTTCTCGCTCATTGCAGCCCCAATGACTAAGCTAACCAGGAAGGATGCAAAGTTCCAGTGGACCCAAGCCTACGAGGACAGCTTCCAAGAACTAAAGACTCGGTTAACCACTGCACCGGTCCTTACTCTTCTAGTTAGTGGTACCGAATATGTCGTATTCAGTGATGCCTCGAAGCAAGGCCTTGGGTGTGTACTGATGCAGAATGGGAGAGTAGTTGCTTATGCATCCCAGCAGTTGAAGAAGCATGAGACGAACTACCCTACCCTTCTCCTAGCTCACCTGAGGTCGTGGTTCAAATCTCGCGAAAAAACTCCAACTGTGGTGGCCGGAGCGTCGTCCACAAGGTGAGTTCCGAAGGTGTCGCCGAAGCAGGGGAAGAGAGAGGAAGAAAAGGGTCGCGCACGGGTGAAGGGAGAAAAATCCGAATTTTATAAATAATTAAATTCGTTAATTCACATTTAATCCTAGCCGTCCATCCTTGATTCAATGATTTGATCAATCAAATGACGTCCAAATTACGATCCGTCGGTGCCGTTGGATTCCTTATCAAAAATACTATCTGATGGTATAATTTTCATGTCAAAATTTCATACTACAAAAATTCACAAATTTTTTACAAATAAGTCCTTCTATTATTATTTTATAAAATTCCTACTTGGTTTAGCCAAAATTCACACTTAGAGAATTTTACATATAGCTAGTTTTCTCTGAGCAATTGCAGTGCAGTTCTAAGGTGATGAGCATGCTCCTCACTATTCCCCGAGTAGATAAGTATGTCGTCTATGAAGACAATGACAAACTTATCTAAGTACTCGTGAAACACTCGGTGTATTAGATCCATGAATGCTGCTGGTGCATTAGTGAGTCCAAAGGACATAACTAGAAACTCATAGTGTCAATAGTGAGTCCTGAATGCAATTTTTGGTATGTCTTCATCTCTGATTCTGAGTTGGTGATATCCTGACCGTAGGTCTATCTTTGAGAATACTTTTGCACCTTGCAATTGATCGAATAAATCATCAATTCAGCATAGTGGATATTGATTTTGTATAGTGGCCCTGTTCAGTTTGCGGTAGTCGATACACATTCACATAGTCCCATCCTTTTTCTTGACGAATAGTACCGGTGCTCCGAGGGGGACACACTGGGGCGGATGAATCCCTTATCCACTAGATCCTGCAATTGTGCCTTCAATTCCTTTAACTCTACTTGTGCCATTCTATAGGGTGGCTTGGAGATTGGAAGTGTCCCAAGCGCCAAGTTGATGCAGAAGTCTACCGCCATTGCTGGAGGTAATCCTGGCAAGTCCTTGGAAAATACATCTAGAAATTCCCTAACCACCGGAATATCTTCCAGCTTGGCCTCTTTTTGTCTTGTATCAATAACATGCGCGCGGTACCCATGACAACCCTTTCGTAGGAATTTCCTGGCTATTACCATGGAGATCACACTAGTTGGCAGTATGCGATATTCTCCGATAAAGGTCAAGCCAGGATGTTTGGGGTTTTTGAACTCCACGGTCTTGGTGAAACAATCTATCAATGCCCCATGAGCCGTGAGCCAATCGATACTAAGGATCACGTCAAAGTCCGAGATGTCCAGCAAGATTAAATCAGCCATTAGCTCTACCTCCTTAATGGTCACAGGGCAGGCCCGATACACCTAATTCCTGAGTATTTGTTCACCAAGGGGCGTTGAGACTATCAACTCATACCCGAGCATTTCCAGTGGCTTATCCGCCCGCTTAGCAAATGCCATGCTAACATACGACTTTTGTGATCCGGTATCGATTAGGACTCGAGCTAAGGAGCCGAATAAAATCATAGAACCTATTCACACATCAGACATCAAAGAAAATAATAATTTCTAAGTCTTTATTAAGTTGATGGGGTTATCAAAAGTTCCTTATTTGCTATTACAGCTTGAAATAATAATAAATAAAATAAAATAAAATAAAAATGGAATATGATTCAAAGAAAAGTAATTATGGTTCTAATACTCATCCTGATGGGGAGTGTTACCGGTGATAACATCAGGGTTCATTTGTGCGTCTGCACTATCCATAGTGAATATGGGGGTCTGCGTGTGTGGTGGTGGTGCCTGCGACTGCTGCCCGGGTCTAGCTGATGGTGGTCTACTCGGTGCTACGGTGGATGCGGTACGGAGAGCTGGGGCAGTAGAACGACCTCTGTTAGCACGTCCAGACGTTGGTTGTTGTGATGTTGTCTGGTTTCTCAATTGTGGGTAGTTGGGACGAATATGCCCTGTCTGGCCACAATGATAGCAGGTAACACTTCGGCACAATCCTGTGTGCATTCGAGTACAATGGCGGCAAACTGGAGGAGGATTTGCCGACATCATGGCGGTAGGAGGTGGTCCGCAAGGAGGTGGCCTTGAATGACTCGGTGCAGACTGGTAAGCTATACCTCGCACCGACGGCGTGACAGGGGAGCTGATAGTGCCTGAAGGTGCGGGGGGTGCTGGCCTCGATTTCTGCTGATTACGACTGTTTTGAGAGGCATGTCGCTTCCTTTTCTTACCTTCGCTCTTTCCCCTCAATTCTTGTACGACCCGCTCCTCCTCAATAGCCTCATTAGCAATCTCTCTAAAGCTTGAAATCTTAGTATGAGTTATTCGTGAGCGGATGGCCAAGTCCAACCCCCACTTGAACCTCTTGCAACGGTATGCTTCAGAGTGTACCACCTCAGGAACAAGGGCGGACAACCTGCTAAATTCAATCGAGTACTCTTTCACCGACCTCCCATTTTGCTTACAGTCAAGGAACTCTCGTATATTATCATCATGTTGCAGCTCTGTGTGATACTCTGTGTTGAACTCTTCCGTGAATACAACCCACGTGATTGCAGTGTCTATTCTGGCCCTTAGTGCATTCCACCAAATCCTAGTATCTCTGGTCAGCAGATGACGGGCCACACTAACTCTTCCACTGTCGGGAATACCTAGCTCCTCAGTGACTTGGCTCAAATTTTCAAGCCACATATGGGCCTCCTACGCGTCAGAAGATCCAAAAAACTCATGACAACCCAACTGCCCTACATCTCGGAGCCAGGCTGCTACCTGTCCGGTATGATTGTGGACCCCACACTCAATAGTAGTTGTGGTGGCTATGCCACCACTAGGAGTTGCCTGATACGTCACTGGAGTGGGCAATCCTGGTGCCGCCGGCAGTGGGGTCTGTACCGGTGTCACTGTTGGTGGGACTTCTGGATGTGGCTCTAGTGTGGCCTCCGCTGGTGCTGGTGCCTGTGCCGATGGGGCTGCAGGCACTGCAACTGACGTCGGTGGCTGTCGTTGAAACCACGGTAGAAATTCACCAATCACCTCTTGCATCATTGCCCTCATCGCATCCCTTAGATCCTGTTGTCTACTGTTAGCAAGTGATGTTGAAGTTGTAGGGCCAGCCTCAGACTCCCCTTGTACTACTGATTATTCAGGTCCAATGACCGGTGCAGGGGGTGCTTGTGGCTGAGTTTCTGCCGTTGGTTCCATGGGTGCAGGTTCCAGCACTTACGGCACTGGTGGCGCTTGCTGCACTAGTGATACCGGCAGCGCCCGCTGCCCTGGTTGAACTTGGAAGGGATGCATGGGCCCAGCAGCAAATGGATGATTGTTCTCCAGGATTTTTACGAGGTCTTCCTTGCCCCCATTTCTCTGTCTAGGTCGCCCCTGACTAGGCTCCTTTTGACTTCGCTTTCCTTGCCATCTACACCAGGCCAAGACTTCGATGAAATTCTAATCGAGCATGCTTTTTGTATGAGTGTCTACTATTATTTATTACCCTCCTATTTGCCCAATCATATGCCAAAGTCTAGGAGGAAGAATTTAAGGTAGAGGCTAGAAAAAAAAACTATAAAAGCAGTCAACTTAAATATCTCAATAGCAAACAAGTAATTAATCAAAATCATCAAAAGTAGCTAAATAAATTGTAGCAACCAACTTATCAAACATAAAAGTGTAGAGAGGTAAAATGGAAAGCAATTCAATGACTGTATCAGGGGGTTATGTTTATAATTATCAACCTTCCTAAATTTAATCCTAGATATTTTGGAACCTGGCTCTGATACCACTTTAATTGTCACGCCCCGACCCTCTGTCGTGCACTTGACAACCGCCGTATGAGTAGTGTCTCACCCATACAAGGCTAACAATATCATATAATTCAACATAAATAAAAATTTCTATAGTCATGTCTACTAACTCGAATTACAATTTGTTCACAGGATACATAAAAAGTTGATACAGTCCGTCTACATTATGTGTTTTACACATCGTACCGACTAATCGACTATTAATGTCCTTCTATAGCATTCACTTCCGCTACCCATCGTTCCTCGCCATATCTAAGCGATGTTTTAAATACTTGTGCGCGGGGGAAAATTTGCATGCGCTAAGTCTTGTGACTTAGTGCCTATAGACAGAAACTTCTCCAAGCAAAAGAATGGGCTAACAATACATGTCCGGATGAGTAGCAAGTATATTAATATTAAATCATAATTTAACAATGAAAGGAAGCATGCACGTAAATAATCAATTAGATACTAAAAGTCTAAATATGTGTCTGTGTCTAAAGATTTCTAAGTTTCTAGTTTTCCATACTAACTCCTAGGGCTGCCTGCCTATGCTTAAGGTAAGCCCTAGCCGGGGACTACCACAAGTCCGCCAGTGCCAGACTAAGTCTCTGCCTAGGCCAGTTGCACCGACGTTGGCGGAGAAGGCGGGTGACCGCGGTTCCTTCTCCTTCCAGTCTCGCAAGCCATTTACCCGGACCGCGCTCCGAGACTATCGTATCGTACGTTTCCCATAGACCCTAGGATACGAGACACCGTGTATTGCTACACTTCTGCTTTATAGCAGGGTCACCGACTGACAAGTATACTCTCGGCCTGACCTGCCAGATCCAACACATATGTATAACTCTGGTTGTCCGGACTACCCCTCAAGCATGCAGGACTCAGTTGGAGTATGTCAGCGTCAACAGACACCTTAGTCCTCAGGTATAGCGGCTGAAGTGAGCTCCCCGGCTCCCAGCACCTTAGTTTCGAATACATGCTATGGGGATATCTGACCGTTGGCGAGAACCCCCTTGTTGGTACTCACCGAACGCTAAAGGATGGGTCGGGTGACGCCTCCGCTACCCCTCTTTAGACTAACACAAATGTTGTCTACCATTTGCGAGAGAAATACATTGTTATATAGACCTATATGATTCCTAGAGGTTTATGTCCTAGAAGTTCAAGTCTATGTCTCTAGGTGTCCAAACTAGTTTAGGTTATCATGTAAGATATGTCACCTAACTAGTTTTATTTGTCACCTAGTATCTTCATATATCACTATGTATTCTAGGTTGTTCCTAGTGTCATACACCTTTAGAATTGTAGAACACAAGCATATGAGGAAACATAACATATAACATGTCATTGCAACTAATTCATATCATATAAGATAACAATAAAATGCACATCATGGACAGTATATAATGTTTAATGACAACTGCCCACTTGAGAGCTCTACTGCAGCGGCTGTAAACTAGCGGAAATAACAACTCACCTGAATCCTTTAAGTTAGCTTAACAAAAATTTCACGGGTTTGCCGTGTTTTGTGTATCACCGTTGATGCAGATTTAAGAGTGCTCCGACAATTATAAACAAGGATTACTTTCTACCCTTTTTTTTTAAAATTATATGCTACCCTTCCCTTTCCTATGACCCACCCTAATCATGTAGGGTGGTTTGGGTAAATGAAGATGAGTTCTCTAATATCCTTGAAGGAAGCATTCTAGCTAAAGGGAATTGCATCTCAAATGATTTCAGATAAAAACTAAGCACATGCACATTCATTTCTACAATATGTTTCGTACCAATTTAATATATTTTATCAGATCATGCAATAAAAGAATTTCTAAATAACTACATAATTAATTGTCTTGGTAAGAAAAGAGATCACTAATTTTAATTTGATCGTATCTTACATACTTCCAATAAAATCAATTTAGCACAACCCAATATCAACAAGAATGAATGGTCTTAACCATAATAATGAACCCCTTAAAAAAAATCTCGAAGTTTTCCTTCGGCAATATCACGTGTACTATGTACAGAAAATTAATACTACTAAAACATTATAATAAACTACAACGAGATGCCCTGGCAACCTCACTTGTAAAAGAATCATAACACCAACATAGCTGTCATAGAATAGGGGAAATAATATTAACAAACCCAACAACAACATTACGTCAATGCAATCCTATTGGTTGCTGCCAGACGCGCTAGCAACTTATCCACCACTAAAAGTTGAGAACTTAAATCACCGAAACAATTTCACAAGAGTCAGAATCAATCAATTATGTACGTTAGACACATGGTTATATTGTAGGAAAATCAACTTCGTCACAAAACAAGTTTCCAACAGTAAAATAGTGTGCCTTAACTAACAATATCAGTAAATAGTAAAGCTTTTTTTTTTCAGTCAACATAATCAAAAACCATAAACCACCAACTTAAATGTGTGAACAGTAGCGTCAAGGCACAGTGGACATAACATTCCAGGAGGATCAGGAGGATCCATTGTCCGCGCGACGGCATGGGCATGCTCTTCCGGTCACCCGCACTTTGAAGACCACGAATCACTGCAAGGAGGATCAGAGGGTCATCTGCCTCGCCGATGGGCGCAATCTATGTCACCAGATCTGGGAGATCACACAATGAGATTTGATTATTGGAGGTCCCGAGCGCGCCAGAAGAAGCTGTGCGTGGGTTTCGCCGCCACCGCCTCCCCTACAGATCCCCTGCAGATCAGGTGGGGTGGGGGAAGAAGCGGAGCAGGGTGGGAGACGTCAGCGAGGCCGCCGCCGCCGCAGCCTCGAAGGATGAGGTGGAGGGCTTCAGCAAGTACTGGGGACAACGAGGCTCAAAGTGAGGTTGAGTCGGGGAAGACATTAGCCAAGTACTAGGGTCTCGTTCTTTCTCCCCGGCGCCTGCGGCCGCATCCGCTCTAGTGATGTTGCTGTGCGCGCCCTCTCTACGACTAGCTCCGCTTGATGATGATGAGGAGCCGTCGGTAGGAGGAGGGGGAGGGGAGTGGACCTCGTCCGGGAAGTTGAGCACGGCGCGAGCACCCTTCATCTCGTAGGCAGCTTTATCATAGGCGCGGGTGGCCTCCTCGGTGATCCTGAAGGCACTGAGCCAGACGGGGGCATGGTGGATCTTCGTCGCCAACGTCCCTGGGATCGATGCCGGACGCCACGGTACTTGGCCTCCACCGTTGCCTCCTTATTCTCGCCTTCTTGCAACAGAGATGTTTGGAATGGGGGAAGCAGAGCGACAGAGGAGGGGGTGGGGTGGGAGGAAAGTAGGAGAAAGGAGGAGGAGGAGGAGGAGTTTGGCCATACGATGATGCATAAGATGGCGAGTTTGGCTCTGGCGTCGCTGGAGCGGGGCAAAGATAGATTCATTAGCAGAGCAGACGATGGTCGTCGGAGTCGGAAGAAGCAAGCATCTTCGTCGTCAGTAAAAAAAATCGATTGGGTGAGCGTAGGGTTCGGTGGACGAACCGTCGATTAAGGGTTCGGTGATTTTTTTATTTTTTATTAATAAAAATCGGTCATCGTTCCATGTTGGCACGTTGACCGGTCAGTTTTGGCAAAATTATTTTGCCTTGTTATTCACGATAATAAAATATTTTAATAAGTTAGTACTGTCAAAAACTCTCAATCTCATGGATAATCAATTAAAGAACAATCATCATTAATTACAATGATTAATAAATAAATTAGCTATAATCATTAAACTTATAGACTAAATCCACACAATGTATACTTTCCGATCAACAAATATATCTAATTCGATAGAGCAGTAACCATTGGTAACATTTGTTAACTAATTTTCCTTTCTTTGAACAAAATTAGCACTTTTGGCTTATTAATCTTAAGTGATACAGAAAGAAAAAAGAACACAAGAATCTAATGCAGTGAGAGTTTTCAATAGGAAATATTTATAAAAAAAGTCAGAAACTACCATTGTGAATCAACCTTCGAGCTATCGAGCATGAAGCCTAGTTGAGATCAGGGAACTTCACCGAACAGGATGACAAGCGTTGTTGTATATGCAGCTAAGGAGATTGTAGCACAAAAGGCAGAGGTGGTGGAGAGATTGATCTGCCAGATAGATAGAAAGGGTGGAAAGAAGGATGAGCCGAGAGGTGGAAAGATTGATAATGAAGGGGGCACCGAGAGGTGGAGTAGTCGATTGGGAACGGGACGCTATGCATACACACCCCTCTTATTTTTCTTAATCCTCCCAAGCTTCTTCTCTTACCCCTATTATTGTATATGCTTATCTATAATTAATTATATATAATAATTTCATACTAATAGTTATTGTCATTCTTAAAGGATGCATATATTATTTTATATCGATATTTTCAATGGTTAAAGTGGAAAAAGGAAAAAAATTAGGATTTACACACTAGTAAACTCATGCTATCTTACAAGACTATAAATGCTTTAAATTATAGTAGAACTCACTCTTTCTAACCTTGTTGATTGCCTTCACTTTGTTGTTTTCCTAGTGGGTTGGAGGAGAATAAATAGCAAGAAGTTTTAAATGCTTGTGATTGTGCTTTGCTGAGGGGACACATACTCGCCGAGTGAATTGCATGCCCTGACCCCTAGGTTTGTCACGCCCCGACCCGCAGGTCGACACGTGGTAACCGCCGTATGGACCCTGAGATCCAAATCAGACATACAAAACACGCAGCATCACATCAATAATCATGATTATTTTAATACAATTCTTTAGTACAGTCCCGATATATTCCTAATATAATTCTAAACTCGAAAAATATGACATTTGAAACTAAGTAACGACGACCGTATACCTTCCGCGATGAACCCTCCGCCAACGGCTTAGACTAGTACGTCTACACCTGCACACACATTGAACGTGGTGTGCTCAGCCTTGCGGCCTAGTGCGAAATTACGGCTCGAAATCGAATAAGGATATTAAAAAACTAGGAGGAGTACTCTAGGATGCCTTTGGTTTGTTAATCATTATTTTTCCTTTCGATATATGTAATTCATATCATAAAAGTAATTTAACAGAGTAAACAAACACAAACATGCATATCCCTAGATGTTACCTAAGTTGTATCAGTGTCTACATCATCAGCAAATGTCATATATGTTTTAATACAACTTTAAATCTCTAGACTCGGGATGCTAGCCTATGCTTAGTAGATACCCTGGCCAATGGCATCCATAAGCCCATCAGTGCCTTTCTGTCTCTGCCTCTACCTATGCCCGCTATACTGATGTTGGCGGAGAAGACGTGTGACCCTTGATCACTCTCCACTGTCTCGCTAGTCGCCCTCGATGCCTCCCCTAGCGAAACTGTCGTGCCCTTACATCCTCCTCGAACTCTGTAGGGGCAACGGTGACTCGTGTAGTACTACACATTGCCCGAATACAGGGTCACCATCAACGAAGACTAATCAGCCACGGCTAACTGATAAAAATAATAACCCTAGGATCCGGACTACTCATCCGACTATCTGCAGAACGTCATGGATGATAGCCGCGTGGTCTACGGATCCATTGTCTAAGGCTTCACGTAGGGAATCACCTTCCTAGTCCAATAGCAGTCAACGTCGACCGAGATAGACGCACATCCGCACAATGGACTGTGACAACCTCGACTCTATCGGTGCCAAGTCCATGGTAGGGCTCACCCTCACTAGTCATCTTAGTACTATCACGGGGTCGCCTAAACGACACCCGTGCGGGTATAAATTTTTGGGTAGGGACCTGCTCCATATTTCCGGTCTAGTATGACCTTGGAGTTTGTACGGTCCCTTTCCCTACCAGCTCCCAGTGCCTAAGCTATGTATAGCCTCGGGGGTGGTGCGTAGAGAAACATCACCGTTTTGACGGGGTATGTGAGAAATACCCCTTTTTGTCTAACTTCCAGTGATGTCTCCTAGGAGATCCTAACATGTTATCATTTATATCTATGTTTGCATGGTAGTTGTGTAGCACATAACATAGAAAATAATATAACATGCACAATAAGATTTTAGAACATGTTAAATACATAGCATGATGAACATAGCATATCATTCATGTTAGACAAAATAAAATAAATTATACTAACATACATACATACATAGTCTTAACAAACATTACATTTTATCATATTTAGAGTATCCAAGAATTTCCTAAGAAAACCTCAGCAAGAATTCTCTAGCTTGAACAAATTCAAAATTCGATGAACCAACGCATCTGATTTGGCGATTTACTCTTTAGAACCAACCCACGTAAAATAATAAGCACCCAGACGAACTACTCGAATCACGTATCAACAATTGTCCTAATTAACATAATTATTTAAAATAAAATTTAATTTATTTGTTTCCTAAAATTAATAAAAGTAAAAATTTATCGTATGCTCTAAATCATACAATTATCCTAGTTAAATACCGCTTAATAAGCCTACATTTAAATTTACGAACCCATGTTCAATTTAGGGGCCTATGTTTAATCTATAAGTCCATGCTTATCCATTGGACCCATGTCCACATGCTAGGCCTAATTGCTCATCAATATAATCAATTAAAGTAAATTACATTTAATTAACCAAATCTAAGCATATAATTTGATAACTAATTCTATCTAATCATTCAAATATTAATTAACCTAATTTTAATTATGCTAATTAAAACTTAATTAAAATTCTAGATTAATTCAATTAGACTTAAATAACTTTTATCAAATCTATACCCATTATAAACCCAACACATGATCCGGCCCAAGTCACCCAATGAGCAAATTAAAAACTCATCAGCAATTATTAAATTATTTAATCTTATTTAACTAGGTTAATCATCTAAATTAGGTTTACTCAATTTAATCATTCCTTAATCCAAGAGCTTTTGACTGTAGTAACCAAGTTTAAATTTAATAATGCCTATAATAATAGGGAAAAATAAGTAATAGCTAAACTGACTAGTCAATTTAACACGTTGGTATGTTGACTAATTTTTAATTAAAAAAATTCACATCGCCCGATCGATCGGTCGACGGTCGAACCTGCTCAAAAGAAATTCTTTTTGGCGGCCGAACCCACGCGTGCTTCTTTGGTGATGCCCGGTGATGCTCGGCCGAACCAATGGCCGATCCACCATGGAAACCACCTTCTGCATTCAGCCTGCCACCGTCAGCCTTGCTCCTAGAACGCGCCTCCTTCTCCTCACTGCCCAGAGTGCCTCCTTTGTTTCTCCCTTGAGTCGATCGCCTCTTCGTCCCCTGTTGCTGCTCGCAACCACCCTTGCTCCGGCCTCACCGGAAAGATCTCCTCACCCATGACCTTTGCTCGCAAGAAGAAGAGGCGTCGGAATGAGGAGCTGTGGCCATCACCTCTAGAACTTGATTTGTAGAGAGGTCCATCACCTTCGGAGCTAGGCGCCGAGGCACGGGGGTAGCGATTTACAAAGAGGGCTCCGGTGGAGCGCGTGCGTGGGAAGAAGCAAAGAAGATGGGAGATGGGGTGGGGATGGGAGATGGTGGGCGTGGGAAGAAGTAGAAGAGATGGGGGGTGGGAAGAAGTAGAGGCAGGGGAAGAAAAGCATTGCAGGAAATGGATGATGGGTGGCGGAGTGCGTGGGAAGAAGCAGAAGAGATGGGAAGGGGGGTATCACCTCCGAACGGATGATGAGCTCGATCTGTTATCTGCTTTGTTCCTTCGCACCGCACAACGACGCCGAAGATGATGGATCTTTTCTCCCTGCTCCGAGCGAAGCGACGACGACTAAGATCGCGGATGAAGACGCATGCGATGATGGAGAGTTGTTCCTTTACCCTGCGTCGTTGTGCGTCTTGGTCCATCCCTTCACCCCCCACGCTAGCAATGTCGACGATGCTCCCTCCTTTCTTCCGGCTCCGACGAAGCGACTGCGACCATCAACTACTCCGGCCAAGCTCCTGCTCCTGCTCTGTTGTCCTACTCCGGCGGAAGGAATGGTGTGCATCAAAATCGAAGAGAGAGGGAGTGAGAGAAGGAAGGTGAGAAGGTGAAGAACACGATAAGTCACTGACCTTTGCTAGAAGGATTGTGGGAGAAGAGGAAGGGAATGAGGAGGCAGAGGATTGTGAGCAAGGGGATGAGGTGGATGTACCTCTCCGCTCTGCCACCTCCTTGGGCTGTGCCCGTGGCGGGCACCTCTGCATCTTTCCCCTAGCGCGCCCTTCTCTGTTACGGATTCACCCGCGGGCAGGGACCTCTGCATCCTCCTCCCTCTTTCGCCCACCTCTGCAATGCCCTCGAGGATGCATTTAGGTCTTCGGCATTGCTGCTCAGCGTCGCTAGCATTGCGCGAAGAAAGGTTGGGCGATGAAGAAACAGAGTCGTGTGATCAAAGAGTAGGAGCTTGTATGGATGATGATGGCGAGCTTGGCGACGCTGGAGCAGGGCGAAGGTTGCAGGTGAGGGTCGGTGATGGTCCCTGGAGTACGAAGAAGCAAGCGTCGTTGTCCGTCTTCAGTGAAAAGCAAGCATCGTTCGTCGGGCGAGCCGGCGCTTGGTTGGGTTCGATGGGCGAGTGGTTCAAGTGAGGGTTCGGTGATGGGCGAGCAAGAGTTAAGTGCTTTAATTTTTTATTAAAAAATCGGTCAATATGTCCACGTGGCATATTGATAAATAAATTTGGTTAATGAGGTGAAAAGCTTGTTAAGTTAAGGTAAATCAAGGAGATATAATTAGGAGTAAGTCTACTAGTCTAATTTAGGATTAATTTAGAGTTAATTATGATTGACTAGCTATGGCTAAATTTTGACAATCATAATTGGAGTATGTTCAAGGTCAAGTTAGGGATGTTGACCAAACGTAACATGAGCTTGATATAGTTGACTACTTCGGTCTGTAATGAGTAAGTTGCTTAGACAATGCTTGGGACTTGATCCAATAGTTAATTGTTGATAAGTAATTAATCAAATTATAAGTAGACTTAATCAACATTTAGGGAGACTGATACATCTTAAGTGTGCTGACTAGGATCTATGTTTCGTAAATTAAAATCCAACAATATAATGATAAGCCATAGAAAAAGTTGAATTACATGTTAGCTAATAAAGATCAAATTATTTGATATTAGGTGTGATTGATTGTTTGCTATTTTTTTAATTGTGTTTGAATATTGAACTTAATATATAAGATATTTTATGGTCCACCAAAGTTAATTGTTATGAAAGTTTAGGTTTTTGAGACAATGAAAGGTGGGGAATATCCAAAAAGCTTTGCTTTTGTTGGAGAACCAGTTATTGAGTAAATAATAATTTTATTCAGGTGATTGTAAAGTTGGGCATGCATAAAATATTAAAATAATATTTGTGATTACTAAACTTACATGCTTAACACTTAAACATAAATATCAAAGTCTATACTTCTCCAATTAGAACAATTGAGCTATGTACAAAAATAATATATTAGTTTAAGACGATACCATAGATCCATTGTATGCACTATGATGTATCTACATATGCGGTGGCTAAGCACTACTATATCAATTCTTATATGGTTAGAAAGAAATACACCTTTCTAAGATTTAGTAAAATAGTGTAGTTGAGAAAGTTACTTTTTAACCGGTCGTAACAATAAGATATACTTTTAGTGGATATACTTTTGAGTTGGGATGATAATTATATTAGCAAAAAATAGATATTGGAACAATCGTACAACTTTATATTTCCAAACATTCTACAGATATGTTGTTGAAGTCCAGATCCTTAGATTATCTAAGGTTCACTATAGCCAATATAATATGTCAACCCCTGCTCCTTGTAAAAAGGAAAAAAAAATTAAAATTAAAATTAAAATGAAATAAAATAGAGAAAAGGATGGGTTGGTAAAAAGAGAGAAGTGGGAGGGGTAATGTAGGAAGTGGCAAGGGTACTGTACTGCTCATGCCCTCGTCATTATCCTCACCACCATCTACCATCCCCTCACTTCGACTTCTTCCCTCTCCACCTTCTACATGAGCTCAACTCATCGATGGAAGCCGCCTTCGTCTTCCTTTCGCTTTCCTCCTCCCTTTCCTCCTCACCGATGCCAATGAAGTTGGCCAAACAACTTGCTGGGCATCCGCCTCCGCTTGCAATCCACGTTCTCGAGATGTGGAGTGTCAACGACCATGCCGGCATGTCATCGACGGTTTCCCCCTTCTTCCCATCGTTTTATCTTGTTCCCCTCATTGCTAGAGGTTGCAAAAGGTAACCCGATGCCTCTGCCTTCACCTTCCCCTGCTTGCGGACAAAAAGAGGGTTGTGAGCAGAGCACCCATAATGCAGACCCATAGTTTCCCCTTGTCGTCGACTTCATTTCATTTGGGTTTCGCCGCCCACAAAGCGTGCCAAAACCACTAGAGCTATCGCCTACCCTGTTCCCACTCTTGCTGGATTCACCCTTCCATGTGCGAACGACCACCGGCTCTTTGTTACGCAACCACACCGTTGAAGATACTGCCGATGATCGCCTTCCTCATTTGCTACTAGACGTTGTCACGGTGACTCCCGTTGTACGAATGGGAGCAGAGGTGGTCGACGACCTCCTTCCTCCATCGATCCCTCTCCCCATGGTGTCGCTCTTCCTGCATATCGTTGCCCCTCGTTCTGCCGCCACTGTCGAAGCCAGAGAGCCAGCCTCCCTATCATTGGAGCAGGAGAGATCTCGTCGGAGCTGGAGGAGATGAGCACACGAGCGTCGCTTTTTTTTACTAAGCATGCTTAAACGTTGATTAATTAAGCTAAGTTGGATTAATGAGTTAATTAAATTGGTTTAGTTAATAGGTTGGGTTAGACCGAATGAGAATTAATTGGGTTCGGATTTGAGTCGGGTCTAGACCGGATATGGATTCAGGTTAAATTTATTTGAAGTCGAGTTAAGTTGAGTCAGTTAATATGATTGGGTTCGAGCTTGAGTGAGGTTGAATCAGATTTGGCTAGCTGGGCTGAATTAATTGAATTGAATTGGACTGGTGAACTAATTGAACTGATTTAAGCTTGAGTTGAACCAATCAGATTAAATTGAATCAGACTTGAAATCGAATTAAATTGAATTCAAATTGAGCCAGTTTGACTGTTTGAACCTGAATTGAGTTAAATTAATTTGAATTAGGTCAAAATAGATCAATTTGGTTGACTAGGATTAAAGTTGACCAATTTTGACTTATTAACATCATTGGATTTGAGTCCAAATAAAGCATAGGTTGACCAATTTTGACTAGCTTGACTTGGATAATGAATGGATTTGTACCAGATACTTATAAATACTGGATCGCACCGGTCATTCATTAGCTCCGAGTATGCAGGACGAGCTGATCAAACCTTGGAGCAGGATCAAGTGTATCGGGTCTGCCCTATTATAGTATCAGGGGTCACATTGGAGACAGATTTGATTCCATTAGAGATAACTGATTTTGATGTAATTCTCGGTATAGACTGGCTGACACCACATGGAGAACTCATAAATTGCTTCACAAAGTCCGTGTTTTTTGCCCGATTGGGACTTCCGAAGCTTATTTTTTGAGGGAGATCATTAGTTCTTGTCGATTACTATTATTTTTGCTCTTTCTATGCTGAAGCATATTCAGAAAGGTTGTCAGTGTGTTCTAGCATACATGAGGACATCAGTCAGACATATGGTAATATGGCAGACATTCAAGTAGTCCGAGTGTTTCCCAACGTATTTTCTCGGGATTTTCCCTTCTACCTCCAGATCGGATGTAAGAGTTTTGTATTGATCTTGCTCTAGGGACGATGCCGAGCCCCTGTATCATATGGTACCGTCTGAGTTAAAAAAACTTAAGTTGCAGCTTGAGGACTCGGTGGATAAGAGATTCATTAGACCTAATGTCTCTCCTTAGGGTGCACCAGTCCTATTTATGAAAAAGAAAGACGGATCCATGAGGACGTAGATTGACTACCTACAACTGAATAAAGTCACCATTAGGAATAAGTACCCCCTTCCTTTTATTGACAAATTATTTGATCAATTGCACGATGCTTAGACTTTCTTTAAGATTTATTTGAGATCGGGGTACCACCAACTGAAGATTAGAGACTCAGATATTCTAAAAATATCCTTCCATACATGGCATTATGAGTTCCTAGTTATATTTTTGGGGCTCACTAGTGCCCCTGTAATATTTATGGATCTGATGAATCAAGTCTTTCATGAGTATCTTGATAAGTGTATTATTGTCTTTTTAGATGATATACTGATCTACTCTAAGAGGCAGGAGGAGCATAAGAGACATCTCCGGCTAGTATTACAGGTCATACGGGAGAATCAATTGTATACAAAGTTCTCTAAATGCGAGTTCTAGCTGACGCAGGTGGAATTTTTAGGGTACATAGTATCTAGTGAGGGTATCCAAGTTAATCCAATAAAGATTGAGATTGTGACTAAATGGGATCAATTTAAGAATCTCACAGGTCCGCAATTTTCTGGGGTATTATCGACGCTTTGTTCAGAATTTCTCTCATATCGCAACACCGATGACTAAGTTTCAGTAAAGCCCAAAGTGTGAGTAGAGTTTCTAGGAGCTCAAGACCCACTTAACTATTACACCAGTACTTACTCTTCCGGTCAGTAGTGTTGAGTATATGATGTTCAGTGATGCTTCTAAGCAGGGACTGAGTTATATTTTAATGAGTGTGGTCGGGTGATTATATATGCTTCTCGATAGTTGAAAAAATATTAAGTGAATTAGCTAACTCATGACTTGGAGTTGATAGTGATAATCTTGACATTTAAGATATGACGACATTACTTGTATGGTGAGAAATGTCACATTTTTACAGACCATAAGTTTGTATGGGAGTTAAGTCTCAGGTAGCGCCACTAATTAAAGTTTATTAAAGATTATGATCTCATTATTAAATATCATCCAGGAAAGGCTAATATGGTGGCAGATGCACCAAGCAGGAAGTCCTCCACCACACTGACATACATCTGCACTCCTACATGCCTTTGTCGTATGACCTGAGAGCCCTAGAAACTGAGTTGCAGTGTAACTCAAAGGGGGGTTATTAGCGCAGTTTGCTATGTGACCTACCTTATCCGACCATTTAGCAGAGGTACAAAAGACAGATCTAGAGATGAGTAAAGTAATCTAGAGGGTACAAAATGGTCAATGACAATATTTTAAACTAAGAGATGATGGCATATTGGTATGCAGAGAGAGATCGTATACCCCAGGATGATGACTTATGGCGATATATTCTAGAGGAGGAATGCAGTTCTGCTTATACCATGCACTCAGGTAGTACAAAGATGTATCGTACCATAAAGTAGGATATAGCTAAGTTCGTGGCCAGATGCCTAGTGTCCCAGCAGGTGAATACCGAGTATCAGAAGTCAATGGGCATATTGCAGTCTCTTCTGTTTCTAGAATAGAAGTGGGAGCACATCACGATAGACTTTGAAGGAGGGTTACCATGCATCTAGCGACATCACTATTTGGCTGATCGTTGATTGACTTACGAAGTCGACTCATTTCCTACCAATTTATATTGCTTATTCATTGGAGAGATTGGTTAGGTTGTATATCAATCAGATCGTCCGCCTCTGTCACGCCCTGACCCACCTGTCGGATACGTGGCAACCGCCATATGAGCTCAAAGGACCCATACAAGGCATTTGGTAATAAATATTGTTCGTACACACAATCGACACAGCGGAATATACAATTAAATCACTTATACAACTCTACTAATACAATCCTGATATACCTACTACAGTTCTACAATAACGACATCAATAAATAAAACTAACTCCATCGATATCCCTCATCTTCATCCAATATCTCGGACAATCATCTAACAACCTACACACACATTGAACGCGGTGTGCTCAGCCTTATGGCCTAGTGCGAAATTACAGCTCTAAACCGAATAAGGAAATCAAAGGCTAGGAGGAGTATTCTAGGATACCTTGGGTTATTAATCATTATTTTTCATTTAATTTGTGTAAATCAGTTTATAGAAAGCAGTAAAGCAGCATAAATAAACATAGATGTATATTTCACTAGATGTCACCTAAGTTGTATCTAGTGTCAATGTGATCAGTATATGTCACTTAGGTCATAATAATACTTTGAAGTTACAAGACTCGGGCTGCCAGCCTATGCTTAATGAATACCCGAGCTAAGGGCATCAGTAAGCCCATCAGTGCCTTTCTGTCTCTGTCTATACCTATGCCCGCTGCACTGATGTTGGCGAAGAGGATGGGTGACCCTTGATCACTCTCCACTTTCCCGCTAGTTGCCCATCGATGCCTCCCCTAGCGAAACTGTCATGCCCTTACATCCTCCCCGGACTCCATAGGGGCAACGACGACTCGTGTAGTACACACTGCCCGAAGATAAGGTCACCATCAACAAGACAAATCGGCTACGGCTAACTAATAAAAATAACCCTAGGATCCAAACTACTCATCCGACTGTCTGTAGAACGTCATGGATGATAGCCGTGTGGTCTATGGATCCACTGTCCAAGGCATCGCATAGGGAATCACCTTCCCAGTCCAATAGCAGTCGATGTCGATCGAGGTTGACGCACATCCGCACGATGGGCTATGGTAACCTCGACTCCATCGGTGCCAAGTCCATGGTAGGGCTCATCCTCGCTAGCCATCTCAGGATTATCACGGGGTCGCTTAAACGACATCCGTGTGGGTATAAATTTCTGGGTAAGGACTTGCTCTATATTTCTGATCTAATATGACAATGGAGTTTGTACAGTCTTTTTCCCTACTAGCTCCCAGTATCTAAGCTATGTATAACCTCGGGAGTGGTGCTTCCAGTATCTAAGCTATGCATAACCTCGGAAGTGGTACGTTGAGGAACATCACTATTTTGTCCATCGACGGTACGCGGTGGTCAAATGGGGTATGCGAGGAAAATTCCTTTTTGTCTAATTTCCAGTGATGTCTCCAAGGAGGTTCTAACATGTCATAGTTCATATCTATGTCTGCATGGTAGTCGTGTAGCACATAGCATAGAAAATAATATAACATGCAAGACAAGATTTTTGGACATGTTAAATACATAGCAGGGTAAACATGGCATAACATACATGTTAGACAAAGTAAATTATACTAACATGCATTTAAATATAATCCTAGCAAGCATTTTATTTTATCATGTTTAAGGCATTCAAGAATTGTTCCTAAGAAGACCCCAGCGGGGAATTCCCTAGTTTGAATAAATCCTACATCGATGAACCAACACACCTGATTTGGCGGTTTACTCTTCGGAACCAATCTAAGGTCCGTTCGATGAATTTTATTCTCTGATACTGTCTCGATCCACGTGCCGTCATTTACGCTTTTTATATTTTCCTGTCAACTATTCAACGAATTTTAATTCTCAATCCAGAAATAGTTTCTCAAATCTCTCTTCACCACTACTCTTAGAATGATCTCTAGAATCACCCCATTTTTTCCCAAGTTCGCTGGAAAATTTCTTCGGCGATCGTCGGAAAGTTCGCCGGAACCCTCGCCGGTGAATTTCTTCAATCAGCACCAATATTGGTACCAATCGAAAGCTATCTTCATGAGGATTCCAAAAATCATATTTGTCCCAATTTTTATAGCTCATACGCGATCAATTTCACCGATTAAAATTTTGGGCGAAATCCCTAAGTTAGGATTTTTAGCTCGCTAATGGCCAACCGGTGGCCAATAGCCCTCAACTCCGGTACCAATAGATAGCTCTCATCAAGGAGAATCCATAGGTACCAAGTTTGCAAGGTTTCACGGCTGAAATCGCCGAAAATCGTCGGAGCAAGCTCCAGTGATCGAAACCCTCGCCGCAGACTCCTCTCACATGATTTCTCCCTTATCTCTACACCAAATTTGGGCATCTTGGTATCAAAATGAAGAGGGGGTCGAGATCTACCTGTGGCTAAAATTTGGGAGCCTAATTTGTTGTGGTTTCACCGGAGCATCGTCAGGAAGTTTGCGTCGCCATCGTCAGTCCGCTGCGGAGGAGGAGAGAGAGTGAGAGAGAGAAAGAGGGACCTCGCGCGAGCTCGGTGGGAAGAAATTGAGATTTTTTTATTTTCTTAATTAGTTAATTAAAATCTTAAATCTAATTAAATCTTGATTGTCCAATTTACCAATCAAACGACGTCCAAATTACAATCCGTCTGTGCCGTTGGATTTCTTATCAAAAATACTACTTGATGGTATAATTTTCACATCAAAATCTCATACTTCAAAAATTCATATGATTTTACAAATAAGTCCTTTAAAGAATTTCTTTTACAATTAAATCCTCCAAATACTAAAATTATTCTATTGCTCTTATTTAAAAATCACGGGTCTCATAGCCTCCATGGGGTGCCGATATCTATTGTTTCAGATCGGGACTTGATTCACTTCTAGTTTTTGGCCGAAGATTCAGAGGGAGCTGGGTACATTTTTAAGATTTAGTATATCATTTCAATCGTAGACAGACGGGCAGTCAAAGTGTATCATTCAGACTTTAGAGGATATGCTTAGCACAGTTGTGCTAGAGTTACGGTCAGATGAAATTCTAATCTTTCCTTGATAGAGTTTGCATATAATAACAACTATTAAGTTAGTATCGGTATAGCTCCCTATGAGGCCTTGCAGGCAGTGTTGAACCCCTTGTGTTGGGGTGAGGTTAGTGAGAGATTATTGATCGGTACGGAGTTGATTGATGAGATAGTTACCAAGGTCAAGGTCATTCGGGATAGATTGAAGACAATGCAGGATCGACAGAAGAGTTACGCAGATAATCACCATAGGCCGCTTGAGTTTTCTGCTGGAGATATGGTTTTCTTAAAAATTTCTCCATGGAATGGTATTTTTTAATTTTAGAAGAATGGAAAGTTGCCTCCCAGATATACGGGACGATTCCTAATTCTTGATAGAGTTAGGTCGGTGGCATTTCCACTAGAGCTACCTGCCAATTTAGAGCGTATTCATAATATCTTTCATGTTTCTATGCTCAATAAATATATTTTGGATTCATCCTATGTTCTCATGGCACCACCTGTTCAGTTGAGAGAGGACTTAAATTACAGAATACAGGTCATTGAGATTATTAATCATCAGGAAAAAGTACTCGGACGAAGTCTATTCCCTTAGTTAAAGTCTTCTAGAGTAATGCACAGGTCGAGGAGGTTACTTGAGAGATTGAGACCCATATGTAAACCCATATATCCATCTATTCGAGTGAGTTGTTGGTTGAGTGCAATGTAAAAAGGGTTTTGAGCTTACATTTCCATCTTGTAAACTTTTAATTTTTGGAGTATCAAAAATTTAGGAGAGGGGGGGCTTGTAAACCCACTACATGTAAAAAGGAAAAAAAATTTAAATTAAAATGAATAAATAGAAAAGGGTGGGTTGTTAAAAAGAGAGAAGTGGGATGGTTAATATTGGAAGTGGCAATGACATCCTACACGCACCCTCTCCTTCACGTAACCGTGCATGTAGCCGCGCCTTATATCACTGAATTAACGAGAGGGTGTCATTGATCCATCCTAGATGACATCATGAATAATTAGTAATATTCATCTACTATCACCCCTTTTAAGGCTACTGATATCTTAGATATTGGGAGTGGACTGAGGGTTGGACCAATTAAATTTTGAGTTATATTAGACCATGATATAAATGGATCCAACCTGAGTTACTACTACCTGCACGTGTAACACTTCGACACCATCATGATAGTCCCAAGATAGTTAGGGAAGATGAACCTTCCCGATGATTTAAAGGTATGGGGTCGAGGCACCACACCATTGTATGAATGTGAGTTCCACTTTGTAAACATAGATTACTTTTGAGTTGGACAAGTGATTCCCTTAAGCTTTGGATAGTGGATCCGAAGACCGCATGACTAGCATCTTTGACGTCCTGCAAATGATTGGATGTGTCACGCCCCAAATCCACCTTTAGGCACGTGGCAACCACTGTATAAGTTGCACTTCTCCACCATAACTTATACAAGACTAAATGTATCAGAAAACATCACAATTATTTTAATTAAACATAGCGAAAGCATAATCAAATTACATTTAATACTAACACTACAAACCAAATCTCTATCTAGATTTTCAAAGTAAATTCTATTTCGTCATAACTAGGTTCGCCCCTGCTCCTCGTACAACGGCCAACCTGTAACTTGCACAACAGGGAAAAAATGTGCACATCTGAGTCGCGAAACTCAGTAAGGCTACAGAGAGAGAACCCTAAAAATGGGCATAAGGTATTGTACAAAGAAGAAATATCTACTAAGTCACATATCAAAAAAATATGCTCAACATTATATAATAAAACAATTAGGTCAATGTAGCAGAACCATGATATTAACAAGATATATGAACAAAATATAAGGATTGTAATTATAACAGTAACTCAGATCTACAAATGTCATATTTCTTAACTACCATATCATATCTTTTTCATATTATACCTAAGGTAGCCAGCCTATGTTTAAGCTACCCCAAACCCGTCAGTGTCAACTCTATATCTCTGTCCTATATGCTTGTACACCGACGTTGACAGAAGGAGCTGGTGATCACGACACTCCTTCTTATGCAACACAAGTACCATATAACGCTGTAATTCTGCCCTATAATAGGATCACCATATAAAATTAAACATCACATCATCCCAGCCTGACAAACTGAGACATCCTGCATATGTTACCAATGAACCTAGACTGCTCAAGGACCTACATCGTTGAGCATGTCAGTGTCCTTAGGTTCCCTAGCCTTGTAGCGCATTGAACAATATTGTTCCTAGCACACCATCTACCTTAGAGCAATACAAATAAGGTGAGCTCTACACTGAAGTGAGATCTCGGTTACTCTAAAGCATCTGAGGCTAAGTCAACCGGACTTGTACCTCTACCTCAGCTAGCACATGGCTCCTCACCATATATTGACATATAACAGCTAATAACCCTAACATCATCTCCTAGGTTATCACAACCCGAAGATGTCTAAAGTTCATAGTAATATGTCAATTAAGATAACTCTAGGGGTTAACATAACATGAACCTAAAGTGTCTCTAGTGTTTGTCTCATGTCACCATGTTCTATGTTCTTGCTAAGTATCTCTACATTTATAGCATAACATGAGCATATCAATCACTAGCATAACATGAGTACAATTATAAATAATATGTGTATAACATCATAATGTATCCTCACATAAAAATTTTTATTAACAACATCGAAATACACATGCTATTTAGAATATGCAACAAGCAGACATTTAATTTATCAGCATGTACAAAAAGTAAAAATGATCCTTAGGACTCAGCACTTTAGTAGGTCATAAATTTAAAATTATAAGCCCTTACCTGAGTCTCAAGCAAATCTCAAGCAAGAATTACAGCTTGGTTGTGACTCGTAAAAGCAAACAATCAAGCAATCAAGCAAAGCAATTCCTTCCTACTCCAACACAAATCACCGCTTAGCCGTGATTTGTCAAGCAATAACACAGCAACACAAATCTCTTAAAATAAAATAAATACAATCAAACAACATACATAAATAACACAGCTCAACAATCTTCCTAACTACCCTTACTACTCACAACCTTACACCAATTTTTATTTAATCCATTTTTAATCAACCAAACAAATTAACAATTTATATAAATACAACAACCACAATCAAATATCAAATCAACCTTAGTCACACTTAGAAAATATATTACATATAAATTATACTATAAGACTATAAATTAAATATCCATTTTTCATAATAAAATATTATGCTTGATAAGATTTGGTTTATCCGCATGTTAGTTTAATTTATTTCTGTCTAACATGCATGATATACCATGATTTCCCTGCTAGGTTTTAATATGTCATGATAGCGTGTACTGCATGTTGTATACTATTTTATTATTTTTCTATGTTATGCTAGCACAACTACCATGCAGACATAGTTAGTAAATAACGACATGTTAAAACCTCTTGGCGACGTCACCGCGACTTAGACAGAAAAAGAGGCCTTTCTCCTGTGCCCCGGTTGACCGTCGCGTATCGACGGTGGTCAAACGGTGACGTCCCGCTACGCACCCCTCCCGAGGTTATGCATAGCTTAAATACTGGGGGGGGGCACCACTCCCGAGGTTATGCATAGCTTAGATACTGGGAGGGGGAGCACCACTCCCGAGGTTATGCATAGCTTAGATACTGGGAGCACCACTCCCGAAGTTATGCATAGCTTAGATACTGGGAGTTGGTAGGGTAAGAGACTGTACAAACTCCATGATCATATTAGATCGGAAATATGGAGCAAGTCCTTACCCGAAACTTATACCTGCACGAGTGTCGTTTAGGCGGCACCATGATAGTCCTGAGATGGCTAGCGATGATGAACCCTACCATGGACTTGGCACTGATGGAGCGGGGTTGCCACAGCCCATTGTGCGGATGTGTGTTTATCCCGATCAACGTCGACTGCTATTGGACTAGGAAGGTGATTCATATGGATGCCTTGGACAGTGGATCCGTAGACCACACGGCTATCACACTTGACGTCTGCAGATGATCAGATGAGTAGTCCGGATCCTAGGGTTGTTATTCCGGCTAGCCGTGGGCGATGAGATTATTATGATGGTGACCCTGTCTACGGACAGCGTATCGTACTACACAGATGTCGTTGCCCCTACGGATCTGAGGAGGATGTAAGGGCACGACGGTTTCGCTAGGGGAGGCATGGTCAGCGACTAGTGAAACGATGGAGAGTGACATTGGGTCACTCGTCCTCTCCGCCAACATCAGTGCATCGGGCATAGGTAGAGACAGAGACAGAAAGGTACTGATGGGCTTACTGATACCCTTAGCTCGGGTATTCACTAAGCATAGGCTGACAACCGAAGTTTTGTAACTTCAAGGTATTATTATGACGTAGGTGACATGCTGTTGACATTGACACTAGATACAACTTAGGTGACATCTAGTGAAATATACATCTGCATTTATTTATGTTGTTTTACTATTTTCTATAATTTGATTTACATAAATTAAATGAAAATTGATGATTAACAACCAAAGGCATCCTAGAATACTCCTCCTAGCCTTTGATTTCTTTATTCGGTAGAGCCGTAATTTCGCACTAGGCCGCAAGGCTGAGCACACCACTTTTTCCCGTGTGTGCAGGTGTGTTAGATGATCATACGAGACGGTTGATGAAGATGAGTCCATTGACGGGTCTATTTTTATTTATAGATACATTTTATCATAGAATTGTAGTAGGTTTATCGGGACTGTGTTAGGAATCTTGAGTTAGAAGATTTATTTATAATTCCGCTGTGTAAACGATGTATATGGATGATATGTATCACTTTGATGCCTTGTATGGGTCTGTTGGGCTCATACGGCAGTTGTCACGTGCCCGACAGTAGGGTTGGAGCGTGACAGAACCGCAGCCGAACCGACCGCTGCTTAAATCGGACTGGACTGGAACCACACGCGACGCACGTTGTCGGGCTATGCTAGACACAGAAAGACCATAGCCCACAATCCATTTTATGGGCAGATTGGATATTGAAGGTGTGAAGGAGAGCACTAGCTCTTAAATAGGAAAAGAATACAACTATTTTCCAAGACTTCCCTAATATGGGACTAAAAGGACTCCTCTCTCTTAAATAGGAACTCTTTTTCAATATGTAACTCTTTTCCAAGACCTCCTTGATGTAGGACTATAAAAAATTTCTCTCCAACCTTTCAACTTTTTATCTTCTTTTTTAAAAAGAATTTTAAAATCCCTTTTTCCCCTTTACCTAATTTTTTTTATTTTTTCCTAATTTTATTTTTATTTTTATATTACTTATTATTTTAATATTATAATAATATATTTTTTTTAAAAAGAAAATAGAGTTTTCAGAATGAGTAGTTCGGATCCTAGGATTATTTTTATTTGGCTAGCCATGATCGATGATTCTTATGTGATGTTGATCTTATTTACGGATAGAGTGTAGTACTACACAAGAGTTGTTGCCTTTAAGGAGTCTAGGGAGGCTGTAAAGGCACAACGGTTTCGCTAGGGGAGGTATAGTCGACGACTAGTGAGACGATTGAGAGGGATCATGGGTCACTCGTCCTCTCCTCCAATGTTAGTGGTGCACTGATGGGCTTTTTGAAGTCCCATACCAAGAATTTATTGAGCATTGGCTGGCAGCTTGAGTCAGGTGATAAAAAAGTGATACTATAGATGACTTACATTAGTGACACTCACATAACATACAACCTATATGATATCTAGAGACATACATCTACGTACTTCATTGGGTGCTACATAAAATTATTAAACCATACCATTTCTATATTAAAAAGCTAGATGTGTGAAAACTAATCCACTAAGATATTTGTGAATAATCCCTTTAGCCTTTGATTACTTGATACAATTTCGAACCGTAATTTTCCACTAGGCTGCAAGATTGAGCACACCTCGTTCAATGTGTGTATAGGTATAGCAGTGATCATCGAGATTATGAATGATGAGTGCATCGTCGGAGGTGGATCGTCATTATCGCCAAGAGTTTATTTATTTACAATTGATTTCACGCCCCGACCCTACTGTCGGGCACGTGGCAACTGTCGTATGAGCCCAACAGACCCATATCAGGCATCAAAGTGATACATACCATCCATATACATCATTTACACAGCGGAATTATAAATAAATCATCTAACTCAAGATTCCTAACACAGTCCTGATAAACCTACTACAATTCTATGATAAAAGGTATCGATAATTAAAAAAAATAAACCCGTCGATGGACTCATCTTCATCAACCATCTCGTATGATCATATAACACACATGCACACACGGAGAAAAGTGGTGTGCTCAGCCTTGCGGCCTAGTGCGAAATTACGGCTCTACCGAATAAAGAAATCAAAGGCTAGGAGGAGTATTCTAGGATGCATTTGGTTGTTAATCATCATTTTTTTTTCATTTGATTTGTGTAAATAAATTTATAGAAAGCAGTAAAATAACCTAAATAAATACAGATGTATTATTCACTAGATGTCACCTACGTTATATCTAGTGTCAATGTCAACAGTATATCACCTACGTTATAATAATACTTTGAAGTTACAAAACTCGGGCTGCCAGCCTATGCTTAGTGAATACCCGAGCTAAGGGTATTAGTAAGCCTATCAGTGCCTTTCTGTCTCTATCTCTGCCTATGCCCGCTGCACTGATGTTGGCAAAGAGGACGGGTGACCCAATATCACTTTCCATTATTTCACTAGTCGCTGACCATGCCTCCCCTAGCGAAACCGTTGTGCCTTTACATCCTCCCCGGATCCGTAGGGGCAACGACATCTGTGTAGTACTACACACTGTCCGTAGACAGGGTCACCATAATATCAATCTCATCGGCCACGGCTAGCCGGAATAACAACTCTAGGATCCGGACTACTCATCTAATCATCTGCAGACGTCAAGGGTGATAGCCGTGTGGTCTACGGATCCACTGTCCAAGGCATCGCATATGGAATTACCTTTCCAGTCCAATAGCAGTCGACGTCTACCGAGATTGACGCACATCCGCACGATGGGCTGTGGCAACCTTGACTCCATCGGTGCCAAGTCCATGGTAGGGCTCATCCTCGCTAGCCATCTCAGTACTATCACGAGATCGCCTAAACGACACTCGTGCGGGTATGAATTTCTGGGTAAGGACTTGCTCCATATTTTCGGTCTAATATGACCTTGGAGTTTGTATAGTCTTTTACCCTACCAGCTCCCAGTATCTAAGCTATACATAACCTCGGGAGTGGTGCTCCCAGTATCTAAGCTATGCATAACCTCGGGAGTGGTGCTCCCAGTATCTAAGCTATGCATAACCTCGGGAGTGGTGCTCCCCCCTCTAGTATCTAAGCTATGTATAACCACGAGAGTGGTGCTGTCACGCCCCGAACCATCTGTCGGCCACGTGGCAACCGCCGCATGAGCTCACCAACCCATGCAAGGCATAACAGGATCTCATCTCTACAACATAAACCACTAGTCGTATTAATAAAATAAATAATACAGTCTCCTAGTACAATCCCAACACTACTCTACTACATACTATGCTCCGAAATCGATAAATAAAGGAAACGGGGACAATAGCCCACCTCAACTGACGATACCCTTGTCTCCGAACTTGACCGTCACTGCTACACCTGCACACACATTGAACGCGGTGTGCTCAGCCTTGCGGCCTAGTGCGAAATTACAGCTCGAAACCACAGCACGAAATCAAAGGTTAAAGGGCTCATTCGAGGATGCCTTAGTGATATTAGTTATCATACAATAGTATTTTATGTAATACAAATTTTATCTCATCAAGCTATATGTCAACCTAGGTTATAAATACGCGTACGTCTCTAAATGTCACCTACGTTATAGCTCATGTCGGTGTCACTAAAATAAGTCATCAAACATAGCTCTAACTCATATCATGTATGTCGGGCTGCCAACGTATGCTTAAGAACGAATCCGGGCCAGGGACGTCTTTAAGCCCATCAGCGCCTCAATCGTCTATGTCTCTACTTATGCCCGTTGCACTGATGTTGGCGGAGAGGACGGGTGACTGAATAACCCTCTCCCTTGTTTCGCTAGTCGCCGACGATGCCTCCCCTGACGAAACCGTCGTGCCCTAAGGTTGGGTTCAGGGAGGTTGGGTTCAGGGTTTGAGGGCATTTATGATGTTTGAAAAATCTAAAATAATTTGTGATGCTTTATCATGCTTAATATAATTTATGTGATTTAATTAGAATTTTTCAGAATTATTGAAGTGCAATTTCTTAATTTATTTAAGTTAATTTTGATTAATTTAGGATTTAAATAAATTAATTATCTATTATATGTATGATAGATGTTATGACTTTTAAATTGTATTAATTGAAATTAAAATGATTTATTTAAATTTTTTATTTAATTAATGAAACTAGGAGATTGTAAATTGAGATAATTAGATTATTAGATTATTTTAATTTATAAAATTGAATAATTTAGAATTCTATAAATTTATAATGTGATAAAATTTAGAAAATTAGTTTATTTAGATTTTCTAATTAACGAAGTTTGATAATTTAGGATTTATAAATTTAATTGATGCAATTAGATCTTTTTCCAGAATTTATGAATTTTAGACTATAATTAAATTAGATAATTAGGTTAATTAGATTTTCTAATTAATAAAATTAGAGAATTCTTAATTGAGTTATATATAGTAATTAAATTTTTACATAAGTATTAAAATTATTTTAGATTAATAAGATAGTATAATAGATCAAACTGTTAGAATGATTTAATTGTGCAAATAGAAATTTAATTATGTTCTTACTGTATAATTTAAATGTAAATATGTTTGATTGAATAACTGTGGTGGTGGTATTTGATTTAATTGTTAAATGGTTAATTGATCAAAAGAAAAGTAACAAAAAAAAGGAAATTGATGTGAGGTTGTGGGTAGTAGGGTTAGTTAAGATGATTGTTTGAGATGTGTTATTTATGCATGTTTGGTTGTATGCATTGGATTTATTTTAGGAAATTGTTGGTTGCTGTGTTATTACTTGATAAATCACAGCCAAGCTGTGATTTGTGTTGAGTAGAGAGGAACTATTTTGCTTGATTGAATTGCTTGTTCGCTTAAAGAATCACGGCCAAGCTGTGATTCTTGTTTTAAAATCTTCTTTGAGACTCAGGTGAGGGTTTATGGTTTCAAATTTAATTTGGCCTACTACAGATGCTGAGTCCTAAGAGTTGTTTTATTTATTATTGTACCTCTTGATAAGTGATATATCTACTTTGTTACATACTTATTTAGCATGTTAGTTTCTGTAAGATGCTAATGTATGCATATTATTGATGTGAGTTGAAACTTGAGTCATACTAGCAGATGTATGATGTTATTATATGCATGCTCTCGATATCAGATTGAAGGTTATATCATACTAGTTCATGTATGATGTTAATATATGCATGCTCTCAATATGAGATTGAAAGTTATATCATCCTAGTTCATGTATGATGCAATAACATGCTTGCTCCTAATGTAAGTTGTTAGTTATACCATGCTAGTATATGTATGATGTTGTTATATGCATGTTATTGGTGTTTTATGCTCATGTTATGTTGATTATTTAATATGTTCATGTTGCTAGAGATGTAGAGACACCTAGTAAGAACATGAAACATGTGGACATGAGATAAAACTTGAGATACTTTAGGTTCATGTTATGAGAACACCTAAAGTGATCTAGATTGATATATAACAAAGAACTTTGAACATCATAGGGTTATGATAACCTAGGAGATGATGTGTGGGTTCTTAGACTGGTATGTGCCAACATATGGTGAGGAGCTATGTGCTAGTAAGGTAAAAATACACGTTCGGTTGACTTAGTCACTAATACTTTGGTGTAGCCGGGATCTCACTTCGGTGCAGAACTCAATTTAATTGTGTTACACCAGGGTAGAGAGTGTACGAGGAACAGTACCGTCCCATGCGCTACCGAGGCTAGGGAACCTGAAAGACTCTGGCATGCTCAACAGTGGTGGGATCTCTTAGCAGTCCGGGTTCATTGGTATTATATACAGTGGGTCTCAGCTTGCTAGGTTGGAGACGGATGTGATTGTTGTTTTGTATAGTGATCCTGCCATGGTGCAGAATTACAGCGCTGTAATGGGTACTTGTGTTTATGTTAGAAGGGGTGCTATGATCACTAGCTCCTTCTGCCAACGTCAGTGTACAGGCATATAGGACAGAGAAATAGAGTTGACACTTACGGGTTTGAGGTAATCTCTGACGAGGGATTTACCTTAAACATAGGCCGGCTGCCTTAGGTGTAAAATGGATAGATAATGATATGTGAATTAAAGTGATATAACATCTTTGGTTTAATGACACCGTTATGATCATATGGTGTCATATATTATAGTATGATCATGTTTATCATATTCCATATTTACTGTTTGGTAATACCTCGTTTGACATGGGGTATTAATGTATGATATTTTGTTGACATGTTGAAATTATATGTGATTTGGGTTGTACAATATCCTAAGCCCATTATTTAGGGTGGTCTCTCTATAGCCTCACTGAGTCTCGCGACTCAGATGTGCACATTTTTCCCCTATTGCGCAGGTTACAGGTTGGCTAGTAGCCGGGAGTGAGGGAGAACCTAGTTTGGCGAACAATATCAATTTGTCGACCTAGATAGAGATGTAAAATGGTAGTGACAGTTAAATTGTCAAATGTATTTGCTTCTGCTATGTTTAATTAATAAAATTTTAGAGCTTTGTGATACTTTTTAGTCTTGTATAAGTTGTGGTGCTGGAGTACATCTTATACGGCAGTTGCCACATGCCCAAAGATGGAATTGGGGCGTGACATAGGTTATCATAACCCTAAGATGTCCAAAGTTCTTAGTTATACATCAATTTAGATTACTCTAGGTTTTAATCAAAGAATGAACCTAAAGTGTCTCTAGTTTTTGTCTCATATCACCATGTTTTATGTTCCTGCTAAATGTCTCTACATCTATAGCATAACATGAACATATTAATATCCAACATAACATGAGAACAATTATATATAGCATACACATAATAGTATCATGTATCTTTTCATAGTAAAATTTATCAACAACTATCAAATCACACATGTCATTAGAATATGCAACAAGCAGACATTCAACTTATCAGCATGTACAATATGTAACAACGACCCTTAGGACTCAGCATCTGTAGTAGGCCAAAATAAATTTGAAACCATAAGTCCTCACCTAAGTCTCAAGACAGATCTTTAAACAAGATTCACAACTTGGCCGTGATTCTTTAAGCAAGCAAACAATCAGTCAATCAAGCAAAACAATTCCTTTTTACTTCAACACAAATCACAGCTTGGCTGTGATTTGTCAAGCAACAGCACAGCAACACAACCTCCTAAAATAAATTAAATACAAGCAAACAAGCATGGATGAATAACACAACTCTACAATCTCCCTAACAACCCCCACTACTCACAATCTCATACTAAATTTTATTTAATTACCTTTAAGTTAATTAAATAATCTTAAATAATCACAACCACTACGAACATATATCAAATCAACATTAGCTACACCCATAAAATTTGTTTACATTTAAACTATACCATAAGATCATAAATAAACATTTAAACTATACCATAAAATCATAAATTGAATACCTATTTGCACAAATATATTACTCTAATAATTTAAATCAGCTATACCATCTTAATTAATCATATGGATCAATTATACCACCTTAATTAATCTAAAATAATTTTTAATAATCTGTAAAAAAATTCAATTACCACCAATAAATATTTTAAATCACAATTTTCCCAATTTCATCAATTAGAAAATCCAACTAACCTAATTATCCAATTTAACCACAGCATAAAATTTATAAATTCTATAAAAATTATAGTTAAATAATTTTAATTATGTTTAGCATAAATCAAACATAATAACACCTACTAAAATATTCTTTCATATAAACATCATACAAATAATTCATTTAAGACCTAGATAAACCCAAATCACCATAACTAAATCTAAACTCTAATTTAACAGTTTGGAAAAATTCTAATTAAATCGTGAAAATTATATCTAAGCATAATCTAGCATTACAAATTATTTCAGATTTTTTTGATATTAATATACGCTCAAACCCTTGAACCCAATATAAAATAATTCGAAAATCCAACCTAAAATTCGATAAAAATTCTAAATAAATTCCTACGATCTCCAAACTTACCAACAAAGCTATAGAAACGTTGAGCCGCACTAATCCGGTTGATAAACAACAAAAATCGGCTAAATCGACGCTTGAACCGTAGCTGAACCGGTCTGGATGAACCGGACCGGACCGGACGAACCGAGCCGTCGCATGCGCGCCGCACGTGCGCCGGCTTGATCCGCCTCCTCACCTTCGCTTGAAGCCCTACTGCACCGTCGCCGCATTAGCCACCGTTGCCCACCGTCCACTCGCCGGAACGCAGCGTGCGGCCTCTCGTCTACTCCCTCGACCCACCAGCCACTCTTTCGGGGTGGAAGGACCGATCTCCGCTCCTTCTTCGCCGGCGGAACCACTGCAAACAGAGGGGTGCTTTATCCACCGCCGAACACCAACCAACGCCGGATTCCGACCTCCCACGCCACTTCCCCCATTACGATTCCATTTTTTTTATATTGAATTGCTTCCGGTAACCTCTTTGTGGAGGGAGGTGCGTTCATTGTGCTCCTTGCCGGTGAATTGGATGAGAACAGGGGAAGAGTCGCTCGCTCCCCTGTTCCGCCGCCCCTTCCATGTTCTCCGCCACTTTTCGGCCTCCTCGCCGTGGCGACCGGTGGATATCGACACCCTCTGGAGTCGACTCAATGCTCGCCTCCTCACCACGAAGGGGAAAAGGACTGTTTTCGTCTGTGTCTCTAGGTGTCCAAACTAGTTTAGGTTATCATGTAAGATATGTCACCTAACTAGTTTTATTTGTCACCTAGTATCTTCATATGTCGCTATGTGTTCTAGGTTCTTCCTAGTGTCATACACCTTTAGAATTGTAGAACACAAGCATATGAGGAAACATAACATATAACATGTCCTTGCAACTAATTCATATCATATAAGATAGCAATAAAATACACATCACGGACAGTATAAAAAGTTTAATGACAACTGCCCACTTGGGAGCTCTACTGCAGCGGCTGTAAACTAGCCGAAATAACAACGCACTTGAATCCTTTAAGTTAGCTTAACAAAAATTTCACGGGCTTGCCGTGTATTGTGTATCACCGTTGATGCAGATTTAAGAGTAATCCTACAATCATAAACAAGGTTTACTTTCGACCCTTTTTTTTTGTTTAATTATATGCTACCCTTTCCTATGACCCACCCTAATCATGCCGGGTGGTTTGGATAAATGAAGAGGAGTTCTCTAATATCCTTGAAGGAAGCATTCTAGCTAAAGGGAATTGCATCTCAAATGATTTCAGATAATAACTAAGCACATGCACATTCATTTCTACAATATATTTCATACCAATTTAATATATTTTATCAGACCGTGCAATAAAAGAATTTTAAAATAACTATCTTACATAGTTCCAATAAAATCAATTTAACACAACCCAATATCAACAAGAAAGAATGATCTTAACCATAATAATGAACCCCTTAAAAAAACCTCAAAGTTTTCCTTCGACAATACCACGTGTACTATGTACAGAAAAGTAATATTACTAAAACAGTAAAGCATATTTTTTTTCCAGTCATCATAATCAAAAACCACAAACCACCAACCTAAATGTGTGAACAGTAGCGTCAAGGCACAGTAGACATAACATTCTAGGGAATTTTTATTGTACATTTTAACAACATCATTCACACCTAATTACGCATGCGTGCAATTTCATCGAATAATACCAAGGTAATTAATTTAACAAGCAATTGCACTGATACAACATTCCTTTATGAATTATGCTACCCAAACCCCAATGCATTGGATTTTTCTCTTAGTCAGAATTGAAAGGGAGAAGTGAGGGAACCAACCTAGAGACGAAATCCGACTTGGTCGGAGCTTCGTCGGTGCCCTCCCGTCTTCCCATTCGCTCCTACGCTTCACGTTCGCTCCTCGACCTCATGTCGCCTTGGATCAATGATGCTCTGCTCCCTTGCCTTAATTTCCAAAGATGCTGCAGGTTCGGCTCCCTACTGGTCCGTTGATGGCGTGAGGAGATGGGGAGGAGAGGAGAGGAGAGAGGTGGTGAGGATGGGAGGCTTGGGAGTGGAGGCAGCACCCTCTACTGTCTTCAGCGGAGAGGGGTCCGAAAGGATTCTCTGTGAGGGCTTATCAGAGAGGCTTCTGCCCCTTTTTGTCCACCCCTCTTGTGGAGAGGAATCAAACAAAGGGAGGGGAAAGTGGAGAGGAGAGGGAAGAAGAGGGAGGGGAGAAGGGGGCATCGGCAGAGAGGGTGGGGGAGGTCCTCTGTGATGGTTTGGCAAAGGGGATTTTGCCCCTTTTGTTAACCCTCATGTGGAGGGGATCGGGCACAGAGAGGGCGGCAACTTTCTAAGTTGCCCCCTTTAGCTTTTTTGTTTTAATTTATATTTTTTTTTTTTTTGTGGTTTTACATTAGCACTCAATGAATAAGAAATATCAATTGGTCAATCTAAATGTCTCTAAATAATTTCAACGGTTGTATTCAAATAATAACTAAAAAAGAATAGCAAAGACAATTCAGCTGGTACAATTTGAATTAAGCATCCCAAATAAATCAGTTGACTCAGAAAGATAAGAAGAGAATCATAAATGATTTCAATTATTAGGAAGTATATCATTCTGAGAAGCTATGCAATTAACTTTTCAAACATAGAATATTTGGAAGTAAACAGATCCTTTCTCAAGGGTACTCAATTTGAGATTCCACCCTTCAGAGGAAGATATAGCCATATGAGCCAGGCAAAAGAATAAATCATTAAAGAATTCATTAAACAATAGTATCGCAGTCAAGAAGTAAATCGGGAACCTCGTCCGACATAATCGGCACCGCCACATCATGTAGTCTTACTAACTCATGAATGTTTTAATTTTAATCATTTTTCCACCCTAAGGTTTGGCTTTGCATTAAAGGGTCAAAAATCAACGGACCAAGGAAGCAAAGAAGGATGTGTCAAGTTTCAATCGATATTTTAGCAAATCAAGCCATCACACGATAAATTATAAGTCAAAACTTTAATATAATTGACCACTAATTTTAAAACCCACTTCAAAGGATAGTAGAGAAATAGACACTTGGGTTTCCAATAGCTCCTGTACCTTAAGTTCCCATTGGATTTTATTAACTCAGTTGATAAGTCCAACAGATATACTCTATAGTTAAATCCTCAAAACTGGTATTTGAGATTAACATCTAATTACTTCATTTAGCCAAACAAGGGAGATATTTAGCTAAGTATACAAGATCCCGTTATGGTGAACTGGATAATAGCTACTATTTTAGAATGCAATGAACAACAAGGAAACAGGAGAAACTATTCCTTGAAGATCCTAAAAATTGATTGAACCTTTCTTAAGTGATCTAAAAATATGGTGTATCATGATGAACTTAAGATGTTTGATGTATAGGTTTATAGGATAGACCTGAATAAGAAGATATAGTAGTGATACTCACATCAGAAAATAATTTTGTAATTGCAACAAGAAAGTATAGTATCAATAACATGTCATTACCCTATGCATGAGATTTTACTCCTTTCTGGAGTGTACTTCTATCTATTTATACTCTTATAGGGTAATGGAAAGAGATCAAAGTGGTTAGGGGAGATTACTCATCAGAGAGTATATAACTTTTAGGAGAAAGGAATAAAGAAACCTAAATTTGTCAAGATTTAAACTGTAGGCAAGAAAATTTTTGCTTGGTTCTTCACCTAAGTCCATAGTACTTATTATGATGAAGAATCACACTTAGATTCACAACTGGGAGATTATAGATCAAGGTAAGGGAAGAGAATGAATATACATTCTGTTGTTAGCAAAGACATGACAAGGTTCAAGTGGAAAGATGTATAGTTTTCAATTCAAGAGTATCAAATTTTTGGTACACTAAATTTTCAGGTTTTGGTGATTTTTTTTTTTAAATGTCATAAATTCCTCCACAGAGGTTAGATTAATCTAAAATTTTGAGGGTAGATTTTGACATCAGCGAAGAAGGTGTTCACAAAATTTCATAGGAATTGGACACACAGAGAGTTCAGGGTGATCAAATCTCTGAGATAAGGTAAATCTGATGGTGGTATAATTCCAGATTTATGATACTTGGCTATAATGATTGATACCCCTCACTAATTTCGGTTTTAGCTCACTCTTTAGTTGGGTGTGGGAATTAAGGTTAAGTTTTTGAGGGAGGGATGATATTATTAAGTGAGAATTACAGTAAGGATCCATAATGAAGTGTAAGGTTTACCGATTTGATCATCCTCTAGTATCACTTGGAAAATTCAAAATTGGAAACCAAGGTTGGTTTATGTCTACTATATTAGTCCGGTACAGTAGGCATGTTTGTCTAAGATTAGATAGCAAGGTCTTCAATAATTAACATTGAGGATAGGCAAGTATATGAATAAGAGATCAATTCTCTTAATCAAACATGCTAAGAATGTCAACTTTCAGCACTAGGAGTTCATTGGGTTTACTTGCAACTCCTACTAGATTGTTCAATACCTTGAGGTTCTAGATTATATTTGGAACCTCTCTTGAAAGAGTCAAGAGTATCACCAAAAAAATTTTGAAAGTTGACAAAGATTTGGGAGAGAAATATACCAAGGAATATTTGTTAACTATCAATGGAAGGAAATTGAGTTCCTTTAGTGCCAGAGATGATACCACTTTTTGAATGCACCCAAGAACACTCAACTCAAGGATGGTTAATATTATGAAAATGGTCAACATCTGAAAATTGATCACTGCTAAAGATTTGTAGGAAGAGGATGAAAATAGATCAGTGAATAACAATGATGGAACAGATGCCGAATTCCAATTATAATTCATGGGATTTTTGGTTTTCCTACTTTAAGGAAGAAGATCTATATTGCATAATATAGTTCCTGTGATATGAAAGTATGTGATGTCTATTTACATATGACTGTCAGATAGGGCTAAAGGAATAAGATTGAAGAAAAATAGTAGATACACCCCAATGATGCCAATTAATTTGTGTGATATCAATAACTTTGGGGCTTATTCGACTCCTGAGGTCAACACCCTAAGGTCACAAAATGCTGAGTATGCGATGATATCGATCCCTGATTATGATTCAAGAGTAAGGGATGATAATATCAATGAAAGCCAAGGAAAAGAAACCTTACCATTTGACTATGTTGTCTAGCCAAGTTTTGGATTTATAGGGAAAGGAAGAAAAGTCTTTCTTCGACCTTGGGTTGGTATTTGGGTAGGATAGGAAAACAATTGGAGAGAGTCTCTAAACTTCTTCTTAGCCTTAACTAGAAGAAATGATATTTCCAGTGCTGCAACAAGGATCAAATTTAAACATCCAGTGCTGCATAAGGTATCAATATTCAAATTTCCAATATTTCTACCTAGAGGATCCTAAGTCATGCCTTATTGATACTAATAGTTAAATGACTTTCATATTTGACAATAGGGAAGGAAAGATAGTTGTTGCACTCTAAGACCTTTAAATGCTCATTTAGGGCAGAAGTCTCGGTCATGAAAATTTAGGAATTAAATCAAACGAAAAATTGATGAATTTAGCTAGAAAAGTTGATCAATCTGTATCATATGGATAGATGGGATCATAAGCTAAATAGCTGAGTAGGGTTAACTAGAATTTAGGCAACTTAGTTGCTAAATCAGATAAGAAAACATAGGAAAATAATTGCACAAGAGACCCTTCCACTTAAGCATAAGACCCCGATAATAAATTCTTTACAGTCACACATGGAAGGTTCTAAATGTCTAGGTCTTCCTAAATCAAGTTTTCAGCAATCACAATATAATTAAAGCATAAAATTTAAAATCAAAGCATAAAACTTATTCCCACAATTCTTCTAACGAAAATCACATCGTTGATGAGGAAGAATTTGACAGTATATATCGTCAAACAAGTTGTTGCAATAATACTATAATTGACATTATTACACACGTAAATTTAATAGTTCGAAGGCCTCCGATCGAGTAATATACTTGTCAGAAATTGTATCGATGAGTCATCTTTATTTTAAGAAATAAAGAAATCTACACTCATTCACTATTTATTTACTAATACGATCATTTATTTATTTACTCATATAATATATTTTTAATAATTTTTTTATATATTACTTGTATCCTTACCATAATACTTATATTGTAAAAAATATGACTTTATATAAATATAATTAAAGAATAACTTATATGCACAAGTAAGGTGCATATTGAAAAAAGTGATAAGGAGTATAGCGGTGCATCAATGTCACCCTCAATTGGCAGGAGCATCAACTAGAAAGACTATCATCGGCATAATTTATTCAAAATTTTTGTGCACATTACAGAAGAAGACTTGGGAGAGTCTGGTTGGTGATTCAACTACTCGGCTTAGAGCTACTTTCATTTTAATGCTAGAAGAACTAAATGAAGGAAAAGGAAAAGGTAGCTTTTGTAGGTGGCCAAGGTAGAGTTTGCGTCACATTTGGGAAAAGGAGAACTAAATGTTGTTTAAACAATAAGTCAAAAATGAAATAAGTTTTTGATTGTTATTATTAGGCTTCACCACTAACGAGACCCGGTGTCCTAATTAAACTCTTTTTTTTTTTTAACAAGGCTCAACAACCTCAAAGACAAATATAATAAGCGTGTATTCTCTTCCTCCCCTTGCATTGTAGCAGCTGACTGCGAGCGAGCGAGCAAGGAGGAATCTAAAAACAGAGATCTCTCTTTGCTTGTCCTCTTCTTCCTTCTTAGCAATTCCTCATCAATATCCCTAGTCGTGGAGGTGTTCTTGGAGTCAAATTCGCCAGCCTATTGTTCTATTTGATTTGGAGTTGCAAGGATGAGTCTAGGAGACAACAACATCAAGTACTTGAAGATACAGAGTTGTGATCTGCGAGTGGACAACCTTTGCTGTGAAGGATGCCAAAAGAAGGTGAAGAAGGTGCTTCATAAGATAGAAGGGGTTTGCACGTCTACAATCGATGCGGATGCGAAGAAGGTGACGGTGATCGGGAATGTGGATCCTGATAGAAAAGCTCAACAAGGCTGGGAAACACGCGCAATTTTGGTCTGCCAATGGGTCCAAAAAACAGAATCTCCCCAATAAGCTGCAAAGTCTCCAACTAGAGCTTTCTAAAGATCAGCAGAAGGGTAGTAGAAATGCCCAAAAGGGTAGTGGCAAGGAGCAGATAACTCCGCAACCACAGAAGCAGGCGAAAGGGTTCAAAGATCTAAAGATTTCTAGCCTCAAAGACTTTAAGAATCCATTCAAGATGACCTCCAAGACAGTAAAATCAAACCATCCTACTAAAGAAGCTGAGGTTGAGGATGTAGGTGAGTTCGACGATGATGCTAATGGGTACGTTGAGGACGAGGAGGTGTTGTGGGATGGAAATCACGAAGATGATGAGGAGGATTACGACGATCCTAAGATGAAGAAGACTATGAACCTTCAACTTAATCATAATAAAATGAGTAACGATAAGAAAGGCAGTGGCGGTGGCAGTAGCAGTAGAGGTGGCAGTGCTAAGGCTTGAATTTTTGGATAAACATAAACGACTGTTGTATCAATCTTCCCAAGAACATGTATTATCACACCTATCGTAAATCAACATCCAACTTACTACTCAAAATAGCATCCCTCGTATCAACAGACTTAAATTATATTAGCAATTATCTTATTACACCAATGCATCAAAATAATCCATATCATGACATCCATTCTTATTTATTACAATGCGACAAACAACATAATCACCACTACGAATAATGAGACCAAGTTGCAATAAATACGATAGATGTCACCGATAATTTAATTCATCTATCAACCGTATAGCAGCAATTTATTAAACACAACAACTTCATCTAACTTACTCAAATCACATGTTCAACCTCCCATCTACCACAATGGAGATGCGAAACGGAACTATAGTACGCGCATGAAAAGAAAGAAAATTCTTAATCGAAAACAATCGTCTTCGCAACCTATCGTTTCTATTTCACAACCTTAGACCAATTAAAACGACACACACATTAAACGGACAAAACCACCAAAAGCCTGACACTATTCTGTGTAGACTAGAGAATCAGATAACCGACCTGATTGGAATGTATTCCACATTCATAATTCACCTAATAACCTCACAAACCAAAATCGTACATACTCGACCGGTATTAAAATAAAACTTATTCCCACAAATTCTTCTAACGAAAATCACATCGTTGACGAGGAAGAATTTGACAGTATATATATCGTCAAACAAGTTGTTGCAATAATACTATAATTGACATTATTACATACGTAAATTTAACAGTTCGAAGGCCTCCGATCGAGTAATATACTTGTCAGAAATTGCATCGATGAGTCATCTTTATTTTAAGAAATAAAGAAATCTACACCCATTCACTATTTATTTACTAATACGGTCATTTATTTATTTACTCATATAATATATTTTTAATAATTTTTTTATATATTACTTGTATCCTTACCATAATACCTATATTGTAAAAAATTTGACTTTATATAAATATAATTAAAGAATAACTTATATGCACAAGTAAGGTGCATATTGAAAAAAGTGATAAGGAGTATAGCGGTGCATCAATGTCACCCTCAATTGGCAGGAGCATCAACTAGAAAGACTATCATCGGCATAATTTATACAAAATTTTTGTGCACATTACAGAAGAAGACTTGGGAGAGTCTGGTTGGTGATTCAACTACTCGGCTTAGAGCTACTTTCATTTTAATGCTAGAAGAACTAAATGAAGGAAAAGGAAAAGGTAGCTTTTGTAGGTGGCCAAGGTAGAGTTTGCGTCACATTTGGGAAAAGGAGAACTAAATGTTGTTTAAACAATAAGTCAAAAATGAAATAAGTTTTTGATTGTTACTATTAGGCTTCACCACCAACGAGACCCGGTGTCCTAATTGAACTCTTTTTTTTTTTTAACAAGGCTCAACAACCTCAAAGACAAATATAATAAGCGTGTATTCTCTTCCTCCCCTTGCATTGTAGCAGCTGACTGCGAGCGAGCGAGCAAGGAGGAATCTAAAAACAGAGATCTCTCTTTGCTTGTCCTCTTCTTCCTTCTTAGCAATTCCTCATCAATATCCCTAGTCGTGGAGGTGTTCTTGGAGTCAAATTCGCCAGCCTATTGTTCTATTTGATTTGGAGTTGCAAGGATGAGTCTAGGAGACAACGACATCAAGTACTTGAAGATACAGAGTTGTGATCTGCGAGTGGACAACCTTTGCTGTGAAGGATGCCAAAAGAAGGTGAAGAAGGTGCTTCATAAGATAGAAGGGGTTTGCACGTCTACAATCGATGCGGATGCGAAGAAGGTGACGGTGATCGGGAATGTGGATCCTGAGATCCTGATAGAAAAGCTCAACAAGGCTGGGAAACACGCGCAATTTTGGTCTGCCAATGGGTCCAAAAAACAGAATCTCCCCAATAAGCTGCAAAGTCTCCAACTAGAGCTTTCTAAAGATCAGCAGAAGGGTAGTAGAAATGCCCAAAAGGGTAGTGGCAAGGAGCAGATAACTCCGCAACCACAGAAGCAGGCGAAAGGGTTCAAAGATCTGAAGATTTCTAGCCTCAAAGACTTTAAGAATCCATTCAAGATGACCTCCAAGACAGTAAAATCAAACCATCCTACTAAAGAAGCTGAGGTTGAGGATGTAGGTGAGTTCGACGATGATGCTAATGGGTATGTTGAGGACGAGGAGGTGTTGTGCGATGGAAATCACGAAGATTACGAGGAGGATTACGACGATCCTAAGATGAAGATGGCTATGAACCTTCAACTTAATCATAATAAAATGAGTAACGATAGGAAAGGCAGTGGCGGTGGCAGTAGCAATAGTGGTGGCAGTGCTAAGGCTTGAATTTTTGGTAAACATAAACGACTGTTGTATCAATCTTCCCAAGAACATGTATCAGTATCACACCTATCGTAAATCAACATCCAACTTACTACTCAAAATAGCATCCCTCGTATCAACAGACTTTAATTATATTAGCAATTATCTTATTACACCAATGCATCAAAATAATCCATATCATGACATCCATTCTTATTTATTACAATGCGACAAACAACATAATCACCACTACGAATAATGAGACCAAGTTGCAATAAATACGATAGATGTCACCGATAATTTAATTCATCTTTCAACCGTATAGCAGTAATTTATTAAACACAACAACTTCATCTAACTTACTCAAATCACATGTTCAACCTCCCATCTACCACAATGGAGATGCGAAACAGAACTATAGTACGCGCATGAAAAGAAAGAAAATTCTTAATCGAAAACAATCGTCTTCGCAACCTATCGTTTCTATTTCACAACCTTAGACCAATTAAAACGACACACACATTAAACGGACAAAACCACCAAAAGCCTGACACTATTCTGTGTAGACTAGAGAATCAGATAACCGACCTGATTGTAATGTATTCCACATTCATAATTCACCTAATAACCTCACAAACCAAAATCGTACATACTCGACCGGTATTAAAATAAAACTTATTCCCACAATTCTTCTAACGAAAATCACATCGTTGACGAGGAAAAATTTGACAGTATATATCGTCAAACAAGTTGTTGCAATAATACTATAATTGACATTATTACACACGTAAATTTAACAGTTCGAAGGCCTCCGATCGAGTAATATACTTGTCAGAAATTGCATCGATGAGTCATCTTTATTTTAAGAAATAAAGAAATCTACACCCATTCACTATTTATTTACAAATACGGTCATTTATTTATTTACTCATATAATATATTTTTAATAATTTTTTTATATATTACTTGTATCCTTACCATAATACCTATATTGTAAAAAGTATGACTTTATATAAATATAATTAAAGAATAACTTATATGCACAAGTAAGGTGCATATTGAAAAAAGTGATAAGGAGTATAGCGGTGCATCAATGTCACCCTAAATTGGCAGGAGCATCAACTAGAAAGACTATCATCGGCATAATTTATTCAAAATTTTTGTGCACATTACAGAAGAAGACTTGGGAGAGTCTGGTTGGTGATTCAACTACTCGGCTTAGAGCTACTTTCATTTTAATGCTAGAAGAACTAAATGAAGGAAAAGGAAAAGGTAGCTTTTGTAGGTGGCCAAGGTAGAGTTTGCGTCACATTTGGGAAAAGGATAACTAAATGTTGTTTAAACAATAAGTGAAAAATGAAATAAGTTTTTGATTGTTATTATTAGGCTTCACCACCAACGAGACCCGGTGTCCTAATTGAACTCTTTTTTTTTTTAACAAGGCTCAACAACCTCAAAGACAAATATAATAAGCGTGTATTCTCTTCCTCCCCTTGCATTGTAGCAGCTGACTGCGAGCGAGCGAGCAAGGAGGAATCTAAAAACAGAGATCTCTCTTTGCTTGTCCTCTTCTTCCTTCTTAGCAATTCCTCATCAATATCCCTAGTCGTGGAGGTGTTCTTGGAGTCAAATTCGCCAGCCTATTGTTCTATTTGATTTGGAGTTGCAAGGATGAGTCTAGGAGACAACGACATCAAGTACTTGAAGATACAGAGTTGTGATCTGCGAGTGGACAACCTTTGCTGTGAAGGATGCCAAAAGAAGGTGAAGAAGGTGCTTCATAAGATAGAAGGGGTTTGCACGTCTACAATCGATGCGGATGCGAAGAAGGTGACGGTGATCGGGAATGTGGATCCTGAGATCCTGATAGAAAAGCTCAACAAGGCTGGGAAACACGCGCAATTTTGGTCTGCCAATGGGTCCAAAAAACAGAATCTCCCCAATAAGCTGCAAAGTCTCCAACTAGAGCTTTCTAAAGATCAGCAGAAGGGTAGTAGAAATGCCCAAAAGGGTAGTGGCAAGGAGCAGATAACTCCGCAACCACAGAAGCAGGCGAAAGGGTTCAAAGATCTGAAGATTTCTAGCCTCAAAGACTTTAAGAATCCATTCAAGATGACCTCCAAGACAGTAAAATCAAACCATCCTACTAAAGAAGCTGAGGTTGAGGATGTAGGTGAGTTCGACGATGATGCTAATGGGTACGTTGAGGACGAGGAGGTGTTGTGCGATGGAAATCACGAAGATGACGAGGAGGATTACGACGATCCTAAGATGAAGATGGCTATGAACCTTCAACTTAATCATAATAAAATGAGTAACGATAGGAAAGGCAGTGGCGGTGGCAGTAGCAATAGAGGTGGCAGTGCTAAGGCTTGAATTTTTGGTAAACATAAACGACTGTTGTATCAATCTTCCCAAGAACATGTATCAGTATCACACCTATCGTAAATCAACATCCAACTTACTACTCAAAATAGCATCCCTCGTATCAACAGACTTTAATTATATTAGCAATTATCTTATTACACCAATGCATCAAAATAATCCATATCATGACATCCATTCTTACTTATTACAATGCGACAAACAACATAATCACCACTACGAATAATGAGACCAAGTTGCAATAAATACGATAGATGTCACCGATAATTTAATTCATCTGTCAACCGTATAGCAGCAATTTATTAAACTCAACAACTTCATCTAACTTACTCAAATCACATGTTCAACCTCCCATCTACCACAATGGAGATGCGAAACGGAACTATAGTACGCGCATGAAAAGAAAGAAAATTCTTAATCGAAAACAATCGTCTTCGCAACCTATCGTTTCTATTTCACAACCTTAGACCAATTAAAACGACACACACATTAAACAGACAAAACCACCAAAAGCCAGACACTATTCTGTGTAGACTAGAGAATCAGATAACCGACCTGATTGTAATGTATTCCACATTCATAATTCACCTAATAACCTCACAAACCAAAATCGTACATACTCGACCGGTATTAAAATAAAACTTATTCCCACAATTCTTCTAACGAAAATCACATCGTTGATGAGGAAGAATTTGACAGTATATATCGTCAAACAAGTTGTTGCAATAATACTATAATTGACATTATTACACACGTAAATTTAACAGTTCGAAGGCCTCCGATCGAGTAATATACTTGTCAGAAATTGCATCGATGAGTCATCTTTATTTTAAGAAATAAAGAAATCTACACCCATTCACTATTTATTTACAAATACGGTCATTTATTTATTTACTCATATAATATATTTTTAATAATTTTTTTATATATTACTTGTATCCTTACCATAATACCTATATTGTAAAAAGTATGACTTTATATAAATATAATTAAAGAATAACTTATATGCACAAGTAAGGTGCATATTGAAAAAAGTGATAAGGAGTATAGCGGTGCATCAATGTCACCCTCAATTGGCAGGAGCATCAACTAGAAAGACTATCATCAGCATAATTTATTCAAAATTTTTGTGCACATTACAGAAGAAGACTTGGGAGAGTCTGGTTGGTGATTCAACTACTCGGCTTAGAGCTACTTTCATTTTAATGCTAGAAGAACTAAATGAAGGAAAAGGAAAAGGTAGCTTTTGTAGATGGCCAAGGTAGAGTTTGCGTCACATTTGGGAAAAGGAGAACTAAATGTTGTTTAAACAATAAGTCAAAAATGAAATAAGTTTTTGATTGTTATTATTAGGCTTCACCACCAACGAGACCCGGTGTCCTAATTGAACTCTTTTTTTTTTTTAACAAGGCTCAACAACCTCGAAGACAAATATAATAAGCGTGTATTCTCTTCCTCCCCTTGCATTGTAGCAGCTGACTGCGAGCGAGCGAGCAAGGGGGAATCTAAAAACAGAGATCTCTCTTTGCTTGTCCTCTTCTTCCTTCTTAGCAATTCCTCATCAATATCCCTAGTCGTGGAGGTGTTCTTGGAGTCAAATTCGCCAGCCTATTGTTCTATTTGATTTGGAGTTGCAAGGATGAGTCTAGGAGACAACGACATCAAGTACTTGAAGATACAGAGTTGTGATCTGCGGGTGGACAACCTTTGCTGTGAAGGATGCCAAAAGAAGGTGAAGAAGGTGCTTCATAAGATAGAAGGGGTTTGCACGTCTACAATCGATGCGGATGCGAAGAAGGTGACGGTGATCGGGAATGTGGATCCTGAGATCCTGATAGAAAAGCTCAACAAGGCTGGGAAACACGCGCAATTTTGGTCTGCCAATGGGTCCAAAAAACAGAATCTCCCCAATAAGCTGCAAAGTCTCCAACTAGAGCTTTCTAAAGATCAGCAGAAGGGTAGTAGAAATGCCCAAAAGGGTAGTGGCAAGGAGCAGATAACTCCGCAACCACAGAAGCAGGCGAAAGGGTTCAAAGATCTGAAGATTTCTAGCCTCAAAGACTTTAAGAATCCATTCAAGATGACCTCCAAGACAGTAAAATCAAACCATCCTACTAAAGAAGCTGAGGTTGAGGATGTAGGTGAGTTCGACGATGATGCTAATGGGTACGTTGAGGACGAGGAGTTGTTGTGCGATGGAAATCACGAAGATGACGAGGAGGATTACGACGATCCTAAGATGAAGATGGCTATGAACCTTCAACTTAATCATAATAAAATGAGTAACGATAGGAAAGGCAGCGGCGGTGGCAGTAGCAATAGAGGTGGCAGTGCTAAGGCTTGAATTTTTGGTAAACATAAACGACTGTTGTATCAATCTTCCCAAGAACATGTATCAGTATCACACCTATCGTAAATCAACATCCAACTTACTACTCAAAATAGCATCCCTCGTATCAACAGACTTTAATTATATTAGCAATTATCTTATTACACCAATGCATCAAAATAATCCATATCATGACATCCATTCTTATTTATTACAATGCGACAAACAACATAATCACCACTACGAATAATGAGACCAAGTTGCAATAAATACGATAGATGTCACCGATAATTTAATTCATCTGTCAACCGTATAGCAGCAATTTATTAAACACAACAACTTCATCTAACTTACTCAAATCACATGTTCAACCTCCCATCTACCACAATGGAGATGCGAAACGGAACTATAGTACGCGCATGAAAAGAAAGAAAATTCTTAATCGAAAACAATCGTCTTCGCAACCTATCGTTTCTATTTCACAACCTTAGACCAATTAAAACGACACACACATTAAACGGACAAAACCACCAAAAGCCAGACACTATTCTGTGTAGACTAGAGAATCAGATAACCGACCTGATTGTAATGTATTCCACATTCATAATTCACCTAATAACCTCACAAACCAAAATCGTACATACTCGACCGGTATTAAAATAAAACTTATTCCCACAATTCTTCTAACGAAAATCACATCGTTGATGAGGAAGAATTTGACAGTATATATCGTCAAACAAGTTGTTGCAATAATACTATAATTGACATTATTACACACGTAAATTTAACAGTTCGAAGGCCTCCGATCGAGTAATATACTTGTCAGAAATTGCATCGATGAGTCATCTTTATTTTAAGAAATAAAGAAATCTATACCCATTCACTATTTATTTACTAATACGGTCATTTATTTATTTACTCATATAATATATTTTTAATAATTTTTTTATATATTACTTGTATCCTTACCATAATACCTATATTGTAAAAAGTATGACTTTATATAAATATAATTAAAGAATAACTTATATGCACAAGTAAGGTGCATATTGAAAAAAGTGATAAGGAGTATAGCGGTGCATCAATGTCACCCTCAATTGGCAGGAGCATCAACTAGAAAGACTATCATCGGCATAATTTATTCAAAATTTTTGTGCACATTACAGAAGAAGACTTGGGAGAGTCTGGTTGGTGATTCAACTACTCGGCTTAGAGCTACTTTCATTTTAATGCTAGAAGAACTAAATGAAGGAAAAGGAAAAGGTAGCTTTTGTAGATGGCCAAGGTAGAGTTTGCGTCACATTTGGGAAAAGGAGAACTAAATGTTGTTTAAACAATAAGTCAAAAATGAAATAAGTTTTTGATTGTTATTATTAGGCTTCACCACCAACGAGACCCGGTGTCCTAATTGAACTCTTTTTTTTTTTAACAAGGCTCAACAACCTCGAAGACAAATATAATAAGCGTGTATTCTCTTCCTCCCCTTGCATTGTAGCAGCTGACTGCGAGCGAGCGAGCAAGGGGGAATCTAAAAACAGAGATCTCTCTTTGCTTGTCCTCTTCTTCCTTCTTAGCAATTCCTCATCAATATCCCTAGTCGTGGAGGTGTTCTTGGAGTCAAATTCGCCAGCCTATTGTTCTATTTGATTTGGAGTTGCAAGGATGAGTCTAGGAGACAACGACATCAAGTACTTGAAGATACAGAGTTGTGATCTGCGGGTGGACAACCTTTGCTGTGAAGGATGCCAAAAGAAGGTGAAGAAGGTGCTTCATAAGATAGAAGGGGTTTGCACGTCTACAATCGATGCGGATGCGAAGAAGGTGACGGTGATCGGGAATGTGGATCCTGAGATCCTGATAGAAAAGCTCAACAAGGCTGGGAAACACGCGCAATTTTGGTCTGCCAATGGGTCCAAAAAACAGAATCTCCCCAATAAGCTGCAAAGTCTCCAACTAGAGCTTTCTAAAGATCAGCAGAAGGGTAGTAGAAATGCCCAAAAGGGTTGTGGCAAGGAGCAGATAACTCCGCAACCACAGAAGCAGGCGAAAGGGTTCAAAGATCTGAAGATTTCTAGCCTCAAAGACTTTAAGAATCCATTCAAGATGACCTCCAAGACAGTAAAATCAAACCATCCTACTAAAGAAGCTGAGGTTGAGGATGTAGGTGAGTTCGACGATGATGCTAATGGGTACGTTGAGGACGAGGAGTTGTTGTGCGATGGAAATCACGAAGATGACGAGGAGGATTACGACGATCCTAAGATGAAGATGGCTATGAACCTTCAACTTAATCATAATAAAATGAGTAACGATAGGAAAGGCAGCGGCGGTGGCAGTAGCAATAGAGGTGGCAGTGCTAAGGCTTGAATTTTTGGTAAACATAAACGACTGTTGTATCAATCTTCCCAAGAACATGTATCAGTATCACACCTATCGTAAATCAACATCCAACTTACTACTCAAAATAGCATCCCTCATATCAACGAACATCAATTATATTAGCAATTATCTTATTACACCAATGCATCAAAATAATCCATATCATGACATCCATTCTTATTTATTACAATGCGACAAACAACATAATCACCACTACGAATAATGAGACCAAGTTGCAATAAATATGATAGACGTCACCGATAATTTAACTCATCTGTCAACTGAGATCACTCTAGGTTTTAATCATAGCATGAACCTAAGTGTATCTAGTTTTTGTCTCATGTCTTTCATGTTCTATGTTTCTACTAAACGTCTCTACATCTATAGCATAACATGAACATATCAATATTAAACATAATATGAGAACAATCATACTTAGCATGCATATAATAGCATCATATACATTTTTCATAGTAACATCTATCAACAATTATCAAAACACACATGCTATTAAAATATGCAACAAGCAGATATTCTGTAAACCCCCATCAAAAAAAAAAAAAAAAAAAAAAATGGATCGGTTCAGGTGAACCGGCCGGAGAGCCGGCCGGTCCAACTGAACCGGCTTGGACCGGGCGAGGAAGCGAGACGGGGCGAGCGAGAAGAGCAAACGCCCTTCCCACTCGAGCCATCGCCTCGAGCACGCGACGAAGCAACGTCGCTTCGTCTTCTCCCGCACCGAGCAGCGCCGACGCTTCGCCTTCCGCCGTCGATCGCTGCACGTCGCCGTCGACGATCGTCTGCCCTCGTCCACCCCCAGCGAGCTACTCCCGACGGAAAGGGCGACTCGGCGACGCCCGTTTTCCATCCCGTTCGCGCGACCACCGCAGCAGAGGAACTGCTGCCGATCGATCGCCGCCCAGCACTCGCAACCCCTCGGCGGACGTCCTCTTCACCGCGGTTGGAGACGTCGGCCGTCTCCGCGTCTCCACGGGCCTTCGAGGAGTTCGAAGACCCCTCGGCGGGCGGCTGAGCTCGCCGCCTCTGTTCGAGCGATCGAACCCTACCGGCGGCGGCTGTAAATCGCGATCCGGTCGCTTCGCCGGCCGCAAACCTCGTCCCTACCTTCTCCAGACGTCCGCGAGGTGAGCAGCCGCGTTTTCCCCATGAAAAGGGGTGGTTTTCACCCTCCGGTGGAGACGCCGTGAGTTCGCCGGAGACGACGCCGGAAAGATCGCCGTTTAGGCGCTGATGGTCGTCCTTCTCGCAGATCGGCGTAGTCTCCGCGTTGAGCGAGGAGCAACGAAGCTCGCCGGCCGTTTAGCCTTCGTTTTCGCGAGTTCCGGCGAGGTGGCGGCTAGGGTTCCGGCGGCGGCGCTGAGTTTTCCGGCAGCGCACAGTTAATCCGGCGAAGGTGCTTAATTAGGGCTTAATCGCGATTAGCGCTAATTAAGTGTGCTTAGTGTAAATAAAATATAATTAGTGGAAAATTATGTTATTGTATGCTTAGTTTAATTAAAAGCATGATTAGCGTTAATTAACTAAGCTTAGTGTATAAGAAATTATTTATTTAATGAAAACGGTTGGGTCGAATCAAGTGGGGTTAAATCGGTTGGGTTTGAGTTAAGTTTGGGTCGAGTCAAGTTGGGTTGGGTGAGCCGAATCAAATAAGTTGAACCTGGTTCGAGCTCGAGTCAAATTAGATTGAATTTAATTTAGCTGAACCGGACCCGAACCGAACCAAATCGAACCGAACCGAACCGAACCGGGTGAACAGTAACTCGAACCGTTGACCGAGTCAACAGCTGACCCAGTCAGCATTGACCGGGCCCACCGCCGACCCAGTCAGCGTTGACCGAGTCAACCGCCGACCCAGTCAGCGTTGACCGGGCCCACTGCTGACCCAGTCAGCGTTGACCAGTCAACGTTGACCGTTGACCGGGTCAGAAAAATATAAAATAATAAAATAATATTAAAATAATAAAATAATATTAAAATAATAAAATAATATTAAAATATTAAAAAAATCAAAAAAAATAATAAAAATTTCTATGGGTTCTACTTGGGCTCCTGGATGACTTGGGCTAAGTTATGGGTGAGTTTGATGAGTAGAAATTTAATAAAAATTCATTGAAGTTATTAGATAAAAATGCAAAAATATGATAAATTCATAATTCATTAGGTGAGATTAATCCTAAACATGCATAGGATTAATTTAATGTAATAATTATTTAATTGATAGATTTTAATTTATTTATCTTAAGGGAAATAAATTAAATCTATTTTAAATAAATTTTATTAAATAGGATTATTTTGGGTACGCGATCCGAGAAGCTCGGCGGGTGATATTCTCCGCGCGACTTGGTTCCCAGAAGCAGATCGCTATCCCAGGTGCGTTGGTTCTCCGTTGGTAGGATTTATTCACGCTAGGGAATACCCGCTGGGGTTTTCTAGGGAAAAATTCTTCGATGTCTTCAATATGCTAAACCATAATGTTTGATAAGATTTAAATTGTATGCATGCTAGCATAGTTATCTTATCTAACATGTTTGATCTGCTAGGTATCTAACATGCTTTATAATCATGTCGTGCATGCTAAATTGCTTTGGTATGATATGCTAAATAACTACTATGCGGACATAGATAATACATGCGACATGTTAGAACCTTGGCGACGTCACCGCCACTTAGAGAAAAAGGGGCCTTTTTCCATATGCCCCGGTTGACCGCCGCGTCCCGACGGCGGTCGAACGGTGACGTTTCCGTTAGGCGCCACTCCCGAGGTTGATGCATAGCGGAGCACTGGGAGCACCACTCCTGACGTTATGCATAGCTCATATACTGGGAGCTGGTAGGGTAAGGGACTGTACACACTCCATGGTCATGTCAGACTGGAAATATGGAGCAAGTCCTCACCCGAAACCTTCACCCGCGCGAGTGTCGTTGTAGGCGGCCTCGTGATAGTCCTGAGATGGTTAGCTAGGATGAACCCTACCATGGACTTGGCACCGACGAAGTCGAGGGCCACATCCCATCGTGCGGATGTGCGCCAATCTCGATAGACGTTGACGGCTATTGGACTGGAAAGGTGATTCCGCATGCGACGCCTTGGACAGTGGATCCGTAGACCGCACGGCTATCACCCTTGACGTCTGCAGACGATCGGATGAGTAGTCCGGATCCTAGGGTGGTTATTCCGGCTAGCCGTGGCCGATGATATTTAAGAGAGGTGACCCTGTCTACGGGCAGTGTGTAGTACTACATGGGTGTCGTGACCCCTACGGTATCCGGGGAGGATGTAAGGGCACGACGGTTTCGCTAGGGGAGGCATGGTTGGCGACTAGTGAAACAACAGGAGAGGGACTCTGGGTCATCCGTCCTCTCTGCCAACATCAGTGCAGCGGGCATAGGTAGAGACAGAGACAGAAAGGCACTGATGGGCTTACTGATACTCTTAGCTAGGGTAGTCATTAAGCGTAGGCTGGCAGCCCGAGTTTATGAAACCTAAAAAGTCTCACTATGACGTAGGTGACATACTATTAATATGGATACCAGACATGACTAGGGTGACATCTAGTGACATGTACACATTTAATTGTTTATTTAATTGTTTGTTTATGCGGTCTATTTTTATATGAATTGTTTAAAACGAAATGGCATGAAAGATGATGACTAATTACCAAAGACATCCTAGAATACTCCTCCTAGCCTTTGATTTCCTTATTCGGTAGGACCGTAATTTCGCATTAGGCCGCAAGGCTGAGCACACCGCGTTCAATGTGTGTGCAGGTGTCGTTGCACGAGACGAGATCGATGACGGAGGGTTCTTCGCGGAAGGTATACGACTGCTGTTATGAGTTCTCGTATGCCGGTCTTAGATTTGTATTAGGAGATATCGGGACTGTATTTAAGATGTTATGTGAAAATGTGGGTGTATGTAGTTTAGTATTTGTATTTATGCCTTGTATGGGCTTGTCGGGCTCATACGGCGGTTGCCACGTGTCGTCCTGCGGGTCGGGGCGTGACATATTCAACTCATCAGCATGTACAATATGTAATGACAACCCTTAGGACTCAGCATCTGTAGTAGGCAAAAATAAATTTTAAAACCATAAGTCATCACCTGAGTCTTATAGAAGATCTTTAACAAGAATTACAGCTTGGCCGTGATTCTTAAAGAAAGCAAAGCAATTCCTTTCTACTTCAACACAAATCATAACTTGGCTGTAATTTTTCAAGCAATAACACCGCAAAGACAATCTCCTAAACTAAATCAAATACAACCAAACAAGCATACCATTGCTAGCACATGGCTCATCACCACGTGTTGGCACATCCCATTCTAAGTACTCAACATCCTCTCCTTGGTTATCATAACCCTAAGATGTCCAAAGTTCTTAGTTATGCATTAATTTAGATTACTCTAGGTTTTAATCATAGCATGAACCTAAAGTGTCTCTAGTTTTTATCTCATGTCTCCATGTTCTATGTTCCTGCTAAATGTCTGTACATCTATAGCATAACATGAACATATTAATATCCAACATAATATGAGAACAATCATATATAGCATGCATATAATATCATCATGTATCTTTTCATAGTAAAATCTATCAACAACTATCAAATCACACATGCCATTAGAATATGCAACAAGCAGACATTCAACTCATCAGCATGTACAATATGTAACAACGACCCTTAGGACTCAGTATCTGTAGTAGGCCAAAATAAATTTGAAACCATAAGTCCTCACCTAAGTCTCAAGGCAGATCTTTAAACAAGATTCACAGCTTGGCCGTGATTCTTTAAGCAAGCAAGCAATCAGTCAATCAGTCAATCAAGCAAAACAATTCTTTTTTACTTCGACACAAATCACAGCTTGGCTGTGATTTGTCAAGCAACAACACAGCAACATAACCTCCTAAAATAAATTAAGTACAAGCAAACAAGCATGCATGAATAACAAAACTCTACAATCTCCCTAACAACCCCCACTACTCACAATCTCACACCAAATTTTATTTAATTACCTTTAAGTGTAAACCCCAAATTTTATGAAAAAAAAAAATCAATCAAGAGTAGAAGGGGTAATATGAAAAAAAATAATAACAATAATAATAATAATAAATAGTTGTAAATAACAATCTTTGATAGGGATAAATTTGAAAAGGAAAAATCATGTAAATAATTGTACCTGGTAGGGGTATAATAGGCACATCGGATATACTTGTAATTAACTAGAACTAGTGGGGGTAAATGTGGAATTTTGGTCAGCTCATGTGCACCACATGCGTGCTACAAACCCTAGATCGAGCAAGCACGCGACGGCCCCAAATCCTCTTCACCTCCTTCGTCGTCTTCACACACTGCTTCTCCTCCGCAGCAAATTCATCATCGCGAGCTCCCCAGCGGACCTCTTCATTTGTCCTCGCCTCTCCCTCGGCCACGGCGGACCTCTTCGTTCGTCCTCGCCTCTCCCTCGACCGCGGACGACCTCTCCTCCGCCCTGCCCTCGTTCCATCGCCTTCATCGTTGAGAGCATCTCCTTCACCTTTGCTCGCGTCGCCCTCATCGTTCGTCTTCTTCACTTGATCCGTCGGCAACTACAGGCTGCATCTCCTTCCAATCATCGGCAGTTGCAGCTGTGATTGTGATCGGAACCATTGCCACAACCCAGTAGTGGGCCTTCCATCTTTAGCTCACCGTAGATCCCAACTCTGTCAAGCGATCGGACCTGGGGATCTTTTGCATGTCAACACTAAGGCATAATTTTTATCTTCCACTTAGCTAGTGATGATATGTTGTAAGTAAATGGAAGTAGAAAATGATTAATTTAGATTATGAATATTGTGAAATGTTAATTAGGCTTTTAAGAAAATTAAGACTTGATTAGTTGGAGATTATGATTGAGGTTAATAAATTAAATAAGGTTGATCAATTAGGATTAGTTTGGATTAAGTAAATCTAATTGAATAATTATTTAACTTAGGATGAGTTAGGTGAGCAAAATAGTAAAGATGGGGTATTTGATATCTTGTAGATAAGATTAATGATAGATAATATTAAAGGTCATATCTAAAGGTAATGATTTTTGTAATAGGTAAATACTTCGAAATAATTAAATGATGTGCAAGCTGAGGTACGGTTGGTTTTGAAGACCGTTCTACTTATTCAGGTGCGCCGGTTCACTACAATAGACTAATCTCAAGTTGACGAAACTTTAGGAGATAAATATTTTACTGCTTAGAAATTAATATTTAATCATTCATGATTCACTCTTTGTATGTTAGAATAGCTTATTTATATGATTAATATGATATGCTTGTTGTCTTATGTCTACGGTTATTCAAATACGTGCTAGGTTATTCTCTTGCATAAATATTTTACTATTTAGAAAATTAATATTTAATTATTTATGATTCATCCTTTGTAGATTAGAATAGTCTATGTATATCATTAATGCGATATGCTTGTTGTCTTATTGCTACTGTTATTCAAATATGTGCTAGGTTATTCTCTCGCTCATTATCTACTAGGTTAATGTGACAAAAAGTAATACAATAATACAGTTACTTCTAGAACCTATTATGTTACACTATAGTGTGACATATTCATAGACATCGACAAGCATCACTTATAGACATGTGACATTGATATACTTACGTATGTAATTATTGACGATGTACCATTTTGATCTCCTAAGTTACAGATACGAGCTTTAATGCTCATAAACCTATATCACCCAAAGATGTTGAAATCATCTTGGACATAAAAGGGTGAGGATAAGATATGGATTAGTTTATTGCCAAAGAACGTTGTGATGTATTCACTATACCCGCATGGTACCGCTAAGTCATCACCGTGATAGTCCTAAGATGGCTAGGATGGATGAAACCAAACCAATGACCTAGTAAACATGTCGCTGAGGTTATAGCATTCCGGCGACGGCTAGGATGCACGCCTCCTGGCAGGCATAGCTACTTGTAAATTGGTACGGTGACTCCTTCCGCATAGCCTTGGACAGTGGATCTATGGACCTCACGGCTATTATTCCAGACGTTCTGCAGACGTTCTGATGAGTAGTCCAGATCCTGGGGTTTATTACCGGCTAGCCGTGGCCGATGCGTATATATAGGTGCGGTGACCCTTGGTGTAATACTACACGAGTTGCTCCATGGATTGTCTGGGGAAGACGCATGGAGTGACAGGTCGCTAGGTCGCGGAGATGAAGTGATTCGCCTAGTGGACCACCGGAGAGGGATTCACGGTCACCCGACCTCTCTGCCAACATCAGTGTGATGGGCATAGGTAGAGACATAGACAGTGGACACTGATGGGCTTATGGGAACTCCCTGATCAGGAGATCCCCTAAGCATAGGCTGGCTGCCCAGATCACAATATTTGAATGTGATGATATTTTTAGTGACAATAATCTTGTGAAATAAACACACTTCATATATATAGTTGAGCTACACACTTATAGTACATGTTCTTCTTATAATGCTTCATGTTTTATTTGTTGATTTTATATGCTTTGTTTGAGATTATGAAATGATGTTATGGACATGCTAGAATCTCCTTGTTAAACTACTTGAGTTATTCTACTGCAGTTAGAGCCATAAGCACTCAGCCACTTGCGGCTGAGCACACGACGTTCAAATGTGTGCAGGTCTACTAGACGACCGGTCAGGATAGCTAATGGAGACGAGATTATCGACGAACATAGTTATTTATTATTTTTGTGACCATAGTATTGTAGTAGGTATATCGGGACTGTGTTAGTAGAGTTTAGTTAGATGATTTGACTGTATTATCCGCTGCATTGTTAATGTATATGAATCGTGTATATCATTAAATGCCTTGTATGGGTCCCTTGGGGCTCATATGGCGGTTGTCACGTGCTCGACAAATGGGTCGGGGCGTGACATTAAGTCAATTAAATAATTTAATAATATTAAATAATCACAACCACTACAAACATACATCAAATCAACCTTAGCTACACCCATAAAATTTGTTTATATTTAAACTATACCATAAGATCATAAATTGAATACTTATTTGCACAAATATATTATTCTAACAATTTAAATCAACTATACCACCTTAATTAATCATATGGATCAATTATACCACCTTAATTAATATAAAAATAATTTTTAATAATCTGTAAAAATTCAATTACCACCAATAAATATTTTAAATCACAATTTTCCCAATTTCATCAATTAGAAAATCCAACTAACCTAATTATCCAATTTAACCACAGCATAAAATTTATAAATTCTGTAAAAATTATAGTTAAATAATTTTAATTATGTTTAGCATAAATCAAACATAATAACACCTACTAAAATATTCTTTCATGTATATATCATACAAATAATTCATTTAAGACCTAGATAAACCCTAAATCACCATAACTAAATCTAAACTCTAATTTAACAGTTTGGAAAAATTCTAATTAAATCGTGAAAATTATCTAAGCATAATTTAGCATTACAAATTATTTCAGATTTTTTTGATATTAATATACGCTCAAACCCTTGAACCCAATATAAAATAATTCGGAAATCCAACCTAAAATTCAATAAAAATTCTAAATAAATTCCTACGAGCTCCAAACTTACCAACAAAGCTATAGAAACGTTGAGCCGCACTAATCCGGTTGATAAACAATAAAAATCGGCTAAACTGACGCTTGAACCGTAGCTGAACCGGTCTGGATGAACCAGACCGGACCGGACGAACCGAGTCGTCGCACGCGCACCGCACGTGCGCCAACTTGATCCGCCTCCTCACCTTCGCTCGAAGCCCCGCTACACCACCGCCGCATTAGCCGCCGTTGCCCAACGTCCACTCGCCGGAACATAGCGTGCGGCCTCTCGTCTACTCCCTCGACCTACCAGCCACTCTTCCGGGGTGGAAGGACCGATCTCCGCTCCTTCTTCGCCGGCGGAACCACTGCGGACAGAGGGGTGCTCTATCCGCCGCCGAACACTGACTAATGCCGGATTCCGACCTCCCACGCCACTTCGACCGTTACGATTCCATTTCTTTTATATTGAATTGCCTCCGGTAACTTTTTTGTGGAGGGAGGTGCGTTCATTGTGCTCCTTACCGGTGAATTGGACGGGAACAGGGGAAGAGTCGCTCGCTCCCCTGTTCCGCCGCCCCTTCCATGTTCTCCGCCACTTTCTCGCCTCCTCGCCGTGGCCACCGGTGGATATCGACTCCCTCTAGAGTCGACTCAATGCTCGACTCCTCACTGCAAAGGGGAAGGACAGTTTCCATCTATGTCTCTAGGTGTCCAAACTAGTTTAGGTTATCATATAAGATATGTCACCTAACTAGTTTTGTTTGTCACCTAGTATCTTCATATGTCGCTATGTGTTGTAGGTTCTTCCTAGTGTCATACACCTTTAGAATTGTAGAACACAAGCATATGAGGAAACATAACATATAATATGTCATTGCAATTAATTCATATCATATAATATAGCAATAAAATACACATCACGGACAGTATAAAAAGTTTAATGACAATTGCCCACTTGGGAGCTCTACTGCAGTGGCTGTAAACTAGCCGAAATAACAACGCACCTGAATCCTTTAAGTTAGCTTAACAAAAATTTCACGGGCTTGCCGTGTTTTGTGTATCACCGTTGATGCAGATTTAAGAGTGCTCCTACAATCATAAACAAGGTTTACTTTCTACCTTTTTTTTTTTGTTTAATTATATGCTACCCTTCCCTTTCCTATGACCCACCCTAATCATGTAGGGTGGTTTGGGTAAATGAGGAGGAGTTCTCTAATATCTTTGAAGGAAACATTCTAGCTAAAGGGAATTGCATCTCAAATGATTTCAGATAATAACTAAGCATATGCACATTCATTTCTACAATATATTTCATACCAATTTAATATATTTTATCAGACCGTGCAATAAAAGAATTTTAAAATAACTACATAATTAATTGCCTTGGTAAGGAAGGAGATCTCTATTTTTAATTTGATCGTATCTTACATAGTTCCAATAAAATTAATTTAACACAACCCAATATCAACAAGAAAGAATGATCTTAACCATAATAATGAACCCCTTAAAAAAAACCTCGAAGTTTTCCTTCGAAAATACCACGTGTACTATGTACAGAAAAGTAATACTACTAAAACATTATAATAACACTACAACGAGATGCCCTCGCAACCTCACTTGTAAAAGAATCATAACACTAACATAGCTGTCATAGAATAGGGAAAATAATATTAACAAACCCAACAACAACATTACGTCAATGCAATCCTATTGGTTGCTGCCAGACGCGCTAGCAACCTATCCACCACTAAAAGTTGAGAACTTAAATCACCGAAACAATTTCACAAGAGTCAGAATCCATCAATTATGTACGTTAGACGCATGGTTATATTGTAGGAAAATCAACTTCGTCACGAAACAAGTTTCCAATAGTAAAACAGTGTGTCTTAACTAACAACATCAGTAAAACAGTAAATCATATTTTTTTTCCAGACATCATAATCAAAAACCATAAACCACCAACCTAAATGTGTGAACAGTAGTGTCAAGGCACAGTGGACATAACATTCAAGGGAATTTTTATTGTACATTTTAACAGCATAATTCACAAATAATTATGCATGCGTGCAATTTCATCGAATAATACCAAGGTAATTAATTTAACAAGCAATTGCACTTACAATATTCCTTTATGAATTAAGCTACCCAAACCCCAATGCATTGGATTTTTTTCTTAGTCAGAATTGAAAGGGAGAAATGAGGGAACCAACCTAGAGACGAAATCCGACTTGGTCGGAGTTTCGTCGGTGCCCTCCCATCTTCCCGTTTGCTCCTACGCTTCGCGTTCGCTCCTCGGCCTCACATCGCCTCGGATCAATGACGCTCTGCTCCCTTGCCCCAATTTCCAAAGATGCTGCAGGTTTGGCTCCCTACTGGTCTTTTGATGGCGTGAGGAGATGGGGAGGAGAGGAGAGGAGAGAGGTGGTGAGGATGGGAGGCTTGGGAGTGGAGGTGGCACCCTCTGCTGTCTTCGGCAGAGAGGGGTCCAAAAGGATCCTCCGTGAGGGCTTATCAGAGAGGCTTCTGCCCCTTTTCGCCAACCTGAAACTTTAAAGGCCTGCGACGATTATCTTCATAACTCTTTTGTCTATCTTGCGCAGTTTTGATTCAATCTCTAATGACTCGGATCTTCTCCACCGTCTGGTCAACTAACTCGGTCCCTGCTAAGCGTCATTCACCATCTTCGTTCTAGCAGATGGGTGTCCTGCATTGCCTGCCTTATAGTGTTTCGTAAGGTCCCATCCCTATACTGGCCCGATAGCTGTTGTTGTAGGCAAACTCTATCAGCAATAGGTGAGTATCCCAGCTTTCGAAGAATTCTAATACGCACTCTCTCAACATATCCTCCAGGGTCTGGATGGTGCGCTCAGATTGTCCATCTGTCTGAGGGTGAAAGGTATTGCTAAATTTTAGTGATGTCCCCAGCTTTCTCTGAAATTTAGGCCAGAATCTTAAAGTGAACCTAGGATCCCTGTCTGAAATAATAGATACCGGAACTCTGTGTAAACATACTATCTCACTGATATATAGCTTGGCGAGTCTGTCCAAGGTATAAGTGGCTGCTATGGAAAGAAAGTGGGCTGACTTAGTAAGTCGGTCAACCACCACCCAAATTGCATCATGTTGTCGTTGGGTACGTGGGAAGCTAGCCGACGATAAAATTCATAGTGATATGCTCTCACTTCCATTCTAGTATCGGTAATAGCTGGAGTGTACTGGCTGGCCTCTGGTGTTCAGCTTTAACCTGTTGACAGATCAAACATCTGGAGATAAACTCGGCTATATCCCATTTCATACCTGCCCACTAGTAAGTCTGGTGAATTGTATGGTACATTTTCGTACTTCCTGGATGCATCGCGTAAGTTGAGCTGTGGGCCTCCTCAAGGATCTGCTGCCGAAGGTCGGCATCGTACAGTACGCAAAGTCTGTCTCCTAACAGCAACGCCCCATCATTCCTCAAGCTGTATTCCTCTCCTTGGCCGCTCTGCACTTTCTGTATCCGGACGTTCAACTTTGGGTCGGACTTCTGTTTCTCTACTAGACTGTCTCCCAAAGTAGGTCTTATTATAAATTGTGCTAGTAAGCCTCCATGAGCACTAGGTTGTAACTTCGTACCCAAGACTTGGAGGTCTCGCAGTAGCAAAAGATAGGACTCCCGAATGTAAGACAACGTGGTAGTAGATTTTCTACTAAGTGCGTCCACTACTATGTTGGCTTTGCTCGGGTGATAGTTGATTACTAGGTCGTAATCTTTGATTAGTTCCAGCCATCTCCTCTGTCGTAGGTTTAACACCTTTTGAGTTAACAGATATTGTAGACTTTTGTGGTCGGTGTATATGTGACATCGCTCCCCATATAAATAATTTCTCCATATCTTCAAGGCAAGGACTATAACTGCTAACTCTAGATCATGGGTAGGGTAGTTCGTCTCATTCTTCTTCAACTACTGGGATGCATAAGCAACTACTCTCCCGTTCTGCATCAGTACACACCCAAGGCCTTGCTTCGAGGCATCACTGAATACGACATATTCGGTACCACTAACTAGAAGAGTAAGGACCGGTGCAGTGGTTAACCGAGTATTTAGTTCTTGGAAGTTGTCCTCGTAGGCTTGGGTCCACTGGAACTTTGCATCGTTCCTGGTTAGCTTAGTCATTGGGGCTGCAATGAGCGGAAATTCTAAACAAAATGCCTATAGTACCCCGCTAGCCCGAGGAAACTACGCACCTCTGTCGCATTTCTTAGCTGCTCCCATTTAGTGACCGCTTCAATCTTGGCTGGGTCTACCTGAATTCCCTCGTTACTCACAATGTATCCGAGGAAGCCTACTTGGTTTAGCCAAAATTCACACTTAGAGAATTTTACATATAGCTAGTTTTCTCTAAGCAGTTGCAGTGCAGTTCTAAGGTGATGAGCATGCTCCGCACTATTCCCCGAGTAGATAAGTATGTCGTCTATGAAAACAATGACAAACTTATCTAAGTACTCGTGAAACACTCGGTGCATCAGATCCATGAATGATGCTGGTGCATTAGTGAGTCGAAAGGACATAACTAGAAACTCATAGTGTCCATAGCGAATCCTGAATGCAGTTTTTGGTATGTCTTCATCTCTGATTCTGAGTTGGTGATATCCTGACCATAGGTCTATCTTTGAGAATACTTTTGCACCTTGTAATTGATCGAATAAATCGTCAATTCAGCGTAGTGGATATTGATTTTGTATAGTGGCCCTGTTCAGTTGGCGGTAGTCGATACACATTCACATAGTCCCATCCTTTTTCTTGACGAATAGTACCAGTGCTCCCCAGGGGGACACACTGGGGCGGATGAATCCCTTATCCACTAGATCCTGCAATTGTGTCTTCAATTCCTTTAACTCTGCTGGTGCCATTCTATAGGGTGGCTTGGAGATTGGAAGTGTCCCAGGCGCCAAGTTGATGCAGAAGTCTACTGCCCTTACTGGAGGTAATCCTGGCAAGTCCTTGGAAAATACATCTAGAAATTCCCTAACCACTGGAATATCTTCCAGCTTGGCCTCCTTTTGTCTTGTATCAATGACATGCGCGCGGTACCCATAACAACCCTTTTGTAGGAATTTCCTGGCTATTACCATCGAGATCACACTAGTTGGCAGTATGCGATATTCTCCGATAAAGGTCAAGCCAGGATGTTTGGGGTTTTTGAATTCCACGGTCTTGGTGAAACAATCTATCAATACCCCATGAGCAGTGAGCCAATCGATACCAAGGATCACGTCAAAGTCCGAGATGTCCAGCAGGATTAAATCAGCCATTAGCTCTACCTCCTTAATGGTCACACGGGAAGCCCAATACACCTAATTCCTAAGTATTTATTCACCGAGGGGCGTTAAGAATATCAACTCATACCCGAGCATTTCCAGCGGCTTATCCGCCCGCTTAGCAAATGCCATGCTGACATACGACTTTTGTGATCCGGTATCGATTAGGACTCGAGCCAAGGAGCCGAATAAAACCATAGAACCTATTCACACATCAGACATCAAAGAAAATAATAATTTCTAAGTCTTTATTAAGTTGATGGGGTTATCAAAAGTTCTTTATTCCCTGTTCTATATTTCGACTTATGAGTAGGGACATAATAGGTGTATTACTCAAACTATCTAGGACTGAGTTTTTAAACATTTGTCTTCTAAGTGTAAAAAGAAATTATGCCACGTGAACTCAATTAAATTATACGAATCTCTTAAACACAGTAATTTAATTGAGGATACAATGCTAAATCTTTAAACTGAGGGTACAATGCTACATCTTCTTTTTTTTTAAACATTGAGACAATATTTGTAATCTTAAAAATAAACATTGACTCTATCCATGTGAGTTAATAATACTCATTAAATTAAAAATAAACATCGGTAAACTATATTTTGGTATTTTTAAAAATATCTGTAATCTTCATCTTCTAACGAAGAATTCATCATTTGAGAGTGAACAAAACTTGCAAGATCACTAATGCAGCATCTAACAACATATCTCTGATCGAGAATGTTTAATTTTTTAGACTCTATTCATGTATATTAACATAATTCAAGAAACACCAAACAAAGTAGATAGATCAATTAATCATCGTATCATAGTTGGACCATCTCAAGGTTTGTGAGTTAACTCAAATGTTAACCTTCGTAATTGGAAAAAAAAAAGATTTAAATAAAATATATATAGGTGTAATATATATAACATGATATATAACATGATAATTATACTTAATTATATTTAAAAGGGGCAATAACAAGACAAGGTTAAGTTTAAGTGGTGGGGTAAAATTAGAAATTTTTCTCCCATGTATTTGCCCTTTTTATTCTCTTGGTATGTGAGGGTTAAGGGCTTGGTTCCTTTTTGCCGCAAGCCTTCACACGCCGCTGCCCATCGTTGCGCTCTCGGGTAGACATGCAAACAGGCCATGCCTGGGCTGACCTGAGCACGACCCACTCTAGCACGCTCCGGGAGCATGTCGTGCCTAACCCGGCACGGGGCGCTTCACGCCCCCTTTCGCCCAGCATGACATGCGGCACGCCGATCTGACGTGCCGGGCCGTGCTCGGTACGGCCCGTGGTCGTGCCTGCATCGACGTGCTAGACCGGTCGGTTTCGACTACATCGACTTCTTTGGGGAGGTGGACGGCTTCTCGGGGAGGGAGGGAGGCGGACGATGATGATGCACCCAGATCGCCACTGCCGACATCAGCAAGGAAATAGGTTGCAGCAACCTTGAATCAACGCTGCAGGTCACCAGCGGATCAACTGAGGAGGATGGCGTGGGGGCTGGCAACGCAAATGCAAGATGATACGAAGGCGACGAGATTCAGCGGCACGTCAAGGAGTCGGGAAGAGGGCCTCATCACGCAGTCTCCTTGCAACGAAGTGCAAGACACCAAGAAGTCAGCGAGGTTGAAGAGGAAGGAGATGGAGTTGGCGAGTCTGTGATGAACTAATATGGACCGAATGGGAGGGGGAGAGGCGGATGGGGTTCTTCGGGAAGGGGAAGAGGTGGACGCCGGTTCTTCGAAGAGGGGGGAGGCGGGTGGGAACTCGGAAGAGGGGGGAGGCGGACGGGAACTCGGGAAGAGGAGGATTTTGTGATTAAAAACTGGAAGAGGGGGGAGGTGGACAGGAAGAGCTGAGGATCTTATAATTAAAAATTAAAATTAGATAATAAACATGTTTCCAGTAAAACCTTCTACATCAATATTAATAATATTTTATAAGATAAAACATATTATCTTAACATATCATTACTATAAATCATATTTGTCCCTCTTTATTTGAACCAAAAGAGAGTTGGAACCTACACGGCGGGCATGCATAACTTCTAGCGAGCCACTTCTCGAAGCACTCAACATGAAAGTTATGACGATATGTCATCACATTAAGCTGTTGCCCTGCCTTGAAATCCTTCAGACAAATCGAGCAAGACTCACCATTGTTGAAGGCACATGCCGTCTTCGCTTCGGCTCCAAAGGTGATGACTTTATCAATTAGTAGTGACATGTTTTCCGCACCCGACACATCATCATCGGAGTCCACAGTATGAGGCAGAGAGGTAATATCAAAGACAGTAATAATTTTTATTTCTATTAACATGGTCCTATCGTGAGCCAATGGAAAGCGGCGAACAACATCGTCGAAGTAGTTGCAGAGCACGTCGGTGAGGATGTAAATATTTAAAAATAGGCTAATTTCACTTTGACGGACGGTAGTTTCGATCATCCACTCCACATCTCACCTCCAACAGCTTGGATCATGCCAGGTATTTGGGAAAAATGAGTTAGTAGACATCCCACAATAAAATTTGATCGACAACAATGGCGAAGAGTCGGTGGCAGTAACATCCATTCTAGAGCAGAGATGGAGTCGAAAATAATTAAATTCCAATATCCGATCATCCATTAGATGTTTTATCAGATATTTAATATTATGCAACGTATATATACACGTATAATATATATAATATCTATATTATATATATATATATATAATCTTCAGACACTTAATATTATATATATATATTATATAACTAATAATTTGACATGATGCTTGGGTGTAGGTCTGACATTGCTTCCTTGGGAAGCAACTAGGTGAGGAAAAAAAATCTTGGGAAGCCAAAGACCTCTTCTCCCTCTACAAGCGTCTCACGCTTCCCCCTCGTCTTCCACTCTTCCTGTCTACCCCGTCTTTTTTGTCTTCCACTCACTCTTCCCCCTCATTTTCCACTCTTCCCCCTCTTCCAACAAAAAAAGACAGTAGGCAATAAGGTGAGGCAAGCGTGCAGGCGAAGGGCAACTAGTCATAGCCGGTCATCTCATCAATCTCTTCCTCTCTTGCTCGAAGATGGGCAACGAAGCACCCCATCGCCAAGAAGAGGCTACAACAGTCTGCAGAGCCCTCTACAAGACCCTCCGCCTGTGCCCCGCCGGACCTCTCCTCGTGCTGCACGAGTACAGGGACTGCACCGTCGGCCGCTCCGACGTCCTTGCCAACTCCATACTATCGTTCGTGGTAGGGACAACAGGGTGCCCAGGGGAGAGCCTCACCATGCGAGTTGTGGGGTTGGGGGACTTGTGCGCATGCCCCACACGTCACGATCGGGCCCATGCCAAGCACCGGCACGGTTGTGCTCGTACCGTGCTCATGTCGTGGGCTGCCAAGGTGCGGCCCAACACGGGCATGAGCAAGGAGCAGGCTGTGCCTGGCACAACCCGATTCGTGCCGAGTGCGGGCCTCCCGTGGGCGGCCCGGCCTGATTTGCATCTCTACTCTCGGGTTGGAGAAGCAGTGAGAGCTTTTGTCCTTAGTTTTCATTGGGGTTGCTCTCCTCTCAAGTCTCCTTTGTAGTAATTTGTCGGTAAGCACAAAAATCCCTCCTCAATGTTGTTTTTTATTGCATGATGTCTTGAATTGCATGTGTTTAGTTGATGTGTTTAAGAAATTAAATTGCACGTGTTTAGTTCGTTTTGGTGCACCGAGATTTAAATGTTGTTGCTGGGTTTTATTCTTCATTTTCTCTCATGCACATTGTTGGAAAGAGGTTTTAATATTTTAATTTGGTGATAAGTGAGGGTGAATTAAATAATGTTGTGTTTTGGACTTTAGAAGGAGGCTGCCGAAGAGGGGGAGGTTTCTCTCTGTATTGTTTTATTTATTTATTTATTTTGTTTTGATTACTTTTTTTTTATGCATAATGCATAAAGTATTTTATTTATTTAAATTTTTTTTTAGGTTGTCGAAGAGCTCTCGGCAAGGAAGAAAAAAAAAGAAAAAAAGAAAAAAAGAAAAAAATATATAGAAGGGTTTTAAATAAAACTTGAGGGTGATTAGAAATATATATATATATATATATATATATATATATTTGTTATTTCATATCTTTGCTTTCTCTATTAACCATTTTATTTTTATTTTATTCTTATTATCATTCTCTTCGTTTTTAATGGTTCTTGTTTAGATTTTATTGTTACAATTGACCGTGAACAGTAATAAGGTTTTGGGTTTTATTAATTATTCATTTTTAGGTTTACCATGGGCATAAGATTGTAGGAAGAGATTATTAGCATGAGGTCAATTAACGGATTTCGATTAAAATTATGTTATACATGTATGGTAGTGCATCGTTCAAAGTTAAACGGTGATGTGGTTGTCGTTATTAACTCTCTTGGTTGGTTTTGAAGATTTTGTCTATAACTTAGGTTTGCTACATTGAACACTTGAGTAGGCAAATTGAGAAAATTATAAAATCCTATAACTTTAGTGTATATTTGCTTGTGTCTGTAATTGCGTTCTATCTATATGGTTAACATTGTAGATGCTATTGTTGTTAATGCTTATATGGTTATTGATGAATTAAATAAATTATGCATAAGAGACTTTAATGATATGTTCACTTTAAATGTATCTACTTGTTAAATAGTAGATAGTTTAAGATGTCACACATCCTAAGTAAACATTTAAATATAGAGACACCTGGTCTATTTTAGTGACATTGTAGTCCAAGATAAAACTAGGAGTTATTTACACTGTATTTCTGAATGTGTTGTGAATGATCGCCACCGTGATAGTCCAAAATTAGCAAGTGGGGGTTGCAGTTATCTCAACACTTTTCAATAGTTGAATGCCACAAATTTAATTGGTAAGTTCACCGTGACACACCTTTGTTGTATAAGGGTGAGGTGACGAATTCCTTTCCATACACCGTGGATAGTAAATCTGTTGACAACAACAATTGTCCTAGATGCTCTGTAGACAAACCGACAGTAGTCCGGATCTTAGAGTTAAATACATGTGTAGAATTTTCGATTAGCCGTAGCCGGAGGAGTTATTTTTGTAAGGTGACCCTGCCTATAGGGGCAGTGTGTAGTACTACACAAGTGTGTGTTAGGTGGCACGCCCCGACCCACCTGTCGGACACGTGGCAACCATCGTATGAGCCCAAAGGACCCATACAAGGCATTTGGTAATAAATATTATCAATACACATAATCAGCACAGCGGAATATACAATTAAATCACTTATGCAACTTTACTAACACAGTCCCGATATACCTACTACAATTCTACAATAATTTTATCAATAAATAAAACTAACTCCATCGATACCCCTCATCTTCATCAAATATCTCGGTCGGTCATTTAATAACCTGCACACACATTGAACGTGGTGTGCTCAGCCTTACGGCCTAGTGCGAAATTACGGCTCGAAATCATAGCAAGAAAATCAAAAACTAGGAGGAGTATTCTAGGATGCCTTTTGTTTGTTAATCATCATTTTTTCCTTTGATATATGTAATTTATGTCATAAAAGCAGTATAACAAAGTAGACAATTACAAACATGTATATCACTAGATGTCACCTGAGTGATAATCAGTGTCTACGTCATCAGCAAATATCATCTATGTTGTAATATGACTTTAAGTCTCAAGACTCGGGATGTCAGCCTATGCTTAGTGAATACCCAGGCCAAGGGCATTCATAAGCCTATCAGTGCCTTTTTGTCTCTGTCTCTACCTATGCCCGCTGCACTGATGTTGGCAGAGAGGATGGGTGATCCTTGATCACTCTCCACTGTCTCGCTAGTCGCCCTCAAGACCTCCCCTAGCGAAACTACCGTGCCCTTACATCCTCCCCGGACTCCGTTGGCAACGGTGACTCGTGTAGTACTACACACTGCCCGAAGATAGGGTTACCATCAACGAAGACAAATCGGCCATGACTAACCGATAAAAATAACCCTAGGATCCGGACTACTCATCCGATTGTCTGCAGAACGTCATGGATGATAGTCGCGCGTAGGGAATCACCTTCTCAGTCTTATAGCAGTCAACGTCGACCGAGATTGACGCACATCTGCACGTTGGGCTGTGGCAACCTTGACTACATCGGTGCCAAGTCCATGGTAGGGCCCATCCTCGCTAGCCATCTCAGCACTATTAGGGGTCGCCTAAACAACATCCGTGCGGGTATAAGTTTTCGGGTAGGAACCTACTCCATATTTCCAGTCTAGTATAACCTTGGAGTTGTACGGTCCCTTACCTTACCAGCTCCCAGTGTCTAAGCTATGTATAGCCTCAAGAGTGGTGCGAAGAGAGACATCACCGTTTTGACCATCGACGGTAAGCGGTGGTCAACCGGGGTATATGGGGAACACCCATTTCTGTCTAAATTACAGTGATATCTCCAAAGAGATTCTAACATGTCATTCTATATATCTATGTCTGCATGGTAGTTGTTTTGAACATAACATAGAAAATATTAAAACATGCACGATAAGATTGTATAACATGTTAAATGAAACATAGTATGTCATTCATGTTAGACAAAATAAATTATACTAACATGCATACGTACAAAATCTTAACAAGCATTATATATTTTATCATATTTAGGACATCCAAGAATTTCCTAAGAAAACCTCAGCAGGAATTCCCTAGCTTGAATAAATCCTACATCAATGAACTAACGCACCTGATTTGGCGGTTTACTCTTCGGAACCAACCCACGTAAAATAAATCACCCCGAAGAACCACTCGAATCGCGTATCAATAATAGTCCTAGATAACACACTTATTTAAAATAAAATTTAATTTATTTTACCTAAAATAAATAAAATAAAAATTTATCAATCTTACTTATATAATTATCCTAGTGAATTATCGCTTAATAAGCCTAGTCGCCACCTCGCCAGAGCTCACGAAATCCGACGGCCGACATGACGACGAGATCCCCGATCCTTCGCACGCGGGGAGACCAACAATGGCCTGCACAAAATCGACCGTCAAATGCTAGGCGGCGGCTCTCGGTGGACGTCGCCGGCGAACGCAGGGGCGAGTCCATCGGAGGGCGAAATCACCCGTTCATAGAGGGGAAGAAGAGTTCCTCACCTTGTGATCGCACAGAGGAGGCAGAGAGGGAAGATTTGTTGGCGAGGTGAGTGGAATCGTAGCTCCACTCCCCACCGGTGTGCAGGGAGTCGAGCAGACGGCGGCGACGCAATCGCCGCCTACTGCATCGGCGTTGGGGCAGACACGGGCTCACGAGCTCGCAAAGAGGGTGAGCAACCGAGCCCCAGTGAAGGAAGCAGCGGCACGTCGGCGAGTTGGGCGTGGGACGGCGAACGGCGAACGGCGGATGACGGATGACTGTTGTCGAAGAAGGGAAAAATGCAGGGGAAAAGGGGATCGCGCACCGCGGGAATGCTTCTGCCGAGCTCCCCTTTCCGCAACGGGGAATGGTGCATGGCGACCAGCTGAAGGCAGAAGGCGGAAGGCGGACGACGGACGGCAGACGTCGACGAGGTGGAATGGGCACGGACGGGGGCTGCTCTCGCGAAGAGGAAAATGCCGGGAAGAAGAGGGGAAGACGACCTCCGCCGGGCTCTTCTCATCGCGGCGGAGGGGAATGGTTGGCGAACGACGGGCTAGGGTCGGCGGGCAGCAGCGGACTCGGCGGATGGCGGCCCTATTGCGGGTGGTCGCGAGGGCGAGGAAGGAGGGGGCGTCGCGAAGGAGAAGAGTCCTCGGCTCTTCTAGCTCGCGATGCCTCCTTCAAACCGAGTGAACCGGGTCAACCGGTTCATCTGAGCCGGCCGGCTGGCCGGTTCATTTGAACTGGACCAATTTTTTTTTTCTTTTAAAAATCAAGGGGTAGGGGTTTACATTAGGTGTGCCTATAGGGAGGTTACACGAGCACATTAGTCTCATTGGTACGGATCGGGGTAAATGACTATCGAGATTGGAGAATAGAGATCCACAGTTACTTGCCATTTTTACCAACATCAGTGTGATGAGTGTAAACTCCTACTTCTATATAGTTTAACTTTTTTAAAAAGAAAAAAATAAAATAAAATGATAATAATAATAATAAATACTTTAAAATTTTATTTAAGTTTAGATTTGTGTAGAAAAAGGGGTTAATGAACTTTTAGTGTTAGAACTAAAAGGATGAGATTAGGCTAAATTTTTGAATTAAAAATGATGTAGTTGTAATTTATTAAAGTTTATAGGGACCTAGTTAGAATTTTATAAAAAAATAGAGGGACTTAGTTGAGATTCAATAGAGTCGAGGGGACAACCGCATAAGTTACTGCTCACACGCTTCTCACATGACCGGCCCAACTAAGCCGCCCGCTTGCACCGAACCGGATCGGTCTAATTGAGCCGGCCCGCAACTAAACCCCTCAAATCCCTAAATTTTTCCCCAATTCGTCTCCTTCACTCCGCTCGCGCGCGTCGCCCTCATCGCATTGCCTTCCCCGCTCGGATCCATCGGTAGCCGCAGCGGCAATCAGAGTGCCCTCCGCTCGACGGCGAAGCTGCAAACTCCTCGTCGTCCACCGCCTCCAATCCTTCGTCGACACTGCCTCTACCGTCCATTGCCAGTCGCCGGAACCCAACGCTCCTTCATGCGATGGCAGCGGGGGGGGGGGGGGGGGGGGGAGGGGGGGGTGAGAAGACGCCAAGGTGTGCCCTGTCGCCTTGACCCACGCCGAGCTCCATCAGACTGCGATCGCGGCCGAGCTGCCCTCTCTCCGATCGCGGCCGACTCCCTTGTTGTCGGCGTTCAATTTGCTCGACACTAAGGTCGATTCCATCTCCCCCTCCCGTTCTGCTGGCTCCTCGCACTTCCTCGCCGCCCTCCATCTTGTGGCGAGGAGAAGTCGATCGCCCTAGAGGCTTCAGCCGCCTTTGTCGCAGCTGCCCTCGGAGCCACCGCGAGTTCAACAGCAAACTCCTCACCGTCCACCGCCGCGCTCGACCTCGCCTGATACTCCTCCATCCCTGTTAGGCGACCATGAGATCCGCTAGCATCCCATGGAGTGAGCTCGCCGCACTTTCATCATTCGTTTCCTCGCTCAACGGCAAAGCTGCGGAGGGACGAGTCGGTCAACCATCGCCGCGATCGACCTCGCCCGCTTGATCCCCGGCACCGGTTCTTCAATCTCGCTGGCACGATTCCGGATCCCTGCGCATTGGCCGTCGAGATCCACGGCAACTAGAGATCGAACGAAGATCCATTTACTTCCCAACTCGATTTCGTTCCTCATTGACACCGAGCCTTCTTCTCAACTTGATGCCATGCGAATCTGACTTCGTCTTCCCACAGCGGAGCGATGAGACGACCCTTTGTCACTGCTGCACGATTGGGTGAATCACCAATGTGGACTTTGTTGTGTGGCCATCATTCAGAGCTCCAACGACCCCCAAATTGGAAGAGTCTGGAACGCTACCCTCTTTCCAATTCTGACCGATCTGCTTGCTGTCAACACGGATCAGCCGCACCTTCGATTTTTGCTCTAAGCCTCAAATTTCATCCATGCTAAGGTCGAATCCATCTCTTCTCTTTATTATCAATTGTTGTTGATGTCGCATGCCAACCACTTCTCTTTGATTTTAATTTTGATTTGATGCTCTCTTCTTATTCGTCCTCCATGAAGCTTGGCGGCGACCAGCAGATCCCTGTATTCTTTGCACTTCCTAGCTGATTCGAGCTCGCCGCACCTCTGTTCTCTGTTTCCTTGCTCGATGGCGAAGCAGCAGCAGCAGAGGGATGATTCTGCTGACCATCGCAGCAGCCAGATCTTGCCCGACGCCGCCTCCCGTCGAGCCTTCTCCACCTCCATCCTTCGAGTGACACCAGGGGATGCTCTGCTGTAATCCCGACAGATTTGGGTGCCATCCTTCATCGTTCAGCAGCTTACTGCCCCCATCTCTCCGATCTCTCATCGTTGCTACCCAATTGGCAGCGACACTTCATCTCGATGCATCGCAGCGGACGTCCCGCAGTTCACCGAAGCTCCACCAAACTTCAAGTTCCCTCTTCGATTACTCTCTGTCCACCGATCAGCCAAATCCATTCCAACTCAATCTCAAATCTCATTGATGTGGCATGTTGATCACTATTTCAATTTGTTGCCTAATGCCGCATGTGGAGGCTGATGGTTGTTGTTGATAATGTTTGATAATGCATGTGGTGATGATTAATTGATGGTTGTTGTTGTTTGATAATGCATGCGGTGATGATTAATTGATGGTGATGTTATGGAAGTTTTATTAAATTTATGTTATTACCCCTGCCTCCCTCTCATCTTCATATTGAACTCTTTATTCCTTCTTCTTTCCATTATATTTTCTTTTCCTTACTTGATATCAATGTAGTGTAATAATGGTGATGTAGGGAAAATCGAATCGAGGTTGGCACCAGGGAAGTATTATTCAATTCCAATTAGCTAGCTAGTATATTACGACGTTAGATAAAATTAGGGAGTTATTGACTTGGACCTTATTTTGATTTGGACTATTAGTTTAGGTGATATCGTGCTTAGTGAAGAAACAACATAGGGAGATGACTTGTCGTACTATGAACAATGTTACTTATAAATCGCATACAAAGTAAATATCTAAATATAACTTTGTTTATATTAGGAAGATCTTCTCGAAACGATTAAAGAAAGTGTGAAACTTTACACGGTTGGTTCTGAAAAAGACCATACTACATCATCAGGTGCGTTGGTTCATCGTAACTAGGATTTATTCAAGCTAGGAAAATTCCTGCTGAGGTTTTTCTTAGGAAAGTCTTGGATGCCTTGAATAAAAATAAAATATGATGCATGTTAGATATTATAGGATTATTCATGCTAGCATGATTTATTTATCTTGTATGATTGATATGTCATGCATACCATGCTAGCATAGACATGATATACTGTATCTCCCGTATGTTATATTATTTTGTTTCTGTGTTATGTCTTAAACATATACCATGCGGAAGAAGATAAGAACAAAGTATTAAATAATCAAACAAATATATATCAGGAGGTAATATCAATGATAAATACCTAATGCTCTACATAGAGACATATGTGACACATGATACTAGCACCTCCCAAGGACATCACTAAATCATATTTAGTGGGTGTTACTGATGCACCCTAGATGACATTACAGACTGTTATGTTTGAATAGTGATGTTCACTTATAAACACCACTCCCGAGGCTACGTATAGCTTAGATACTGGGAGCTGGTTGGGAAATGGGCGAGATTAACTCCAAGGTCAAGATAGATCAGAAAATGGAGTGGTCCATACCCGAATACTATTACCCGCACGAGTGACGGTTGGGTGTCACCGTGATAGTCCTGATATGATTGTCAGGGATGAACCTTCCAATAATTTAGCAAAATGTGGTCGAGGTACCTCAAACCCATTGTGCGGATTGACAGTCAACTCGGCTAACATTGATCGCTTTTGAGTTGGGATGAGGATTCTCTTAAGCCTTAGATAGTGGATCTGTAGACCACACGGCTATCATCCTAGACGTTCTGCAGACGGTCGGATGAGTAGTCCGGATCCTAGGGTTATTATAATTTCGGTTAGTCGTGACCGATGATATATTAAGTTGAGGTGACCCTACCAGCGGGTAGTGTGTAGTACTACACAGAGTGTCGTTGCCTTTACGGAGACCGGGGAGGAAGTAGGGGCGCGATGTTTTGTTGGGACGGGGCGTAGGGTGTGACTGGTGAAACAATGGAGAGAGATATACGGTCACCCGTCCTCTCCGCCAACATCAGTGCAGCAGGCCTAGGTAGAGACATAGAATGACACCGCACTGATGGGCTTATGGGAAGTCCCCGACGGGGGAATTCTTTTAAGCATAGGCTGGCGGCCCGAGATATTTGATACAAAGATATAAATAATTTAGATGACATTTATTAGTGACACATATATGAATTGTAATATAGAGGACATGTAGGAATATACAAAGAGGTGCACTATCACATATGATTATATGTATTGTCGATCACATTCATTTAATTTATTAATCTTGTAAAGTGATAATTAATAAAATAAAAAGGCATCCTAAAATCTTCCCCCTAGTATTGATTTCCTTACTACGGTTTCGAGCCGTAATTTCGCATTAGGCCGCAAGGCTGAGCACACCGCGTTTAATGTGTGTGCAGGTTTAGGGATAATCGTTGAGATCGTAGACGATGGGTATAACATCGGAGGATTTTATTTTTATTTTTAATTTATTAATTATCAAAAGTAGTGTTGTATTAGATCTATATCGGGATTGTACTAAGGGATTGTACTAAAGGACTGTATAAAAGAAACTGTAAATGCAGACTGTATTGAGATTGTTTTTATATATTTAGTGACTTCTGATGTATATCATATGCCTTGTATGGATTTTCGGATCCATACGACGGTTGCCACATGCCCGACCTGCGGGTCGGGGTGTGACAATGAGAATAGGCAGAGACCTAGACAAGTACTCATAGGCTTATGGGTAGTCCCCGACCAGCATGTACTCTAAAGTATAGGTTGGCAGCCCGTGTTAGGAGATAGACAGTATGGTAGCAGCACAAACAAAAATGTAGAGACAAAAGACATGAATTTATGATACATATAGTAAATTTGGTACTCTTTTTTTAAATTATGTTTGTACATCATCATTTATTTTATTTTATTTTATTTTATTAATTTAACAAATTATGTTTGTATTATGTTTACATCTTATCTTATTGTTTAACTTTATATTCATGACACATATAAATATACATGGATAGTTCGGATTTAATGACCTATTTTCCTTAAGACCATTCTTTCGTAGCTACTGAGCCGCAAGACTCAGTGCAATCTATCTCACATGCGTAGGTAGTTGGAGGTAGGATTAGTGATCGTTATTAAGTACCAAGTTACTAGAAGCGTAGTGTTCAAGGCTAGATGAATCTTATTTGAGAGGTTGCGTAAGACTTTATAATTAATAAGATTACTTATATTATCTGCTTTGTATTACTTCTAAATGCCTTGTATTTATTTATAGATTCATATGACGTTGACAGGTATCGATAGGTCGATCGAGGTGTGACATGAAATGTGTCGGTCCAAATAATATATTATTTATTATTAATAAAAGTAAAAAAAATGCATCCAATTGTAAAACTTAATTTTTCAAACGGCGGAAGTTTGCTTGGCGATTAATGTGCCATCTTACCCACACAATCGTGTTCTTATCCGATCCGTGAGAGCACCATTAATGTCCCCATCACCGGCTCATTAATGACAAATTCGTCAACCATCATCCTTCTCATTAAATTAAATTTTTGCCTCAACCGACCCATCTGCCGACACCAGGTTGGCCAACATACATAATGCGTTTTTTTTTCTTCCAAAAAAATCATAGATAAATGAAAAAAATATTATATACCCGAAGCACGCCTATTTCAATAGCTCTGCATGAGTTTTTTAGATAAACTATTCGTTTCCATCGATACGATATATCACATAATATTAAAAAAATTATCATATAAATACATTTAAAAAGGGATAAAACTTTTAGTACAAACGAACGTGCCGGTGCAGTTTAAGTAAATATATTTTTATTTATCAACTCGGATGTCGACGTGCCCGTGACGTGCCACGTCCTCCGTCCACGTCGCGTAAGAAGAATGAAGGATGACCGTGAGATGGGGGGTCACCTCCGTACACGTCCGACTCAAATGAGAAGGCCGATCCCACACCCTCCCTCTTTCATTTGTATAAAGATAAGGAGAGGGCAAAGATGGAACATCACGCGGAGGAAGATGGGGGACGACCGACTTCACTGCGAATGCTACGGTGTGTGCATAAACTTTTTTAATTATTATCACTCGGATTTCGATCTTTATTTGGATCTGCAGTGCGTGGAAAGGGGGGGGGGGTGGAAGGGGGAGTGAGGCGAAGCTGAGAAGACGAAGAGGGCGAGATGGAGACCCCCTTGATCATGGAGGAGGGCAGCAGCGCTGGCGTCCGAGCGTCCCTTGCCGGCCGGCGCCAAGGTGGCATCTACCAGCGCCGCAAGTCGGTCTACGGGAGGTCGGACGCCATAGCTTACGGCGACAACTACCAGAAGGCCGCTGCTCTCGTTGATCTGGTCGGTTGCAATCTTTTCCTTCCCCTCTCCTCTTCTCCCTTCTTGTTCCAACTTTTTCCCACGGTTGTCTTTGTCTGTTGGGTTCGTGATCTTTTTTCTTTTTGGGGTAAAACTTAATATCTTCAGTGACTCTCTGGTATCCGAATGGCGAAAGTTATGGTCGGTGATCATTCCTTGTCGTCCATGTCAGAGCATCTTTTCTTCCTAGTGAAAAGTGTGGAGTTACACTCTCAATCTTCCGATAATTGAGTCGTTTTTCATAGTTGCCAGGTTGTCGTTTTTTATAATTGAGTCGAGCACGTATATTTATTCTTTCACGTCATTATTTCATAAAAGTTGATACGGACGAGATTCTTAAAGCAATGTCGTTTTTCCATCCTGCTTGGATGAAGTGATTTATTGAATCGAAATTCTCATTCCATACTCTGATTTTGGAGAAAAAAAGGTTGTATTCTGTTTAGTTTTTAAATATTTTTGCAATGCGAATTCCCATTCCTATAAATGTGCATAGATAAAAGTAGGATTCAACTGATTCTATAGAATTGCACTGCATGGAATCGTCCTCTTAGCTCAACGAAGTTTCTGTAGACTTGTCATCATGTCATCTGATGATGGACATAAGCTTCCGTAATGCTTTGGTAACCATCTATAATTTGTTCACTCAAAATACTTCCATTATTCTTGTGTATACTATGGGTGTAGGTGAGGTGTTCCCTTCTTTTTTAGAATAATCTGATATAGTAAGCTGTGCATTCATTTTCTCCTTATACAGGCTGAGGATGGTGTTGGTCTTCCTGAGGAAATTCTTAACGATATGCGTTTTGAGAAAGCTGCTAAGTTCTACTTTGTCTACATTCGTTTGGATTTCTTATGGACACTTAATCTTTTTGCTCTGTTGGTTCTCAACTTTCTTGAGGTTAGTTATAATTCCCTTGTTCATTTGAAAGTATCTTTTTATTTGATCCTTAAAGGATGCTTTATGCAAAATGAAAAGTAGAAACATTCTGAAAGATCTCATATTTTGAACTATCTTGATAATACATGTACTTCGTTCTTATTCGGTTGAAAATTCATAATCAATCAATATAGTTCATTTTATCTCTGGTTGATGATTTATATGGATAGTTGGTGTTATGAATATGCAGAGGCCCCTATGGTGTGCAAAGCATGGTGGTGACTCTTGTGCGGACAGAGATTATTTTTTCCTTGGTCAGCTGCCTTACTTAACTAATGGACAGTCTCTTACTTATGAGGTAGTTTTCTTTGTCTAAATTTGATGGTTAAAGTTCAAAATTGATTGGCTACTGAACTTTGTAGTTTGGTCCTATTATTCTGGCATGATTAGACTAAGTATAACTGACTGTTATATTCATGTCTAGTCCAATCACTTTTAATGTAGGAAAAGTCCTTAGCAGTCAGCTGGTAGTTTGCTCTAGTCTAACAGACATGTATGATTCTATCATACTTTCTAAAGAATAATCTTTTGGGGATGAGCAGGGAATTAAAAGAACTTCCCATAACTTTCTCCGTAACTTTTTATTTGAAATAAAACTCTAAAACAATATATTACCTGTCCTAACCTTGATTGAGGACCGAGAGGCATTGATCCAATGGGCGTGCACTCTTTGCCTAGTCGGCTAGGAAGGTTTACCCTGTTATCAAAGTCTACTTTAGTAATAGTCAAATAGGAAACATTACATTGGTTGCAATCATTACAGGACAACTTACTGTCACTAATCAAAGGAATTACATTTTGATCATGATACATACTAATGAAATCTAATTCAACATTGAAGTGTGAAAAGATACTGACTTGGAAGTTTTACCATATAGTCAAAAAGAAAACTCTCTAGAGACACTCCCTATGGTCCTAATTTATTTAGAAAAGTAATTTCTCCACTTTTGCATCTGGGCTTTGGGTTGGTACCGGAAATGCTTTCAAATCTATATATCTTTGATATCCCATATGAGCCATAGGCAGAGGTAAACAATGAAAACAAGTAGTTGAGAAACTTGGGCTGAAAGAAATCAATGTTGCTTCAATAATTAGAAGAAAAGTATACAAGGCTTGTTGGTTGAGGGGGTAGGGATGCTCTAGAAGAGTATATGCAGAGGAGGATGGGAGCCAAGGCTAAGTGGAACAGATTTACCTTTCTTGTCATTCTGCTCTTTATGTACTGACAAAACTAGTTACTGATTCTTCTGTATATAGGCTACATGGCTGGTAAGGTCTTTCCTTAACTTTCTAAATCTTGCATGGCTTCATCATGCTTTCATTTGTTCTTCCTATGTATCATTTCACAAGGAATGAGTATATATTTCTTTGGTTCAAAAAAATCTATATGCCTTTATCATTGGGCATGCGTTATTTTTGGAATTGAGTTTCTTAGCTTTTACTTTTCTTCTATTGTTCAAATCATCATATTGTTGGAAATTGAATGTGAAATGATATGATTGACTATCTTACAAGAGGATCACTCCATGGTACACAAAGTGTACATCCCTCTGGTTAGAGTAATTGGGCTCTATATGGGAGGATCATGGGGTCTTGGGTTCAAGACTCATTAAGTTCTAAAAAAAGAGGATCACTCCATGCTATTAAGTGGGAAAAATTTGATTTTAGTATTTCACTTTGATGAAATATAAGTTCTGACATTCTCTGTTATCTATTTAAAAGTTGACATAAGATGTATTTCCTTTTGTTCCACAGGGAATAACGCTTCTGATTCTTGCCATTCATACCTTTTTTCCACTTTCATATGAAGGTTTCCATATTTACTGGACGAATAATTTAAACAAATTCAAGGTAAGCATTTTATTGATATTTGGTTATTTCATTATATAATTGGGAGTTGACAAGAATTTATTTCGGTTTGAAGATTATCAGAAATGCATCATGATCATATAAGCTGATTTGCGTGGGCCTAAATGATAAATAGATACTAGTAGACTTTTTATGAGTTATGAAGTATGAACAAAGTCCTTCAGTGAAGTAGGAAAAGGCCTGCAAACTGCCTAAGATATTGCACATAAGGTGTGAGGCAAACTGGACCTACCATGATTCTTGTTGTTATTGTTTGGAAATTACATTCACGATATTGAAACATTTGATCTCTATTTACTCTATGGATGTACACCACCTGGCTGTGCATCCCATAGATTTAGTCCTTTACGTATTTTAAATTTTTGTTCAGTAAACTTAAAGGTAAACTTCTGATCATCCTTTGTTTAGGCTGCTTCAATATGTTTTGTAAGATTTCTTTTCAAAAAAATATGTTTTGTAAGATGCTTAAGGGTAGAGAAATAGTCTTCATTTCAAAAGTTTGGAAATGATGCAAGTGAGTTTGAATGCTTTACAATGAGTGATGAAGGTAGGAGATCAATAGTCACCCACCCAACCTGATCCAGGAGAGACAATCCAATAGTCATGCTCATTGCAACATGGACAGGGAACCTCTCCAGTCCAAACCAACTAGTGGAAAACATCACTAATAGGTGGATAATCACCAAGGGAGGGCATCCAAATGGCAGAAGGTAGCAACAACCCCAGAGGGATGGTGCTTTATGTTTACTCACAGGGTGGAGTTGAGAGTAGGAGTTCAGGGATCTTCCAGCAATATGATTGCTGATCCAAGGGAAGAACAAGGTGATGGATGACAATTAGTATAAACAAGAGGAGGAAGAGAAAGGAAGTGTATCACAATGGCAAAATAACTCAACTCATCTAGAGACCTTTGCGACAGCAACAACAACATGAAAAGATTAGTGGGGAGTCCGCTTCTCACATCTAAAACCCTTTTAAGCTGAAGTGTTGCAAAGAAGCAGTGACAACAGTCGATTTAATTTTAACAAAATTGAGCTGGTGACTAAGTTTCACCGCATCGAACCCCAAGGCTCAGGGAAGATATTTCTTGACATCCATATCCATAGTGATGCTAGATTCGGGTCTTGGCTATGGAAATTGATAATAGAAAGTTCCTCAACATGGGCTAGGGTTGTACGGTGGAAGTATTTCAAAAGAAAGGACTGGTAGGTGGATAGGGGTACTGTAGGATGGTCAAACACGTGATGTGCTATAATAAAACTGAGAGGGTTGTTTATGTGCAGTCTAAAGTATAAAGTTGGAGATGGGGTTGACATAATGGTTTAAGTCATAGCACAATTGCAAATAAATAGCAGAAATGCACAAAGAGGTTTTCCTAGCAGCTGAACATTCAAATGCCATATTGTTTCAGTTTAGAGGTTGGACAGTCGTTGTAAATAATGGCATTTCCCCAACATCCGTGGAGAGGTTCATTGATGACATGAGGGAAATTGGTGAAGGAAATAATTAAATTTGGTGGTGATGGACAAAGAATAAAAAGTTCTCCGTGCACTTCATGTATAATCTTATAATGGAATCGGATATTAAGGATATTGAAGGATATATCTTATAAATATCTAGGTTGCCATTCAAAATAAATTTCTTTAATTAGCTAATGAGAAAAGATAAATTGCATACTCGAATACGATTAATATGTAAGGGCATCATGGTCGACGAAGCTTGTAGGTCATATAGGGGGATGCTGAGACAATGGACTATTTTGTCTATCAGTACCCTTATACAATAAATATATGGTCTATCTATTTGCAACAATTGCAAATACAACCATATGCTATCACCTATATCCCATGGGTTGTAAAGGGAGATAAGAAAATGAAATTGTTGAAGATTAAACAATTAACTGTATGGTGTTGGAGTGTATGGGGAGAGAGATATAGGAGATGCTTTATGGGCAACTTAATATCAACAAGAGCCTTAGCTGTACAAGTAGTTGCAAGGCTAACATTCTTTACTACTCATAAGCCACCTTGAAGAGACTTATAGATTGTTTATTCGTTTTGAGTTGCTTTGTGCATTAAGTTTTTTTGGTGTATATGTTGTCCTCTTATATTTTCTCTTTTTCAACTTTGTTTTTAGACATCTCTTTGGATTATATATTGTATTGTTTCACGTTGGTGAAATGAATCCAATGCTATCTTTCAAAAAAAAAAACTTGTAGGATCACAGTATGCTCAACAGTATTGAGGGGCAACAAGATCAAAATTTAAACATATCTGAAAAATCTAACAGTCGTCAACAGCATTTAGTTAAACTATACTTTTCACTAATAAATATTTTATATTATCTGAAATAAATGTTGCACCTCATTTTAGAACGGTGAAATGAATGCAATATTATTTTTTTAAAAAGAAATAAATGTCATACCTTAAAATAATTTTGTAGCTTATGTAGTTTTATGATTTTTCAGAATAATCAGCAGTCTATAGTCTAAGGGCCTGTGACCCTTCTACCCATTTCTTTCACATTACTATTCATTTTTACATGATAAATCCCTTAATGAAATCCTTTTTACTCCAGCTAACTATATAATCTGTTTTGTCTTTTGCAGGCCATACTTCTTCTGGTTTTAGTTTGTGATATGCTCGTATACATACTCTTTGCGTCTGATGTGCTTATTTATTCCTTGCCTTTAAGAGTTGCACCATATATTCGTGTTATCTTTGTTATTCTGACAGTCAGGTTAGCATCATCTTCGTTTCTGATACTTTTTGAGCATTTTCTTATAGGTTAATTGGTGAGATAATACTCTCTGGTGCTGAGATCCAAAACAAGCCAATAATAGACTAAAGTTTCTAAAAACCATATAAATGATTCAAATAGACAACAAACTTAGCTGTGGCAAGCTTTGGTATGTCGTTTTTGATAATTCTTTTTGGTCTTGAACTTAAGGAATCATATGAGTTGAGTTCATTAGAAATACATTTGTCATCTGGTAATTTTGATGATGGATATCTATTTTTTTCTCATCTTTTACAGTCCATGTCCAATATGTCATATCAGAAGATCTAGTTATCATCTTTTACAGTTTATCTAATGTGTCATTTTCACTGAAAAAATTTAGTGTGTGGTAAAGATAGAAAAAATTAGTCATACAACAGATATCCTATGATTTTTTTGCGAACAATTTTGAGCAATTTATTGCAAATCAGGGAGTTGTGCCGCTGTATGCTCACACTGGCTGGAATGGCTGTCACATACCTCAATGTCTTGGTAGGCTTCAGTACCTATGTCTTCCACCAAGATATATGTGTTTATGCATTCTGTTTGTCATTTACTTATTGTGAGTTGAAACTTGCTCTGAAGTGATTATACACCTTTGCATTTGAATTTTAATAGTTGCCAATAGAAAAGGATGCTTTTTTAAATATGAACCACGTTTTTTATTTATTGTTATGTGCAGGCTCTTTCAACATTGTTCCTCTTATTTGCCAGTTGGTTAGCTTATGTGACATTTGAGGACACAGAACAAGGAAAGACCATATTTTATTCTTATGGCACTACATTGTATCAGATGTTTGTACTTTTCACTACATCAAACAATCCAGATGTATGGGTTCCTGCTTATAAGTAAGTGGGTGTAATTTTATTCATGTTTTTATGATATATAATTTGTTTGCAATATGGAGATTTCTTTTAACTGCATCGTTAGCAAAAGCTTTAATACAAATTGGTAATACCTATAATTTCTTTTAGTCATGAATTTGGTAAATATTAAAAAATTGATGTTTAAATAGTTGGATATTGCAGTTTCAAAAAAATAGTTGGACATATGAGATTTGTAGGAAGGAGTTATGAGTATTATTTATTATTTAGGTTTTAACCTTTGAGCATTTTGAGTTACTTCAACAAAATCATTCCAAGCATTCAAGCTTCAGGGGGACTGTAAACTGTTTGTTCATACAATTCATTGCATGTGATGCCTGCCAATACTAATGGTGTGCCAATGTAAAAATAAAAGATTCAAGAGAAGGAATATATCACCATTTCAAGAACAATCTTAGCCCAAAAGTAAATGAATTATACTCCTCTAGCCCTCAAGTCCTTCAACCCTTCTAATATACATTGTTATCATGAGGTAGAATTCAAAAGAGGCCTCCTTGCTAATGATGTTCACCTGTTTAATGTGTTTATTCCTCTTATCTTTTAGCTCAGAGATATCACCTTCTCTTTGTTGTCCTCCCTTTTAACACCTTAGAGTTTTAGTTATTATCTTAGAGATACTAGTGCCCTGTGTTTCTAAATCACACATTGGATCTCAGTTCAACTAATTAGTGTATCTTTTTTGTTTGCCCATCCTTTTGGATGTCATATTATATCATTTTAGATTGGTGAAATGAATCCAATGTTTCATTTTTAAAAAAAACTGGTGTTTAATACCATGAACTCAGTCCCTAAAAAAATCTATAATTTAACTATCAAAGAATGGTGAAATAAATGCAATTTTTAATTTTTATTAAAAATTAACTATTAAAGTCTTGTCCAGTTAAAACACAATGTTTTGCGTTACTTCTAGAATTAGATGTTTCTAGTAAATCGTGATGTAAATTCTATCCTAGTAACAATCAGTAAAATTTTTGAAAACTTTAGACACTAGGTTATATGTGACAGTTCTTACTTTTATGCAAGTGGTTTCTCCACATAGATAGTCTCGTATATTCAGATTACTGGTTTATCAAGCTAGACCTTTGCTAGAAGCTTTGAGAATGGGCAAGGTTTTATACTATGCCATTGCATGGGGGACTTCAATATGGAAGGGCTTGAAACCCAAATGGTATTGAAAGAACATTGACTATAACTCGGCAAAACCAATTGGAATAGTATGCAAACCATAGTCTAGTAATTCACTAAGTCAGCACTTTATTCTAAAAGTTGAAACCTCACTTAATAGGATATTGCATTCTGCATCGTCTTTACAAGGATTTTAGAATGTTTCCTCATTTTCTTCTACAATTGTTCACTAAGAGCTTATGATTCATGAGTTTTTGTTGTTCCTACTATAATATAGGTTTTAGAAGATCAAAGTTTAGTGAATTCAAATTGATATTTGTGGAAGTTAGTGACATCTTGAAAAATCCTTCTAAACCACAAACTGGACAATACCACCAAACTAGAAACAAAGTAGCAAATGATCAACTTCAAATTTCATGTCAAATTTTTGGTTTTAGTATTTTGATTCTATGCCTTGTCATTGAACAGGAGTTCTCGTTGGTCATGCTTATTCTTTGTTCTCTTTGTGCTGTTGGGTGTTTATTTCCTCACAAATCTTATTCTTGCTGTTGTTTATGATAGCTTCAAGAAACAGGTATTTCCTATTCTTTTGTGTTACATATGCTTTATAAATGTAATTTTGTTAGTGTCATTAAAGTGACTATACTAATTGATTTGATCTATTTTCAAGTGTAAAATAGAATTTTCTTTCTGCAGCTTGCAAGGCAAGTTTTTGAGATGGACATAATGAGGAGGAACATGCTGGAAAAAGCATTCAGTCTTATCAATGTTTCAGTAAGTCTTCCTTTTTTTAAATTTGTAATTCTTGTCATTTTCTATATTGTGAAAAGCTCTTAACTAGGTGGTTGTGAGTTTTAAGTCCAACGAGTTAGTATTAAAAAAAAAAAAGGAACTTGTTTGTTTATTTAAATGGTCAAGGTGGCGGTATGTTTTAATGCAAGTGTATGCTTTAGGGGATTGGGGGGTGGCTTTTGTAGTATAAATCTCATGTAAGCAAAGAGGCTCTTTTCATTGCACAAAACCTTGTGTGTTAAGAAATGTGGGAGTAGTTTCACTATAGGTGAAATGAATGAAATCTTTTCATTTCAAAAAATTATGCCAAAGGGCTCCGGTACATTATATCTAAATGACTAATGGGATTATTTACTGGTGGATACTGTGTTGTACTGTATGGTATTGTGTGAAGCGACTGATGTTTTCTGTACCAGTATATGGGTGTACCAGTAAATATTGAACAAACCGGAGATGTATGCTTGGCATTCAAAACCTTACCCTGAGTACTTTTTTTTTTTTGAAAAGAAAACATTGCATTCATTTCACCATTCTGAAACGATACAATATATCATCCCAAAAGGGATGTGAAAGAAAATAAAAAACATAGAAGTTAAAAGGGAGAGAGTGAAAAAGAAAAGTTAAGAGCAAATATAAGGACAGAATAAAACATGTACTAGAAACATCAACCCCCCTGAAAATGTACTGCATCACAACATTTAAGGCTCTATGGTGGCTTGTGAGATATGAAAAAAGTGAAAGCATTGGCTGCTTGTACTGCTAGGCTTCTTGTGGTTTTTGAGACCCCCATGAAACATCTCCTATTCCTCTCACCCCATACACACCAATGCCATACCGCTAGTTGGCTAATCTTCAACAATTTTGTTTTCTCATTTCCCTTTGTTGCCCATGGAATGAGTGAGGTATCATATGGCTCCACTTGCAGTAATTGCAAATATAAGTACCATCCATTCTTTGTGTAGGGACATTGAAAGAACAAATGATCCCGAGATTCAACTTCTTCTCTACATAGACTACATTTCTCATCAACCATAATGCCCTTACATACCAAACGTAATTTGGTATGCAATTTATCCTTTCTCATTAACCAATTAAAAAAATTGATTTTAAGTGATAACCTCGGCTTCCATAATATACAACCTGCAGGGTCCTTGATACCCGACTCCTTCATAAGATGATACATAGAATGTACTGAGAAACTCTTGTTTTTTGTCTATCTCCATTGGATTTTTTTACTCCCTACACCAATTACTATGTCCTTCATGTCATCAATGAACCTCTCCAAAGCTATTGAAGAAATTTCATAATTTATATCTACTACCCAACCTCTGAAACTACCATTTTCCCACCTAGCCAACTGAGAAATTGTTGCATTTGGTTGGTCAGTAGCTAAGAAAATCTCTTTATGAACATCTGCCATCCTTTTAAAATTGTGCCAAGGCTCAAACCAAAAGTTTATATCAGTCCCATCTCCGATTTCATATTCTAGACTGCACATAAATACCTCTTTTAACTTTGCAATAGCCCGCCAGGTGCTTGACCATCCTGCAGTGCCCTTATTCATAAACCAATTCTTCCTCCTGAAATACTTTCATTGCACGATTCTAGCCCATGTTGACTGATTTCCTGTTATCAATTTCCACAACCAAGAGCCCAATCTAGCATCATTGTGTACACGAATGTCAAGTACACCTAAACCACCATTTTCCTTTCTCATAGTCACTAGTTTCCAATTTACTAGATTTAGTGTAAACTTCTGCTCCTCTTTTGTACCCCATAGAAAGCGTCTTCTACGCTTATCCACCTCATTGACCACCCATTGAGGAATCTTGAATACCGCTGAAAAATAAGATGAAATTGAAGATAGCACTGAGTTTAACAAGATAAGTCTGCCTCCCTTAGATAGCAAACGACCCTTCCATCCTGTAAGGCGACTATCTATTTTAGATATAATAGTCCTCCAATCATCCTTCTTTAACTTACCATCTCTCAAAGGCAAACCCAAATATTTAATTGGAAAGTTTCCAGCAGTACATCCCAAGATCTCAGCAAATTTTTTCGACACTTCTTGACTCCCTTGTAAATCAATGACAGTAGATTTGTCTAAGTTAATCTTGAGACCTGAAGCAGCATGAAAACAGTCAATGAGAAGCTTTAAGTTATTAATGTACTCCTCTTTTCCCTCCAAAAATAAGACTATGTCGTCTGCAAAACTGACATAAGTAACTCCACCCCCTTGAATATGGTTGAGAACTCCTTTAATCAGCCCCATCTGATCTGCCCTCTTAATCATTCTCGAGAAACATTCCATGACTAGGACAAATAAGTACGGTGATAAAGGGTTACCTTGCCGAAGTCCCCTTCGGTGAGCAAAAGGTTTGCTTGTAGTACCATTAACAATGATAGCAGAATCAGCTTTAGTGACTATTTCCATTATCCAACGTGTCCATTCTGCTGGGAAGAGGTTTGCCTTCAGTACATCTTGAATGAAATCCCAAGAGATTGTATCGAACGCCTTTTCAATGTCCAATTTAATGAATAAGCTGTTTTCCTTCATTTTTTTGCATGTATGTATAGTTTCTGTCACTGCCATGAAAGCATCTGCTGCTGATCTACCCTGAATGAATGCACTTTGTGATTCAGATATGAGAGTAGGCATAAATTGTTTAAGCCTATCTGCTAGAACCTTTGATATGAGTTTTCTCATGCTGTGTTCTAGGCTTATCGGTCTAAAATCCCTTGTAGTATTTGCCCCTTGCTTCTTTGGAAGAAGAACAATGTGACTCATAGAAATTCTTTTCATGTCAACTCTCCCCTCCTTGAAAGAATGAAAAATTTGCATGATTTCACCCTTGACATCATCCCATACTGTGCTGTATAATTCAGGAATGAAACCATCAGGACCTGGAGCCTACATTTTTCCTTTTTTTTTTACAGCACCTTTCACTTCCTGTTCAGTGAATGCATCTTCTAAACTGTCCAAGATTGTATCATGGGGCTGATAGAATTCATCCCACCTAATAAGGAGCTTTGGGTAATGTTGCACCCCCAAAAGCTACTTGTAATGAATATAGAAAGCATTAATGATTCCATCTTGGTCAGAAATTTCAGTTCCATTCACACGCAGTAGGCCAATATGATTTCTTCTTTTAACGCTAGCATATGTATGGAAGAACTTCGTGTTTCGGTCTCCATCCTTGCACCATCGGATTTTAGCCCGTTGTTTCCAAAATTGCTCCTCAGCTTCATAACATGTATCCAATTGGTGTCTTAACTTTCTCAATTCATCATAATCCTGTGAAGACATAGCCCCTTCCTTAGCTTTTGTGTGTAGATTGGTTATTTGCTCCTCTAGGTCCATTCTGAATTTTCTTTTCATCACTTTCAGACCAGAACTCCACCTTTTGAGGGTCTTTCTTAACTTTTTAGTTTTGATGAGCCACACCTTCAATGGGTCTTCTGCATGAACTAACTCTCTAGTTTCCATCCAGCCCTGCTGAAATACTTCTTTAAAGGTATTTTGCTTAAGCCAATAACGTTCAAATTTGAAATGAGCCAATGTTTTTTTCTGTAGAGCGGAGCTGAAAATAAGTGGAGCATGGTCTGATAGTCTCATGTTTCCTGCTGAACAGAATCCGAGGGGTAGGTGAATTTGAGCTGTAGTGTTTAATAGCACCCTATCTAGCTTTGCAAATGCTGGCGGCTGCTGATGGTTAGTCCATGTAAACTTCCTACCAGTGATTGGGATATCCATCAGATTTAGATCAGCTATAAGTTTGGAAAATTTCATGGAATCTCTAGGGTGCCCGACACAATTCAACCTTTCCTCCGAATTCTTGGTCAGATTGAAATCCCCACCCATAATAGTGATTTTGTCTTGTCTAGCTACCACCTCCATCTCTTGCCATAGAATATCCCTGAGTACTTGATGACCAATATTGGTGAAGTTCTAATCTTGGATTGTGAGAGAGAGGTTATGTTTATAAATCCATCAATGCATGTGCACTTAGTATCAAGATTCATGCAGGTATGGTGAAGAGGATCGAACCAAAGTTCATCTAATTATTAATTTCTATTGGTTTCAATTTAAATTACACTTAAAATTAGCAGTTTTTTTATTTTTGCATATGAGGGTGTGCTAGATGGGCGAAGGCTGGCCCTTGTTCATTTAGGTTGGACCATTTTGGTGGGGTATATGAGAGAGACTATATGGATTGGATTGACATAGTCTAAGTAGCAGCAGTGGATATTGGTTCGGTGTTGTTTAAGATCTCACTCTGGAGTAGTTCCTAGGACTAGGACTCTTATTTGGAAGGATCTAGTAAGTCTCTTTAGGACATTTTAGTAGATCTTTAAAAAGATGGTTCCTTTCTCGCACAAATATTCTCACCTAAATTGACAATTCCTTCTTTATTTAATTAATTCAATTTTTATTTATTTATTTCTCTATTCAGATTGACATGAGATGTTCTTCTCCCTCTTGAGGAAGAAATCCAATACCGAGTCGCACACGTCCCAATAACATGCGGCTTTCTTGTTTTGCAATTAAATGTGCGAGATACTCAGTACCCACATATATATATCACTAACATTCGCATACATACGGATATGGAAACTGACAGGTGTACGTCGCCCATCTAAAATAGTAATTTTTATGCCTTATGTGAAAATTCATTAAGTGAGATTAAAAGACAAATTAAGATACATCTCCAGAATGCTCATTGCTTCTACTATTTTCATCCAGTTGTCAGAAAAATAATGTTCTGTAATAACTTCTTTGTAAATTCTCGGATATTTGATATTAGAAAAAAAGTTTGCTATTTTTTATTTGAACGCCAAATGCAGGGTTTTCTGAACAAGCAGCAATGTAGCCATCTATTTGAGGAATTGAATGAATACCGGTAAGGACTCTATATTTTTGGTAATTCTTGGTTTCTTATTTCCACCTAATGCCTGTTAGTTACAGATACCATGTTGGAAACTTTAACTATGCTGTTTATATATGTGAAACTGTATATAGTTTTCTTTCTCATTTACATGTGTAGCACTCGAAGCTTTATTGTACAATACTTGCTAATCTGATAGTACTTGACGCAGATCACTTTGTTCTGATCAGTATGATTAAAAACAATTGTAGGCTGCTAAGAAACATTATAAACAGGTTAATGGAGTTAGTAATTTGCCCTGTATAGTCAAGTCCTTTTTTTGCGAAAATGGATACTTTTAGTTGAGTTGATGGACTGTGGAAATCGGTCAAAAATCCTTGTTTTTACAGCTTATTTTTAGCTGTGTAAGGGTGCGGTATTATATTGGACCAAGCAAAGACCAATATGGTCATGGTACAAACATATAATTAATGCATGCCTACTTGCATAATACAACATAATTGATAAAAAAAGATCAGGTTTCATATAATGGTTGAAGCTTCTGGATGAAAATAATGAAATGACATCGATCACAAATTAGTTTGTCTTTTTGCATCTTGTTAGTTCCTGTAGTTAAAATATAACCCACCTTGTTCAAGTTCCAGGTTTTGTGCTTGGCTATATCCCAAAATCTGCTACACACTGGGAATTCTAGTTTCCCACGTGCCTCCTCCTCATAATGTCATCAACTCACTGCTGACTTGTGCTCATTAGGCTGTAAATCCCCTGAAAACATGAATGAGAGCTTACACTCCAGGACTCATGTCAAAAACTTCTGTTACATCCTTAGCCTATCTTGTAGTCCAAACTAAAACTGAAAATTTATTTCAGTTTTTTGATTTCCTTCCATGTGGCTGTCCACCTTGCCGTGTTGTCCTCTCGATAGAGTTCCTTTCTTGCGAACTTCACCACACTTATCCAATAAGTATTCCCTGCTGATCAGTTTCTGCAGCCAGTTTAGTAGTCTAGCCCGTATAAAGCTCCAAGTTCAAAACATGGATCTTTCCCTGATTTTTTTATTCATTAGAACTATGGGCCAATTGACTAGATTCATCCCTTGTTGAGCTGCTCATCCCTTGCAAAGAGGAAATGTCTTCTATTAATGTAGTGTGAGAGAATTGCTGAGAGGATCCCTTAAAAGGACTACCCTTCCAGCCCCGGGAAGTAACTTCCCTTTACAACTAGTGAACCTGTTATCAACTCTATTGATCACTCCCTCCCAATTTTCCTTGTGTGAGCCATTTAAGTGAGAGGCCAAGGTAAATCTCCTTCTGTAAGTCGCTTGCTATAATAGTTGATTATCTACTCTTTGATGCTTTTGAAATGCTTTCCTGTTTAACGTTGCTTGATTTGTTTCCATAAACAATTAGGTACTTTTGAGGTTGTCATCTTGCTCTCCGCTGTCATACGATGTAACTATTTATAATTTGTTAGGTCTTTACCAAAGATTTCAAAAGAAGATTTTGAACTGATATTCAGTGAGCTTGATGATAGCGGTGATTTCAAGGTAAAAAGATTATTTGTCATCCATTAATAAGTAAAGGCATCATGTTATTTTTTATATGGTTGTCCCTTATTTCCTTGCTTTTACCCTAACACTAGCTGTTTAGTACAGTTTTTCTTTCCCCTTAGACAAAAGTATTTCAAAAGAAATATGACGGCACTACAAAATTACATACACCAAGGACAAAAGAAAAAACTAGTACCCCTATACTACTACTGGTTCATATAGACATTCAATATGGTTCATATGCACAACCTATACAGATGGTGCCAATTTAAAAAAATGAAAAATACATAGAAAAAATATACACATATGTTAATGCTGGTTACATGTTTATATTTTTTTTTTGAACCTGGTGAGTATTGAACTCACAATCTTCTATATAAAACTTGAGTTTTGCTCTAGTGCATACATGTTTATATTAATAATCAATTTTTAAAAATTAAAATGTACCGTAGACGTTAGTATTGATAATTGTCACAAATGCCTTGGACCATGTAGATTAAAATGCTGATCTTGAATGTAGCTTAATTCTTCACAACTTGTAGCAATTTGAGGGTTATGATACTCCACGGTAGAGAACGCAAAGGAGAAATTGAAACGAGCTAACTATATATTCCAACTGGAAGATGAGCGACGGGTGGTGGCGATGGTGATTGACCGTTCGCCTTCCCTTCCCCATCTTCAACCTAGGATTCCTGCAACCGGCGGGAGCTATTCTAATCTTCCACTCTAACAGCTCGACTGCTAGTTCCCCCCGACTCCTTCAATCGAGCAACTCTTTCTCTCCTCGATTTCAAGATCCTTCGTCAATTCGCTCCAACTCCTTCAATATTTTAGCCAGCAGCCTGAAATCAATCAGCTCGCCTACCAGATTTAGACGAGCCTTTCAATAGAATGATTTCCTCTCTCCGCTCGTCTTGACTTCCAAAGCCTTCAATCCCTTCGCAGCTTCTTCAATCTAGCCACCCAACTCTTTCAAGCTCTCAAACTGTTTCCTGCAATCGCTTCGGTTCAACTTGAAATTTCTCGTAGCTTTTTCAATCCTTGTTTCCAGATTTCTAGCGAAGTCGATTACTAGTGGCCGACGATCGCTTCTGCAGGACCTGTTCGGCGAGTTGTTTCAAATCTATGCCCAGATTTCTGCATCCATCGTCTCGAACAGCAATTGCCTCTTCGATGGACTCCGAACTATGGAAACCTGCTTATAGGTTGTTGGAATCATGGGATACAAATGCTCTGATCAGTAGGAAAGGGATGTCAGAATGGCTAGCTGCAAATCCAGAGGTCATAAAGAAATTGGTCTCTAGGTATTCTTGGTATTATATGATTCATTATATCTAGGAAATGCACTTGGAATTACTTAATTCACGGAGGAAATTACCAAAGGGTGTACAATTACCAAGCTGTAAGGACCTCAATGAAGCCTTGTTTTGGCAACATGACTATACAAGAAATTACCTTGTAGAATCTACCTCCGATGAAGCTTAATTTAAATATCACTCATAGACTTTCCATCTGGAGAGCAAAAGGAGTTCAGGGAGGGTTCAACACTAACTCCAATCCAAGTGATCAAGGATGGCAGATGGTAATCAGTAAAAGGAGAAAGAAGAAATAGCTGCAACACATGTACAGGATAAGGTCCATGAACAAGGGACAACAACATTCGCCAATGGACACAAAAAAAAGAGAGCAAAAATAAACTCCAAGGAAATCTAATCTGCAAGTTATTTAAGGCAGTATAGAAAGAGTAATCAAGGAGGATACGCAGCTGTTGTAGACAAGAAATAATATGATACTCTATGGTCGTGAATGCAAAGGAGAATCAGAAGAGACCTGTGGCCACAGTCCAACAACATTAGCTAAGGATGCCAGACAAAGTATTGTGAACACTCTTGGCAATACGGACACCATCACCAAACCTTCATATGCAGAGTTGCTATAGAAAAAAAATATTATGAGCCACCAAGTATCAACATCAAAAAAAGATATACGAACACACCTGAGTATCCCTATCGATAATTTAAGGGATCAAAATAGATGTTTCTAATGCCTAGAAAAAGGGAATAGGCAGAACATTGCATCTTTAAAAGGTGTGTTACAATTGTAGGCTAAAAGGGCATCAAGGAAAATTTTGCAGGATCAAATATCAAAACCTAAAAACCTAGAGCATAAAGGGAAGAATTCCTCTGCATAAACTGAGATTGAGAAGACATCAGTGAAGTTTCACTCTAAGGCTATACAGAAGAGATTAAGGTTCCTCAAGGAGCATTGCATGGTTATTAGCACTAAGGGTTCCATGGGGAAAACTTTGAACATTGCAAGTGCATTTTTTTTAGAATTTAGTGAGTATTGAACTTACAACCTCTCGTATAGAACCTAATTGCTTTTATCAGAGGAGTTTACACTTTGGATACAACATTACAGGTGCGTTGGCAAAAATATTTGAAGATGTTAGAACCCATAAACACCTACGGAAGCAAGCATGGCAGAAGGAAAATACCTAGTCACTTCCCCAACAATTGGCCATGAATATAAATACAAGAGGTGTTTACAAAAGACCAAGCTCATCCACTTTAATCAAGCCTTATTCACAATTGAAGATTGGTCATTAGAACAGGGATGTAATATTTTGAGTAGGAAGGTAAGAATGAAGTTTACTCTATATAGCTTGCTAATGCCATGTGGCACATAGAAGCAATAGTGGTTATCTCCTTATTCGCAGATCTAGAGGAAGTTGACAGGATATCATGGAGGAATGCACAAGATTGCCAAATAGTTATTGTATACCAACAACGATAATTCTTCCGTATATGCCACTTCATAATTTGGAGGAAAGGTATATATGATTGCAATAAAAATGGATGGAAAGATGAGGATATGGGCCAACAAGCTTTTGAGAAGCAAAATGAGTAAGAGGAAGAGTAGGAGGTAACGCATCTAGTAATTTCCACAAACGATAATTTCCCCAATCACCATAGGACACTCAAGAACATGAGATAATAATTGAGGACTATGATATGATAGAAAAGTAGGGATTATTCTTGAAAACCCTTCGCAAAAGGTCTGGTTAGCTTAAATGATAAGGACCCTTCTTCAAAGGATGTGATGATTGCTATTTCCAACCCCTGCACAGGGAGTACACGCACATTCGGCCTCTGCCTTCTAGTCTTCGGGTGGAAGGGAATGGCTAATCATGTAGATGAAGTAGACCTTGCACATGATGATATGCTTTGGAGTCACACCACTTCAATGTTATTGGCATTCGGAAGGGTAAAGTAGGATCTTCTATATTATAGGAAATATCATACATTTGGTACCAAAAATTTGGAGCCTAGCTTGCAAAATATAGAGGTTTGGGTCCATCAGTTAGAGGTGCAACAATTGAGCATTTGGGTAGACAAGAATGATGTCATTGTATCAATGAATAATGATGGGAAGGTTTCATGAAACTTAGCATAATGCAATCATCGATCCACTTGTAAATCAGATTTAATCACGAATGGAGCATGGTTCAAAGATATTGCAATTCATGGATATCTTTAAGGACAAACTAAGAAGTTTTTAGTGCAATCCATGGATATCCTTAGTACACAAAGTGTACACCCCTCTGGTTAGAGTAATTAGACTCTATACAGGAGGATTATGAGGTCTTGGGTTCAAGTCTCATTAAATTCTAAAAAAAATCCATGGATATCCTTAAAAAGGAGTCGGATATCAAGGATATTGAGGTTGTATCTTATGGAACCTAGGTTACCATTAAAATCAACTTCTTTAACTGGCTAATGAAGAAAGATAAATTGCATACTGAAATACGATTTGTCTATAAGAGTATCATGGTCGATGTTTGTAGACTTCTCATTCAACATTCCTTCCCTTTATCAACCTCTTTTATCGTCCTGGCAAAACATTCTAAGACCATAATGAAAAGATACAAGATAAGGGATTAGCCTAACTCAATCCCCTTCAATTTGAAAAAGGCCTATTAGGAGCCTTATCAAATACCATTGTTGAGTCTGCTTCTGTGACCATTTGCATTACCTAATTATTAGTTATTTAAGCTAATTAATTAAATATGATTAAGTAAAAAAAAAATCAGAAAGAGTGTACTTCGATGTGGAGAAAATTGCATTATACTCACCTTCATTTTGATACAACAATATCAAATAATATGGAAAGTTCGAAAAAAAAAATCAAAGAATATGTAGCTTACTGAATAATGTTCTGCATAGATTTCAAAGATCTGTTATAAACATCAGTTGTTATATAGCTTTTCACTTGATCATATTACAATTTACTAGATCATTTGTTACTTGCAACCTCTTAGTCAGTTTGTAACATATATGGAACTCTTAACTTATGTTTTATTCTCAGATCAATCTGGAAGAGTTCACCGACCTTTGCAATACCATTGCATTAAAGTTCCAAAAGGAAGCTGCTGTGAGTCGACTCACACTTACATTTCTTTTTAAGTCCTGTGTCGATTCATTCTGGAATATAATTTAGAGTAGAATCATTTCTGCTTGTTATTGGACTGCTGAAAAGTACTGTTCATGTTATTTTCTAATACTGTTTCCTTTTGCAGCCATCATGGTTTGAAAACTACCCAATGTTTTACCATTCGACTCCATGCAAAAACTTCAAAGCTTTTGTCCGAAGCACGATGTTTGGTTATGTTGTGTCATTTGTGCTCATAGTCAATTTAGTTGCTGTTGTAATTGAAACAACGGTATGATTACTGGTTACACTTTTTCATTTTTTTTTTTAACATAACATTGCATTCATTTCACAAATCTGAAACGATACAATATATCATCCAAAAGGATGTGAAAATAAAACGTAAAACCTTAGAAAAAAATAAAGCGGAGTAAAAAAAAAAAACTAGGACTGGCTACACTTTTTCATATTGTAATCTACTTTAGTGAATGCTTATTAATTAATTCCAGATTTGTAGATTCCTTCATCAATTAATCTAATGTCACAACTTCTTTATGGAATACATCTTTTAGTTACATGATATACTCTTGCAAATGTGAAACAATATATGCCATATTAAGCTAGGGAAGCTTGAAATTTTATGTTTATATGTGAAAAAAATCTTCTTTCTGGATTGCATTTGCCACCACCAAATCTTGTTGGTTATTGTGATCGGGCCCTTTTCTTTCACAAAATGATCAATCAATATATACTTAGTGAAGCAATGTGCAATTTTGAACTTCCTAGAGGCATTTAGGGAAAATATGATCAGTAAAATTATCAATTCCAAACTTCCGATGGAATCAAGGAAGAAACATGCTTCCCTTATGAAGTTTATGTACTTGATTTTAATCTGTTTGCTACTGTTATCAGCTACTGTTATCAAGCAACATTTTAAGTGCTAAATGTCATACTGTTCTGCCACATGGTGTCTTCCTAGCATATTTTCCTCTAATATAATCACATTTAAATGGGCAGCCATAAGTTCCTTCACAGCTAGGTTTCACCAGTAGGTTATGCATGTAGCTCATCTAAAAAAATGTGAGATCATGTTTTCATTAGCAGTTAGTCAGATGAATATCAGCAACATGCACAGTTATTTAATTATCTAATGATTAGCATGAGATGAATGGCTGTTCTAGCGAGGGGTTCAATGAAGCATGATAATGGATTACCATTAAATAGCATGGACATGTGGTTAACTGTGGCACAGCATAATCATGTTGTGTTGTTCAGTACAAGCTAAAATTACTGAATCAAATGCTAGCAGCTCTAGCATAGGATAGATTGGTTTGTGCAAATCTTCAAATCCAAAAGATAATATTTCATTCATTTCACCAATCTGAAATGATATAATCTATCATCCCAAAGGATGTTGGAAACTGTGAAAAATCAGAGGCAGAAATGAAAGCGGAATTCTTCCTTCAATTCAGATTTCTCTACTTGTGTATACTAGATACATAAAGATTTTTCAACTTCCTTGTAATTACTCCTATGCAGTAATTACCACACACCTTATAAATACTATACTTAACTATTTATAGCTAGCCTACACTAGTCATAATTAATCGATTTGATTATTCTAACATTCTCCCTCAAGCTGGTCTTTAAATATCATATGTACTAAGCTTGTTACGAATATCTACTAACTTTTGTCCTTATAATGATTTAGTAAAGATATCTATTAATTTATCTTTTGATTGAACTAAAGTTATTTTGATAAAATGACAATTCACTTCTACGTGTTTTGTCCTTTTGTGAAATATTGGATCTGATGCCAGTTGACTGGTTATCATAAACTAGCTCCATATAATTGACTTCACAAAATTTTAATTCTTGAAGCAGTTGCTTTAACCAGAGTACTTCATGTGTTGTAAGTGCCATAGCTCTATATTCAGTCTCAACTAGCACAAACATAGAAGTACAGAGAAAACAAAGAGGAGAAAAAATATATCAACATCCCAACCAAAAACACCAAAACAACCAAGCACCAAGCATGGCAGTCCTTGAGAAGTGATATATATTGAATATCTTATTGTATCTTAATTCTCACCATAGCTTCTTATTAAGTTTGAAAATCTACAAATCTTCGAGAGGATATTCAGGGCATGTCTGTCCTTCTACTACATTACTAAGTTGCTTATATATTTTTTAAATGAAACAAATTAAATTGATATTACACTATTGCATAAGGAAGAAATTTGATCTTCTTTTTTATTGGAGTTAAAGTTATGAATGTTAAGCTCGACTATATTTTTTTGCTGCAGCTTGACATACAGAATAGTTCTGCACAGAAAACTTGGCAAGTAATTGAGTTTGTCTTTGGTAAGAGTTACATGCATTCTCAGTTATACTTCTTTTGCCCTTTTGCCATGCAATCTTTTTGTTTTTCTATTGTTTCTGTTCTTGGCACCATAATCTTCTTATGTAGAATATCTCCAAGAACATGTCATTGTGAGTCCTAAAATTTTGACTATAGTTCATTGGCTATTCTGGCATGTGGGTCAATCCATATTTTGATGGGCAAGAGATATTACCTTTTTTTCTTCCCCAAGACAATTTTTAATGCGTTTGACTTCAGTAGTGTAAATGCAAGATAATATTTAATGAAATTGAAAAGGCTGGGTTAATCCACCATCACATCTACATGGATCAAGCACTCAGGATGAGCACATATTTATCTTTATTTAGTAGTCCCAGGTTGGTCGACAGATAGCCCATTTATTGATTAACATTGTCTTTTTTGTTGTTATTTTATTTTATTTTTTTTGCTTTTCCTTCCACTCTCTCATTCTTTATCTATTCAGCCCACCCATGTTATCATTTCATCCCTTACCCTCCACTTTCTACTCTCTACCCTCATTCAGACTACTTCATGCTTATCAACTCATCATAAGGATGAACCTATTTTATAGTTTTCTAAAAAGCATTATTATATAATGTAGTTTTAGATAAATAAGAAATTTTTGCAAGAAATAGTTGCACTATTACATCATAGCACTTAACATACTAAGATTGGTCTAATTCAAAGCAAGGTTTAAAATATTCATGGTTTCTACCACCAAGTGTACCAGTCCAATGCACATGGTTTTTGAGTGTGTGTTAGGACCAATGTGCAGATTGACCATTTCTGTTTAGTCCATGTTAAAATGAAGCATGCAATTCGGTGCACTTGGTTATGTACTGTGAAAATGGTATGTGTCCAGCATAGGGTGTGTACTACTTACTACACAGTGATGTAGACCGGTGCATTATTTTTGTATAATCATGGAAATTCCACTGAATCCAATTATAAACATTGTTATGGGTTTTTTTGTTCAATTACATGGTTCATGTGTTGCTATACTTGCTCACAAACTCTTCCCAACTTTATAGCAATGCATTTAATTTGATCCAATTCAACCCCTAGTTCCAAGTCTAATTGATGTAATTGATAGTGAAAAAACAATTGAAAAAGTTCAAATTTCCATTTAGGTTCATATGTTTCGAGATATTCATATATGTATTCTAATATAAAATATATACCTATTCAAAACTGATCGGATAAGAATGATCACTAATCCATTTTAACACTTTTCTATTGGTTAAATTCACATATTAATAATTTTATTTTAATAATTAAAATAATAGTATGTCGTTATACTCAAGATGATTTAATCCATTCTGAGCAGACACATGGTACACTACTCAGTTTGGACCAGGCTAATTAGTCTGCAACTAGGAAACAAGTCTTGGTATCAAGATTTTCATCCTCGATGTTGCATGTATTTTATGGAGAAAGAGCTTAACATCCTACTCTAGCTCTGACTCAAGTAATTTCCTTGATATCCAATACGAGTCCTCAAACCTAGGGCTCACTGCATATAAGCATACCTACTTCACCTCCCTGCCATCCTAGGAATCCACGAGATGTATGATAGCTGTCAATGGAACCACATGCAATGGATGTTTATTGTTCTAGTATTATGTCATATCTTGAGCTGAAATGACATGCTAATCAGATGAGGTTCATAGAAATCATGACTCCCATTTATAAGGTGGTGCTACTATTTGAACAAAACAGTTATTGCAATTATGCTTTTCTTGAATGTAGATTCAATTCTGTTGTCTTGATGAAGTATTAGAAATTATAGGTTATTAGATACAACCTCTCTCTCAACTGGCACAAACTAGACACCTCTATAACATGACTTCTCCTTTGTATTTTGTTGTTCTAGTTACATTTTTTTTTATGTATATTCTAGTTAAAACAGCTTGCACTTTATGGACTTTTATTTGTTAACTTAGACGTCCATCTTATAGATGTCTATAATTGTCATTTTCTTGATATTTTGAGTTCTGACTTAAGTGTGAGCTATCTTGCAGGATGGATTTATGTGTTGGAGGTGGCTTTGAAAATTTTTTCATATGGTTTTGATGCTTACTGGATGGATGGACAAAATCGCTTTGATTTTGTGGTCACATGGATAATTGGTATGTGAGAAGTTTTGGCATCTTGCTCAGAATTTATTTGTAATCAATTATTTAATTATAGAATTATGCTTGTAATAATGGTCCTTACTTGGAACATGACATTTATGTATATACAATTTCTACAAAATAAATTTTCTCCTGTTCATTTCTTAATTTGTAGAACATAGAATGCAATTATATTATTAAAAAAATTGTAGAATATAGTAAACAAGTGGCCTAATACAGAAAGACAAAGCTAGCATTAAGCTTTTATAAAGCACTAACCAGAGTATACCAAATGCCGCTTACTTTTAGTGAGAAAAATTGTGAAAGTCACCCCTCACTTGTGCTACGTGGCACTTCTTGATTGGTGCTTCGTAAAGCCGATCTTCATGCTAGTTTTGTTCAATTCAGAAGGCTCTGCTAATGTTTGTTACTAGGATTGGAAGGACAATGTACAGTGACAAGAAGTAAAATGTTCCAACTATGGGTTTTGCTACAACGATGTTTTCTGGTGATTGGCTATAACATGTTAATTGATATGAGTCATGATCTACTTTCGTGACTTCATGCAGTAACATAGATGTTCTATATTGAAAGGTTCATTTTCTGCCAATTATTGAGCATGGTCCTTTAGATACAAATATTAGTGGCAAACTTGCACAAAATGTCAAAATTACTATGACTTTACAATTTTGATTCTAAATGTTAGATTGAGTTTTTGTTTTCTGTTCCTTCTCATTTACTTATTCCATAATTAAATTCTTCCCTCTATGAGTTCTAATGCCATACCTTTCACATCCTTGAAATGGAAATCATGGTGTTTTACTACGTTTCTTAGATGATTATGGCCATTACAAAGCACTTAGCTGGAGAGGAACAAGCTTTTAGATATTGGTGTTCTACAATGACCTCTTGTGACCTTTCCCTGTGAATTATACTAGGTTCATGAGTTGCAGTATTTGTAATAGAGTGAATGTAACTTTATGTCTTAATAGGTTATCGAATGCCAATAACTAATACTTTTCAGAATGTCTTATATACTAACACTCGGCTAAAACTTGAAAGAGATTATACCAATTGCTGGGAATGGGAGAGTGCTAGTCCATGTTTACAAACTGTTGGGCTCGGTTCACTGTACCCCTCAATTAAGTCTATGTATTTAGGCTTCTACTGTAATAAGCTTGTGCAAACTTGTGCTTTCTTCCCCCCTCTTTTCTGTTTCGCTTCCAGATTTTTAGTTGAGAGATGGATAACACCTGTATATTGACTTTTTTTCTTCAAAATTGGCTGTGATTCATAATCTTATCATTTCAGTTTCATGTCTTCATGAAAAGTATGCTTTTTTTTGTTTGCTTTGCAGTTATTGGAGAGACTGTGACTTTTGCCTTCCCAAACAAGATTCCTTTTCTTTCAAATGGAGAGTGGTAAGTTTAGTTTATTGCTGAGATAATTCATTTGTCTATGGATCTATAACATATGTAGTGCCATATCCAGCATTTTCGATATTGAGTATACTGTTTCAGTTCTCTCAGTATTTATAGATGCACTCGTGGACCAGTATATGGACCAACCAAAATTGCAATGGGTGTCCTCACGAACTGGAATTTTTCTGTTACCTAGAAATATTGATAATCAATTGATTTTAACCTTTTTCTATCGCTTACAAATTTTTATATTATTATTTTTACTCCTCAATTCAATATTTATTTTGTATAATTTGTTTAGATGTTTATTTTAAAGGAATGGATGTTTCTATGCCAAGCATATCGATTGTTGGTATGGTACTGGTACATACAGGTCCATTCAGGGACTGGGTAAAAGTACTGGTACCAATATTTAGAAACTTGGTGGTATTAATTTATTTGTTCTGTTAGAATAATCAAACTGTGATTAATTATGACCTTGGTGGTAGTCTAGCTGTAAATAGTTAGCTATAGCATTTTTAAGGTGTGTGGTAATAAGTACACAGGAGTAATTACAAGGAAGTTGAAAAGTCCCCTCATGTATTTATTGCAAACAAGTACAGAATTTTGAATCGAAGAAAGAATTCCACTTTCATTTCTGCCTCTGATTTTTCACATGTTCTCGAAATTCAATGAGATTAATCTTTTTGCAAATTCTATGGGCCATTTTTTTTAGAACCCTCCTGTATGGGCCATTTAGTTTTATCAATAATACAAGTATCTTCAAGAACGGAATGGGACTATGAGAGTAGGAAAACGCTAGTGAAGGATGGAGAAAAATGAACCAACTTCTCCATGGGTAAACAAAACTGAGATCCAGTACATATAAAACTTGAACCTGAAAACTTAGCCTCAAAACATTCCGGTACAAATAGAGATTGAAATGATAATCTTGTAAAGGTCTATGGATATATCTAATTTGTCATCTTACTAAAATAGAAAATGTTTGATGGTAAATGCTAATATTGCACAAGATAAAGATTGATTTAGATATTGTAGAAATCCCATTGCAGAAACATTGACACTGTCCTATGCTCTTTGCAATTATCAGATGTTAATGTTGTCTGCTGGCAAGTAGTTTGGCATGCTTATTTTTAAATTTTAGTTCAGCATACTTATTATGTGACTGGATTGCCTATGGAAAAACTCAGTTTTGATCAACTATGTTCTGATGTTGATTGTTCTTAGAATGTGAATATTTTTCATTGAATTTCTTTCTAATGATGAAAATAGTGGCTACTTCATTTTTTACACCTTTATATTGCAAAATTTTGATGATCTACTTTTGCTTGCAGGATTCGCTATCTTCTTATTGCTAGGATGTTACGTTTAATAAGGATTTTACTGCATGTAAAACGCTATAAAGCATTTGTTGCAACATTCCTGACTCTTATTCCTAGCTTGATGCCATACCTTGGGACTATATTTTGTGTACAATGCATTTACTGCTCACTCGGAGTCCAGGTATGCTTCCTGCTTGTATGAAACTAGCAGTGATTTCATAGTTTAGTAACCTACATGGAATTTATTTTTTTTGTTGCATTTAATGCTCACTTAGTTGTATGCATGTTTGTTCTACTCATATTAGTACCTCTGGCAATATTTAAGGATGATACAATCATCATCCAAATGCAATGTGGGAAAGTTTTATTTTATAAGATACAGAATTTTCTTGATAAAACTTGTTTGATAAATGGAAAAAATATTTCAGGGTTCATTCTCTACAAAATGTATCTCGTGTTCTTAAATAATTTTACCGAGTGTTATACCAAGTTCTATGTGATCGGACATTGTTATTCCTTGCATCTATTATCACTAATGCCTTGGCACAACTCCATTCCAGCATCCGTAGGCGGAAACTGGCTATTATGTTTTCATATCTGGAATTATTCATATGAATTTATTGATGAGTTGTCTCTACCACAGGGCAACTACTCTAGCTTTGATTGTATCCAGAATGATATCTGAGGTTCTACTTTTTTGACTATTAATACCTGATCTGATTTACATGGAATATATGATGCTAAATATACTTTCTCTTGTAATATTTTATGCTACTTAATCCATGGAAGGCAAAGTCCTTTTAGTGTAAAATTTTCATGCTACTTCCCTAATGTTACTTGGAAGTTGTAATCATACATATCGCTAACAGTTTTTTTTTCCTTTTTAGCTGTTTGGTGGAATGGTAAATGTTGGAAACCCTAAACTGGCGGCAACTGATCTTTCTGATAATGAGTAATCCTTCTCTTCCTTTGTCTTCGTCTACTGTATATTCTGCAATACGTATTACATATTAACTCTCATACTAACTGCTATTTTATTTTAACTAACATGAGAGTATTCTTAATATGTGTAATCCAAATGCACTAGCAAAGACTTCTGGGTTTACTGACTGTTCTTTATGTATTCAGCTATTTGCTATTCAATTTTAATGATTACCCAAATGGCATGGTGACGCTATTCAATTTGATAGTCATGGGAAATTGGCAAGCATGGATGCAGGTAGTATATCCACACGTAATCCTGTTTCTTCTTATTTGTTTTATAATGCATGTCTTTTTCTTGATAAGAGGCATCATCACTACAACTTTTTCTTTCAACTGGGAGCATGCACACTTGGTCATGTGATAAATCTTTACCGCTCGAAGGAAAAGAGAAACATGAAATTCAATAGTGGAAATATTAGAATAGTAGAGCATTTATTCTGACATCAATTTCGACATTTGGGAAAGGGAAGAAAATCCCAACAAAGTGCTTAGAAAAGGGAAAAGAGAAATAAGGAAAGTGGTTCCATCCAGGTGTATCTGTCCTGTATGCTCGATATTTACCAGTATGAGCAAGGATCAGATTGATCTATACTGTTTTGTCCGCATGTATATTATTTACCAGTATTGGCACACTCACATGATGCCCCCAACATCCATAGACTTGGATCAATAAAAGAGGAGACTAGCATTTGGCATGTTTCCAAATTCTCATAGACAACACAATATTGTAATCTAACATAGACTCCACTCAAAACTTAATCAACCTTGTTAAAAGAAATCAGGAAGATTGCGTCGGTGAAGTAGACCACTGACTGAGCTGAAATGGTCTAAGAATTTCTCCCTTGTATACACACCTAGGAACTAACAACATGCGCTTGTCTATTTCCTTGAAATCACCTAGGAACTAACAAACTAATTAATTAATTGTCACTACTTCCCGATTTATAGCTAGTCAAAACATGACTGCTATAATACTAGCATGATGAAAAGTATTCCTTCAGGATGCTAGCATGAAAATTTTCCTCTGATTTATAATGCAAATGTTGTGCTTTTTTTATCTATATGCTTGTTATACATATGGTAAAGCATAGAGATCTTTGCCGTAACTACGAACTTAGATATCACGTGTACTGTGAACCATGTTGCACTTTTCTACAGAGCTACAGTGTTTTGACGGGAACTTCTTGGTCTCTTATTTACTTCATCAGCTTTTACCTGATAACAGTCTTGCTGCTTCTTAATCTGGTGAGCTTCTCATGAAATTTATTAATTCCTAGAAGTGCGGTAACTTTTGGTTAATAATTATCAGCTGTTTTTTTCTTAATGAATGCGATGAGTCTTTGTAGAAAGATCTTGATTGTTGCTTAGCAAACACCCTGATACATATCTTTTTGTTTCAGAAACAATTTTCCATTAAACCACCCAATCAAATTTTAGGATGGACATATTCCTCCTTGTCATGCATGCAATGAAAATTCTTCTTTATCACTACATATTATTAATTGGTTACTAACTTTTTTTTGAAATGGGATTGGTTATTAACATTTTTGTTGTTTGAATTATTTAATACATTAAAGGACTATGATCAGATAAGTACTTTAACATCAATACCTTCCTAGAGCCTATATCTTTTTCATTCTGAGTACAAACTACATCTATGCTTTTTTGCAAAGATTTTGACGTTCAAATTTCAGTACTCAAAGCAATTATTCAAAAAAAAAAGAGAAGAAAAACCTCTCTCAAAACATTGTTCTATACTCAATTTTTTTTTTTTTGAAAGATAGCATTGCATTCATTTCACCAATCTGAAATGGTACAATATATCATCCAAAGGGATGCATCAAAAAATAAAAGTATATGTATATAGTATATGGTATATAGTATATAGTTAGTATACACAGTGTCATCAAAATGTTCCAAAAAACTAAAGCACCAAAAAAGCCAAAAAAAAACTCCTCAAACCCATTATAAGCCTCTTCAAGGTGGCTTATGATTAGTGAAGAAAGTGAGAGCTACAACTGCTTGGGTAGTCAAAACCCTTGTTGGTATTGCACTACCAATAAAATATCTTTTGTTTCACTCTCTCCAAACACTCCAATGCCATATAGCTAATTGTTTGATTTGGAGCAAGGTTAGTGCCCTATCACCCTTTGTCTCCCATGGTGTGTGAGTGATGGCATATGGTTTCATTTACAATAGATCCAAGTAAGTAGACCAACCATTTAATGTATAAGGACACTGATAAAAAAGATGGTCCCTTGTCTCCACTTCTCTTTTATATAGGCTACAAGATTCATCAACCATAATGCCCTTACATATCAATCGCATTTTTGTATGCAATTTTTCTTTCCTCATTAACCAGTTGAAGAAATTTATTTTCAATGGAAGTCTCGGCTTCTATAAGATGCAGCCTTCAACATCTTTAATTCTAGAGTCCTTCATAATGTTATACATTGAATGCACAGTGAACATCTTAGACTTTGTCCACCGCCACCAAATATGCTTATTACCTTCACCAATTTGTATATCTTTCATATCCTCAAGAAAACTTTCCACGGCTGTTTGGGACATATTAACATTTACAACAACTGCCCAACCACTAAATGAACCATCCTCTCATCTAGCAAGTTGGGATAATGAGGCATTTGAATGTTGCACCTTGCTGAAAATTTCTTTATGCCTATTTGCCATTGTCATATAGCTGTGCCATAGCTCCAACCAAAATTTTATGTCAGCCCCATCTCCAACTTCATAGTCCAGGCTACACATAAAGAACCCTCTTAGCTTTGCTATAGCGCGCCATGTGTTAAACCATCCTGCGGTGCCCTTGTCCATATACCAGTCCTTCCTTTTGAAGTACTTCCAACGCACAACTCTGGCCCATGTTGAAGAGCTTCCAATGATTAGCTTCCATAACCAAGAGTCCAATCTAGCATCATTATGAACACGAATGTCTAGAACACCTAGGCCCCCATTTTCACGTTTCATTGTGGCCACTTTCCAGTTCACGGGGTTTAGAGTGCCTTTCTGCTCCTCATTTTTACCCCATAAGAAGCATCTTCTGCGCTTATCTATTTCTCTGATCACCTATTTGGAAATTTTAAAAACTGTTGAGAAATACGAAGGGATTGAGGAGAGTACTGAGTTTACTAAAATGAGTCTGCCTCCCTTAGATAGCAACCGAACTTTCCACCCTGCCAGATGATTGTCAATTTTGGTTATGATGGATCTCCAATCATCTCTCTTTAAATTACCCTCTCTCAAAGGCATACCCAAATACTTAATGGGAAAAGCACCTGCTGGGCATCCCAAAATTTCAGCGGATCTTTTAGAGATTGTCTCTCTTCCTTGTATATCAATTACTGTGGATTTATCAAGATTGATTTTTAAACCTGATGCTGCATGAAAACAATCAATGAGTAGCCTCAAGTTTTGTATGTACTCCTCTTTACCTTGTAAAAAGAGGACAATATCATCCGCAAAACCCACATATGTGACTCCGCCCCCCCGAACCTGATTTAACACTCCCTTAATAAGTCTCATCTGATCAGCCCTCTTAATCATTCTAGAGAAGCATTCCATAACTAGGACAAAAAGATATGGAGATAATGGATTTCCTTGCCTTAACCCTCTTCGATGAGTGAATGAGTTGCTTGCAATACCATTTATAATTACTGCAGAATCAGCTTTAGTGATCAACTCCATTATCCATTGAGTCCATACCGGTGGAAATTGATTAGCCTTTAAAACGCTCTCAACAAAGTCCCAAGATACTGTGTCGAAAGCCTTTTCAATATCAAGCTTAATAAATAGATTGTCCTCATTCGACTTTCTGCATGCATTTATTGTTTCAGTCACTGCCATGAAGGCATCAGCTGCTGACCTACAATCTGCTTTTGATCCAAAATTTCATTCCCATTTAAATTCAGCAAAGTAATATGGTTTCTTCTTCGCTTAACACTAGCATATGTATGAAAGAACTTTGTATTTTGGTCCCCATCTTTACACCATCTAATTTTAGCCCGCTGTTTCCAAAACAACTCCTCAGCTACATAACACCCATCTAATTTTTGCTTTAGGTCTCTCCATTCATCAAGTTCTTGCTGTACAATAAGCCCCTCCTCGGCTTTGAGTGAGAGGATGTTTATCTTTTCCTCCAAATCATTTCGAAATTTTCTTTTCATGACAATTAATTTTGCACTCCATCTTTTGAGCACCTTTCTCAGATTCTTGGTTTTTACAATCCAAAGCTTCAATGGATCTTCTGAATAGGTGGATTCTGTATTTTCTGCCCAACCCTTTTGAAAAGTTTCTTTGAAAGTTTCTTGCTTCAGCCAATACCTTTCAAATTTGAAGTGAGATGGTGGTCTATGAGTTGAAATGGAGCTGAAAATTACTCAATTATTTGTTGCAAAATCAATCAGCATAACATTTTTTCTGAGTTGTTCCAATCATGGTGTTAAAAATATTGAAGTTTATATTGGGAAACCTGGTTGCTTAATCAAATTTTAACATATAACAAAATGTGATCCCGAGCTTGAATCTTGCCTTTGTGAATAATTAAGAATATCCCTTTTTATGTGTTGTACACAGTGTATGCTCCTCTAATTCGAGCAATTGGGCTCTATACGAGAGATTATGGGTTTAATACTCATTAAGTTCAAAGAAAAGCTTACATTTTGAGAAAACTTCATTAACTAATCAAATTTGAATAAACTTTAACTTCCAACATAGATGGAAAAGAAAAGACCTCTCTTTACTTCTGATGAGATCAATCTCATAAAGCTGAGGCTTCCACTGGGACTATTATAACTTTTCCTGTTTGAGGATGTCTGCAATGGGCTTTCCCAATGAGCCGACATGCATTATAATTTCAAGACACCTAGCATAGCAAATTGTAGATAACCTTTATTCTTTTTCTGTCCTTTCTACCTTGGATTTGTTTCACTTTCTCAACACAATTAGGTTGCAGCATTGGCTACTTTCCCTTAATAAAATCATCAAGTAGTAGTGGGTAGATGAGTGGCTGGATAATAGCAACGTGAGTAAAGAAGTCAAGAGGAGCCGGATGAATCAGTTAACACTATGGAAATGGAGAATATGAAGAGAGAGGAATGGTAGATATTTCAGGGGACAGAAGAAGACGATGGGCACAATATTGGTGGAAACATAGGTGTTATATCAAAGATTTCTGTGTCTTCCTTTTCAGAAAAAGATTTGTGTTCTTTTTTCGAGAAAGGATAGAAACTTGGGTATCATATGAACCGTTGGTGCTGAACAAGGCCTCTATTGTTTTTTCTCCATTGGGTTAGAAATTTGATGAATAAGGAGGTGGCCCAATTGAGCACAATGCCATCCTTTATTGATAAATGTTGCCTATATACAACGTTTGCTGAAACTATACACTGAGACAAAAGGAAGATGCTTTAACATCTCCAAACAAAAGAACATATTGACAATTATCAGTTTCAACAATCAAAAAGACTACAGCTCTTGGATCTGAACAGTAAAGTCCTTCAGCTGTTCTGGCAAAACAGGTTGAAGCCTCTTATACCATGACTTGTTCTTGCAACCCCATCATTCCGATGTGGTTGGGATCCCAGGGTTCTTGTGAGAAGACTCCTATTTTGCATTATCCATGTAGTCCAAAAAACCCCTGCATAACACCTTGCCAGACCTTGCGCTTACATTTTGGCTGTGCTTTGAGGATTCCTTCGTGTAGGGTATTCTTTGGATACCAAAAAGAGAGAGTTGTTGAGTAGAACTTGAGGTTTTATAGCTTCATAAATTGTTTTTTTATTATCTGCACTTTGGCTCAACGATGCAGGCATAAAAGTTGAGATTAGAGGTCTTTCTGTTTTTCTTTTCCTTCTTAACTTATGGCTTCACCTAGAAGCTAATTATCTTGTATATCATTTCGTTTGGGACAAATACAAGTTCTTCATGCTCGAAAAGAAAAGTAGTAGTCGATGGAAGAAAATTCTCAACTCTAAATTCATTGTGATGTCTTGAAAACTTTTTGTGAAAAAGGGTGACGTCTTGAAAACTTAAACATTAGTAAAGGCGAAAGATATAACTCAGCAAAACCAGAAATTGGTTTGTATAACCTAAAGCTCTAAACCTCTGTTCGGATTATTTATATATGTTGAATCTCAAACACAATGATATTCTTTGGGCATGTTTTATGTTTATTTTTGATATTTCTAACTAAGATTCCTTCCCATTTGACTGCTCAATCTGCTCAAATTCTAGCTAGCTACCATTTTATGCAATCAAAATAAATATTCATCTGAATTCAAAATAAGAGAGTAATCTATCTCTTAGTTAAAAATACTTGTTATACTCAAATTGCAAATCTGCAACTACCTAAGATCTAGGTTCTGATGCTGCCTTTGTATTGACAATTTCTATTTGCTTTATCAGGTTGTTGCTTTCATATTAGAGGCATTCTTTGCTGAGATGGAACTTGAATCTGAAGCGGAAGAGGAAAAGGTATTTCAACATCAATTCTTTGTCTAACTATGAAGAGAAGTACGAGTGACTTCTGTTTTACTAAGTAAATATTTTTTATTCTTGGAAATTAATGGTTATAAATTCAAAAATTATATGCAAAAATTCAAAAATCTCTATGGAAAATCTTCAATCTTCTTGAAAATGTGAACCTAAGGATGGGCATTATAGTTGTATGAAACATATCGATAATGTAGTCCATGAGCAAACATGCATAGTTCATCATTCTTGTTCATGCAACTTCCTTAGAAATGTTTGCTTGTAAGTTAGCATGGTACATATTAATATAGGAACTTCCTTTTCTTAACCCAAAATCAAAGGGAGCTTTTTTTTTATTTTTTAAAAATTGAATCCCTGCTGAAGCCAGACTGAATTCAGTCAGTTTTGTTGAATTCAGTTCTGTAAGAATTATATTTTAATGAATTATTATTTCCATGTCCTGGTAGTTCTGGAACTTGCTAGTTTTTTCTGAAATGATAGATTACGTTCATTTCACCAGTATGAAACAATATAATATACATTTCAAATAGGAATTGGAAGCCGGAAAAAAACATGAAAATACAGAAACAAGGACAAGACAAAAAAGAAAACAAGAAAACAGCAACAAAACAAAAAAATTAGAACATTTACCTTGCAAGGTATCATGGAGATAAGTGTGTATTGAAGGATATCATGTGAGCAGCTGCTTATGATGCAAGTATTTTAGCTGACTTCTCCTCCACTTTGAAACATCTATTTCTTTCCCAAAACACTCCAATGCCAGGTTTTGATGTATCAAAATTTTTTAAAGTTCACCTTCTCACACTCGTTGGCTGACCGAGGAATACTCCATGCCTAAAGGTAGCATACTCACAACATGGAGGAACTCTGCCCAACATATGCAAGTATTGTGACATTGGAAGAATAAGTGATCTCTGGATTCAACATCCTGACCACATAACATATATTTCGTGCCACCAGTACTCCCTTACAAATGAGTCTCAATTTTGTGTGTAATTTGTCCTTAGCTGCCAGTTAAAATCGTTAATCTTTATAGATAGATTGACCCTCCAAATGTAGTCAGCTTTCTCATCAATATTTCCTGTTTCATGAATAAAATTGACCCTCCTGTTTCAACATATACTTATGATAATGCACTGTTTTTTTTGGTGCACTAAGATATCCTCTAGACTGATAATGTCCTTCTTTAACAAAATGATACGAACATCAATTTGTTTTATTCACTCACCACCATAGTAGTTAAATATGGCATTTTGACTTTTATAACGTATCACAATCTCCTCCTCAAATTTTAGCTTCTTCACCAAGTTATTGAACCACACTGCCTCTTTTCATAGAATCAGGAAGTACCGTGTATTCAACTAAGTTGTGAAAAATGCAATTGTGGCACATAGAGTAGCTTTTCAACTGACTATAATATCACCAAGATAGAAAATATAGCTCCTGAGAGTCCTGCAAGAGTTGCATTAACTCTATAAGAATCAAACATATATTAGCTGTAAATTGAAAGATGAATACTAATATTGTTGATCTGCATTACATGTATACACTGACCTGAAGAATGTGCTAAGCATTTTTACATTCATGTGGTGGACATGATCAAGAGTCGCATACTTGATCTGAAAAATGAAAACTTCTCTAAAGCAGAAAGCTGCATCAGTAGCTTCAGTTGGGTTTGTGACAGTCCTAGCATTATTTAAACATGTTTATGGTTTCAAGTTTGATGTTGTAATGTAGATCCTGATAAGTAGAATCTGTCAGCATGAGCCGACCCTTCCTGGATCCCATGTTGGTCGGAGCCTTGTGCGTTGGAAGTACTCTTTTATTATAGTTGATCCTGATAATTCATATCAGGTTCGGTGCATGACAATGCCTTGGAGTCCATCTTCTCGACAGCTCTTTACCTAGTGACCCTTTTTTTTTTCCCTCAAAATCAAAATAAATTCTAGGATAGAAATCACTCAGATTCACCATTCCTGCGGACCCTATTTTAAAAGATTATCTTCTTTTTTTAAATTGGTGAGTATTAAATTCACAACGTCCCATGTAAAACTCAATTGCTCTAACTAGAAGAGTATACACTTGTATACAAAGTGTACGTCACTCTGATTAGAGCAATTGGGCTTCTGGTTAGAGCAATTGGGCTTTATACAGGAGGTCTGTGAGGTTTTGGGTTCAAGATTCGCCAAGTTTTTAAAAAAAAAGAGGAGTGTACACTTTATTATTGCAGTGGTTATTGACTTAGTTTAATAAATGAGAGCTGATTGGAGTGATAAGGTTTGGCACTAGAGTCTATGAGTATGAAACCCATGGAAGTTTTAAAAAAAAAATTCAGTTTAGTCAATCACTACAAGCCATCTCTAGTGCTCATTTAATTAACAGTTCCCTGGCTCATTGTGTTCAATAGTATGTTGAATTTAACTGTGGATAAATTCATCACATATATTTATTGCTGAATCAGGATACAACCAGGAAGAAGGAAAGACGTCGACTTGTTGGGTAATTGTCCGTCCAGTTTCTAAGCAACATTGGTACTTCGTCAAGAAAAATATATCTGAACTTTATCTTGTCTTGATGCAGCGGGAAGTCAAGGAGTCGCAATGTAGACATTCTCCTTCACCGTATGCTATGTACTGAGCTAAAAGAAAGCGAAAGTTTGAAAGCATAGTTCAACTATGCCATGGTATTATTTTATCTCTGTTTCTTAATGTTTCGTTCTCTTTAACTTTTCGTTGTTGAAGTCCCTTTTTATCTTTAATATCAGATATTATTTTTTCGGGTTTGGTGCATCTTCTGTGCTAAACTTTTCTCACTTCAAGCTCTTTCCTTGGATCTTAATTTGGGCGTCAATATTAGTAAAGAGATTCTGGGTGACAAAAGATCCCTTGGATCTAGTGTTTTCTCTTAAAGTGCAAACTCTGCTTACCCAGTCAATAAGAGCTGCACAATGACATCTACTTATCCTGAAATAAATCAAATGAAAAGTGCAACTCTTTGAGCTAGAGCGAAGGGGATTATTATTATTTTTAACCATACAAAATTGTCTAACCTGAACGCAAGAGAACGGAGGCAGACATTTAGGAGTAAACATCATACTCGAATACATCAGAAAACTTCCTTTCTTTTTTTCTGATGCAACAGCATAGTGTGTTCTTTTCTCTGGCGATATATATATATATATATTTAATCATCTGCATGGCATGAACAAATTACGATGGAGGATTTCTACTGACTTTTATGTGCATGATTCAGGTACACGAGTGATGGGACGCAACAAGAAGCTTCTTGTGCACACAACCGGATCTTCTTTTCATAGTCTGTGTTTATTATTCTAGTTAGAAGAATGCTATTTGATTCCACGCTCGAGAATGATGTATGTACTTAGCGATCGTGTTATGTACGTTTACCGAACGATGTAGTTATCGTGTACGTTGACCCGTTTGTGAACAAAGACCAAATGTCTTAATATTCTCATTTTCTGTAATTAATACGAAAAACAAAAATTAGAATAAGAAATATTTTATCTTGGAATCATGTGCCGTTTGCAAAAATGTTATAAATCTCCCCACAAATACATGTCATGCAACAATCTGATGCCTGATGGGGTGAAGTTTTAAGTTTAGTAGTTGCAGGAACAGGGGAATGCGGTATATTCTTCTGATCAAAATAAAATTCGATAAAAAATTGAATATATGCAACATATTATTAGAGCAAAGTTAGGTATCGACTTATTGAATTATGAAATGTCACTAGTAAAGATCTCTATTATAACTATAAAGTATAAAGCTCGGTGCATTCGGCTTGTTGCAAACTTTACTTTTTCATTTTTATGGTAATGCTTCGGAATAGCTAGAAAAAATGCACACCTTACTTGCACCATCAGTTTCATAAAATTGAACGATATGGATGAACTGACTGATTGGTGGCTTGAAAAAAACAATATTACTCTTTTCTCAAACTTCCTACGTTTAATATTTTAAGATTTTTTCTATATTTATTTTTTGGAATGAGAAGTCATTCTACTATTTTATAGTTGATAGTGGAGAAGCGGTGCTTTCAAGGTAGTTTTTGGATGTTAAATTTTTTTTTTACATGAGATAATCCTATTGGGGAGTATTGGACGTTCCCACTTGGAGTTAATTTTTTTAGAAATTATTTTCATAACATCAATTCAATTGATGTGTGATAAAGTATACGCACCTCTTATTAGAAACGATTGGATTCTTCATGGAAGAAACATGTTTGTTTTAAAGGAAATAATATCTAGCTGTATATACTTGGTATGTTCGATTGGTGTAGGATGGAGATATGGAAAATATTTTTAGACCATATCAGCGGAACTAGCAGTAGTATCGTGAGAATAGAAAGGTTGAAATGACATCACTGAGGTTTCAATTCCAGCGAAACAAAAAGTGTGTTGGGATCACTTCATAGATTGATTTTAACCACCTCCTACTTCACAGGCATAGTCTTCTTCTATTGTGTTGTCACCACCCATTCACACGAAAATTCATACGGTTGATGAGAGTTTAATGATTGAGATTGAGAATAAGAATATTCTTTCAATATTGGGTGGTAATTAAAGAAGAAATAAATTAAAGGTTCTTCAGATGCCTATGCAATTTTTACAACTAGGTAGTTCAGGGTTGTCTGTATCTCTAGAGTCATCAATGTGGCCACACCCTCATCCAATCTGACTCTAACTATAAACATTACTCTGTTAGGCTTGTTTAGCCACATCATATCATATTATAGGGTGGTCTCATCATAGATGGTAAGGTCAAGCTTATGCTCGGTCAATCTAAGGATGTCTCCCCATCATTGAGGTATCAAAGTAAAATTTTAGGATTTTTTATTATGTTTCTTTTTAGAATTAGAAGTAATTTTGATAGGGTTTGGGTTGTTTTGGATGTTAGAACCTTTTTTTTTTTTGTTGAAGGCAAAAAATTTGAGGAGTAGTTTTCAGCGCTCAAACAATGAAGGAAGGGTGAAGAGCAATTTGCCTTTAAGATATAAAATTTTAATTTCTTGGTTGAGTTGGAATATGAATTTGACTTTTTGAATTAAAATATTGATATTTATTGAAAAAAGTCTACCAGGTAACATGGTAATTGAAACTTGAGGATATTGAAATATATCATCAGCGGTCAGCATACAAGGGGAATTATTGTACAATTATGTATAATTAATTAAGTTCATAAAACAGACAATTAGTTTCAATTTTTTTATCAATTTGACCATTATATAATAAGTTCATTACTATGCAAGCATAAAAGCATATGATACAAATCATAGAAGAGACACTTTTAATATTTTTTAAAAAAATAAATAAAATATTTGTCATTAGAACATATAATTAAATAATATAATATCGAAATAAAAATTAAATAGATAAAAATAAATAAATAAATGAGAGAGAGAATTAAAAAAAAGAAAGGAAGCCGGATTGAGAATAATTTTAAAAATAAAATTAATGACGGAGCCTACTTACTCTTTTGTCTCATTCCACACCCCATCAAAGGAATTGAAACCATCTGTTCTTGTCCTCTACTTCTTCCTGCAGCATTAATAAATGAAGGGGAAGTCATCGGTCGTAACCCTCCAGCTGAGTTCGAATCTGAATCATATTTGGACCAAATGCACCGAACGTCAAACCATTATTTTTTATTCTAAACTTTTAATCATCATTAATTATACCAAATCTTACGATAAAAACAAAATTGTCAGCAACAAAAAAAATCATGTATATTAGGTAAATTATTTAATTAAAATAAAAACACCTAACTAGATATGTATTTATTAATAATTCTACGATCCACACTTTGTTTCCATGCAATCATTTGAAACTGGGGTTCCCTGCCCAGCACGCTACCCCATGCCTTCTGAATTCATAAACCATAAACAAATGGAAATTAATCCACTTACTAAATCTATCATTTTTGCCTCAACACTCACAGCCACCATTTTTACACTTTGAACACTCCACTTATAGATATAATAATAATCATTAACTATTATTTTAACTAAATTTTTGTTATCATATTCGAATAGGATGTGTGGTGTAAAAATTAAATATAAAAAGTGCTCACCTTAATTTAAATAACGTAAATATAAAATATTACTATTTTTATTTTTTTAAGAAAAATTTAATTATATGTTCCTTAAAGCGCACGCACATATTAATATGAAATTTTTAATACTCTCTGAACTATCGATGAAAAAGGTTTTATCCGGTTATAAAGATAAGAGAACAACTATGCACTGAGCTCTTCCAACGTAAATAGGTTTACTGGATGTGGTTAATAATTTAAAAGTAATGGGAAAATTAGTATTAGATCCGTAATAATTATTATATTATCGTTGTATCTTCGTATTCGTGAGGATCATTCTATGTAGGCGAAGATTTAAAATATTTTAATTGACCTTCATAATTAATATAACATAAGAATGGCCCCATGTTCAACTCCCCCCTTCACCAAATCCACCATCTATCTATTTTATGCAATAAACTGATAAGAAACGCAGCACTCTCATCGCTCTCCACGTACCAAATATATATATATATACATAGCGAGAGAGAGAGAGAGAGGGAGGGTGCGTTAACAATCGCATGCCTCCAACCACAACTGCGCTGGAAGAAGATTCCACCACGCTGCTATGCTTTCTCCCATCGCTTCCTCCATTGCCTTCTTCTTCTTCCTCTTCTCCACCGCCCTCGCCGGCGCTCCGCACGCTGATGCCGTCGACTACCTGCCGCCGGAGACCGCCAAGGTCTCCTTCGGTCCCAGCGTGAAGATCGCCACCGCCGTCTTCTGCGTCATGCTATCCCTCACCATCATCCTCCTTGTCTGCGTGAAGTGCCGCCAGCATCCCGCTCCCACCGTCGCCTCCCAACTCTTCGACGGCGGCGGCGGCGATGGCCGACGATCTATTCATCACCATCAGCCTTCATCGGGCGTCCACAGGAGCGCCGTCGAGTCGCTCCCCTTCTTCCGCTTCTCCTCCCTCCGCGGCGTCCGCGACGGCCTCGAGTGCGCCGTCTGCCTGTCGAGGTTCGCCGGCGACGAGGTCCTCCGCCTGCTTCCCAAGTGCAAGCACGCGTTCCACATCGGCTGCGTCGACCGCTGGCTCGAGACCAACTCCACCTGCCCGCTCTGCCGGTGCGCGGTCGACGCCGGCGACGCCGCACCGTTCGCCTACTCCACCAGCTCCCGCTTCCTCTTCGCCTCCGGCCGGCACGAGAGCGGCCGCTGCATCGGCGGCGACCTCGAACTTTTCGTCGAGCGGGAGAGGGACGAAGACGTCCGCTGCCAGGAATCATCGTCGTCGAGAAGATTCGCCGCCGCCGTGGGAGGTGGATTTTGGAAGGAGACGGTGTTCGCCAAGGAAAAGGCATCCGGCAAGGGGGAGCAGTTCTTTCACAGAGTGAAGCACAAGATCATCGTCTCCGACGTGGTCTTCAAAGGCCGGTGGAGCGCGCTGAGCTCGTCGGACTTGGTGTCGCTGGACTCGGACATGCTGAAACTTTCGTCGAGCGATCGGTTTGCGGCGGAGAAGTACTCATCGGCGGATGAGGGTAAGTCGGTGGAGGAGGAGAGGACGCTGCTGGAGAGCGAAGTGAAGAGATCGATGTCGGAGATCACAAACCTGTCGAGATCAGGGAAGGGAAACGGATCGAGCATGAGGGCTGAGAAGGACGATGAGAAGGTGAGGAGGATTTGGTTGCCGATCGCAAGGCGTACGGTGCAGTGCTTCGCTGGAAGAAGGCATTGCGGACTCGCCAAAGCACAAGAAGAGACCCCCCAATGTGTTTGACTTTTAATTTTTTTTTATTTTTCGATTTCTTTCTTCCTTTTTTTTTTACTAAATATATAAAAAATCATTTCACTTTTTTTTTTTTGCATAACTATGAATACTAAATTTTAGTATAAAGAGTATAACGATTAAAATTGGTACTGCATTCTATACTCTATGACTTTGATTTTTGAAAGAGTTAAAAAAAAGAATATTTATGCAAACAAAAACCTTAAACACAATTGATAATTAATGATAAAATATATTTGTCATAGAGTTTAAAATAAGAAGTGCACGCTTTTATGTCAGTTAGCTTGACGTGTCAGTTTAAAAACCCAGGAAAAGTTCATGCGGTGCATTTACCCACCGGACTTTACCTTTTATTTCGCTCATTCAAAAAGGGGTCTCTTCTTTTATTTGAATGCTCGTTCAAAATTTCTATTTCCGTTGCCGGGACTCGAATCCGGGTCGCTCGGGTGAGAGCCGAGTATCCTAACCAACTAGACTACAACGGAGAACATTTTAGTTTTTCCATATGTTCACTTTTGTTGGCTTATTATATTTAAATTATTATTAATATTTTTTCTATTCACCTTCAATATCCAGCTATTAACCTACTCACATCTGCTTTAAACAGCTTTAAAAAATTTGAGGATTTTAAGTCAATTTTCTAGGAATCCTCTTTATCCACTTAGGCGAGTAATAAAAAAGTAACGACTCAAGAGTATAATAAAATAATTAATTAACTTCATTTAACCTTAGACTCATCCCCCACACCTGCATATATACAGTATACAATGATAAGATAGATTATAACCGCTTGACTTGTAATCAGCTACCTGGATGCATTTAATATAATTATATTAAGATTAGATTTGGTTTAACATAATGCAATCGTTGATTTAGATTAATGTATTAATATAAAAGTTCTAAAAAAACTTATATTTATTATGTAATATTAAAATATATAATAATAAAAGAAATTAGACAGAATAAAATATAAGATTAGATAGAGATAAACAATAAGACTCAAAGCTTAGCTTGAGAGGCAAAATTTATAATAAGATAATATCAAATATGCATGCATGCAGTGCTACCATGCAAGGCATTGCAGTAGAGCATATGATGCACAGGACACACTTAAGGTGCTGAAGCCCTCATCAAGATATTGGGCACATGCGGATAGACTTGGGGATGTAAGGATGCATGTGAACGGTGCACATGCATAAAGGTGCACGCGGGCCGAGTGCGGAGCACCCAAGCGAGTGAGCAAGAGGACGTGTGGAAGCAAAGCATAGAAGTGGATGCATGCAATAATTTAAGTACGTTGGGAGGTGATTCGAGCCCAGTAGAGCATTAACACTGAAAATAATTAGAATTCAACTAATTCAACAAAAATTTATAACATCTTTGAGATTACTTATAAAAATTAGATGAAATTTAATGTGGTGAGCCATTGAGGATTCACACGAGTATATCATATATACGATCTTAACAAATCTAATGATAAAGAAAAATAAAGTTTAACAAATATTCAATACCAACAACTGTAAAACTATATTTATCTGAACCATTAAGGTAAATGTGAATAAAGAGAGGAGTCAATAGAGCTAAAGAGCGTAGAGCCGAGTTAGAATTAAAATTTGAAAATTCTAGAGGGAGTAGATAACTATGCAGTTTTGAGACTAGTAGGCTGAGATTTTCAATTTGTATATATATATATATATATATATTATCTGGGTTTAGTAGGACAATCAAAGGTCGGGTTGCTCATACCGATCTAACATTCAATAGATACTTTCCCTAATGTGCAGTGCGACGTAGGGTGCATGCAGTATAGGTGCCTAACCCTTTAGATATCATAAATTACAACAGTTAGTTTGAACAATTGTTTTGAATATATGCTTCCCCCCTCGACAAGCTTGTTTGACTCCGCGGAAAGCATCTACTATTTCTTTTTTATCTTCAAATTATCAGATATTTTAGCCTATAGCTTTTGCATGTTTTATTATGATATCTTAATCAGTTTATTCATAAAGTCATTACCTTCTTTTGAATTGCTGGGGGTGGGTGGGGAGAATTAGGTATAATCTAATTATTTATTATTATTATTATTATTATCATCATGAAAAGATAAAAGATGAGTAATATGAAATAGTTGTTCGTATTTAAATGTGCTAAAGAATCTGAATTTGATAATTTGCTAAACGTTAGGGGGCAGAACAAAAATATTATCCCGAGGAGAAGAAATCCCCCGACCCACCGATCGCGAACTCCCCTGCTTCCCTTCTGCCGATTTGGAAAGCAATTCCTTAGCCGTGCGCTTTTCTTTTTAATAAGAACAGCAAACCATTCTTCCCATCCCAAAAATCCATCCACCTTTAGGGTTTACCGGTTGCTTCCCACGGATGATGGGGGAGAGCTGCGACCACGGATGGGACCGATGGCTCCCCGACCCGTCGCGGCCGCCGCCGCAGCCCTGCCGACGCCCCCGCTCCGCCCCCGTCCCGCTTTGGGAGAAGCGGTTCTGCACCGAGGCCTGCGGCTTCCCGTGGGAGCGCCTGTGCTCGATCCAGAGGTGGTCCTTCGACGATACCGCCCCCGAGAGCATCCGCCGGTGGGACGACTCGGCGGCGCTGGAGGCCCTCCGGAACGCCAAGGCGAGGTACTGCGCCGCGTACCACGGCCGCCCCTGCGACATCCCCTTGCCCGACCCGGACATATACATCGACGAGGTCGACCATGACGCCGTCGTCGACCCGGAGCTGATGGCCGATTTGGATAGGCCGCCGCCGGATTACGGCGGTCTGGCCGGCTGCAGGGCGGCGGGTGATGGCACTGAGATTGTCGATGGTGACGGAGTCCTGATGTCCTCGAATTGGGATGTTTGCGTGGAGCAGCCCATCCAGCCCACTGGGTGGGGGGATGCGGCGGAACCCAAACCCTCGTATCAGCGGGGAGAGGCAAGCAACGGATGGAATTCCGACGGTTGGGGTTGGGACGAGGGAGCTGTTCGGGAGGACGGATGGAGGAGTAATGGAAGGGACGAGGAATTTGCGAATGATCGTAGGAGAAGTCCTCAACGGGGAACCTGGGACGACGGAGGTAGAAACGTCGCCGAGCGTGGAAGAAGAAATGGAAGGAAAAGAGACGGAGGAGGACGCTGGGGGCCCAGATACACGAAGCCGAAGTATCAGACGGGTGCTTACCAATCCAACAGTTACCATTGGAGAACCTGCAGAGGAAGAGGAAGTAATTGGACGACCAATCACCCCTACAAGGAGAACTATCCTTGATATTATGTAGTAGCAGAAGACCTGATGTTCTTGCTGAGAAGCAATGTAGTTTTGGTTGACTATTTCCGTTCCAAATAGCAGATGGTTTGGACACAGGTTTTTGGCTATTGTAGTGCTTTCGTACGTTCATCCTGTTATATAGTTCAACCAATTTATATTTTGTTAATATACCTTTTGGATCCTGCATGTTCAAAGTTGATATTTTTCAGTTAATGAAGTAATAAAGTCTAGTTTGGTGTTTGTATTCTCATGCCTATTTATTGTATGGTAAACTAAACTAGTAGGAATAAGGAAAAAGGTAGGAATATTGATGCCACTTCTATAATATTCTAGTCGACAAGCATTCATATGGTAAGCAAAAAATGACCGTAGTGTTCTACGCACATTGCATATGACTGTACTGTCCACAAAATTACTTATCATGCAACCTCTTTGATGTTGAAACTAAACTATCCATGAATCAAGGAAAATGAGAGGCTGGCCACTTCATCTCTGAAATATCTTTCAAACACTAGCACAATAATGTCTCTTGCAGCACTATGAGAACGCTCGTGTTTGTAATGTAGATCTTATACAAAACTTGTAATCCTCTTGAGCTCCAAATTCTCCATATTTTGCTTGAGAAAAATGGGAAATTGTGTCATTATAAGGTGTCCGACATTCGTCCTCAAGGTACCCTTTCATTCTTATAACTTATTTATGACTATTTCCATTTGGAAACAAGTTATCCTGTTGGCTATCTGCAGTTAAGACTTGTCGAGGGTTCATCCTTTCCTGTATACCAGAACATGACGTGCTATTTGACTGGTTGTATGATTTTGCATATATCCTTCTGTCACTTCTATGTATGGATGAGCAGGATTGAACCCATTTTGCACAAACCAATGGTTCATCGACAGGAGATGAGAGAATGCATACATGGATTTCTAGATGGCTGGACCTCTTTTATATGAATAATTTTGGTTATTTCAGTCTTTTTAACTTTCTGACTTTCACTAAGCCTCATCTCTTGCTTTTTTACTTATTTTGACTAACTGTAGAAGCAATCTTTTTGTTGTGGCTAGCTTTCATTACTATAATAAGACAACTTTATAAATCTGGGATGCATTTTCCAAATTTTAACATCCTGTCTCCTTGATGGGAACTTCTCATGCAGCCCTTATTTAACAAAAAGGTGCTGGCATTTGTTGGAAAATAAATTGATGAAGGTGAGCAACCTGATCTCGTTTCTCTTTGCATCTTTCATTTCAAAATCTGTTTCCTGATGGTTTGTGCTACTACAATAACTTTTACAAATCAATTTTCTATCATCAATGATGCTACAGTAAGGTGCTTATGGTTTTATAGCATACCTTCAACAAAAAAGATGAGCAAATTACAAATGCTCCTTGTTTTGAGAATTCTCTGAATATGGAAGTCTTAATCTTCTACTGTGCTGTATTCCAGGTATTATTTAAATTTATCTGTATGAGTCCTTTGTCTTCAATATCTTGTTGCAGCTTATTTCAGGTATTATATAAATTTATATGTATGAGTTCTTTGTCTTCAATATCTTGTGGCAGCTTCCATTTTCAGACTAGATTCCTAATTTTCAACCATTTGTCTTTCCTAAATTTTAGAGTTTTGATAGATAGCAGATTATAAACAATTGATAAAATGAGAGAGATATGTATCTGAACTACAGCGGCATTCGTTTCTGGTATTATCTCTTCGGTGTGTTTTATCAAAGATAAGAGGTGGGTACAAGCAATAAGAGAGGAAATGAATACATTGATGAAAAATGACATGTGGGAGGTTGTTGAATTACCGTGAGGAGTAAAAATAATAGGTTGTAAATGGGTGTGTATGCTCTGAAGCATAGGGCTTATAGAACATTGAAAAGATACAAAACAAGATTAGCTGTAAAAGGTTACGCACAAGTATATAGAGTGGACTATCAAGAGACCTTTGCCCTTGTTGCAAAAATGAACACAATACGGTTTATATTATCATTAGTAGCACAGTTTGGATGGAAAATATAGCAGTTTGATGTTAAGAATGTTTTTCTGCATAGTGGCCTTGAAGAAGATGTGTATATGAAACCACCACCAGGTTTTGACAAACAAATATCAAGTAACAAATTGTGCAAATTGAAAAGGCATGCTTAAACAATCTTCATGAGCTTAGTTCGATCAGTTCTTACATGCTATGCTCAAAATTGAGCACAAGTAAATCTAAGGAGATCATATAATCTTTTTAAACATTTATATACAGGAAAACTTGTAGGTTTACGTATGTATGTTGATGATATTATTGTGGCCGGAAACTATGAAGATGAGATGAATTATTTTAAGAAGTGTTTGGCATATGAGTTTGAAATCAAAGATTTAGGAAGATTAAAATACTCGCCAAGTATAGAAGTTGCTTACTCCAACCAAGATATCTGTCTAGATTTAGAAAGTATATCTTAGATTTATTGAAAGAAACTCGAACTCTAAGAACATGAGCTGCAACTACTCCAGTTGAGCTTAATCATAAACTTGGAGAAACCATACAAGAGGAGCTTAATCATAAAGGAAGATATCAAAGACTAGTTGAAAAATTGATCTACTTGACCCATACTAGAGACATAACTTATGCTGTGTATAAGTCAATTCATGTATAATCCAAAGGTGAAACATTTGTTAGGAGTGTTCAAAATCTTATATTACCTTTAGACAACTAGAGGAAAGGGATTACTATACAAGAGAGGAGGTGGCCTAATTGTAAAGACTTACACTAACTCTACTATTTCAGGTTATTGCACATTTTCGGGTGAAAATTTAGTATTTCGGAGGAGTAAGAAGCAAACACTAGTTGCAAGGACTAGTTCAAAAGTAGAATTTAGGGCAATGACATCAGGCATTTGTGAACTCTTACTACTCAAGATTATCCTTGATGATTTGCACATCGAAAGGAAAAACCTAATGAACATATACTGTAACGATAAATCAAACCCTTGACATTGCTCCCAATCCTATACAATATGATAAAACCAAGGATGTTGAGACTGATAGAAATTAGACAATGAGATCATTAGTTTACTATATGTTTCCACCAAAAAATAAATCAAGAATGTGCTTACAGAAGAGTTAGCTACAACAAATTAAAATCCTTAGCATATTAATTATTTTTTAAAAGATAGAAGACATGTATATGTATGCATGTACCCACCATTATAAAACAAAACAATGCACTATTCTCCAATGTAAATGAATATATGTCATTTCATTCAGTTTCTTCTCAAAGATTATTACAATGAATGATGACTTAGGTCAGTGGACCTTTCTTCATTTATATGGCCTTGGGTACACTTTTTTTTCTTTTGCCAAAATTTAATCAACAGATATACTTAAGCGTACACGCAGGGGGATAGTGGGGATGTAGTCTTCTCAATTGTTCTTCCATGATTGAAGGCTGGATTCGGTATGGAGGAGAATGAATATAAGGTATGAAATGTAATGTAGGAGGGAGGGTTCTTTGATAATAATCTCAGTAGTTTGCAGATCATAATTTTTTTCTTCTTCTTTCTTTCTTTCTCCAGATGAGTTTCAGTTATTAAAGCCTTGTTCCAAGATCTCCTCTCATGCACACATGCTCAAAATGTTTGTTGCTGAGTTGCTACTTGGTGTGAGGTGATTGATAAATCTGAGGCCTTCATCTTACCTTGCTCACTGCAATTTGCTATTAAAAAGAATATATGCACTGATGTCGAAACAGCATCAGTTCTTGCATGCAGGATGGGCACGTACCATTCATCCTAGAAAGCTGGTGGCATGATGGTATGAAACTCAATGAAGCTCGGTCTGTTACAGTGAGAGGCTCAGAGCATCTCATCTCATCTAGTCTGAGGAATCTTTCTTCATGAAAGCATCTCATCTAGTCTAAGTCTTGGACTTTGAGATTAGCTCATCAAAGATGTCTCCTTTCATGGATGTTTATGATTTTACGAGTTTTATTCCCATTCAGTTCAGTTGTTATGTTAATATTACCATGTTGGTTTTAATATTGCTATACATATATATTTGAAAAGTGCTAATATTACTATGTTGATTATATTTGAAGAGCTATAATTATGTAATATATTTTAAGACATTGTAATTTTTTAAATGATACAATCTAACGTATCATATCATATCTGATTATATTTTGGATAGTTAGATTCACGGACGGTCCGTGTTTGAGCTAAAGCACTTGATATAAACTTAGAGCTCATTCAAATAGGGTGGTAGGATTTTTAGTGAAATAAATATAACCATCTTATAAAATATGATACTTATAAATATCTTAGTGTAATATAGTATAATGTTGTTATAGTTTGAAAAATGTGTTTACGAAAATAATTAAAAAGAATGTTTTGCACTAGCAGTTATTATTTCACCTGACGAAACGTCATCCAAAAATTATAAGAAAACAAAATTTGGTGCTCTTCGCTTTTGTCAAGCCTCCTCTTTTGATCCTTTGTATGTCATATTTATTTTTCTTTGAAGAGCGCAGGTGTTTATGTCAAATTTGGCTTTTGCTTTCTCTATTGGAGGGATGAGAGGAGTCATCATGGCGATGCATTTTTTAGCCGAAGAAAATATGCGAGTCATCCGGCGCATTTGCTTTTCTAAAATGAAGTCGATGTCATTTCAAGAGGATCAACTTGCCCTTCTATTAATAAGTTATTATTCTTCCTCTGGTCGTGTTGCTAATAATGTTCATCCTGTGATTAGTAACATTAGGTCTCAACAACCACCTTAGCGATTTGAGATAATAAATTCTAAATGCTCAACTTTTAAGTAAAAAAAATCTTATCATTTCAATCAATTAAAAAAATATCTATTTTTATTTAATCATAAGACGTAGATATCTTCTTATCCGTGCAGATCAGTTGAGTCAAATTAATAAAGAATAATGGTAATAAGTTAATTACCTAGAAGTGCGGTTCTCAGCCGAGTAAACAACCGGTCGACGTACGAGATTAAAGATTTTATTAATCAACCTTCCATCAAAACTTTTTCTTTAAAAAAAATGAGAGCATAATAAACTAATCTTTTTGATCTTGACCTTTCCCACTCAATGTTGATTGGGATGTCTCTGAAGAGAGAGACAGCATAATAAACTAATCGATAGGTGAATTCAGCGAGACATCCGAAGCGTTAAAACCACGGTCGCCTCAGTAATTCCAATGGGCCTCTCAACGCCCATTCTTCACCTACGTATCCCCACCCAACCTCCAACCGAGGGCCCCGCACTCCCAACCAATCCAGCAGAAGGTAACTTCGTACGTAGTCTTCCGAATCACCGCCGCAAGCCTCGCCGTGCCGCGGCGTCGCCTCCTGGTGCTCTCCAGGCACAACTCCACGGACTCCTCTTACAATTCGCCAAACCGTTCCCTCTCAGAGTGACGGGGCTCCCGACGACTCCACGCGGCCACATCCGAGTGGGCTTCGCACGCTCCTCGTCCTCGTCCCGGAGGAGGAGTTCGAGGGGAAACCCGGGGGCGCCCGCTCGCCGGGTGGCACGAAGAGCGGAGCAGCGCACGGTAAGGCCGGGGGGGAGGGAGGGGTGTGCTAACGTGCGCGCATCCTGGTGGTGGGGACTTCGGGGAGGTTAAAAAGGTGGCACCGCGAGCTCGAGGCCAACGCACGCCCGAGACTCGATTGATTCCCCCCCAAGCCATTCCTTTCTCCCTTCGTGGTCTCCTCCTACCTCCCCAGCGATGGCGTCGGACAACGGCGGATCCGTGTTTGCCGGCGTCGTCCAGGCCCCGGAGGACCCTATCCTTGGGGTGATTCACTCTCCTGCGTCCTCTTCGTCCTCGATCGCACTTATGTCGTTTTCTGATCGGAGCCTTCCCGATCGGTTTTCTCTGACGTGATCCGGGTTTCTTGAATCGGAAGTTGGAGTTCTGAGTGTCGCGATCGGTGTTCAACTTTTGTTGGTCGGTTGGTTCGATCACGATCCTCTCCTCTGATTTATTCGGTGATTAAGTTATTATTATTTATCTCTTTTCTGTTCGTTGTTGGAGTTGATTCGCGTGATCCTTTCTGTTGGGTTGGAAGTCGGAGAGTGGTCGCTACCTACATAGATTTATTGGTATTTGGATTTTTTGCTCAGTGTATCAGGTCTAGGATTTTAATGAACTTACGGCTTTGATGGTTTGTCCTTTCGGGGATTTTGTATGGTTTCTTTTTATAATTGTTCGTCAGATGATGTTGGAATGCTAACCTTTGAGAATGAACGAATAGGTCACAGTTGCATACAACAAAGATACAAGTTCCGCGAAGGTGAATTTAGGTGTTGGTGCGTATAGAACTGAGGTAAAATGCGCTAAATTCTTCGGTAAATGGCGTCTTTTTTTTCTTCTCTTATTCCGTTTCAAAATGAGTATGCCTCATATATGTTTTCCTTTCTGATAGGAAGGAAAGCCACTTGTACTGAATGTGGTGAGGAAAGCCGAGCAGATGCTAGTCAATGATCCGTATGATTCTTAAACTTGTCTTGAGCTTGATTGTTAGAACGTAGAAATAATCTGTCAGCTAAGGCAGGCTCATGCATAATAAAATTTGCATAGCTGCAGTGTTGGATATAAGAATAACACATGTTAGAACGAGTGATTTTTAGGAATCTAGTGCCTACCTTGGTTGCTTGATTGGTTGCCGTTTGTATCCTAAGATTTAACTGGCGATGGATGGTACGAGCACATCATTTATCAGTACATCCCATTTCGTGGGCAGACCATGCTCCACATTGCCCACTGAGGTCGTGTCTAGAACCCCTCTGGTCAACACTATGCTTGATATATGTGTTGTGCTTGCTTCCTGGGAGTCCATAGTCCATTTTTTGTCCCTAGTGATCAGTAACCTAATCCCCTGTGGTCAGCACCCAGCACCCTTGCAGCTTTATGCTCTTGCACTTGGTGCTCTTATGCCCACCTTCCAAATGCATGTCCCAGTGTCCCCAGCACAGCATGGCCTGTGCTCATTCTATTCATTGCTCTAACTGCCACTTCTGATCTCCAACTCATGTTTTGTCATTTCCATGCGATCCTTGAGGACATTGATGCTAATGCAGCTACTACTCCTATTTGGCCTAGTGCCCTCCATCCTTGAGGTTGAAAACAACATATGGTAGAGAACAGAAATCTCTCCTGAATTAGAAGATGGCAAGACCTAAGCATAAAACCACTACTGCATTTCTTTTAATCAATAACAAGTGATAGCAGACAGGAACCTTCGGTGATAACCTTATCTTTTGGAGTAGAAGCTTGATGATCGGTGGAATGGGTGGAAGCTCGACATTACTTTGGTGGCTGGTGGAAATCTTTAATGAGAGAGGCTTAGGTGAAAGTAAGTGTTACCACGATAGTCCTAGTGAGTGAAGTGTCCTTCGGCTCTGATGAGTAACGCACAGTAGCTTGAGGGAGCCATTGTGTGAATGTTGGATGGCATGAGCCTAGAACCATGATGAAATGGACACGACCTGGTGGTGTATTTTTGATGGATCATTCTCAAACCCAAAGCATGACCCACTTATAGTTCTACCTCCTAGTCACCTTTTGCCAAACACAGCAGAGAAATGCCTAGATGTCCTCTTATAAGCCTTGTCTTGTTGGGAACTTTCATAGTTTGAGCTGATGGGAAGTCATAATAGCCATAGTTGTCTTGGAGGGAATTGGTATGATGAGGAATGAATGAAGAGGAAATGGGAACTCATAATAGCCATAGTTGTCATAACTATAGGAAGGAAGCACAGAAAACTAAAGAAAGGAGCAGAAATTTCATGATGGTAACAAGCAAAGGAAGAAAAATCCCACATCCCAAGATAGAAAGAGAATTAAAAGTAAAGGTGGTTTTCTTCTCAAAGAGGTGGAGATAATACAACACTTGTCCCTATATGCTAAAGAAATCAACTAGAGTTCATCATGAGTATTGAACGCTACAGTTATTGTCTCCTCTCATATGCTTTTGCATCTCTTTTTCTCTCATGAAGATGAAAATCAAAATTTGTTTCGTACGATTTCTTGAGTTTATTAATTTTCTCTATAATGGAGATTGTTCCAACATGCATGTATTATTGGATGTCTGAGGACCTGCGTATAGCTCATGCTTTGAGAATCAAGGGATCAAGCCATTAATAAACCAATTAGTATTGCCTATAGTTCATGGAAAAGGATAGAATCCTTCGTTTCAATGACCATAATTGTGGAAATCAAGTTTTAGAATATTGAGGGATGGTACAGTAGCTTGGTATTTATCAATCTGAGCATGGACCGGCATAAAAAACTCACATACAGCTATTTGTCAGTTTGAAACTCGGTGTGCACCACCCAGTACATCTGAGCGATGCTGTATTGACACAAAATGTGTTAGCATGCAACACATGCAACTCGATGTACATTGTGGGCAATACCACATGGTATTTTCTATTAATTTTGAAAGGCCATTAAGATAAGGGTGACTTCGTTTGATGTTCTTTTTATTTGTGGGAATGCCATTGGATTGAAATATTCTTTTATTTTTTGGCATAAAACGCCTAAGTTTTTCACATGTATAGTTCAACTATTTCTAAAATTTTTGTTTAGATTCATATGGTACTCATTCCTCAATTTGACATTTTCATATTATTTAAAACTCTTTTTTTTTTAATTTCTAAACCCCAAGTTATTTATTAATAATTTGAAGGAATATTTTAAATTAAAAAAAATACCAGTATGCTCCATGTGGAACCAATCTTATCAAGTATACCAACACATGGTATTGATTGGTACCAGTCTTGGTATTAATGGTAGTTGCTCCAGATTTCAGAGAAGGCCAATAGTTTGGGCAGTAAGAATTTAAGAGTATTTAGCATGTTTCCATTGGATTGTTCCACTTAGATGTTTCTTTGTTCTTGTGCTTGTCACCAGCATTATCTTTTACTCATGAGGATCCATAATATATCAGCCAATTTAACCTAGCTAGTAGCATCATTTACTAGCCTGTTTACCGTTTATATATTAGGTTTTTCTTCCAGTGGCTGTGAGCTTGTGGTTGTTGGCCATTTCCATAGGTAGGTAGTATCATAGTTGTACAGGCAAGAATGGTAAAAATGGTACAAGTACGAATAGTGGTGGTGACAGGTGGAAGCGGTCATATTTATGAGAGATCACAATGGTAATAACAATGAAATGCTGTTCTGATAATTCTAGGGTGGAATTTGTGTAAATTATGTCAACCGCAGTAGATATAAATCATAAGAGAGCATTTGGCAATAGTAAAATTGATATTAACACCAAAGTCATAATAATGATAAATTCTACCAAGTATGGAAGACCTATTTCAGAAGTTCTTTTAAGTTGTAGATTGAAAAATAATTGTTTAATTAACAAAAATGTTTTGTGGAGTTTTCAGATTCCTTGGACTTATTAAATAAGAATTCCATAATTAATTGTTTGTTGTCATATTTTAGAATATTGGTTGGAGACCAGATGCCTATTTACCATTTGATCAAGGACTTGGAACCATGACTTCTGAATTTATTTTATTTTTGAAATGTCAGTGATAGGGACTATATAGTATTCTTTTCAATTACTTGTTGCCATGTAGAATTTGTAAAAAAAATCACAATTTTCTATTTTATATGCTTTGTCTTTGTCTTATAGGACACATTCATGGTCTTGTTTGTTCTCTGTACCATATATACTCATTTTTATGCCAAATAAATTTCAGAAATCGGGTGAAGGAGTACCTACCTATTACCGGACTGGCAGATTTCAACAAACTGAGTGCTAAACTAATCTTTGGATCTGATAGGTGCTTATCTCTTTCCAGTCTTGTCCATCAAATAATTTTTATTTGTGCTTGTGTGCTGATCATAGTTGATTTTATTGCTTTTTTTCTTAAGAGATTTTTATTACTTGAAAAAAGAAGTTTGAAGTTGTTCTTTTTTTTTTTTTTTTTTGAATAGTAACATTTCATTTATTTCACCATTCTGGAATGATATAATACACGATCCAAAGATGAAAAAGAAGAAAAAACAGTGAACAACAATGAAACAGAGAACAAGAAGAAAAGGATAACAGAACAAGAAAATCGAGGAGCCAAAGAAAGCAAAATAAAAGAAAATTAGAAAGGAAGAGAATTTAGCAGACACAATCACAGAACAGTAGTAGACTATGGGATTCCTGATTGCTTTTCTCAAACCTTTAAGATGATAACTGAGTCATATAGAAAACGAGGCTGCTGCTAGTTGAATAGGAAGTGGTCTAGCTGATTTTGACTCCCCCTTAAAAACACCTCCCATTTCTTTCTCCCCACAACTCCAATGCCATGGAACTAGTTGCTTCACCTTCAGTAATTTGTCCTTCTTTCTCCCTTTTATTTTACCTGGTGCAAGTTTGATATTAAAATCTTGAGTATTGAATTGTGTCAAGAAAATGAGACCATGCATTGAATATTTAAGGGCACTCGAAGAAAATGTTATCTCATGTCTCTACTTCCTCTTGACATAAAATGTAAATCTCCTCCTCCATAACTCCTTTGCATATAAGTTGCATCTTAATATGCTGCTTATCTTTCCTCATTAGCCAATGAAAAATATGTATCTTTAGTGGAAAACGGAAGGTTTCCACTAAACTCATTATATAACTTCATTAAGAACTCTTGGGTAAGAGATGAAGAGGCTTGCCATATGTGGAAAATAAGGGCTGATGTTCTTCTTGTTTTACATAAAACAGAAGTTCACATTCAAATTTTCCTTTGAATTTAAAAATATTTATGAAGAATGTTAGTGGTGTTCCACATATGCCACCGTTGCCATAGGAAATTGCTTGAAAAGTTAATGTGTGAAGAGGAATAGCTTGAAGAAATGATCCAGTTGCCGATGTCCTAGATAGTATTTGTCTATTACCATGAACTGATATTCCTGATATATTCTGAAGTTACTATGATATGATATCCATTTGCTAAGTGAATCTTGCACATAGCATGAACAACTAATAATTATGATTGGAACTAGCTGTTGTGTATATATATATATATATATGTATATAATTTGCAGGTTTGGTCAATACAAATGAAAGAACTTAACTAGCATTGAAAGAACTTGCAAATATTTGTGAAATTAACTAGTAGACATTTCTAAGCTTTGCACAATGAAAGAACTTGTTTTTTCTACTGTATGCTTCAAAAGGATGTAAGAATTAGCCATTTCTTATGATGAAAGTAGGTAGAAAAACATTTGGAACCTATTGATCATAATTCAACTAGTAATACAAGCCACAGAAGATTAACATATAGACCATTATTTCTCTCATGGATTACCAATATTATCCATTAGGGTGACAAATGAAATCACCCATAGTTCAGTATTGAAAAATGAATATCCTACTGCTACGAGGATTAGAAATAGAACATCACAGAGGCACAATTATTACACGTTATCTAAATTTATGAAGTTTTGGTATGAATAGAACACGCATTTGAAAGTATTTGTTTTTCTACAGATCATTGTTTGCTCATAATTCTATATATGGTGCAAAATAAGCATATTGGTGATGAAGATTGCATGATTGGAAATTTTTTCCTCATTATTAGTATGAATGCCATTCTAAAGTATACAGAGTATTTGTTTTTCCCAAAGATGATGCTAATTCTTTGTATTTTGAGATGCCATCTGAATATTTGTTTTTCCCAAAGATATACGGAATGTGTGTTGTCTCATATCAGCTAAATATGCACCAAAAAGGATTATACAGCATGGTGATACAGATAGGTCCTTTATTCCATTAATTTTTTTATTGGTGTCTGTTAGTATCTATGGATTAAAATCAATCATAGTAAATCATCCTGATGTGGACTTTGACGGACATTCTATCACCCTACAGATCTTGAAACAGATAAAAGAGTACCATGCCAGTAAAATACCGATTGTTTCATTGAAGAAAACTGGTGGATTATCAATGCTTCCTAGTACTGCTTTTGCTGATGGCTTTATCCCACCATGTAAAATTTGACATATTTCTATCTGTTGAACAGTCCTGCCATTCAGGAAAATAGGGTTGCTACTGTCCAATGCTTATCTGGCACTGGCTCGCTGAGGGTTGGAGGCGAGTTTCTGGCACGACATTACCCAGAAGTATTATTCCATCTTATATTTTTGTTTTATATTTTCTGGTGGTTTAGGCAATTGCTTGAGAGTCACGTTGTTTCTTAACTTCTATCCTTCCAGCGGACGATTTATATTCCACAGCCAACTTGGGGAAACCATCCAAAAGTTTTTACACTAGCAGGTCTATCTGTGAATAAGTACCGCTACTATGATCCTGCAACAAGAGGACTGCACTTTGAAGGTGAAGGGCATATATAGGTCTTATTTGAGAATTGCTAATCATCTTTATTTCTGTAACACTTTGATGTTGATTGGAAAAAAAATCTGGTGGTACAGGCTTACTAGCAGATCTCAGTGCAGCTCCTCCTGGAGCAATAGTGCTGCTTCATGCATGTGCACACAATCCCACTGGTGTGGATCCAACTCTTGAACAGTGGGAGCAGATCCGCCTGCTCATGAGATCAAAGGGATTGCTACCTTTCTTTGATAGTGCTTATCAAGTAAATAACAAACCAGCTCTTGTCTGACTTTCTACCTACTACCACAATTCTATGCCATATTTCAGTCACATGGTTCTTAGGGGGGCTTTATCTTAGGCTTTGCCATTTATGGTCGACATGTGAACATATGACCAAAATATTTGTGATAAACCTACGTGGAATATGTTTATTAAACATCTTTCTGCTAGAAGATGTGAATATGTTAAATACTTTTTTAATATAGTTTTGCTATTCGGAAATTTGGATAAATTCTGCATTATCACGCTGCAGGGATTTGCAAGCGGAAGCCTTGATGCTGATGCACAATCTGTACGGATGTTTGTTGCTGATGGTGGAGAATGCCTTGTAGCTCAAAGCTATGCAAAGAACATGGGCCTCTATGGTGAACGTGTTGGGGCACTGAGCATTGTAAGTACCTTTAGATTTTTAATCATCGCCTATAGAAATGCTGAGAATTACATGGTGACAAGTATTATTTTGTCCTGCTAAAATATTGCTGGTGATATCAGTGCTCCTACGTGTATCCGCTTGGTTTTGCATATTCTTTATAGTATTATAAAACGTGTTTCAGTCTGAACTTCAAATTAAAGCCTTAAGTTTTTTCTGAAAGGTAATTAAAGTCTTAATTTTTAAGATACTAGTATTCAGTCTTTACAGTTTTGTTTGTTGATATAATTATAAGGACGTAATTTCTGGTGAAATTTGAACAATCATAAGAGAACTGGGGAAGTCAAAATAGATAAGTCCAACAAGTAAAAGTTTATAATATCATAAATCTGCCATTGGATTACAGGAAGGGATTGATATGCTGTTTGCAAAACACAAGCTGCATATTTAAGTGGAGAGGGGCTTCAGTTGTTCTATACGATTTGCACATATCCCTTATTTTAGATGGAAAGTATTATAGGATGGATGAGTCATATGGTTAATGGAATAGTTTTCTTCGATTAACAGCTAGCTGTTATCCCTAGTAGAGGGCAATCGAGAGAACTAAACTGAGACAACATGGACATGTTCAGAGGAGACTTGTATAGATGTGGTAGTTAGGTGGTGTATTGATTATGATTAATGTTGGAAGGATGGTAAGGTATATATAACACTGCACCTGAAGTAATGAAAGCCAATTTAAATGCATTTGGTACAAATTGAAATTTGGCCTTAACGTGAAGCTCAATGACATGAAAAGATCCATATATAGCTGTGGCCAAATAGCTGGAACTTTATGGCTTCTTTTCTAGGCTCTGCTTTTGAGTTTAGGCTGACCAGTTGCGTCATACATCGGAATAAAAACCAACAAATTTACACTGTGGTGAAAGGACAGAAGTTACATGGTAAAAAGTGAAACATATCCACCTTCTGTGGAAACAAGATGTAACACTAGGTAATAGCAGAGAAGTACCCACAATAGAATTCTACAGATTGTAATGAAAAAGAAAAAGAGTCCCAATTACTGCTGTTGATTTTACAGTCCTATACGATGATCATAGTAAACTTGGTATTTTGACTTGAACTCATTGTATGATTGAACTGGTAACAGTATGCCTTCACTGCTATAAGTTCCCTAACAAATCCGACTTCACTCTATAAAAAAGACAATAGACAAGATTTTCAGCTCCTAGATTAATTGTTTTGGTTCATGTCCTCTGTTTTGACTGTAGATCAATTGTTATAGGTATGCAGATCCGCTGATGTGGCAGTTAAGGTTGAAAGTCAGCTGAAGCTTGTAATTAGGCCCATGTACTCCAATCCTCCTATTCATGGTGCTTCCATTGTGGCTACTATTCTGAAAGACAGGTATATTCCATAAGATATTCTTCTAACATAGCTGTTCAGGAATAACGTCCGTCCTCCATCGATGCCAATTATTTTTGAGATTTTTTTTTTATCGTTGCAGTTCATTACTATTAGCGTACTTGTTATTGTCGTTCAAAGTTCAGCATAATTGACATCTACTTTTTTTTTCTTTTTTAACTCAACTAATTTTTTGAACTCGTCTTTTTATTCAGTGGGATGTACCATGAATGGACTATTGAGTTGAAAGCCATGGCTGATAGAATTATCAGCATGCGTCAACAACTTTTGGATGCATTAGGTTCACGAGGTATTTAAAATTTTGAGTTTTTTCCTATTATTTTCCCCATATAAATCTTTCTTCTTTCTATTCCCAATCTCTTGCACCATTCCTGCTTGTAACAAACAATAATAATTCACTACCTTAAATTTCTCATCATCCATTATATTACTACGTTTAATGCTGAGAACAAACCTGGGAACACAGTGGGGATACATAACATCACATCATAAGCTTATCAATTGTCCATACTCCCTGCTAGATTCTAAACAACCGACACCTTTAAGTAATTTTTCTTCTTGTGAAGTCAACTACGTGAAACTAAAATTGCAAGTTTTTTTTATTTCCTGATGCTGGTGGATAAATGAACAATATGCTTTTCCGTCATCGAACTTAGAGCCTTTATTGTCACACAGGAACACCTGGTGATTGGAGTCACATCATCAAGCAGATTGGAATGTTTACTTTCACCGGGCTCAATAGCGAGCAAGTTGCCTTCATGACCAACGAGTACCATATCTACATGACGTCCGATGGGTAACTCCTTGCATCTCTCTTCCTGCATGGTCACCCTGATTTTGACTAGCCCTCGTTTACTGTTTTCTCTTATGCCGGTTCCACCCCATGCTCGTCTTATTTATGCAAGCATTGCATAAAGGCCAACAATTGGCATCCCCAATGCAAAATTAGAAATCCACCTGCCGTGATTTACTGGTTAATGGTTCGGATTGCAGGCTTATTAAATTTGCATGCTATAATGTGATATTTAATTTGTATTATATTACATCTTGGAACACCTTGAAACTAATCCTGAAAAATAAACCAGAAATCACGACCCCACAGGGTATAATTTTATCTGTTTATGCTCTTGTCTTAGTAGGACGTTGGGGCACTTGATGCATTGAATTTGAATCTTAATCTGTAGTTGGACTGAAAAAGAAATCAAACAATATATTTTTTTGCAGGAGGATCAGCATGGCTGGGTTGAATTCAAAAACAGTGCCCCATCTTGCAGATGCCATTCACGCCGCAGTGACCGGCATACGATCATAGATATGGAGATCTCATCCAGTCCCATCATCACCTTTTTCCGTGCAAGTTCATCTGCTGCTCTCGGTTTCAGTTTTGTCATCTTCCGCTCCTAATTCTGCTCCTAATAAATAATTCCAACAAGACATTAACAAAAATTTTGCAGCTCCACGCCTGCTGTCCAGTAGTACGCTGAAATTTAACCGCTGCATATGGTGGATTTATGCAGCATCAACATTTTCCTCCATGTTGAGGGTTTTCGCAACTACTGTGCTTGGACTATTTATTTATATGGCAGAATCCCTGATGGGTATCCGTCTGCTTTCTTCTTCTGGCTTTGTTCACTGTTCAGAGGCTTTCTCCTGATATAAACAATGTAGTGTGTGGCCTTAATCTTAATGGCAGTTCTCATAAACAACCAACACTATTAAAGGTTTATACCAATTTCATCACGTTATTTCTCTTTCCTGAATTCTAACGTCATGGATTTTGTTGGCATAGAGATGATTGGAAATGTAGGATATCGGAATAATTTTAAGTGATTAAAAATGATGAATTTATTCTTTTGACAAAATCTGCAGTAAAATTTATTTACTGCTGCGTTCGCGCATTATTCTGTTGCTGGTACAGTCCTTGATTGTGTCCTCTACGACTTTTTTATTTGTTTGATAAAAATAATGTAAATAAATAAAATAAGAATAATTTGAAATGATGTTAAAGTATGAGGCGTGCTCCAAAAACTGTAAAACAAAGGGCCTATACTTTAAATTTGCAAACAAAGCGTAACATTAATAATGATTTGTTTGCAAAATAGGACCCGCTTCCTGGCAGGTTTGGACTGAAGAAAAAAAATAGCTGCAAGATTTGGCAAATTTGGGAACCATTGGACACTATTTTTATATTATTACACATAAAACTATAAATATACTTAAATATTTATTTGAGAATAAACAAACTCGTTATGATAATTTAGGATCAGGTTAGATTTACTAATAAGTTAGACGTATATATTTTTTTAGAAAAATACGGCGGTTTAAGAATATTTTCGCGAATAATCCTGAAAAGAAAATTCATTAAATTTTTTTTTTTTAAAAAAGAGGATACCACCAGCTGCTTTTTCCAGAGAGAGGAGTGCCAGAATAGCTTTGCATTGATACAAGGCATTACAAGTGCAGCTCAAATCTCCAAGCTCACATTTAGATGGATACATTTACAAGGAACCACAGGAGAGAAGGAAAAGGAAGAGCTATTTCTGTGCTACATTACATCCAACATGAAGCCTACCGTGCACGGAACATTTAATTATCAAACATTAACCAGAAAGAGCCAGCCTGTTGAATTCAATTGAATTAATTCAGTACCAGACGGCAGCTACAGCACTCTACAAAGCCAGCCAGCCAGCCAACCAGCCAGCTGCACCGTCCCCTCTGGCGACACATAACGCCTTCACATGTTCAGAATCATCAGCTTCAAGCAGTCACAACATTTTGGTCCTACTAACTCTTGCATCGTACAAAGAATGAGAGATGTGCGGGCATAGGATGATATCAGAATCCTCATTTACAATCCAGCAGCTCCGGTGTTCGAGCCGCCACCGTGTTAGCGTTCTTACCATCCTTTTACTATGGCACCTCTTAAAAGGCTTGAACTCCATTACTCGCTTTTGATCATAATATATCGAAGGTAACCATGATGGTTACTATGTCCCAGGCATCATCTGTAAGACACTGATACCAAATTGGTGCCTCATGTGTTCTGGAATCAGCTTGTTGATGAGCTCCGGTGTTGCACCTGCTAACTGCAAAAAATGCTAGCCAGGATTAATCGATGTTGAACAACAAGTCCCTGGTGGCAAGGGCAGAAGCACGTCTCTTTTGTGAAATAAGATAACATTCTTTCTTCTTCTTTTTTCTAATTGGACTTTGCTCATGAGAAGCAATGCCTACAGTGAACTGCCATAAAGCATATGATATTTGCATATGTTCTAATGAAACAAAAACAATAGAACCAGGAAAAAAATTAATATGCAGCAGAGTTTCAAAGGCTGTTTTGCTTACTTCCTGTTTGAAGTCAAACAGAGGAGGGAAAGGACGACCGTTTGGCAATCGCGCATGTGGTTCTCGTAGTTCATCAAAGAAGGGATGAGCACATGCTTCTAGCTGTAACACAAGACAATCACTTAACAACCACATAGCAAAATAAGGAATTCTAGTATTTATCAAATATACATAAAGTGCTTGGCCTCCAAAGGTTGACCGCACTTCACTGCTTTTTATTCTGGCAGCAAGGTATATTATATGACGATCTAATTCCTATACATTACTTTTTATGAGTTTTAGGTGGAAAGACTTACTGCAGTGCATCGAAAATTTGGAGAGTACTGGAGAAGGCGCGATGTAAGATCTATTGCTTCTGGAGGCATTCGCTTATGGAATATCTGAAAAATTACAACTTAATATCAGTATTTAAAGTAAATATTATGCACGGCATTCATAATAACCATCTGTAAATAACTATGAAGCAATATATTAATAGAAAATAAAAAAGTTCTTCATGTCTTGTTTCGAACTTAGCACAGTTTTTGTAAACCACAACACTACTAATGTGTCAGTGTTGTCCAAAAAGGCAAGATACCAGCATCAACAGTTTCATTAATCAGCCTTTCCAAATAACATGGACTCTGTTTAAGTACATTACTTACAGTTTACCTAATGAATCTCTGTGGTAGATTCCTGAATTTCTTAAAAATGGAAATCAGATTTATTTAAACTATAAAGACACAAGGTGGCATATTCAGGGGTAAAAAGAACATATATGAAAAGGAATTGTTAAGAATATAGCTCGATTGGTACAGGATGATGTGTCGCATGCATTCTATCCACTAACATGAGAGCTGTGAGAAACATGAACTGGCAGATAACATATATGTGAATTCCTCGATACAGGACTACACAAGTGACAAAACCACAAAAACATTATTAAGGCAGAGTCCATAAAGAGGCAGTTACTTTCAGCATTAATGACCCGGAGACTAGAAAAATCAAAATTTAGCATCGTACTTGCATGTATTATCTAGCAGGCAACAGAAGTCAGTATGACGAACTGGATATTGCTAACCTTGTGCCATGGATGGGCTTTTATCTGTGGAAACCTGAAGTCGGTGTAGTTAGGATTCATGCACCGAATTTCCTCACGCGTTGGAGTCCCAAGAACCTGAATAGTAGACAAACTTATGCATTTGCGATGCACATTCTTAAAATCGCAGGGACTAATATTAAACTTAAATGTGGCACAGTCATACCTTGATTATCTCAACAAGTTGATCCACAGCACTTTCTCCAGGAAACAATGGCTGAAAAATATATTAAAAGTTGGCATAAGTATTTGTTCAAACAACTATCAGAATTTGAAGGTCCTTCTGAGGGAATCAAAAGATTGAGAATTAGTCAGTGCAACAAATATTACCTGACCAAGGAGTAACTCAGCAAGAACACAGCCTGCTGACCATATATCAATAGATGTTGTATATTCTGTTGCACCAAAAATAAGCTCCGGAGCACGATAATAGCGGGAACAAATGTAAGATATGTTGGGTTCACCCTTGACCTGATAAAACGAGTACATTAGCGGCCAGAGAAGGCAATACTGAGAACCAAATGAAAAACTTTCAGTACCCTTCCACGAAAGGAAGGAAGAAAATCATTGAAGAGAGAGACCGTAATCAAATAGTCCATTATACATACCAAAATCTTTGCACTTCCAAAATCACATAACTTGACTTGGTGAGTCAGAGGATCTACCTGCAGAAAAGCTCAACTGATTGTAATAGCAAGAAATTTTAAACGAACAGGAATAGTAAAATACCACTACATTGAGACTACAGAAACCTACCAAAACATTTTGTGGCTTTACATCTCTGTGACAAACGCCAGGAACTGTATGAATGTAAGCCAACCCTCTAAACAGCTGAATATGGATCCAAGTTAATACTCGCAGCAAATCTTTTGGAACAATGGAACCTCTTCAGAACCAACCAGATATAAGATATATACCTGATATGTATAAAGCTTTACATAGATAAGTGGCATCCTCTGATTCACACTGCTGTAATGCCTTAGAACACGGTATAGAGTTTCAGGCACATATTCCATGACCAGGTTGAGGAAGAGCTCATCTCTGCTTGTTGTGGAGAAAAAACAATGTTTTAGAGAGATCACATTTGCATGGTCCATTGAGCGCATAAGCTGCAGTTCACGATTTTTGTATTTTCGATCCTGCAAAACCTTCTTTATAGCAACTGTTTCTCCTGTTTCCAAACATTTTGCCTGCCAAAATTAACAATCCTGTTTAAGAACAAAATATCACATGGCATCATGGTTTTGGTGGAAGTTCCAGAAAGAGAAAAATACCTGGAACACAATCCCAAACGAACCAGTTCCCACAACACGCTCTGCCATGTAACTAATGGTCTGCGTAGCAAGCAAATGACCAAAACAATGAGGATGGAGAAACACCAATATTGCATCCATATATCAGCAGCTTAGTGGCCCCTAACCTGCTTGGGTTCACCATTCTTGCCTCCAATGGTGGTGGATATAATATGACCCGTGACTGCATCATTACCTTCCGAAACAGATGCTTGCTGAGGATTCATGGTAAGGAAGGAACTTGATTTAGGGTCTAATTATAATACTATGTAAGCGAAGGGCACAACATAGAGTTGAAAATACTGAACCAATAAATAGAAAGATGAATTTCTCCAAACAGCTTAGGAACGATGGACACAGGCAATGGGACATGACGCTAAGTCAGTGAAGTACTGAACAAACAGTGGGACTGCAGTACACTGAGGACAGAGATCACAGGAAAACCACAACCACATCCGAGTTACAAGGCTAAGCTGTAGGCTGAAGCGGACGTTCGATATAGATCACGGAAAATATAAGAGCCAGGAAAGAACAGCAAAATCGTGGAGAGAGAGCATAAAATGCAACATCCTCATCAATAAATCTGGAAATAGCTGGAAAACGTTTAACAGAATAACAAAATTCCTGAAATAAAAAGAATATTTTGAAATAAAAACTAGGGGGATTGGGATATTCTCCAAATATATATAGAAGAGCTCGGCAGCTAAGACGGCAAGAAAACCGTAAGGCCATAAGCGTGTCAAGGGAAAGCAAACTGAAAGCTCAAATCACGAAAGATTACGAGGGGAGACCCGGATCATAACCGATAATAATGAACACATAACAAGGTGATCGGCAGAATAACGACCAGCGATCACACGATAAATGCGTCGACACGGTCACCGCAGGTTCACGAAGACAAAGGGGCGAGCTCATAAGAGAACAGATCAAGGAAGGAAAGGACGATAGCACCTCAGATCCACCCGCCTACGTCAACAAACGAAGGATCAGAACCAAAATCGAAGCAGAAATCGACGAGGCAAACACAAAGCGAACCAAAAGAAGACAGTTTTCCACCGAGACAGCACCAGCAACAAACGAATCGCTCCGAAACCGGGAGGAAGAGGTTCGAATTTCCTGAAGAAAATCAACTCTCTAGGTTCCCCAAGAAGACGCAACCAACGAATCGCTCTGAATCGGGAGGAAGAGGCTCCAATTGCATTAAAAAAAAAACTTTCTTGGCTCCCCAAGAACACACATTTTTTCCGCAGGAACAGTTCGAACAACCACCGTAATCGTCCCGAAACCGCGAGGAAGAGGCACGGATCACCGAACCAAAAAAAAAAAAAAGGCAAACCAAGGGAAGCAGCAAAATTCGACCACAAGAGGAAAAGGGATATCGGAGAGGAAAGAGAAGGGGGCACGGAACATACCTTGGATTCGGCCATTTCAGGGCGGTGGGGCGCGGCGGTGGGATTGAGGGCGTCATTCTCCGGCGGCGGTTGATGGTAGGGTCCCAGGGGCAGCGAGGCCATGTGATGGGTGGCGCGCGAGGCGAAGGAGGCGAAGGAGGAGGAGGAAGAAGAAGAGGAGGAAGAGTGAAAGAGAAGGAAGAAGAAGGCAAGACTTTTTATAAGGCGCTCGCTCTTCCTCTCTCTCTCTCTCTCTCTCTCTCTCTCTCGCCAATCGTCGTCGTAACTCAAAATGTAACACCAGCGACCGGAGGAGCAAGTAACAGTTTTTTACGTTAGAAAAAATAAAAAGCATTTTATGATAAAATTCCAAATCCACCCCCCACCGCGGCATGCGAGTGAGTTTTAGCTGCGTTAATATTACACTGATTTATCTTTCTTATATATATATATATATATATATATAGGTGATTTATTTAATAAAAATATTATATATACCGTAAAAATTATACGATGGGTATAATTTATGGGTAAACCAGAGGGAGTTACAGATATAATCATTTAGAAATAAATAAATATTTATTGGATTTAGAGATGATATATTTTATTTGGAATTAGGAAAAATTTGTGTTTGCGTTTACAATGATGCCGGCGGTCCGATTCAAAAAGGAGGAAAAGATAAGGGTGGAAAAGATTAGATATAGTTTTGAGGAAGTAAACTGGGTTGGGATTCGACTTCCAAAAGAAACGAGGCAAAGAAATGGGGTCAAAACGCATGGCATGCCATTTCAAAGTTTAACACCACCACCACCTTTCTTTCTTTGTTGGCGTCGGACGAAATTAAATGTGCGTCTGCGTGCTGACCTTGACCGCCCACCCGAACTCTCTCGTTGCTGCTCTTCTCGGGCGTCGTCGGCGTCGTCGTAGGCGGAAGCAGCAGCAGCAGCAGCAGCAGCAGAAGGAGAATGGGGGCCTCTCTTCTCTTCTCTTCTCTTCTCTATCCCTTATCCTATGGAGTATGGAGTATGGAGTATGGAGATGGAGATCTCAAACTCAACTGGGAGTTAGAAACAGTTTCGAGTGATAATGAAAAGAGTTGAAAGATCTCCAATCTAACCCCCTCCCCCTATTTTTCTCACCTCGGGTTATCCAATCTTATTTTTCATTAGTTTGAATGGTTACGATCCATTGATCGATCGGTCAAACACCTTGTTATTTAATTGATTAATTATACAGAGTTTGGTCAATCCGTCGAATTAGCCATGGAATATTCGAGAGAAGAAGCCGTGTGATAAATTTGTCGATGCTACGAATGCGTCCCAATTTATGCTGATCGATCCGCCTTCTTTTCTAACGATTGTTTTGGGGTTAAAATTCAAGCTCAAACCTCTCACCTGATGAATAATGATGCAGGCATGATCGATGGAGTCAGTCATCCGTCGTGTTACGTGATATATGATAGAATTAACTATTTTTTGCACTTAAATTAACTATTATCTAATCTCACTTCACATGATATCAAATAGAATTAACTATTTTTGCACTTAATATTAATTATTGTCTGATCAAAATGAACTTTGAGTCTACCAACACTTAGAAGTGAATATATCTATAGTTTGATGCTTAACTATTATAACTAGTATTATAATAAACAACCGAGATACATTTAAAGAAATCACGTGTGTGGAATAGTCCTCTAGCCTTCACCAATCATTTGCTGCAATTCCAAAAAAAGATCGTAAAAGAGAAACAATAATCTTTAAGATAAAGGAAAACATACTGTTTATATTCTAATAAAAGAGAAAATATCTAAAAAACCTCCAACTCCAATTGGGGTAAGAAAAACTCACCTGGCAATCTATTACTACTTTACAACTTGTTCGACTATCTTAAGACTCCTCAATGCTCCTTTAGTATCTCCTTACTCTCTCCACAGTCTCTCTTCTAATTGGCTTCCATCTTATTTTCTTCTCCTCTTGGTTCCTCCTCTGTACGAGGGAATTAAATAGGCTGGGTTTCATAGTCTTGTGCCTCTGGGAAATCGCTCTTCTCTGATCAATGTGTTCTTCAACATTATTTCCCTCATCTGATTATATGAATCCTCTAATTTCAATGGTCAACTGTAGATAATTATATCCAGCTGCAAAGTATTAAATTTCACTTGATTTGAATAAGTACCCGTGAAGATTTAATTTTTTCCCTCTAATTGAGCCAGTAGTTGACTGTCACCGAGGCTAATTCGCTTGAGTTGTAGAAAGAGCTTGTGGTTGAATGCCACAGTGCATGATGGGCGGGATATCCTAGTGTTGTGCATATGCTGATGCTTTTATCTTGTTCCAACTGCTAGCCCAAGATGGATGAAGACGTTGGGGCATATGTCAAAGCATGCCCCGCCTACCAACTTGACAAGCTGGAGAGGACCCGCTTGCCAACAAGAGGGTTTGCTACAACCTCTTACCCATGCCGAGTTGACCATAAATGTCTATGTCCAAATGCTTCCCAATAACCTATCAACGAGCAATTGAAACTCAATATTCACTAGGTGCTTCTTGACATTACTATTCAAGTTGTTGGGGTCAAACTTAAACTTCTCGATTGTGGTCGCTTAGCCAATAAAATTGGATCAACCTCCTTGACACTGCTTACTTATGCTACAATTTACATTGATCTATCTCGCTTAGAAGAGTCTCTTCGAAGTAGAGTTTGGGTAGCAAATGCTGATACCAAGGCAATTAGCACGAGCAACTTTAGGTGAGCGTTGCAGGTAACCTTGAAGTTTGCGTGAGACTAGCAAGAAAAACTTCCTGAGGCATGCAAAAGCTTGGAGAAGGTTGCTTGATGCATGAAGAAGTACGTCGATTGACACTAAATATCATTAAAGTTTGAGATTGGCAACCACGTACTTCTCAAGCTAACCCTCAAATATGGTGCAAAATGCATGGAACATGAGCACTCAAAGGTCTGATGGCATAACCATGATGGTTTGTTCAAGGTTGTCAAGTAGGTAGGTAATGTGGCTTACCAATTTTAACTACCACCAAAGCTAAATATTCATTCGATGATCCATATGATCTTCTTAAAACCCTTCTACAAGATCAATCTTAACACCAGGTGGAATGAGCTCCCTTAGTAGTATCCAAGGAATTCACTCGAAGAGTTGAGAAGATCCTTAGCAAAAGAACACCAAGATCGACGAGCTTGACCAAATATTTGGTAAAATAGAAGGATGCACCATCATTTGAAGCCACCTAAGAGTAGGATGTGACTTTGTGGCAATTTGAAAAGCCAATTGAGAGTACTTAGTTTAGGGAGGAGTAAATGAGGAAATTGATATCTTTAGACGAGGGAGGATTATCATACCCTTAAGGTTGGAGACACGTCTAAAGCACACTCATCCAACCTAGGAAGTATGTCAGGTGGCTAAAGTATGATGCGATACATAGACCCGGACCTGCAAATGTGCAAGATGAGGCTCGCATATGCAAGGATGAGTATACAAAGCCAAAGCACAACCACTCAAGATGCATATGTCTAGGACAGAGCATAGCATAGGTGTTGATCCTAGATGAGGCTGGGCTACGATAAGGTACTAGTGCATAGTGAACATGTAAGAGTCATGGGTGTACATGGGAGGCTCAAGGCACAACATAGTACAATACACTTGGACCAAGGATACAAACCACACTATTGGGTTATCTAAGTTCCAAAAGCTTAGTGACCTTATGAATCAATAAGGTGTATAGAACCACTAGAGCATGCTACCAAGTCAATCATAGAATTGGTCCTTACTAAATTGTGTGGTATACTATGAAAAACTCAATTAAGGTAAGATACTTGGACGAGAGTAATTATAGAAGCAATATGATACTCCACCACAAGTTAGTCATACTAAGAATAGGCCCATTGGAGGAGCACGCTACCAAAAGTAGTTCATATCAAAAATAAAGTGTTGATCCCCCATAAAGTCCAATAACCTTAGGACTAAATAAATCTCATATTTCATCTCATCTTATATTTTTATAGGAATCAAACATTGATCCTATCAAAAAGCAAGATTAAGAGAGAGCAGGTCAAGAGTTATAGTTCAAAGGATCGAACTAGATTGAACATTATCCATTATCCTTCATTTTTAGTTGTGAGTGAAAGGTTGCACCACCAGATTATGGGGTGTAATAGTGAGATTTTTAAGGTTGAAATATATTCTATTTTTCTTCCCAAATTTTGATTGTGTTTGTCCTCCGGAATGGAGGAATTCTCTAAGATTAGTACAATTCTCTAATCTCATTGATTAGTACAATTCTCTAAGATTGATTATTATTTAATTAGGAGTATAACATATTGCATCCTATCATTTCTCCTACCTATCCTTGCATCTTACACTTCACTTAGATTCCCGTACACTTTGTGCCCCTTGCTTAGGTGTCTTAGGTTTAGCGCACTTGAGTCCCAAACTCACCCATCGGATGGTTGAAGAATATAAGGGTATAGTACTTAGCATATTAATACTTAGAGCATTTTTAACATAATAATATAGATATTAATAGCCCTAGTTAATTCAATAGGGATATTCATTATTTGGTAGGACAATCCGATTGTATAAGCTCATACATCTAACCTCTCTTGTATATTAAAACCATAGATAATTCAATAAAATATTGAAGGAATTGTATTAGGTCTTGTTTATTTAGATTTAATAAATAACTAATTTCTAATATAACCTTCTCCTTATAAACATAATATTATAATTATCTTTCTAAAAATAATATATTAATTATCTTTTGATAATATATTTTTAACATTTAATACTATTTTTAATATCTCCTATATAAATTTAATTATTTTAATCAGAGAAACTTTATGTACCAACATTTAATATTATTTAATAATATTTTTTAAATCATAAATTTAATTTTATTTATTGGATATGAATTTAGAGGTCATGGCAATCACTCTCAAAAAGATCTTAATTTGAATTTTATATTAAGAAATATATATTATTTTTTAAAAAGTATTTATATTATGCGGTCTTTGCATCTAATACATCATCGTATAAACACGCTAAAGAAAAATTAGATAGAAGGGGCTGAATAAAATGCATCACCTTTTTGTTCAAATTTGGAGAAAAGTGTGTAAATAAATATATAATGCAAGAAGAGATTGTAGGGTAGGAGATATCAAGTGCAGAATGATTGAGCTGAGCGAGCTACAAAGAAGGATAAATAGCCTTTCCCCACATACACCATGATGGATTTATTTATTAAAATTTGGAGGCCTAATTGATCACAGCAGTAGTCACATGCCTCCCTCCCTGATGGAGTGGTCAAATTGAGGAGTTATTCTAAATAAGATGAGGGTGGAGGAGGAGGCAAAAGTAACATGGGCTCTTTGAGTGAAGTTAAGTTTATATAATCTGCCTCCTCATCCAGATGATGATGATGATGATGATGATGATGATGCAGATAATGCCTTCTTTTTTCAACACTTTGAAAGAAATAAAGAAATTAAAGAGATGAGGAATAGGTAGGTGGATGATTAAGCTGTAAACAGATCAGCAGCATCTTTGACCGGACAACCAACCATAATGTCAATAAAACCAGGGAATAATCTAAAAACCCTTGGCGGCCTCACTTTCATTTGATACATATACGCATTAATTAATACATGGCCAGGAGAGAGAGAGAGATAGAGAGAAAGGAAATGAATAATTAAATGGGGGAGCAAAAGAGGACAAGAAAAGTATGTTGTGTTCTTATCCTTATTATAAGGAGTATCACAGGAGAGTTGAATTGATGGACAGCTTGGACTTTGGAGGAGGATGAGTCAAACATGACTTTTAATCAACTTTGACGAGTATTTTTTTGTACTAGTCAACTTAAAATATTAATTTAATAAAACGACTAATTAAAAATAATATTTAACAAAATGACCATTTAACTTGCCACGTCAAAATATTAACCCATTTTTTAATCAAAAAATTCGAACTTTACGGTCCCTGCTCGCCCGTTGAACCGTTCCTCGACCGATCTGCCCGCCCGGACGACGAAGCAGAGCGCCGGCTCGCCCGCGACGGATATGTTTTAAAAAATTAGGGTTTTCCACCTCCTGCTTCGAAGAGGCTCCATCGTCTCCGGCTCCGGTTCCAGCAACAACTCCATCATCGACCCTCCCCACGACCTTCGCCTTGCTCCACCGGTGCCCGCAACCTTCGTCGTCCCACCGCTCCCCTTTTTTTTTCCTTCAAACTCGAATAAGCGGCGGGGTGCTGATTCTGCCTTTGCAGCTGGGGAAAGCGTTCCGGGGGACCAGATGGGGTGCGACTTGTATCTGCATCTGCAGCCTCATCAAGCAGGAAGAAGGAAAAAAGAAAGAGATGGAGTCCTCTCATGGGCGAAAGTAGAGAGGAAAGGTGAGAAGAAGAAGAACCAGGGAGAGGGAAGGGGGACCATATTTCTTTTATTATTTTTCTACTTTGTTTCCTTCATTACATCAATTTTTTTTGCTAAAATTGACCTGCTGTGCAGGAATCAAAAAGCAATTGGCTTGCTGTTGCGCGAGCTTTGCAACTGATCGTTGAGGACACTGACACAGCCAAGTATATATATACATTTGAAAGTGTAGTTTAAAATTCTTTTAGCTTATGCTTTTTTCTCATCCTGTGTTTTTTTTTGCTTTAGTGAGTAAACTATCAGGTGCTATTTAGTATATTCTTGACAAAATATAGCAGGTCTTGCATGGGGTACAAGGGACTGTTAACTTAATGAAGCAATTTCAATTTGGAACGTAATTTTTTATTTGCTTCTATACCTTTTATTTTGTCATTATTCACTTTGTAATATCAAGAATTTTATTTATCTTCATCATTTCTTATTCTTTGGGTATGAAATGGAGTTCCTTGTAGGCCCACCCTTGGGGGGTTGATTGAGAGATCCCCTAAGGGCATGAGGAGTATAAGTGTAGTTGCCCTTTGGCTATGGAAGTCTATATGATGTCTAGCGACAAAGTTATATGCATGCTTATACCTTTTGACTGGTTTTTCATATAGTATATATTGACTTCTCTAATCAACATAACTCATATTTGTACTAATTTGGTTATAGAGATGCTTATACCAACTTAGCTAATTGTATTCCAGAGCTGGTAATGAATCAAAAACCTTTGCGTGTCAATTTGGTGCTGTAATTTCATTGTCCTGTGGTTTTCAGGGCGTTCATGAAAACTAATATGTTAACTTTGTACTCCACATTGTATTGGTGCTTGCTTTTTAATTCATTTCAGTGATGATTAACCATTCATCTTTGAATAATTGAGCTTCCTGGTTGCATTTCAGACCCAAAGATATCTCATACATATTTTCTGGATATGCACCTCTTAGCATTCGGCTTGTTCAACATGCAATTCAATCTGGATGGTAAGTCTTGCAGACCTGTATTTTACTGCTCATATAATCGTATTGGTTTGATGCGATGTACTTGTATAATACTTTGCTATAAAGTTTGATTAATCCTTTGTTTGTGATTATCTTATAAAGATGATCTAAGTTCAATAATCTTTTTATCTAAGTAATTTTTCAGGCGTTCTATTGAAGAAATATTGAAGGTATTGCTAGGACCTCATGTGGATCTGAAGAGGGTTAGTTTGCAAATTTTCTACGTAGCAGTTAAAGATGATTGACAAAATGGAACTCTAAATAATGAATCCTGCCTTTTTTTGTTGCTGCAATAGGGTGATGCAAACGCCAGCTTCCAGGACAGGTACAATCAAATTATTTGAAGCACTTTCCTAATTGTGATCTGATACTCGCTTTCCCTTCTCTAAACTGTTAATTCTTGACTAGTGTAATTGAAACACTTTACTTTTTGATCTAATACTTTACTGCTAATTCTTTACTAGTGTGTGCTCCATTCTCCATATCCTAATTCTTAACTAGTGTCTTGCGCGTTCATGTATAACCTTGATCTGATTTGTTAATCTTACAAATATACTGAAGGCTTGCTGATGGATGCTGGTCCTTAGCTTTAGTGGTCTTCATCGGTGGAGTAACTTTTGCAGAGATCGCTGCTCTTCGATTTCTTAGTTCACAGGTATACTGCTTCACCTAGTCACATTCCCGGAATCTGCTTCTTGAGAAAAAAATTAATCTGCAGTAGGAATACTATTCGATAGCAAAATTTGGAAATATAAGAGATATCTATCTGACGTTAAATGCGGCAGCAAAGGGGTGTTTCGTGCACATGCATTGATATTGAATTTGGCAGTCTTATCTATCCTTCTTGAGCTACAATATTTGTTAAAAGATGTAGAGTTTGTTATTTTTGTGTGACGAAGTCTTTTCGTTTGCTCTCGCAGGAAGGAACAGGATTTGACTTCATTGTTGGGACTACAAAAGTGGTGAACGGAAGCACTATACTTGAAACTCTAATGTCGAACAACATTTAAACAGTTTGGGAAAGACATGGACGATGATCATATGGAAGGTTACGGCTCTCCCAGCTGAAGCACTGGGCAGATGGAAAAGAAATGAAGAGAATGGTTCCGGACGGATTTGATGAGTGATTTCATGGCCTATTATTATTATAATGGCACCTAAGCAATATTGCAAAATTCACTAAAACTGAACATTGCAATCCTTTTTTAATCACAGTATTATGCTCTTGTATCACTGATTTTTTTTAATTGATTAAGTTGAGGTCACATATGTATAATTTTGCACTCTCTTTAACTGTACTTATCTTAAAAATTCATTCCCCTGTCGATATTCTTTTGACTTGAGAATATCAGGATACTCTTTTGACTTGAAAATAATATCAGGGTATATCACTGTGGTTGACCTTTACCAGGATACTCTTTTGACTTGAGAATAATATCAGGGTATATAGGGTAGGGTATATCACTGTGGTTGACCTTTACCATGTATTTTATGCTTTGCATCAGTTTCTAACTAAAAGGAAACTATAGGATATGATCAATGAGGTCGATATTGATGGTAATGGGACCATTAAGTTGGATGAGTTCCTAAAGTTAATAAGTATGAATATGATGGTAGGCTTCCTTCAGAAAATAATAAGTATAAGATCTTGTGGATGATTAATAGCTTATGTGGATTCTAGAACTAACTTTTTTTTATGATTCGAGATTCGAAGATTTCATGCTTATTTGTGCAATTAGATAGATTATCTCTAGCTCCGAGGATGCTTGGCTAGAGCAGTTGATGTTTGCATGCATCGCCCGGAGCCGGAGACAATCAATGGCAATGTTTAGGAATTGCAATGTCCAGTCATACTCTACATGCTTGAAAGTATTGCAGCATTGATCAACATGAATTCAATTGTAATAAGTAATTAGTGAACTTAGCAATCATTATATTCAGGAATTAGAAATGAGCAGAACTTGATAAAATACTGTGATAGACATCTACATTTTCCTACCACTTTAGGAAACAATTGTGGGCTACAGTAACTTGATAAAACACCGTCATAGACATCCACATTTTCTTACCAGTTTAGAAATCGGTTGTGGATGCCCCATCAAATGCAGTAAAGCATAACAAATATGAAGCATCAACAAATGCATCATACAATTATTTTAAAATAGGTCATGTTGCCTTAAAAATACAGTTGTAATCATAGAAGTTCACAACATGAAAGAAAATAAATACAATGAAGATATTTCTAGTTTGAGAAAAGTTTCTTCTATTGTACATAAGTAAATGAAAATTATAAGGAAAAAAGGATAAATAACTATTGTCTGCTGGCAATCGGAAGACTAAAAAATTTTGTAGCAGTTGGTCATCGATCAGCAATCTTGGTAGGCATCACTGGAGTCAGAAGAAGGTCATGGTTGAGGATCGGATGATGCTCGTGAGCATGGCTGGAGCAGAAGATAGTCTCAAGCGCCGGAGCCAGAGCCTAAGCATCACTTAAAATCTAAACCTTTTTCTTTGCTTCTGAGAGGTTTTTTGGTGGCAGCCTCTATTTCATTATTTAAATATCTTTGGCACCATTTGCTATTAAAAAAGTGATTGGATTCTGATCTCTCAAGAGAGGCCCTGCTAGTTATAGTGTCTACTTGATGTCCTTATGGAGCTTCCTCATTTGCTCCCCGAACTTCAATTACTGAAATGCTTTGAGTTTTCTTTTGCAGCAATCCATAACTATGCAGTATCTCTCGCCTTATTCATAAAGCAAAAAGAAGATACATCTTATGAGTACCATAACATGGCAATTGACAAAGTAAAATAAAATGATAAGGAATATAGCACAAAGAGTGAATTTCGCAAAATGATTTTTTGCCCGGTCATGTAAAGGTAATATTAAAATATCTTCGATAGAAAAAGCTCCAATAATTTATAAAAGAAATGAGACAATGCATTAAAAAAATAAACTGAGAGGATATATAGTGACGAAGTACTACCTCAAAGAATCTAAGTGTTTCTTTGGAAGGCCTGAATTAGTAGTGGAAAATAAAACCAGTAACCGCAGCAAGTTCACAAGTGGTTCCTGTTTTTGGATCATCTCCTCAATGAACTCAAAACATCTGTACATTTGGATACATCATGATGCAAATACAATTAGACAAAACAAAAAGAGCAAAGAGAATAAACAAAAAAACCAATGATATCTCAGGTGAATAAGAGGATAAACATTGAATAGTCATGAGAAGTAAAAGTATATAATAATTCATAAATTAATGAATCATTTGAAACTCGAAGTTTTGGTTGGACTACAATCCAATACAAGATAGAAAGGAGGTTTTTAAAAAAAATACAAATTACAATAAAAAAGTTTCCTGTCTTCTCTTATTGACACTCCAATCAGGATACTCGTTATGCTATAATGTTTAGGGTGAGCTTTTGTCTATCAGATCGGCAGATTCACTTTTTTTTTAAGTTTGGAAGTAAAACAAAAGAATGTCAGAAAATATGGGAAAATAAGACAACTCACTTCAACCGATGATCAATAAAACCAAATAGAAAAAGAAAATGAAACATAGAAAACTTGAATCAATTTCTAGGTTCCAAAATATTATCAGACAATTAGTATTAATTAATCTTAGATAACACTATGGAGATTGTATATTTATAGTAAGAGAATAATTAATGCGGATGAAACAAATTATGTAGAAAAGGACTAGCAAATGTGCACCAATCTAACAATTCATCATTAACTAATATGTTGAGAAACAGAAGGAAAGAGGAATTGGCTTACGCTTCATAACTCTGAAGTTCAAGAAGTGTCTGTTCTATGTCTAATCGAGCATGGAATGATGTCTTGCAAGTAAAAGATTGAAAATCATCAGAAGGAAAGCATTACTGAGTACGTTCTGATTGGATTTGTGGACAAAATATGCCACTTGTGATGTAAGCAAACTAACATCCTATGATTCGAAGCGATCTTGAATTGGCACAGCCATAGGCTAAAAAAAAAAATAAGAAGCTGTGTCCTTACAGCAGATTCCACTTGTTGGATGGAAGTTGCTTTCTGCCTCAGAACCTGCAATCATGATCAAGGATCAGAGAAGAAACAGCAGTACATATTTGATTATATGAGTTCAAAGACAGGTTAAATGTGAAAGTGAATTTTAAAAAAAGAGCAACCTGAACCACCACTTCGAAGTTCATGTCCCGAATTTCCTTGAACAACTTGTCACTGGAAAAGAATCATGCTTTCTCCAAGAACTTCCAAGGTAATATCATCCTATTTCCTCTTCCTTTCATTATCTATTGGCACCATATTTGGGCCAAATAACCCTCCAAATTGAGCGGAAGAGCATTGATGTAGGCAGAGGTAGATGACGTGTTTTCAGTTCCCTATTTCTGATTAGCTGCTTCAGATTTATGTCACACCCATATTTGAAACTAATAAGGTGCAGTGTCACTTGTATCCACAAGATATAAAAAATAGAATCACTTAGAAGGGTATGAATGTTTATTACAAACAATGCAAAATAACATCACTTAGATGAATAATTTGAGATAGCAGTGATGTTTCCTTGTTTAAACCTTGTTCAGATAGCAATGAAGCAATTTCATCTGCACTTGGTTGGCCCCTCATCAACTTTGTCGGAGATTCTATTATATTTTAGATTTTTTTACAGAATTCCATACCATGCTGGTAGAATAATGGCAGCCATTTGATTGGAAGATAGAGGAGGTATATGGTCCCCCTTCCCTCTCCCTGGTTCTTCTTCTTCTTCTTCTTCTTCTTTCTTTCTTCTTCTTCTTCTCACCTTTCCTCTCTACTTTCGTCCATGAGAGGACTCCATCTCTTTCTTGTTTCCTTCTTCCTGCTTGATGAGGCTGCAGATGCAAGCTAGATTTGTTAGCTTGGGCGATGCATACTCATCGATCGACCCTCTCTCTGACCATGTTTAAGTAATCGATCGAGGAGGGAGGAATTGACATCGGAAGGAAAAAAAGGAAGGGATTGAGCGATCCATCAATAGGGCTAGGAGATCAGACCTAGCTGCTACTTCCGTCCTTGCTTTGTTCAAACTGTACCGAATAGTAGGAGGAAAAAAATCAGCATAAATTTGTAGATTCCAGCAGAGAACTGTAAGAGAAAATACCACATCCACTACTTAAGAACCAAAATGTGCAGAGAAAAAGGAAGGTACCACAGCCACTACCTCTTAAAATCTTAAGAGGCCAAAATGTGCATGATATAAGGTACAGTAGACCATAATAAAACTAGCCAAACACCATTGTCACAACTTCTGAAACATTCAGGTTTCCAAGCTATGTTTACTCTGGAAATAGTATTGTAATAACTTTGGAGAATATGTAACAGTGTATTGCTTATTCTCATGGTGTGATTGCTAAAAACTGTAAACATAAAGATGCATAAAGGAAATCATGGACTTTGGTTATAGTACTTTCTTTCAGAAAAATAAATCACTTAAATCAAGAAAACAGAATCAACACATATTTTAGTAAGCGACAAATATGATGTCAACTAGCAGAATTTCACACAGAAAATAAAACACAAATGTTTCTATGGATGTTGTTTACCGCCGGTCACATCTGTACAGAAAACATTAGAAATAATCAGGTGTGAGCTAAGAATTTATCCGGTTCAAACATACCAAAAATAAGTAATTAACTCCTATAAAGAATTCATTGCAAGGACGAATTGTAAAGAAAGGAACCTTCTGAAACAATTTGACGAAGATCTCATAAATAGAGTGCACCAAAGCAAATTTATTCAACTGCAAAAGTTCCAAACATTTATATTAATCTTCTCGATAAAACCAAGGAGGCGAAACAAATGCGCTCATGACAAAGGTCTTAGATTTGTGGTACCGCAGAGGCTTGTGAAGGGCAAGAACACTTGTTGGGCCCTTGATTTCATGTCCTATACGTACATCTCTAACAAGTCGCACCCCATCTGGTCCACCGGAACGCTTTCCCCAGCTGCAAAGGCAGAATCAGCACCCCGCCGCTTATTCGAGTTTGAAGGAAAAAAAAGGGGAGCGGTGGGACGACGAAGGTTGCGGGCACCGGTGGAGCAAGGCGAAGGTCGTGGGCGAGGATCGATGATGGAGTTGTTGCTGGAACCGGAGCCGGAGACGATGGAGCCTCTTCGAAGCAGGAGGTGGAAAACCCTAATTTTTTAAAACATATACGTCGCGGGCGAGCCGGCGCTCTGCTTCGTCGTCCGGGCGGGCAGATCGATCGAGGAACGGTTCAACGGGCGAGCAGGGACCGTAAAGTTCGAATTTTTTGATTAAAAAATGGGTCAATATTTTGACGTGGCAAGTTGAATGGTCACTTTGTTAAATATTATTTTTAATTAGTCGTTTTATTAAATTAATATTTTAAGTTGATTATTATAAAAAAATACTCCAACTTTGACCATCCATTTCCATTCCAGGAACATACTTTTTTTCTTTTCTTATTTATTAAAAGACCATTTCATTTCAGAATGACATAATCTCCGATTTAATTAATCCAGATGAAAATTAATATACATTCTCTTTTTTTTTAAAATAAAAAATTACTTACATAAACAATAAACAATAGAAATCCTAAGTGAAACCTCATACCTCAGCCTAATGATTGATGACTCCCCCATGTATTTTGAATAGTATATAGTTAATTAATTATATAATTCTCACTATGACATTGAAGAAGAGCAATATCTCCTGCCTAATCACCATCACTGTATACACATAAAGTAAGAATAGATACTCGAACTACTACTATAAGAAAAGTATTTTTAATATTCATTTGATGCAGAGATAAGTGATGTGCAGGTACCATAATGATCAACAAGAGCAAAGGCTCATAATCCATAATGTATGAAATATCCTTGATTATTGTTTTAAGTGTGAGATTTGTATTTTTGAATCAAGAGTAACTGTCACGCCCCGACCCAACTGTCGGTGTCACGCCCCGACCCAACCGTCGGCCACGTGGCAACCGCCGTATGAGCCCGACAGACCCATACAAGGCATCAAGTGATACATACCATTCATATACATCGTTTATGCAGCGGAATATACAATTAAATTATCTAACTCAAAATTTCTAACACAGTCCCGATAAACCAACTACAATTCTATAATAAAAGACATCGAAAAAAATAAAACTAGACCCGTCGACGGACTCATCTTCATCAAATCTCTCGGACAGTCATCTAATACACCTGCACACACGGAGAAAAGTGGTGTGCTCAGCCTTGCAGCCTAGTGCGAAATTACGGCTCTACCGAATAAAGAAATCAAAGGCTAGGAGGAGTATTCTAGGATGCCCTTGGTGATTAATAATCATCTTTCATGTCATATAATTTAAACAATTCGTATAAAGCGATAAGATAACATAAATGAATAATAAATGTGTACATGCCACTAGATGTTACCTAAGTTAAGTCTAGTGTCAACGTCAACAGTCTGTCCCCATTTGATTTGTGTAAATCAATTTATGGGGAGTAACAAACATCATAAATACTATACCGATGTATAATTCACTAGATATCACCTACGTTATATCTAGTGTTCACGTCAACAGTCTGTCACTTATATCGTGATAAGACTTTAAGGTTTTATAAACTCGGGCTGCCAGCCTACGCTTAGTGACTACCCGGGCCGGGGGTATCAATAAGCCCATCAGTGTCTTTCTGTCTCAGTCACTACCTATGCCCGTCGCACTGATGTTGGCAGAGAGGACGGATGACCCAGAGTCCCTCTCCAGTTGTTTCACTAGTCGCCAACCATGCCTCCCCTAGCGAAACCGTCGTGCCCTTACATCCTCCCCAGATACCGTAGGGGTCACGACACCCATGTAGTACTACACACTGCCCGTAGACAGGGTCACCTCTCTTAAATATCATCGGCCACGGCTAGCCGGAATAACCACCCTAGGATCCGGACTACTCATCCGATCGTCTGCAGACGTCAAGGGTGATAGCCGTGCGGTCTACGGATCCACTGTCCAAGGCGTCGCATGTGGAATCACCTTCCCAGTCCAATAGCCGTCAACGTCTATCGAGATTGGCGCACATCCGCACGATGGGTTGTGGCCCTCGACTTCGTTGGTGCCAAGTCCATGGTAGGGTTCATCCTAGCTAACCATCTCAGGACTATCACGAGGCCGCCTACAACGACACTCGCGCGGGTGAAGGTTTCGGGTAAGGACTTGCTCCATATTTCCAGTCTAACATGACCATGGAGTGTGTACAGTCCCTTACCCTACCAACTCCCAGTATATGAGCTATGCATAACGTCGGGAGTGGTGCTCCCAGTGCTCCGCTATGCATCAACCTCGGGAGTGGCGCCTAACGGAAACGTCACCGTTTGACCACCGTCGGGACGCGGCGGTCAACCGGGGCATATGGGAAAGGCCCCTTTTCTGTCTAAGTGGCGGTGACGTCGCCAAAGGTTCTAACATGTCGTTATCTACTATCTATGTCCACATGATAAATATTTAACACATAGCAAGAAATACAGTACAGCATGTAGGACACAAATCTAGAACATGTTAGATACCTAGCAGAACAATCATGTTAGATAAAATAAACTATACTAACATGCATACAATTCAAATCTTATCAAGCATTATGGTTTATCATATTTAAGACATCCAAGAATTGTTCCTAAGAAAACTCCAGCGGAAATTTCCTAGCTTGAATAAATCCTACAATCGGAGAACCAACGCACCTGAATTAGCGATCTGCTCCTCTGAACCAAGTCACGCGGAGATAATCACCCGCCGAGTTACTCAGATCGCGCACCCACAATAGTCTTAATTAACACAATTATTTAAAATAGATTTAATTTATTTTCCCTTAAGATAAATAAATTAAAATCTATCAATTAAATAATTATTACATTAAATTAATCCTATACAAGTTTAGGATTAATCCCACCTAATCAATTCTTAATTAATCATATTTTAATTTTTTATCTATTAACTTAAATGAATTTTTATTCAATTTCTACTCATTAAACTCACCTATAACTTGGCCCAAGTCACCTAGGGGCCAAGTAGAACCCATAGAAAGTTTTACTATTTTTATGATTTTTTATTATTTTAATATTATTTTTAATATTTTAATATTTTAATATTATTATTTTATTAATTATTTAATTTTATTTAATTTTTTTATTATTTTCTGACCGGTCAACGGTCAACGGTCAACGGTTGACCGGTCAACGGTCAACGGTTGATCGGTCTGGGTCATCTGTGGGCCCGGTCAATGCTGACTGGGTCAGCCGTTGACTCGTTCAACGCTGACTGTGTCAGCGGTGGGCCCGATCAATGCTGACTGGGTCAGCAGTGGGCCCGGTCAATGCTGACTGGGTCAGCGGTGGGCCCGGTCAATGCTGACTGGGTTCATCCGGTTACTGTTCATCCGGTTCAACCTGAGTCTGACCCACGCCTAAATGGTTCGGTTCAATCAAGTCAACTTAACCAACTAAGTCCGAGTCCGACTCGAGTCCGGTTCAAGTCAATGCGGTTCGACTCGGGTCCGGTTCAACCAATCCAAACTACTTAGGTTTGACTCGAGCTCGAACCAGTTTCAGTTAGTTGATTCGGCTCACCAACCCCACTCGATCTGAACCCAAACCTAACTCAAACTCAACTAACTTCAACCTGGTTCAACCCAACCAATTACTTAACTCATTAATTAATCAGCTTAATTAATTCATTAACTAAACTTATATTAATCTAACTAAACATTAATCATGCTTAATTAACACTAACCATATCATAAATTTATTTTATACTAAGCATACTTAATTTTAATTAACCATGCTTAATTAGTCCTTAAGCATGATTAAGGAAGATGGCGAGGGCATGGGTACCTATACTCGTCCGCTTCCTCCTTTGACGCCGGTGGTGGAGCTCCTCCGGCTTCGACGAGCTCGACCCAGCCCCGGAGATGACTCTTCGGCTCCGGCGAAGGTCTGCCGAGGTGCCTCGCGAGCAGCGGTGGCGCCAACGGCGACGAGGGCGGCGAAGGCGAGCTCGCTCCCGCTTGGGAGGCGATCGACGAGGAGCGACGCTTCGGCGAGCCCTCCTTGGTCTCGCAGCCAACGGATGGGGGATGGAGGAAGGTCGCCGATGAGAGGACATCGATGATGGGTGAGGAGGAGCTGCGGCGGTGAGGAATCGCCGCTCGGGGCGTGCGAGCAGACGTTCCTGCTCGCGGCTTCGTTTTCGCCCGCAAGCAGGGGAATGCGAGGGAAGAGGAGGTGGCGCGCGACAGCAGACCTCCGCCGCGCTCTCCTCGTCGCGGCGAGGATCTCCGGAGGGCGAGCAGCGGAGGAGGGGGACGGTCGGCGAACGATGGCCGGCGAGCAGCGGGCGCTGACGGGGTGGAGCAGCGCCGGCGCTGCTGTGTTGTGGGCGATCACGAGGAAGCAGAAGAAGAAGAAGAAGAAGAAGAAAAAGGAAGAAGAAGAAGAAGCAGAAGGGGCGTGCGCGAGTGGGAAGAGCCCTCGCTCACGTCGGCCCTTCAGACCGGGTCGAGCCGGTTCATTTAGACCGGCCGGCTAGCCGGTTCATTTGAACCGGTCCGAATACATTTTTTTTTTCTCCAAAAATATCATTTTTTGAAGGTGGGGGTTTACAGTAACGATGTAATATATGATTATTTTGAAGGTTTTATAGAAAAAAATAGGAAGAACTTATTTATAAAATTATATAGATTTTTAAAGTATGTAATTTTACTATAAAAATTATACATATAGAATTTTTAATAAGGAATACAACAGCGCAGACGGATCATAATTTAAACATCGTTTGATTTATCAAATTATTGAATCAAGAATTAATGAGGAGATTAAATCACTTAAGCGGACGACTAAGCAACATATATTAATTGATTATTTATTAAATATTTATTTTTTCTCCCACCCCACGTGAGCTCCCTCTCCTCTTCCTCTCCTGTTTCATACGCCAACGATGGTGCACCCTTATCGACGACTATCTGGCCACCTCCCATGGAATTTTTTGATAGGATTTTGACCACGACTTCAGGTGATCTAGGAGAACATATTAGAATCATTATTTTCAAATTTTGGCGACAATTTGAGAGAGAAAATTGAGGTTGAGCGATGGCGGGCGAGAGCATCATCTCCATAGCTCACTACGGCGATTGCTGGCCTTTCCGATTATGAAACTTTGCAACTAGGTACCCATAGTTTCTCCTCAACGAGAGCTATCCATTGGTACCAGAGTTGAGGGTTATTGGTCACCGGTTGGCCGTCGACAAACGAAAAATCCAAAAATTAGTGTTTCGCCGCCGTGAGCTACTTCGACGAAATTGGATGCCGGTGAACTCTAAAAATTGGGGAAAATAAGATTTTTGGAATCCTCAAGAAGGGAGCTTTCGATTGGTATTAGTATTAGTGATGATTGAAGAACTTCGCTGGCAAGGGTTCCGGCAAACTTTCCTGTGGGTCTCTAGCGATCTTTCCGGTGTGTCTCCAGCGAACATGAGATGAAAATTACGGTAAATCTAGAGATCATCCTAAGAGTATTGGTGAAGATAGATTTACAAAATTACTATTGGATTGAAAATTAAAATTTATTGAAATATTCACAAGAAATTCGATAAGCAAGTATGATGATACAAACGATCGCGATACGAGTTAGAATGCAAGTACGACGATAGGATCAGGTGAGTGTTTATTCTCTGGATAGAATAGATGAGATAGTTCTCAATATTTAGTCTAGGAGAACTATATCTATTTGATTATTACATTTGATATCCTTTGGTTTTCTTGCTAGTTAATATAATCCTCATTATGATGATAAATGAGTTGTGAGTAATATTTGATACCCATGTTTGATGTCATAAGCTATTCATTGCTCTTATTCCTCGATTCATTATAGGCATGATAATATGCTTTTGTTGGCTCTAAATCTAACATATGCATCTATTTGATTATTCGTGATATCATTTCACTATCGAATGCATATGATTAGCACGACATGATACTATATAATGCTATAGGCACCTTCACTGCAGTGATTAAAGATTATACATTATTAGCACTCCCATGGGCCACCTATGGAGAGGGGCGTGGGATGATAGTGCTCGAGGTAAAGATGGGAGTTTGGGTTACTCTTGACTGGTTTTTTTTATTATGCTGGACTAGCTATGAATACCAGATAGCGAGGTCCAGTGGCAACCCAGGGGGAAAGGGGGCTTTGGTTCTATAATTTTGTGCTTCTACTTTGATTTGGGTACCTTATGATATTTGATTCATTCCTTTGAGGTAGCAGTTGTTGGCCACAATTATATTTGATTAAGCCAGCACCAGATACAGTCTCGTGTGATTCTTGATTATTCTTTTTGCTTGGTTATTGCACACGAATAACCAGATTATCCTTTATTGAGATTTTATGTTCTTGGTTTTACATTATTTTCTATCTAACTTATTAGGTACGATGTTACTCACCCTGTAGGGGGACTCATTTTTATTTTCCATGAGCATAGCAGGAGAGGGACTGATAGATATCAAGATATTTAACCAAACTCCTAATTTTTAAAAGGTAGAATAGTTCTATATTTATTTTGTGTACAAAAAGATTCACTAGATATGTATTTCGTGTATCATTGGGCAGGTGCCCTATTTTGATTGTATATTATTTGTATATAAGTATCTTCTTGTATAAGAAATCTGATTTTGAATATACATTGTTTTAGAGTTATATTAATGTGTTATCTAGGTTTTTTCCTTTTATAAATAGAGGGAATATACTTCAGGTACATTTAGTGGATTCCTATATAATTTCGAAAGCTTAGCAATGCTATATGTGGAGTTCACTACGGTCTATCATGTGCTCTAGGGGAAGGTATGGGGCGTGACAGATTTTGGTGGTATCAGAGCTAGGTTCATATTATAATATACGTATATCTTGACAAGATCATTTGAGAACCTGAGTATATTAGGGCATCATTTGCATAAATGATCTTTCAGAAGTAATTTGTATTAAGGTATAAGGAGTCCAATGGATCTTCGATAAGGACCAATCTAGTGGTCCTAGGATATGAGTCATATACGTAATATTGATCGTAATACTCGCATAGGAAATTCAGAATGCAACCAGAGCATGGTAACTCAGGGGATGAGGCACCACAAGGACAGGAGGGTTCCTTTGCCTCCCATACGATGCCAGTAGAGGGTGGTCAGGCTGCACTAGAGGTGTAAATCGGGCCGGACGGCCCGGGCCACAAGCGGGCCGTGCCCAGCATGGCCCGACACTATTACCGTGCCAGGCCGGGCCACAAGCGGGCTGTGCCCAGCACGGCCCGACACTATTACCGTGCCAGGCCGGGCCCCAAGATCTAGGCCCGTGGGCTGGCACGACATGACACAAATAGTATATATATATAATATTTAGATATAATTTCAAAATGTTGGATAATAAGATAGTTAGTAGATTTTGATAGCAGTAGACGGGTGAAGCAAAATTTTAATATAGCAGCAGGTGGGTCGGCCCGCGGGCTCCTAGCCGGGCAAGGCCTGGCACGCCTCCTCCCCGAGCTCCGGGCCGTGCCGTGCCAAGCACGGCAAGGCACTGTAGCGTGCCGGGACTAACCCGACACGCTACAGGAGCGTGCCCAGGTGGGCTATGCTCGGGTCGGCCCGAGTACGGCCCACTTACATCTCTAGGCTGCACCACTTGTTGTTGGAGGAGTCACTTTGACGGATGAGCAGTTTCAGACGTTCCTCAAAATGATACAGGCTCAGCACAGACACGGCCTCCCCAGTGCAGACACCAGTAGTTGCTCCTCAGAATGATTTACTAAAGCAGATAAAGATAGCTCGACAGTTAGGCTATTACAATTTTGAGAATTTTGAGAGATCCAGAGACCCAGAAATGGTGCATAAATAGTTATAGAAAGTCTCAAAGACTGCTAGAGACATGAGGTTAACAGAAGCAGACACTATCAGACTAACAGTGCAGTTACTAGAGGGCGATGCACAGGTTTGGTGGGAATTTTTCATTGCTAGTGGAGCTTTACCGATTACCTGAAAAAGATTTACAAATATCTTTAATAGGGAATACTATACCAGTTTTTATAAGGATTAGAAGAGAGAAGAATTATTTACATTACGATAGGACCATAGATCAGTATTGTAGTTTGATATCGAGTTACGAGTTTTATCAGTATTCGTCCTAGAATATGCTCGAGATGTTGAATATATGGGCAGTAGATTTAAAAAGGAACTGAATTTAAAAATCATAAAGCTGTTAGTTGCTTCTACCACTATCAGTTATCATGAATTAGTGCAGATGGCAGTGGAGATTGAGCACCTATCCAGGGAACCTTCTATAGGTAAGGAAGTTTCTATGGGAAAAAGAAAGTTAGAAATTTTCAATCCTACATTTCAAATTAAGAGTACTATAGTTAAAGGATCATAAAGAATAGGAGAATCATCTGGTAGTGCTACTAGACCACAGGCTTACTCCCGAACTTTACTAATACCTGATGTTGAGTCCCATGCTCGATCCATGGTTAGAGATACCTGCAGAAATTATGGTAAGAACCATTGAACTTAGAGCTCCTTTGAGATGTTTCTATTGTCATCAGATAGGGTATTATTATAGCAATTGTCCAAGACTCCATGTCATGCCCCGACCCTGTGTCGAGTACCTGACAACCATTGTATGAGCAGTGTCTCACTCATACAAGGCTAACAATATTATATAACTCAAGCATGAATGAAAATTTCTATAATCAAGCCTACTAATTAGATATACAATTTACTCATAGGTTACATAAAAAGTTGATACAGTCCATCTACATTATGTGTAATACATCGTACCAACTAATTGATTCTATTAATATTCTTCTATAACATTATACTTCTTTTGATTTAGTGTGCCCTAGGATCTAATTCAAGTGAGAACCCAAGTATGATTGTGCTCCAGAGCATGAAGTTCTTAATAACTTATTATCGAACTCGATTTCCAACAACTTCTTTATCATATTGATATAAAAGAGTAGAGAGAAAAAAAAAAACTTAAAGCTAAACACTAGGAGTTCGAGTGCAGGTGAGATATCTTTAGGTGTGGATACCGGTTTAACCAACAAAGAAGATGATTAAAAATCATAGATGGTGAAATTTTTAGTACCCATTCAATTGATGAAAAATGTAGTTGGAAACTAGTAGGTAAACTATTATTATCATGATCCTCGTGTATATCACTATTACCCTTAGTAAAAGTATGAGAATCATACCTACCAAAGAATGGGACAATAGAAAGAAAATACAAGAGTAATTTGATGATGGTACATGTTTCTAATAAGTGAACACTTATTGATTTTAAGATCAAAACAATGACAACGCATTTGTTTGATTCCATACCCCTAAAAAGAAATTATATAAAAGAGCTAGCAAAAAGTCGAGATTAATAGATAAAGAATCAACCGATTGATGAGAGGAGAATCATTTGAATAATGCCTATAATAACTCAACAACTCCATTATTTTGAGGGATATCTAGACATGAAAGTTTAGCGATAGTTCCTTCGCAGAGGAAAAAAAAAGGAAGTATTTGGAGATGAATTGACCTCCGTAGTTAGATTGAAAAACCTTAAATAGGTGAGAAATTATGTAAAAATAATTTTAGCAAACGATCTATATCTAGAAAGAAAATCTGAATAAAAAGAAGCGTGCGTAGAATAATAAGGATAATATAATATTTAGATCCACCTAAGGTTGGAATTTTAGAATATCCCCAAATATCAAAATGGAGTTTTGGACTATGTATACGAAGAAAAAGGTAAAGCAATAAAATTTTAAAACCTACATTCAAGACAATTTGATACAGATTTAGGTAGAGAGCCGATTTTCCATTGAAAATAACTTTATTTAAATAAGAAGATGAAACACGTACTCAATATAATTTGATTGAAATGATATAATAATTTTATTATTAGAAATTCTTATTCATTTAAGTATTTTAAAGTAAGGTTCATTAGTTTCTATTGCTTCTTTGACTAATTTTATTTTTTTTATCAATCACATACACGAATAAGTATCTTCCTTCAAAGAGATATTATCGTTTGTTTGGACTAGAAAGAAAAATTATTTCTATCACATAAATAGGTTTAGAAGCTCCTTTCTTCGTTAACTAAAAATAGCAAGAGGCCCAATGGGCTTTATCCATTTAAGCCAATAATAGATATTTAACTAGTGTAGGGAGGAGAAAGAGAGATGTAATAGATACTCAAGAATTTTCCCAACGAACTGAACCCTTTTTTATTTAAAAAATATAAAAATAATGTAAACAAATAAAACTATAAAATAAAAAATAAATATAAATAATGTAAATCAACTAAACACTTAGACGGAGAAAAAGACTCCAAAATTTATGATGTATGTAACACACAAAGAGACACTTCTAATTAAACTAAGTAAGAAAACAATAAAAATATAAACTCAATCCTTTTATTATAGTCCACAACTCTCACTTTTTTTTAATGCCAAATTATCTTGTTTGCTTCTTGTGGGTGATGAATATTTAGAGGATTATTGCTTATTGGAGATTCTGTTATATATTTCATATTAGATGAAATAATTGAGGTTGATAATTATGTACAAAAGATTCCGTTATTATTTTAAAAAATTGTTGTGTGTTTTATTAATTAATATTTATTCTATATGTAAATTTATGATTTATCTAATTCCTGAAGAAAAATAATAAATTTTCCCAATTAAATTATACGAACTAAAATTAAAAAAACGACATTTTACAAAATCTAATTAATAACTTAGTAGAAAAGCATCCAAGTTGGTTTCAATAAGGTGATGGTCGGATAGTCTATTTCTAAACAAATGGATGAGATTGTTCGTGAGACAAAATTAAGAAAAGGGTTTACTTCCCTGCTTAAATTTTTTCCTCAAAAAAATGAAGAAAAACATAACCAAGCAACTAAGTTAACCGCCTCGACAGCAAAATACTAGATATATACTCCTCTCTCTATATTAAATTTACTGTCAATCGCTCTCCTTAAACCCATCCTGAATTCTCGATTGCTTTGGAGCCTGCCGCAGTTCCAACTATGTCCATCGAGCCCCATCTCTGGAATGCCTTAGCTGGCCCCGTCTCTACTGTGCGGGTCCCCGCCCAAGGCTCCAATTTCTTATTCTACCTCCATGGCTATGCCGGACAGCCCTCCCCGCAAGCACTCCACCTCCCCGCAAGCACCCCGTGTCTACCATCAAGGCATCTTGAAAGTGAATCATATTCCATGAATATGATATCTATCTAATGTGATATATGGAATATATGACAAAGGTAGAGTGTTGGAGTATTTCTATCGATCGGTCATGTCATAGTCATATAGGCCCGGGTCAGACATCAAATTGCTTCTCCGCCGCCCTCCTCTGTCGTGTCTCCTCCCTCCGCCTCCTTGCTGACCCAGATACTGATGAGGTATTCGTCGTAATTGGCCTTAATCCTTTCCCGATCACTGACCCTATCCACCAACATGGTTGGATGCCTGTCCCTTGCTCCTCCTCCACCGCCTCTACATCGGCGATCACTGATGTGGTCAGAGTGGGTGAGTTCACCACCTATGCTAAGATCCTCACCAAGACCGACGTCACCGAAGGGCACGGGCTCACGGTGATAAAATCCGGTGTGTTCGCCATATTCTCTCCCATTATACTTGACGTCAACAGGGATATGCTAGCAGAGGATGTGATCGCGATGGACGTAGATGGGAAGGCCTGGAACTTTATCCTTGTCCTCAATAGTATTCCACCGCCTGATCAAGTGGAGCAAGTTCGCCACCGAGAAGAGGCTGGTCGAAGGTGACATCATGGTCTTTGCCCGGCACCATGCTGGTGATCTCTATATTGGCATCAGACGTACTAGAAACTCTGTCGATGCCACTAGGAATGCCAACATTCAGGTAGCTTCGATAACAAAGGCAACCCAGTTAGCCAGAGAGGGCCTCCCTTTTGAGGTCACTTATTACCCAAGGGAGGGATCACCTAAGCATGTGGTGGCGGCGATCCCAGTACCCTTTCAGGTACTCCATTGTTGTTCTAATTACACATTGATGGATCCAACCAATCATTCCATTATTTTGCTTAATTCTATCAGGTTTTCCCGGATGGAGGAGCAGCAGAGGCATCGCTAAGTTCAGGTAAAGGTAATTCCTCGAAAGATAAACTAGTTTAAGAAGTTCCTGAGGTGCAATCTTTGGATCGTATAAAGAGATCAAGAGACAATGTAGGTGAAGATGATGATAGCAACAAAGAGGGAGGAAGCAAATAGTCGCTAGGAGCTTTTACAACAAGATCGTTCAAGTTGTTTGGCCATTATATCCAATAATATTTGAAGGGTTTACTATTCACTAAGTTTTTTTTAAAATAAATTAATTAACTCGTACATTATTTCTAATATATTTCTCACACTCAATGATATGAATGTATTTTTTTTTGGCAGGAAATAAATATGTTAAAACTTTTATTTATATTTGTTACTTAATTTTGGTCACATAAGTGAAAACAATCTAATAAAAGGTCAATATTACGTGGCTATCTTCTTAAGAATCTGAAAGCATGCATTGTATTAATTTGGGATGTCGATGGTGAACCATATTTAATTATCGTCCTCTTTCCATGACCTCAGCAGAGCACGCCGCAACTCTTTTTGTTTCCCTTTTTCCCGATCACCCTATAAATATCTCTCACTCTCAGCCTTATTTCAAATCACCACTCTCTTTATCTCTCTAGCTCTCTACTATCTAGAAAGCCAAGTTTGTATGGTGCTGGAGATTAAGGCTACTCCGACGCAATTGGTGGAACCTTTGTAACGGAGGGCATGTCTTGGCATCATCTCACGGGGATGGGGCGCATTCGTACTGTCGAATCGTGGGTCTTTTATTCCCTCAGGGTCATGCCGAGCAGGCATCATCCCTATCTGACTTCTTAATTTTCCGCTCCCTCTACATAGCATTTTCCTGCCATCTCACAGCTGTCCACCTCCTAGCAAACTCTGATACTGATGAGGTTTGCACTAACATAGGCCTTGACCCCCACCTCGATCCCTCCATAGCTCTGCCTCCAGTGAAGCTTCTCTCCAATTACGTTGTTTCCACACTAGAGTTCACCGATGGAGGAGTGGGGTTTCAATGCTTCCCTAAAAATCCTCATTGCTAGTGATGCTAACAATGGGGATGGGTTCTTTGTGCGGAGATTCTGTGCCAATGATTATAAGAATTATATTATTCGTAAAAGTATCTTATTACATGATATTTGTATAATTACATAAGTATTATATTATATTTCTCTATTTTAGGTGAGTGTTTATTCTCTGAACGGAATAGACTGGATTGTTCTCAATGTTTAGTCTGAGAGAACTATATCCCTTTGATTATTACATTTGATATACTTTGGCTCCCCTGCTAGTTAATATAATCTTGATTATGATGATAAATGAGTTGTGAATAATCCTTGATAACCATGTTTGATGTCATAAGCTATTCATTGCTCTTGTTCCTTGATTCATTATAGGTATGATAATATACTTTTGTTAGCTCTAAATCTAGCATATGCATCTGTTTGATTATTCGTGATATCATTTCACTATCGAATGCATATTGCTCGCACGACATGATGCTGGATAATGCTATAGACACATTCATTGTAGTGATTCGAGATTATACATTATTAGCACTCTCATTGGCTACCTATAGAGAGGGGCATGAGATGATAGTGCTTGAGGTCAAGATAGGAGATTGGGTTACTCCTAACTGGATTTTTTTTACACTGGACTAGCATTGGATACCAGGTAGTGAGGTCCAGTGGCAACCCAGGAGGAAAGGGGGTTTTGGTTCTATAATTTTGTGCTTCTATTTTGATCTGAGTACCTATGATACTTGATTCATCCCCCTGAGATAACAGTGGTTGGCCATAATTGTATTTGATTAAGTTAGGCCCAGATACAGTCTTGTGTGATTCTTGATTACTCTTTTTGCCTGGCTATTGCACATGAATAGCCGGATTATCCTTTCTTGAGATATTGTTATTTTATGTTCTCAATTTTATATTGTCTTCTACCCAACTCACTCGGTACGATGTTACTCACCCCGTAGGGAGACTCGTTTTTATTTTTCAGGACCACAGCTGGAGAGGGACTGATAGAAATTAAGACATTTAGTGATACTCCTGATTTTTGAAAGGTAGGACAGTTCTACCTTTATTTTATGTATATAAAGATCCACTTGATATCTTGCTTCGAAAACCTTAGAAATATGACCATAAAATATATACGCACTCCAATTCCCATGCATTCTTTATACTGTGTACATAGACACTCCCAAAACTCTGTAGAAATATGAGCTAGCGCGGAAGGGAGTGGCTGGAGAAATCTCATGGGGGACGATCGAATGGTCGAAAAATGATGCAACCATTAGAGCAATCACTACTTGCATTTTCCATCTGCAAATCTTCAACGAGTATTAGGCGGACCGCATTTGAATGGATAACCAACGATTACTTATTGATTATAGGAAGGTCTCAGTGAGACTTATTCTCTTTTTCCATTAGAGCTCCATCAATGTTTTTTAGAGTTCCTTCGATATTTACAGTTTCTATTTTCCATGCTTGGTTGCTAAGTAGGATGAATAAATCTCAAATTCTAATTAAAGCTGTCCATGATGTTATTAAATAATTTATATTTATTTATTAGAATTGGACATGATATTTAGGTATGAAGGTTAGGATCATTCTAGCAAACAATACAATGGAAGGCATTGTGTTGAGAACTGCCAATACTACATTAAGGTATATGATGATACGAGGGAGGCTACATTTTTCTCTAAGTTTTGATTTTAGTAAAATTTATGTATGTTTGTACAAATATAACGATGGAAATAATTCACTGCTACAAAACATATAGAGGATTATTGCTTATTTAGAGATTCTCTTATATATTTCATATTAGATGAAATAATTGAGGCTGATAATTCTCTGCAAAAGATCTCGTTATTATTTCAAAAACTTGTTGTGTGTTTTATTAATTAATATTTCTTCTATAAGTAAATTTATAATTTATTTAATTTATGAAGAAAAATAATAAATTTTTGCAATCAATGAATTCTTAAAAAATTTCAATTATACTAACTAAATTTAAAAAAACTACATTTTACAAAATCTAATTAATAACTTAGTAGAAAAACATCCAAGTTGGTTTTGAAAATGATAGTGTAGGCAGAATAATAAGGTGATGGTCGAATAGTCTGTTTCTAAATAAATGATTGAGATTGTCCGTGAGACAAAATTAAGGAAAGGGTTTACATTCCTTCTCAAATTTTTTCCTCAAAAAAAAGAAGAAAAACTTAACCAAGCAACTAAGTTAACTGCCTCGACAGCGAAATACTAGATATATACTCCTCTCTCTATATTAAATTCACTGTCAATCGCTCTCCTTAAACCCATCCTGAATTCTCGATTGCTTTGGAGCCTGCCGCAGTTCCAACTATGTCCATCGAGCCCCACCTCTGGAATGCCTTAGCTGGCCCCACCGCTACTGCGCGGGTCCCCGCCCAAGGCTCCAATGTCTTATTCTTCTCCCATGGCTACGCCGGACAGCCCTCCCCGTAAGAACTCCACCTCTCCGCCGCCCTCCTCTGTCGTGTCTCCTCCCTCCGCCTCCTTGCTGACCCCGACACTGATGAGGTACTCATCGTAATTGGCCTTAATCCTTGCCCAATCACTGACCCTATCCTCCACCAACATGGTTGGATGCCTGTCCCGTGCTCCTCCTCCACCGCCTCTACATCAGTGATCACTGATGTGGAGTGGGTGAGTTCACCACCTACGCTAAGATCCTCACCAAGGCCGACGTCACCGAAGGGCACGGGCTAACGGTGATAAAATCTGGTGTGTTTGCCATATTCTTTCCCGTTATCCTTGACGTCAACAGGGCTGTGCTAGTAGAGGATGTGATCGCGATGGATGTACATGGGAAGGCTTGGAACTTTATCCTTGTCCTCAACAGTATTCCACCGCGCCACCGCCTGATCAAGTGGAGCAAGTTCACCACCGAGAAGAGGCTGGTTGAAAGTAACATCGTGGTCTTCACTCGGCACCGTGCTGGTGATCTCTACATTGGCATCAGACGTACTGGAATCTCCTTCGATGCCACTAGGAGTGCCAACATTCAGGTAGCTTCGATAGCAAAGGCGACCCAGTTAGCCGGAGAGTGCCTCCCTTTTGAGGTCACTTATTACCCAAGGGAGGGATCACCTGAGCATGTGGTGGCGGCGGTCCCAGTGCCCTTTCAGGTACTCAATTGTCGTTCTCATTACACATTGATGGATTCGACCAATCATTCCATTATTTTGCTTAATTTTATCAGGTTTTTCTGGATGGAGGAGCAGCAGAGGCATCGCCAAGTTCAGGTAAAGGTAACTCCTCGAAAGATAAACTGGTTCAAGAAGTTCCTGAGGTGCAATCTTTGGATCGTATAAAGAGATCAAGAGACAATGTAGGTGAAGATGATGATAGCGACAAAGAGGGAGGAAACAAACAGTCGCCGGGAGCTTTTACAACAAGATCGTTCAAGTTGTTTGATCATTATATCCAATAATATTTGAAGGGTTTACTATTCATCGAGTTTTTTAAAAAATAAATTAATTAACTTGTACATTGTTTCTAATATATTTCTGGCACTCAATGAAATGAATGTATATTTTTTTGGCTAGGAATAAATATGTTAAAACTTTTATTTATACTTGTTAGCTTAATTTTGGTCACGCAAGTGAAAACAATCCAATCAAGGGTCAATATTACGTGGCTATCTTCTTAAGAATCTGAAAGCATGCATTGGATTAATTTGGAATGTCGATGGTGAACCGTATTTAATTATCGTCCTCTTTCCATGACCTCAGCAGAGCACGCCGCAACTCTTTTTATTTCCCTTTTTCCGGATCGCCCTATAAATATCTTTCACTCTCAGCCTCATTTCAAATCACCACTCTCTTTATTTCTCTAGCTCTCTTCTATCTAGAAAGCCAAGTTTGTATGGTGCTGGAGATTGAGGCTACTCCAACGCAATTGGTGAAACCTTTGTAGCAGAGGGCATGTGCTGGCATCTTCTCACGGGGATGGGGCGCATTCCTATTAACGAATCGTGAGTCTTTTATTCCCTCAGGGCCATGCCGAGCAGGCATCGTCCTTGTCTGACTTCTTAATTATCCCCTCCCTCTGCATAGCATTTTCCTGCCATCTCATAGCTGTTCACCTCCTAGTGAACTCTGATACTGATGAGGTTTGCACTAGCATAGGCCTTGACCCCCACCTCGATCCCTCCATGGCTCTGCCTCCAGTGAAGCTTCTCTCCAATTACGTTGTTTCCACACTAGAGTTCACCGATGGAGGAGTGGGGTTTCAGTGCTTCCCTAAAAATCCTCACTAGTGATGCTAACAATGGGGATGGGTTCTTTGTGCGGAGATTCTACACCAATGACTATAAGAATTATATTATTTGTAAAATATCTTATTACATGATATTTGTATAATTACATAAGTATTATATTATATTTCTCTATTTTAGTCCTATTCATAATTGGAAGAGATGTTACTAATGATGTAATCCTAAATTAAATTTTATTTCATTCGTAAAGTAAACATTATGTTATTTCTAAAATTATATCTTCTACTTCTTTTTGATTTAGTGTTCCCTAGGGTCTAATTCAAGTGAGAACCCAAGTATGATTGTGCAAAAGCTGTGTGGCAGACCTCTCTCGTCCTTTTGCTATCAACCTGCAAAAGCAATTGTTCTCTCTCTCATCCTTTTGCTATCAACCAGCAAAAGCAAAAGCTCACCCTCGGCCTTTTCTTTTTCGGCCCTCGTCTCTAGGGCTCGACGGAGGCGAGACTCCGGAGCTGGAGCCTGGAGGCATCGATCGCATCTTCATAGTCGTCAAGGTGCTTCAGAGGATCGCACGCAGCGGGAGCGTGGTGATCATGTCGGTGCACCAGCCGAGCTACCGGATCCTCTGCCTCCTCAACCACCTCCTCATCCTCTCCCGCGGCCAGACAGTCTGCAGCAGCCCGCCGGCGAGCCTCCACGCCTTCTTCTCTGACTTCGGCCAGCCGATCCCCAACAACGAGAACCCCACGAAGTTTGCTCTCGATCTCATCCGCAAGCTCGAGGACATACCGGAGAGTGCCCAGTCCCTCGTCGACTTCAACAAGGCGCGCCACAGCGCGCAGCGGAACACGATGGCGGCGCCGGCGGTGGCCCTCGCCGGAAGTCCTGCCTCTCTCTCGAGGAGGCCATCAGCGCCGCCATCTCCCGCGGGAAGCTCGTCTCCGACGCGACGGAGTCGGCGATCACAGTGCAAAAGCACACAAACCCTTTCTGGATTGAGATGGCGGTGCTCACCAAGCGATCATTCACGAACACGAAGCGGATGCGGGAGGGCAGCCAGAGGCGGAGCTCGGAGGCCCAGCGGAGGGTGGAGGGTGGTGGGCAGGACTGACCAAGCTGCTGTGAGTCTTTTCTGCTTTCAGTCTGTTACTTTGTATTGGAGTTTTCTTTTACAATTGCTTTTTTCGCCTCTCCCCTTCATCTTCTTCATCAGTCTGCTGCTTTGTATTGGAGTTTTCTTTCCGCCTCTCCCCTTCATCTTCTTCATTGGTAGGCACTGAGCAGGAGCAGCCGAGCATGGGAGCATCCGGCACGGAGCTGGCTGTGCATCCGGCACGGGAGCGGGCCGGCACGAATCCGGCACGTCACGAGCCGTGCCGGGTGTGCTAAATAACCGTGCTCCGTGCTGTGCCGGGCGGATGCAAAGCACGAAGAGGTCATGCCGAGCACGACGCGATTCTAGATCGTGCCGTGCTCGGGTCGGCCTGAGCACGGTCTGTTTGCACCTCTAGCCCCAACAAGCACCTCATGTGGATAAAAACCTATACGTTGTAAACCCTATTTTCTTTTAAAAAAATATTATTATAATATTAAAATAAAATAAAATAGAAAAGAAAAAAATAAAAAGGATAAAGGAAAAACAACAATTAAAAAATAAAATATAGAAAAATAAAAAAAAGAAATTAAAAACCCACCCGCAGCATGTGCGGTGAGGGGGCGAGGGCCTGACGAGGGCTTTAAACCCCATAAACAGAACGACGCTCTGTTTCCGGAGTGGACGAGGGCGGCAAAGCTCAAATCTCTCCGACAACTGGCATTTGCAACGGTGTAGTGGCGAGGCGTGGAGGCAGCTCAGGTAAACTGGAATCAAGTGGGGAAGTGGTGAATGGGGGGACACCCTATTTCCGTCAATTTCACTGGCGAGGAGCGAGGTGATCGTTCCTCCCACCGCGGTGAGCTCTCTGAAGGTGAATCGACTCCTGTGAAGTCGATTTGAAGTGGTGGCCGTGGCGTTGAAGGCGCGGCGGCGACTGGAAACGGAGTTGGGTGGCGCGGCAGAGGAGGAGACATGCACCGGTGGGTCATGGGAGCTCCTGAGCTCTACTGGCGGCGAGAAGAGGTGGCCGGAGGGTCGAGGAAGGTGCGGCGAGATGGTGTTCATGGTTCAGGTGTGCTTGCAGCAGTGAATGGGCGACGATCGGCGGTACAGTAGCGGTAATTTCGAACGATGTCGAAGAGGCAGACAAACGCGACGGTGCGTGCATAGCACATGGGTTGGGCCGATTCAATCCAATTCGGTTCAAAAACTGCCGGTTCAACGGTTCGACATGATTTTCACTCGGTTTCATGATTTTACATTCGGTTCCATTTGGTTCAACGTTGCTTAGGGTTTGTTGGTGAGTTTTAAGTTCTGAGAAATTTATTTAGAATTTTTTTCAAATTATAGGTTCTGTCATGCCTCGACCCACCTGTCGGAAACGTGGCAACCGCCGTATGCGCCCAAAAGACCCATACAAGGCATTTGGTAATAAATATTGTCCATACACATAATCAACACAGCTGAATATACAATTAAATCACTTATACAACCCTACTAACACAGTCCCGATATACCTACTATAATTTTATAATAACAACATCAATAAATAGAACTAAATCCATCGATATTCCTCATCTTCATCAAATATCCCGGTCAGTCATCTAACAACCTGCACACATATTGAACGTGGTGTGCTCTGCCTTACAGCCTAGTGTGAAATTACGACTCGAAATCGAAATAAGAAAATCAAAAACTAGGAGGAGTACTCTAGGATGCCTTTGGTTTATTAATTATGATTTTTCCTTTGATATGTAAATTTCATGACCTAAAACAGTATAATATAATAAATAAATATAAACATGCATATCACTAGATGTCACCTAAGTTGTATCCAGTGTTTATGTCATCTATATTGTAATATGACTTTAAGTCTCAAGACTCGGATTGTCAGCCTATGCTTAGTGAATACCTAACCGATAAAAATAACAACCCTAGGATCCAGACTAGTCATCCGACTGTTAGCAGAACGTCCTGGATGATAACCGCGTGGTCTACGGATCCACTGTCCAAGGCGTCGCATAGGGAATCACCTTCCCAGTCCAATAGCAGTCGACGTTGATCGGGATAAACACACATCCGCACAATGGGCTGTGGCAATCCTGTCTCCATCGGTGCCAAGTCCACGGTAGGGTTCATCCTCGCTAGCCATCTCAGGACTATCACGGGGTCGCCTACACGACATCCGTGTGGGTATAAATTTTCGGGTAGGAACCTACTCCATATTTCCAGTCTAGTATGACCTTGGAGTTGTACGGTCTCTTCCCTTACTAGCTCCTAGTGTCTAAGCTATGTATCGCCTCGGGAGTGGTGCGAAGAGAGACATCACCATTTTGACCATCGACGGTATGCGGTGGTCGACCGGGGTATAAGGGGAATACCCTTTTCTGTCTAAATTACAGTGATATCTCCAAAGAGATTCTAACATGTCATTCTATATATCTATGTCTGCATGGTAGTTGTTTTAAACATAACATAAAAAATATTAAAGCATGCACGACAAGATTGTACAACATGTTAAATGAAATATATCATGTCATTCATGTTATACAAAATAAATTATACTAACATGCGTACGTACAAAATCTTAACAAACATTATATATTTTATCATATTTAGGACATTCAAGAATTTCCTAAGAAAACCTCAGCAAGAATTTCCTAGCTTGAATAAATCCTACATCGATGAACCAACGCGCCTGATTTAGCGGTTTACTCTTCGGAACCAACCCACGTAAAATAAATCACCCTGACGCACCATTCGAATTGCGTATCAACAATAGTCCTAAATAACACAATTATTTAAAATAAAATTTATTTTATTTTTCCATAAAATAAATAAAATAGAAATTTATCAATCTAACTTATACAATTATCCTAGTTAATTATCACTTAATAAGCATATATTTAAATTTACGAACTAATGTTCAATTTAGGGGTGCATAATTAATAAACTCATGTTTATCTATTGGGCCCATGTCCACATTTTTGGCCCAAATAAATTATTAATAAATTAATTAAAGTAATTACTACATTTAATTAACCCAATCTAAGCAAACAAGTTGAAAATTAATTATATCTAATCATTCAATTATTAATTAATTGAATTTTAATTTTACTAATTAAACTAATCACAATGTTAAATTGAATTAATTAAACTTAAATAAATTTTATCAAACTTATACTCATTTAAACCCAAACATATGATCTAGCCCAAGTCACCCACGGACCCAATTAAAATTAATAAAATTATTAAATCTTAATTAACTCAATTAAGCATCTAAATTAGGTTTACTCAATTTAATAATCATCTAATCCAATTTATTAACCCAATTTAATTCAAGTCAAAATTGACCTAGTCAACTAAAATTGATCATGTTGACTATTAATAAAATTTTAATTTATCATTATCCAACCCAATTCAAGTTGTCAGCCCAATCCAATTGGCCCAAATTTGGGCTCATGAAGATTAAATTGGATTTTGGTTTAATATTGACCCGGTCAACGCTGACCGGTCAACATTGACCCGGTCAACGCTGACCGGTCAACATTGACCCGGTCAACGCTGACCGGTCAACATTGACCCGGTCAACGCTGACCGGGCAACATTGACCCGGTCAACGCTGACCCGGGCAACATCAACCCGAGTTGACCACCTCTTAACCCATTTAGCTTAACTTGAGTCCGACCCAAGCCCCAGCTGGGTCGGTTCGATCCAATCACCTTCTAACTATGCTAATTCGAGTCAGACTTGAGTTTGAGTTAAATTTGAGTTAACTATAAGTTCGGTTGACTTGGTTCCACCCAATCAAGTTCATTAAAATTAACCCATATGCCAAAACATAGTTAGATTAACTAAATCTTGATTAATTACCACTAAACATGCCTAAATAAATCACTAATCGCGATTAAGGAAGAAAAGAAACGCTACCTCAGCTGAACCCTTCTCCCTCGCCGGAAACCTAGCCGCCGGCCGCCGGAACCCTAGCCGCCACCTCGCCGGAGTTCGCAAAATCCGACGGCCGACCCACACGTCGGCGACGATGACGACCCCAGTCCCGCGCTGGAGGTAGGGAGCGCTCTGCAATGTTGGGCGTTCGTGAGATCCGACTGGCAGCGTGGTGGCGATCGTCCGACCACCTGCAGGCGGCGCTGTCGACGATAGTCTCGACGGTTCGACAGGAAGGAACAATACGACGGAAAATCTACTCATCTCCGAGCTCGCGAAGACCCAGCGGAGGCGGACTGAGTAGTGGCCGACGGGAGGGAAGAATGCGCAGTTTTTCCCTTTGTCGACTCACCGGTGGACCTCTCGGCTGCATCGACCAAATCGACCCAGCGGAGGTTGAAATCTCGGGGAGTCGACTCCTCCCTAGCTCGCCGGAGGCCGTAGCTGCTCGCCCTTGGCGTTCGGAGTGGCGGATCGGCAGCCATACAATGGGGCGACCGGCGGCGGCGTCTGCTCGTGGAACAAGGGAATGCAGTGGGAAGGAGTCGCACGACAACAGGCCTCCGTCGAGCAATCCACGCTGTGGCGGAGAGTGATGGGTGGTGGCGAATGGCGGGCCGGGGATGGTAGACGCAGTCGAAGGGTGGCGGACGACAGATGGCGGCTGCTACTCCCGCGAAGAGGGAAAAGGGGGAAAAGGGGTTGCGCCGCAGGGATGCTTCCGACGAGCTCCTCTTTTCACGACGAGAAAGGTGCACGGCGGACGACGGTCAGCAGGCGGCAGGCGACGAACAGCGGCGACGGACGATAGACGAAATAAGAGTGGCGCCGGCGCTGCTCTGCTGCGGGTGAGGGGTGGGGGTCGACGCTGTCGCGAGGCGAAGAAGGAGAGCCTTGCAAGTGGGAAGAGCCCTCGACTCTTCTCGCTCGCGTCGGCTCCTCAAACCGGACCAAGCTGGTTTAGCTGGACCGGTCGGCTGGCCGGTGCATTTGAATCGGACCGAGAAATTTTTTTTTTTCAAATCAAGGGGTAGGGGTTTACAGGTTCGGTTTTTCAATTATTTTTAGTTGGGTTCAGGATTTTGAGTGCATTAATTTTGTTAGAAAAATCTAAAATAATTTGTGATGCTATGTTATGCTTGAATATAATTTTCGTGATTTAATTAGAATTTTTTCAAAATTATTTAGTGTGATTCTTAATTTAATTAAGATGATTCAGGTTAATTTAGGTTTTAAATCGATTATTTTTATATTATATGTCATGCCCCGACCTGCAGATCGAGCACGTGACAACCACCGTATGGATCTGGAAACCCATACAAAGTATGAGATGTACATCAGAAGTCACTATATATAATAACAATCTCAATACAGTCTGCATTTACAGTCCCTTTTGTACAGTCCCGATATAGATCTAATGCATTACTACGTTTGATAATAAATGAATCTTCATACGAATGAAGAAAACTTTCGACGTCCTACTCGTCATCAACGATCTCGACTCTTATCCCAAGACCTGCACACACATTGAACTCGGTGCGCTCAGCCTTGCGGCCTAATGCAAAATTACGGCTTGAAATTGTAGTTAGGAAATCAATACTAGGGGAAAGATTCTAGGATGTCTTTATTTTATTAAATATCACATTATAAGTTGGTATAGTAGATGATGTCATCAATAATTCATGCAAAGTATAAGAGTACACCTAGTCATATGTCTCTAATTATTATCTATGTTGTCAACTATGTTTGTGTCACTTACAAATATCATCTAGAATTTTTTCTTTATCTTTGTATCAAATATCTTAGGCCGCCAGCCTATGCTTAGAAAAATTCCCCCATCGAGGATTTCCCATAAGTCCATTAGTGCGGTGTCATTCTACATCTCTACCTAGACCCACTGTACTGATGTTGGCGAAGAGGACGGGGGACCGCATATCTCTCTCTACTATTTCGTCAGTCGTACCCTACACCCCGTCCCAGCGAAACATCGTGCCCCTACTTCCTCCCCGGTCTCCGTAAGGACAACGACAATCTGGGTAGTACTACACACTGCCCGCAAGCAGGGTCACCTCACACTTAATTTATCCTCAGTCATGGCTAACCAAAATCATAATAATCCTAGGATCCGGACTACTCATCTGATCATCCGCAGAACGTCTAGGATGATAGTCATGTGGTCTACGGATCCACTGTCCAAGGCTTAAGAGAGTCACCATCACAACTAAAAAATAATTGATGTTAGTCGAGTTGACCGACAATCCGCACAATGGGTTTGAGGTACCTCGACCATATTTTTGCTGAATCATTGTAAGATTTATCTCCGCTAGCCATATAAGGACTATCACGGTGACGTCCAATCATCACACGTGCGGGTAATAGTATTCAGGTATGGACCCACTCCGCTTTCTGGTCTATCTTGACCCTAGAGTTACTCTAGTCTATTTTCCAACCAGCTCCCAGTATCTAAGCTACTTGTAGCCTCAAGAGTGGTGTTGGTGAGTAGACATCACTATTCAAACATTAACAATTCATCATGTCATCTAAGGTGCATTGTTAACACCCTCTAATTGTAATTTAGTAATGTCCCTAGGAGGTGCTAGTATCATGTGTTTCATATGTCTCTATACTAGAGTGTTATGAATTATCTTGATACTATCTCCTATGCAATGATTTAAGTTTTTAATATTTAATTTCATAGTTTTTCATATGACAGTAATATAATTTTCAACACGTATGAAAAAATAAATAACATGTAGGAGAGCTAATAACGAATGACAAGTAAAGTTAGGTATCATAGCATATGACATATCAATTATTTTTAATAGGGTACTAAATCTAGCATGTATATTACATGACATTTAGCAAACATAAGTTCTAATTATTTTTAAGGCATTCAAATCTTTCCTAATAGAATATTATTAAGATTCAACCTAGCATGAATATAATCCTACTACGATGAATCAACGCATCTGATTGAAGTATAAGCTTTAGAACCAATCCATTGAAGCTCAGAGGTATCAACCGTAAAGTAGCTCACATGCCAAAATAATATTCCTAAATAATAAAATTTATTTAGAACAAATTGAATAATATTTCTACGAATTATTCAAATAGAAATTTAATTAATTGAGAACCAAAGTTATCAAATTACTTTGGCTTTATCCAAATTAATTATCTAACCCAATTTATGTAACCAACCGAGAACCAAATAAATTTCAATTTAATTAAGCTCTAATTTACTTGAGGTCCAATCTAATCTACCTAGCTTATAAAGCCTGTAAATCCTATTTTTATAATAATAATAATAATAATAATAATAATAATAATAATAATTTTTATAGGAAAATAAAAAATATAAAAATAAGTAAAGGAAAATAAAATGGAAAAAAAATATAATAATAATAATAATAAATTAAGAGTTTTAGAAAAATAATAATAATAACATTTTTAATATTAAATTAGTAAAATAAAATAGATGTAATAATATATGGTTAATAAATGAAATAAAATATTATCTTAAAAGGTTTTTATAGATTAGGTTAAAATAGGGAAAAAAGAAAATAATATAAAATAATAATAAATTAATATAAAGGGTGAATAAAATAAATAGAAAAATAATAGATAAAAATATAAATTAGATAAAGATGATAATGATAATAATAATAGAAATTCTAGAAAAAATATAATTTTATGATAAGATTAAATTTAATAAAATACATATATAAAAAATCACCAGTGGCGAGTGGGATTTAAACCCCCGGAAACAGGGCAATGCCCTGTTTCCGAAATTTCCGGCGACGATGGGGTGTTCGGGCTCCGGTGAACTGCTCGTTTGGCGAGGGGAGGTTCTGTCGGAGTCGAGGCAACGGTGTCGGAGCCGGTGGTGCGCAGAGGGGGCACCAGCGAGCTGCGAACAAAGGAGGCACGGTGACGGTTTACACCCGGAATAGAGGCGGCACCCTGTTCCGGCTATCGTGCTTGGGGGAGGCCAAAGAACTCTAGTGAGAGGTGTGGGGCGGTCGAAGGAAGGGTTAGCCGAAGCTGGGTGGCGGATTCGGGGCCGGCGATGCATTGCGGCGGCTCCGTTGAGCGAAAATCCGTTGGGAAGCGGCGGAAGCAGAGGCGGTCGTGGGGAAACCCTGCTCTCCGTCGATCGCACCGGCGAAGAGTGTGGGCTTCGTTCTTTCCCTTTGAGGTGAGGTGTTTGGTATTGGTTCGACGCTAGAGGAGTCGATAGGGAGCGGAGACAATGGCTTTAGGTGTTGGGAGTCGGCTGCCGGCGGGAGGCATGCGGTGCGGCGGAAACTCCATTGCACCGGCATTTGGGAAGGTTGGAAGCCCTGCTGGCGGTGAAAGAGGGTGAAGGCGGTTGAGGAGAGGAGGTCCGCAGAGTTCCGGCGGGTTGCAAGGGCAAACGTGTCACGCCCCGACCCACCTGTCGGCCACGTGGCAACCGCCGTATGAGCCCAACGGACCCATACAAGGCATCAAGTGATACATACCATCCATATACATCATTTATGCAGCGGAATTTACAATTTAATTATCTAACTCAACATTTCCTAACATAGTCCCGATAAACCCACTACAATTCTATAATAAAAGACATCGAGAAATAAAAATAGATCCGTCGACGGACTTATCTTCATCAAATCTCTCGGGCAGTCATCTAACACACCTGCACACATGAGGAAAAGTGGTGTGCTCAGCCTTGCGACCTAGTGCGAAATTACGGCTCTACCGAATAAAGAAATCAAAGGCTAGGAGGAGTATTCTAGGATGTCTTTGGTGGTTAATCGTCATTTTCCATTCGATTTGTGTACATCAATTTATCGAAAGCAGTAAAACAACATAAATAAAATACTGATATATAACTCACTAGATGTCCCCTACATTGTATCTAGTGTCAATGTCAATCGTATGTCACCTACATCATAATCATACTTTGAAGCTATAAAACTCGGGCTGCCAGCCTATGCTTAGTGAATACCCTAGCTAAGAGTATCAGTAAGCCCATCAGTGTCTTTCTGTCTCTGTCTCTACCTATGCCTGCCGCACTGATGTTGGCGGAGAGGACGGGTGACCCAGTTTCCCTCTCAATTGTTTCGCTAGTCGCCGACCATGCCTCCCCTAACGAAACCGTCGTGCCCTTACATCCTCCTCAGATTCCGTAGGGGCCACGACACCCATGTAGTACTACACGATGTCCGTAGACAAGGTCGCCATATACAATGTCATCGGCCACGGCTAGCCGGAATAACCACCCTAGGATCCGGACTACTCATCCGATCGTCTGCAGACGTCAAGGGTGATAGCTGTGCGGTCTACGGATCCACTGTCCAAGGCGTCGCATGTGGAATCACCTTCCCAGTCCAGTAGCAGTCGACGTCTATCGAGATTTGGCGCACATCCGCACAAAGGGGATGTGGCAACCTCGACTCCATCGGTGCCACGTCCATGGTAGGGCTCATCCTTGCTAACCATCTCAGGACTATCACGAGCTCGCCTAAACGACACTCGTGCGGGTGAAGATTTCGGGTAAGGACTTGCTCCATATTTCCAGTCTAACATGACTATGGAGTTTGTACAGTCTCCTACCCTACCAACTCCCAGTGTATAAGCTATGCATAACCTCGGGAGTGGCGCTCCCAGTATCTAAGCTATGCATCAACCTCGGGAGTGGCGCCTAACGGGACGTCACCATTTTGACCTCCGTCGGGTCGCGGCGGTCAGCCGGGGCATATGGGAAAGACCCCTTTTTTTGTCTAAGTGGCGGTGACGTCGCCAAATGTTCTAACATGTCGCATGTATTATCTATGTCCGCATGATAGTTATTTAACACAAGCAAGGAAATCAATACAGCATGCAGGACACAGATTTAGAACATGTTAGATAAAATAAACTACACTAACATGCATACAAGTCAAATCTTATCAAGCATTATGTTTTATCATATTTAAGACATCCAAGAATTGTTCCTAAGAAAACCCCAGCGGGAATTCCCTAGCTTGAATAAATCCTACCATCGGAGAACCAACGCACCTGACTTGGCGGTTTACTCCTCGGAACCAACTTGCGGTCTGCCTCGATCCACGTGCCGTCATTTACGCATTTTTATATTTTCCTATCAATTATTCAACGAATTTTAATTCTCAATCTTGAAATAATTTCTCAAATCTCTCTTCACCATTACTCTTAGAATGATCTCTAGAATCACCCCAATTTTTTTCCCAAGTTCGCCGGAAAATTTCTCCGGCGGTCGTCGGAAAGTTCACCGGAAAGTTCGCAGAAACCCTCGCCGGCGAAGTTCTTCGATCAGCACCAATATTGGTACCAATCGAAATCTCTCTTCATGAGGATTCCAAAAATCATATTTGCCCCAATTTTTATAGCTCATATGCGATCAATTTCACCGATTAAAATTTTTGGCGAAATCCTAAAGTTAGGGTTTTTAGCTCGCCGGCGGCCAATAGCCCTCAACTCCGGTACCAATGGATAGCTCTCGTCAAGGAGAATCCATAGGTACCAAGTTTGCAAGGTTTCACGGCCGGAATGGCCGGTAATCGCCGGAGCAAGCTCCGGCGATGAAACCCTCACCGCCGACGCCTCTCACGCGATTTCTCCCTCATCTCTATACCAAATTTAGGCATCTTAGTATCAAAATGAAGATGAGGTCGAGATCTACCTGTGGCTAAAATTTGGGAGCCTAATTCGATGTGGTTTCGCCGGAGCATCAACGGGAAAAATGGTCGCCTTCACCGTCGCCGCTGCGGAGGAGGAGAGAGAAGAGAGAGAGGAAGAGGAGCACGCGCGAGGTCCAAATTAATTAGAATTTTTTTTATTTGTTAATTAAAATCTTAAATCCTAATTAAATCTTAATTATTTAATTGACCGATCAAACGACGTCCAAATCACGATCCGTCTGCGTCGTTGGATTTCTTATCAAAAATACTATATGATGGTATAATTTTCACATCAAAATCTCATACTTCAAAAATTCATATGATTTTACAAATAAGTACTTTAAAGAATTTCTTTTACGATTAAACCCTCCAAATACTAAAATTACTATATTGCTCTTATTCAAAAATCACGGGTCTCACAAAACGGGCAATGATCGACGGTTGATTCGGCGCTGGCACTCGATGAGATCGAGCGCAGCTCAAGTGGGGAAGAAGATTTCGACCATGCATGCGACGCATGTGCGGTGGGTCGGCTCGACCCTGTTCAGCCGGTCTGGTCCGGTTCAGCCTCAGATCGGTTAAGCTACGGTTCAATGTGTGTTTAGTCGATTTTCACGGTTCTACCACCGATTCGTTGTGGTTCAATGTTTCTAGAGCTTTATTGGTGCGTTTTGAGCATTGAGGAATTTATTTAGAATTTTTAATAAGTGCAGTTTTTGAGTTATTTTAGGTTGGGTTCAGGATTTTGAGTAAGTTAACGAAGTCAGAAAAATCTAAAATAAATTATGATGCTATCTTATGCTTAAACATATTTTTCATGATTTAATTAGAATTTTTCAAGATTATTATAATTTGATTTTTGATTTAATTAAGATAATTTGGATAAATTTAGGGTTTAAATAAATTAATTGTGTATTATATGCATAAAGAAATATTTTGGTAAGTATTATGACATTTAAATTGCATTAATTGGGATTAAAATAATTTATTTAAAATTTTCATAGAATTAATGAATTTAGGAAATTGTAAATTGAGATAATTGAATTATTTAGATTTTTCTAATTAGTAAAATTGAATAATTTAAAATTTTATAAATTAAATGGATATAATTAGATTTTTTACATAATTACTAAAAGTATTTTTAGAATTAATTAATGTGATATATATTGATTGAAATTTTTGGATATAATTAAAAGTATTAAATTGGATATTATTTTATAGGTTGTTTATGTTTGATAATGTTGGATGGTGATTATTAATAGAATAGATGATTTGTTGATCATAAGAAATTAAATAAAATACAAAAAATAATGTGAGGATGTGAGTAGAAGGGTAAATAGAAGATCCTTGTTTGAGTTGTATGATTTATGATTTTTGGATGTATTTATTTTATCTTAGGAAATTGATTGATGTGCTGTTGCTTGACAAATCACGGCCAAGCTGTGATTTGTGTTGGAGTAAGAAGGAATTTCTGTGCTTGGTTCATTGTTTGATTGCTTTTAAGAATCACAGCCAAGCTGTGAATTCATGCTTGATTTTGCTTGGAGACTCAGGTGAGGATTTATGGTTTCAGATTTTTAGTCTACTATAGTGTTGAGTCCTAAGGGTCATTGTCATTTATTGTACATGCTGATAAGTGCTTATTGTCATTTATTGTACATGCTGATAAGGGTCATTGTCATGTGATTTGATGTGATTTTTTTTTTTTTAAGTGTGACATGCCAGTATATAGATATGATTCTATCGTATGCATGTCATTGATGATTATGCTCATGTTATGTGATATTTGATATGTTCATGTGATGCTAGAGATGTAGAGACATTTAGCAAGACATAGAATATGATAACATGAGACATGACCAGAAACACTTTAGGTACATGTTATGACAACACTTAGAGTGATCTTACTTAACATTTAATCGAGAATTTTTGGACATCTTAGGGTCATGATAACCTAGGAGATGACATTAGGTTCTTAGTTGGATAAGTTGCCAACATGTGGTGAGGAGCCTTATGCTTGCACGCTCGGTTGACTTAGCCTCAGATATTTTGGTATAGCCAGGATCTCACTTCGGTGTAGAACTCAACTTATTTGGGCTACTACAAGGAAGATGTGTGCTAGGAACAATACTGTGTCATGTACTACTAGTGCTAGGGAACCTGATCACACTGACATGCTCAACGATGTGGGTCCCTGAGTAGTCCAGGTTCATTGGTAGCATATGTGGTGGATCTCAACTTGTCAAGCTGTAGATGGGTGGATTTGGTGGTTTTGTATGGTGATCTTGTCATGGGGCAGAATTACAGCGCTGTAAGGTACTTGTATTGCATAGAAGGGGTGCCGTGGTCACCAGCTCCTTCTGCCAACGTTAATGTACAGGCATCTAGGATAGAGATGTAGAGTTAACACTGACGAGTTCAGGAAAAATCCCTGACGAGGGTTTTACCTTGAACATAGGATGGCTGCCTTAGGAGTAGTACTGAATAACTTATGATATATTGGTTAATATGATATGAGCTTTTAAGATTTAAGTTATAAATACAGTTTTTAGTATCATGTTCACATGCCTTGTTTAAATAATGTAACTACTACATTGATATGTTAAGTATTGTTATATATTATGTCATGTTAATTTAAATGTGTGATTTGGTAGATATATTTTTTTGTTGGTTTGTACAATAGCTTATGTCCATTTTTAGGGTGCTCTCTCTGTAGCCTCACTGAGTTTTACGACTCAGATGTGCATATTTTTTCTTATTGCGCAGGTCACAAGTTGGCCACTTGTATGGGGAAGCGAAGGAGAACATAACTATGATGGAATAGAATTTATTTTAGAAATTTAGATAGAGATTTGATCTGTAATATTGATATTAAATATAATTTAATTTTGCTTCCGTTATATTTAATTAAAATAATTGTGATGCTTTGTGATACTTTTAAGCCTTGTATAAGTTGTGGTGGGGAAGTGCAACTTATAGGGCGATTGTCACGTACCCAAAGATGGATTCGTGACGTGACAAAGCCGAAGTCAAATTTCATAGCCTAGATAAATAATAATATATTTTAATTATTTAAATTAACTCAAATTATCATGCTTGAACTAACTAGTATTTATGTAATCAAATTATTATTCTATTTAAATAATCAAATCAAAATAAAATTTTAATTTTATTTTATTAAACTGTTTAAAATTAATCATCAATCCTAATCTTCTGTAGTCATCACAAATTAGATCAAGTCATCTTTGGACCCAAATCCATGGTATCTGCCCAAATTTATCTTAGAAGCCCAACCTCTTAAAACATTAATCCTTATTCATCAACTCCAACTTTATTAAATTAGTCAAAGTCAAATCCTAAATTAATTATTCCCTATTTAAATTCCATATCAAAACATGTTTATTAGCTAGGTGGATTTAACAATATCTTTACTAGTGCATACCCTACTGGAGGAGAAGGGAGAGAGTAGAATATGAAAGTGAGGAGGTGGGGGAGATTATAGCATGACAATTAACATGGTTCGTCAACATGAATTGAAATCAAGTAGAAGGTGAAGGATTCCCCTATGTGGTCATAGAATTTAAAACTGGGCATGCAACCAACATCTACATCAATTGAAATCAAGGGCATGTAATCAAGTAAAAGGATTCACCTCAGCAAGGTCAATTCCGCGGGCGCAATGAGGCTTCTTCCCAAGTCAGGTGGCAGTGAACAAAGGGCTATGAGCCCTGGAACAGGGGAAAATAGAGAATGTGGGAGCGCATGAGGAATGAGCATCAATCGGACGTCTCCGGCGAAGACGCCTCCCTTGACGGGTGAAGAAGAAATCCGGTGGGGTGGATGCGTTGAGCTCGACAGATGCTTGCCGTAGGTGTCAAATCCACACTGCAACCTCGACCTCGACATGGATTTTTGCCGTAGGTCAGCGGGGTGATGATGGAACCTATCGACGATTTGTGTCCCTTGGGCGAATGCGACAAATTCAACAGGAGGTGGCCGACGGCGAAGAGGATTGGGGGCACTTTAGAGAGGTTCCGTTGAGACGAATCGAAGCTAGCCGACAGCTTGTCCAATGGAGGAGGAAGACGATGGAACGACGGCGAGCAAGATCCGCCGGTGTGATGTGACTCCGTAGAAGGGGATCGAGGAGGAGACAAAGTCGAGCAAGGAGATCTCCATGATGTCAGGAAACAATAGCGATTGATGAGCAAAGCAGCACACCAAGGTGGTGACTCCGGCATCGCTGGTCACAGAAGGGGGAATTAGGAGGAGAAGTCAGTGATTCACATCGCGAAGGCGGTGGCTCAATCGTCATCAAGGATCACCAATGAACTCTGCGACGACGCCGTCGGATGCAGGTCGGGGCTCACGTCACACGATGGATTTGGGGACGAGGGATTAGGGCACACACTCGAAATGGGAAAGCTGGAGCAAGTGGGAGGAAGGAAATAATGAACATGGGGCGCACGTGCTCACAAAATCTCATTTTTGCCCTCATCTTGTTCACTTATTTGCAATGCCAATCATTTCTCCGGTTTACCCTCTTCATTTCAGCTTATTACAATATTAAATTTTTTTTTACTTTTTTATTTTTTTAAAAATTCATCCCTTCACTTCCCATTAATTGCCAATGGTTTTTTTTTTTGTTTTTTTTTTATTTTATTAGTTGAGGTTTACAAGTACTCTCTCTGATCCTCCAAAAATATAGTCATCTTAAGGTATCATACAATTATAGGAGATTAACTTGAACACGACATGATATTATAGATGGTTAGTATTTTGATCTTTGGATCTCATGATCTTCATTTGAACCCTATGAAACTTCTACTTTATATTTTCAATTTATGCTAGTTGTAATATAGGTAGTCATTTACAAAAAAAAAAAAGGCCCAAACTATACATAGCTTGTTCCATATTGGAAAGAAAGAGATAAAAAAATGCGGATTAACATTGACGACTGCATTTGGCTAAACAACCAGAAAAAAAAATGCAAATGAGGTTGTATCAGAAGTTAAAAATATAATTTAGAAACATGCTCACATTAAGGTTGACTGACTGATATGTAGGAGTATGAAATAATAAGGCAAAGTCAAATTCAATTGGAGCAGGAAGTAACAACATGTCATCATGCTGAAGTGTCAGAAATAAAGTTGCAAAAATGAAATTTCTAAAAATATCAATGGAAGTTGATCGAAACTAAATTTTGTAGAAGATATAGTAGTTAAAGTATAAAGTAAAAGCAATGGGGAAATTGAACGAACTTAAGTAGAAATAGTAATTAGATATGAGTTTAGAAATAATGCATGAATTTTGTATGATGATAAATTGTAAATGGATTGATTGCTGCCGAGAATAAATGGAAGTTGACTAAACTGCAAAAAAACATCAAGTTGCATTAATGGGTATATGATGATAAGTTGCAAATGGATTGAGTCATGGTAGAAAGTAAGCTTTACTCACAAGCTGAGAAAAGAATAAAATGACCGAGTGGACTCTTGATGTAAAAGGACTACATCCAAGTTTGTAGATGCAGAAATAATGCAATTGAGTCTAAGTTGTTAAACGTACTGGATATGAATTGCAAAAGCATTGATTAAAATAAAAGATGTCAATAATACATGCGGCTATTGAGGATATCAACATGTGCATCAACATATGCTAGAGGTACTAAGAAAACTACAGTATTCAAAATTTAAAGAGAAATAAAGAAGAGTAAGGAAGTAGAGTTATTGTAGAATCTACAGGCAGTTGAAATATGAGTTAGTTGCGAGCTGCCTTGATCAAATAAGACTAAGAAATTGACCAACTATATTTAATGATACTCATGACAATGAAGGACTCTTCTAAGTAAAGAATTGAGTTAATACAGGGGAGTTACAAAAATAAAAAGGAGTAAAGAAAACTGCCGACAATAGGCAGAATTTGACTGAGGAAATAGCTTCATAAAAAGCTATAAACTGCAGAAAAGGACTAAGGAAATAACTGTAAAGAAAACTACAAAAAGATGTAACTACACAAGAAGCTGCAGAAATATTCAATAAAATGAGCTACTCTAAAATGCAGGAATCTGCACTTAGACAAGTTACCAAGAAGTATTGCAGAAAATTGCTTGACTAATAAGTTATCCGTATCTATAAGAAATATGAAGCAAGTGACAACTACTTAAAGTTCAGAAGAGATTAAGTATGACTTGATGAACTACTTGAAAAAGTGCAGAGGATATTAAGTATATATCGATGGAAGAGTGCAAGTATACTATTGATGACAGCTACATTAAGCTGCCTTGATACATAAAAATACGGAATGAAGGGAAAATTGTAAAACTGAAGAAGACACCATTATGTGGCTAATCAATATGACTGTAGAAAATTTGAAATGAATATGAAACATGGAGAACTGCAGAAGTTGAGAAAAAATTAAAACGCAATAGGTTGCAAAGCAGAAGATGCACTTATGAAGTTAGTCAATATAACTGCAAAAACTATAATAGAGAAAGAAAATTTGATGAAAATAAATTGACTGCTGTCAAGATTTAGCAAGTGAGCATCTAAACTACAGAAATATACAACAAGCAAGGAAAATGAAGAGAACTACAGTATGAGTAAATAGAAATGTCAAGCTATATATACAGGCTGAATATGTGAAATAAGGCTACAAATAGAGTATAGAGTCGCAAATAGGGTATACGCAAAAGCTATAAGTATTGCACATGGAGTTGCAAGTGTAAGGAGCTTATACAAATAACATACTTAATGACTATCAAAATATTAATTTTCAATCCAAGAATTTTGATAATAACCCAAAATGATTGGAATTTTATTTTATTTTATAAACTAAACCATAATGTTATTAACTTAGCAATCCCCCCCAACAAAACACATGGTACTAAGTTAAAAGTAATTCACTAAGTAAAAGTATTCTTAAGTTTATCATAGATCCAATTCCTAATAAAAGTTTACCGAGTAGAATAACAAAGATATCTAAAGATGTAACCAGGCAATGGGTCATCGATATATGTGCTCAGGTCATCATTGGCCAGGTCTAGATCATCGGTATCTATGTCCGGATCATTTTATGCATCTATGCTATCCAACGCGAAGGAGCATGCTAGGTACATGGTGACGGCCTCTAGAAGTATTGGCCCTATCTAATGGTAAATCCTCTAGTCGGTGCTGGGGCAGGAGCTGTTGGGAGCAGCCGCAGCCGACAGGAGCTGTTGGGAGCAGATGATGTTGATTGTTGGAAACCTCTCTTCTGGCTGCGTTGTGGGCAATTTACTTGGATGTGCCCTTTCTGGCCGCACTGGTAGTAAGAAATCCCTCAACATGGTCTGGTGTGGACCTTGTTGCAAAGAGAACATGGAACCAAGTAAGGGGCACGATATATTTGAGTAGGCCCTAGCGATGGTGATGGTCGGTGAGTCTGACTCAGTAGGTTGTGTGTGATCATCTCTTGAGCGAATAGACCACTAAATGGAGTCCCCCTAGCTGTCGAGGTGATCGATGATACCGCAGTGACCTACTGGTCAGTTTGAGCGCCTCGACCCTTCTGTGACCCTAGTCGTTTCCTCTTATGATTCTCATTCTACTTGTGGCTCGCTAGAATAAATCTCTCGGCCATAAGGGCTTTATCCGCGACCCTCTGGAACCCAACTGTGTCTAATAATCCCACGCTCAATCGAATAGGGTCATCTAGTCCTTCGATAAATAGAAAGTGGCGGTAGTCTTCTGATGGGATTATCTCTAGTATGACGGATGCTAACCTATTGAAATCCGCTGCATACTCAGATACGGATCTGCCCCTCTGTGCGCACTTTAAAAACTCCTATCTCTTTAGATTTTTCTGTATCGAGGTATCATATCGCAAGTGAAACTCCTCCTAGAAGCTAGCCCAAGTCAGCTCGGTAGTAGAACGAGCCTCCAGGTCCTCCCACCATTTCTCAGCATCTCCTTCCAACAAGTGGAGTGCTATGCTAAGTTTGTCCTTATCCGCCAGCTCTAACCCGATGGCGATTCGGCGAACTTTGTTCATCCAAGCTCGGGCCACCTGCGGGTCTGAAGATCTAGAGAAATATGCACAACCCAACTATCTAGCATCTTGCAGCCAGGATACTAAAGATTTACCAATGCGAGTGCCTTTTGAGGAGTTTGGCATCGTGGTGATACCTCCTTTCGATGGGGTTTGATAAACTGACTGCACACGGGTCACTGGTCAGACTACTGAAGAGATAACTATATCTTCCAAGCCCTTGACTGGTGCTGTCTCAGATGTGCTATCCAATGTAGTAGGTGTATCAGCTGGAGTAGTGGTTACCGGAATGACTAGCGGCACTGCTGATACAAGGTGGGCTTCAGGTGGTGGAGAAGATACTACGGTCTCCAACTCTCTCGTCTGGTGCTGTGTCGCCAGATTAAGAATACTAATGTCACGCTCGGACCCAACTGTCGGTCACGTGACAACCGCCGTATGCGCCCAATAGACCCATACAAGGCATCAAGTGATACATACCATTCATATACATCATTTATGCAGTGGAATTTATAATTTAATTATCTAACTCAACATTTCTAACACAGTCCCGATAAACCCACTACAATTCTATAATAAAAGACATCGAGAAATAAAAATAGACCCGTCGACGGACTTATCTTCATCAAATCTCTCGGGCAATCATCTAACACACCTGCACACACAGGGAAAAATGGTGTGCTCAGCCTTACGGCCTAGTGCGAAATTACGGCTCTTCCGAATAAAGAAATCAAAGGCTAGGAGGAGTATTCTAGGATGTCTTTGGTTGTTAATCATCATTTTTCAATTGATTTGTGTAAATCAATTTATCAAAAGCAGTAAAACAACATAAATAAATTACCGATGTATAACTCACTAGATTTCACCTACATTGTATCTAGTGTCAATGTCAACCGTATGTCACCTACGTCATAATCATACTTTGAAGCTATAAAACTCGGGCTGCCAGCCTATGCTTAGTGAATACCCTAGCTAAGAGTATCAGTAAGCCCATCAGTATCTTTCTATCTCTGTCTCTACCTATGCCCGCCGCACTGATGTTGGCGGAGAGGACAGGTGACCCAGTTTCCCACTCCATTGTTTCACTAGTCGCCGACCATGCCTCCCCTAGCGAAATCTTTGTGCCTTACATCCTCCCCGGATTCCGTAGGGGCCACGACACCCATGTAGTACTATACGATATCCGTAGACAGGGTCGCCATATAACAATGTCATCGGCCACGGCTAGCCGGAATAACCACCCTAGGATCCGGACTACTCATTCGATCGTCTGCAGACGTCAATGATGATAGCCGTGCGGTCTACGGATCCACTGTCCAAGGCGTCGCATGTGGAATCACCTTCCCAGTCTAATAGTAGTCGACATCTATCGAGATTGGCGCACATCCGCATGATGGGCTGTGGCCCTCGACTCCATCGGTGCCAAGTCCATGGTAGGGCTCATCCTTGCTAACCATCTCAGGACTATCACGAGGTCGCCTAAACGACACTCGTGCAGGTGAATTTCGAGTAAGGACTTGCTCCATATTTCCAGTCTAATACGACCATGGAGTTTGTACAGTCTCTTACCCTACCAGCTCCCAGTATATAAGTTATGCACAACGTCGGGAGTGGTGCTCCCAGTACCTCCGCTATGCATCAACCTCGGGAGTGGCGCCTAACAGAACGTCACCGTTTGACCGCCGTCGGAACGCGGCGGTCAACCGGGGCATATGGAAAATGCTCCTTTTTCTGTCTAAGTGGCGGTGACGTCGCCAAATGTTCTAACATGTCATTATTTACTATCTATGTCTGCATCGTAGGTGTGCTAGCATAGCATAGAAAAATAATAACATAACATACAACATGCTCGACAAGATATCACGACATATTAAAACTAGCATAGACATTATAGTATATCCTACATGTTAGACAGAATAACTAAACTAGCATGCAGACAAAACAAATCTTATCAAGCATAACATTTTATTATATTTAAGACATCCAAGAATTGTTCCTAAGAAAACCCCAGCGGGAATTCCCTAGCTTGAATAAATCCTACCATCGGAGAACGAATGCACCTGGATAAGTAGATCAATCTTCAGAACCAACCGTATATTAGCTCACACCACATTTAATTGATTGAGGTATTTACCTATCGCAAATAATATTACCATTAGATATGACCTTTAATATTATCTACAAGATCAAATACCCATCGTTACTATTTTGCTCACCTAACTCATCCTAAGTTAAATGATTATTCAATTAGATTTACTTGATCCAAACTAACCTTAATTGATCAACCTGATTTAATTAATTACCCTCAATCACAAACTCCAACTAATCAAATCTCAATTTTCTTAAAAGCTCAATTAAAATCTCACTCATTCGTAATCAAAATTAAATCATTTTCTACTTTCACCCACATACAACATATCAGCATAATTACTACACTACATGCGTAATAATAATAAAAATAATAAATCATAATAGGTGAGGAGAAGGACGGTGGGGGAGATAGCTTGAATTCAACATAATACTACTATCAAGGTCATCATCACTGTTAAATCCACGATTTAAAAATAATTAAACAACATCACCATCCATCTAAACATCAGTAAACCAATAACACTATATATAAATCTCACATTCCAAAACTAACCACATTATCACTACAAATCACCCCATTCCACTCATAACAACATCACTACATATCAAACAATAATTCCAATTAATCATCACACCTCATTTATCACCAAACAATTATCACAACTCATTTATCACCAAATAAATTCCAATTAATCATCACAACTCATTTATCACCAAATAAATTCCGATTAATCATCTAAATACCAACCACTTACTTAACCCATTAATTAATCCACTTAATTAAATCACTAACCTTGGTTAATTTACTCTAAACATGCTTAATTAAATCTAAGCATTCAACAACACTAATTTATACTAAACATATTTAATTAAGACTAAACATACTTAATTAATCCCTAATCGCGATTAGGAAAAAAAATAAAGCTACCATAGCCGGAATCACTATTCACCACCGGAACCTTAGCCGCCACCTCGCCGGAGCTTGCGAAACCTCCGACTAACTAGACGACGAGCTCCGCAAGCCTTCGCATGCGTGGGAACCGACGACGACTTGCACAAAATCCGGCCATCAACGCCCTAACGATCCAAATTTTTGGCGTCGCCGGCGAACTTTAGGGCAAGTTTGCCGGAGGGCGAAATCGCCGGTTCATAGAGGAGAAACGGAACTCCTAACCTTGCGATTGCGTGGGGAAGGAAGGGAAGAAGTTCCAGCCGGCGAGAGGAGTGGATTTTGCAGCTCTGCTCGTTGCCGGAGGTGTTACGGTCGAACCAGCAGCGACGACGAAATCGTCGCCTGCTGCAGTTGCGTCGGGGTCGCACGCAAGCTCACGAGCTTGCGGCGAGGGCGAGCAGCTCGAGCCCCAGCAACCACGAACGGTGCGTCGATGATCCGCACGTGGAACGACGGCCGGACGGCGGACGTTGGCTGCGAACGGCGAGCGATTTCAGCAGCCACGAAGAGGAGAAAATGCAGGGAAGAGAGGGGTCGCACGGCGGCGAACCTTCACCGAGCTCTCCTCGTCGCAGCGAAGAGGAACGGGGGTGGGGGGGGGGGGGGGGGGGCGGCGAACGGCTGCTGCGGACGGTGGTAGCGAGCGGCGGACGACGAGCGCAGGAACAGGTCGTCGGCGCTCGCGCTGTTGCAGGGGAAACAGGGGAAGAAGAGGGGCGTGGCCGCAGGACCTCCGCCGCGCTCTCCTTGCCACGGTGGGGATCTAAGGAGGTCGAACGACGGCGGACGCTGGCGACGGGCGGCGGGCACTTGCATTCGCCCTCCTGCGGTCGAAGAGGATGTGGGCGTAGTGAAAGCGAGGGAGGCAGGCGACAGAGTCGGGCAGCCGCGGACGAACGACGGCAGCGGACGGCGTCGAATGGGAGGGGCCGCCGGCGTGCCCTGCTGCGGGTGAGGGAGACGGGGAAGAAGGCGAAGAAGAAGAAGAAGAAGAAGAAGAAGAAGAAGAAGAAGAAGAAGAAGAAGAAGAAGCAGAAGAAGAAGAAGAAGAAGAAGAAGAAGAAGAAGAAAAGGAAGAAGAAGAAGGGGCGAGCGCGAGTGGGAAGAGCCCTCGCTCGCGTCTGCCCTTCAGACCGAGTCGGGCCGGTTCACTTAGACCGGCCAGCTGGCTGGTTCAGTTGAACCGGATCGATTAAAAAATATATATATATTTTTTTAAATAATTTTTTTTCTTCTAAAATATAATTTATTAAGGTGGGGGTTTACAAGTACTCCCCCCCTTAAAAATTTTTGGTCCCCCAAAAATAAACATCATCGGTGATCCCTTCCTCGAATCATGATCGATGATAATTAAATAGACCTTTTATATTCCCTTTGAAGCAATAACTCCTTTCTAAGGTGATACCACTTTAGTTATCATATACTTATTGATACTAAGATACGATATTTGCAATTTATGATAGCTCAACTAAATGACCCTCGTGACAACATAACATATATCATGATATAGTGATCCACTCTAGTTGTCACTATACTGTGGATCATTGTAGTCATATCTGGATCCTCATGAGCATCCATATTATTCAACAAAAAGATGTGTATCCTAGTACGTGATAGAAAGTAATTGCTTAGTAAAGTGTCAAACAATTACTTAGTATGATAGTTGTCTACTAGAGGTACTGAATGAGCATTAGATGAGTAGATCAAACTTCACCATAATAGATTATTAAGATCATTTGAGATAACATGTTCATTGGTGAAGTAATTTACTGACAAAACTAGAGGGTAGATATGCTAGGGAGTCCCTTTTACACTAACATACGGATAACCTTTCGTGGTTCAGTTTAGATAAGGATCAGACATCTCTGAACTATAATATGATCATAATGGAGTAAGAGATGTCCTAATACGTGTAGCTACTAAGGATATCAACAGGTGCTAGAGGTGCCAAGAAAACTGCAGCATCCAGAAATTAAAGGAGAAATCGAAAGAAGTACAGAAGCAAAGTTACCCCAAAATCTGCAGGTAGTTGAAATATGAGTTGCATATATAGAAATACTGTCAACTACATTGATTGAATAAGACTGCAGAGAAAGACCGGGTATATATATAAAAATACCGATGAAAGTATAGGAATCTGAGCTGCAAAAATAGTATAGGTAGAAAGCTACAAATACTACACATAGAGTTGCAAGTATTGGGAGTTGACACTAATATGATAATTGATGGCGGTCAACTTCTAGTTGCAACTTAAAAATCATGATGACGATAAAAAAGATCAACATATACACATAAGATTTATATATATATCAATAGTTACTCAAATGGGAGTAAGGTCATAGATGATTTCAAATCATTTGATGCAGATCCATCCACAACAAATTTATGAATCTGGAATGAAGTTCATCTAAGAGATCTGAGTAAGAGTTTGGTTCAAACAAAATTAACTCATATGTAAGCTAGCTTAAAATATCAGTAGATCTTTCTTTAAGCTTAGTGGTCTTACGTAGATAAGTCTGATATAATTTCTATGATCTAGATCTCATATGGACGTTCAATATCAGTAGTTTTTTCAAGATCTAACAGAAAATAATTAAGTCATAGATTTGTATGAAATATTTTCATGATCAAAATAAAGATGTAAAATTGTGTATAACTGGAGATAATTTACTTAGATTTCTATATCTCCAAATTGATCATGGATTTAACCTAAGATTCAAGATTTCAACTTTCTAGAAATCATTTATACCCGATAGTCAATATGATCATAACATCAGATTTCACAATCTGATAAGAAAATTATAACCCGCGATATAAGCAAGAGTTAACAATATCACACGTGCTCAAATGTCGTATAATAACACACGTGTTAACTCAAGTTAGGAAGGTCCACAATTTGATATGATAATGTACTAATTGTTTAACTAGATTGTAACATATGAACTGATGGTAAGATTTACAGATAATCCACAATTTAACAATTCTGATAGACCACCTGATACCTCAGCTATCTAGCATGAGAGTACAGATGTGAGAGTGTATTTGGTGCTTCTATGCCTAAGAGTCAAACTCAGAAGCAAGTGTTCGAATCAAAGCGGATAAAATCGAATATTGATAGATTCATTCACACTCAGTATCCCCATTGGGTCATGGGATACAAATAGTATGATAAAGATATCGCATAGGATATTTTGATATCAATACTCTTAAGATCATAGTGATGATAGCTACCTATGTTGGTATAAGATGTAATTATAATGCACCCAACAAGGTAACCTAGAGTATGATGATGGATAAATTACTTATTTAGAAATGAAACTTGATCGTGGATCTGAGCCTATTGATCATAGTTTCTATCTCTTCTCCAATGCGGTGGAGATGGTATCCATATTCATTGTCTGAAGATAGTAGATTTACTATCTTTATATTACGTCAGTTATCGACTTAAGAAAAGATTAATCAGAGCGATCAACTGTCGTCTGAGTAAAAACTCATCACTAAGGAAATATACTACTATATTTTCGACTCGCACTTTATCCTATATTATATCGGGACTGTTATCTAAATCCTTAAATACTCAAACTTAACTTAATCTCCTAGGTTCTCCAAACCTAGGTTCTGATATCACTTTAATGGTCAGGTCTTTAAACCTAAGCTCTGATACCACTTTAGTTGTCACGCCCCGACCCAACTGTCGGCCACGTGGCAACCGCCGTATGAGCCCAACAGACCCATACAAAGCATCAAGTGATACATACCATTCATATACATCATTTACGCAGCGGAATTTACAATTTAATTATCTAACTCCACATTTCTAACATAGTCCCGATAAACCTACTACAATCCTATAATAAAAGACATCGAGAAATAAAAATAGACCCGTCGACGGACTTATCTTCATCAAATCTCTCGGGCAGTCATCTAACACACTTGCACATACGGGGAAAAATGGTGTGCTCAGCCTTACGGCCTAGTGCGAAATTACACTATATTGTATCTAGTGTCAATGTTAACCGTATGTCACCTACGTCATAATCATACTTTGAAGCTATAAAACTCGGGCTGCCAGCCTATGCTTAGTGAATACCCTAGCTAAGAGTATCAGTAAGCCCATCAGTACCTTTCTGTCTCTGTCTCTAACTATGCCCGCCGCACTGATGTTGGCGGAGAGGACGGGTGACCCAGTTTCCCTCTCCATTGTTTCACTAATCGCCGACCATGCCTCCCCTAGCGAAAACCGTCGTGCCCTTACATCCTTCCCGGATTCCTTAGGGGCCACGATACCCATGTAGTACTACACGATGTCCGTAGACAGGGTCGCCATATAACAATGTCATCGGCCACGGCTAGTTGGAATAACCACCCTAGGATCCGGACTACTCATCCGATCGTCTGCAGACGTCAAGGATGATAGTCGTGCGGTCTACGGATCCACTGTCCAAGGCGTCGCATGTGGAATCACCTTCCCAGTCCAATAGCAGTCGACGTCTATCGAGATTGGCGCACATCCGCACGATGGGCTGTGGCCCTCGACTCCATCGGTGCCAAGTCCATGGTAGGGCTCATCCTTGCTAACCATCTCAGGACTATCACGAGCTCGCCTAAACGATACTCGTGCGGGTGAAGATTTCGGGTAAGGACTTGCTCCATATTTTCAGTCTAACCCTCCGTTATGCATCAACCTCGGGAGTGGCGCCTAGCGGAACGTCACCGTTTGACCTCCGTCGGAACGCGGCGGTCAACCGGGGCATATGAAAAATGCCCCTTTTCTGTCTAAGTGGCGGTGACGTCACCAAATATTCTAGCATGTCATTATTTACTATCAATGTCTGCATGGTAGGTGTGCTAGCATAGCATAGAAAAATAATAACATAACATACAACATGCTCGACAAGATATCACGACATATTAAAACTAGCATGGGCATTATAGTATATCCTACATGTTAGACAGAATAACTAAACTAACATGCAGGCAAAACAAATCTTATCAAGCATAAAATTTTATTATATTTAAGACATCCAAGAATTGTTCCTAAGAAAACCCCAGCGGGAATTCCCTAGCTTGAATAAATCCTACCATCGGAGAACCAACGCACCTGGATAAGTAGATCAATCTTCAGAACCAACCGTATATTAGCTCACACCTCTTTTAATTGATTGAGGTATTTACCTATCGCAAATAATATTACCATTAGATATGACCTTTAATATTATCTACAAGATCAAATACCCATCGTTACTATTTTGCTCACCTAACTCATCCTAAGCTAAATGATTATTCAATTAGATTTACTTGATCCAAACTAACCTTAATTGATCAACCTGATTTAATTTATTACCCTCAATCACAAAATCCAACTAATCAAATCTCAATTTTCTTAAAAGCTCAATTAAAATCTCACTCATTCATAATCAAAATTAAATCATTTTCTACTTTCACCCACTTACAACATATCATCATAATTACTACACTACATGCGTAATAATAATAATAATAATCATAATAGGTGAGGAGAAGGACGGTGGGGGAGATAGCTTGAATTCAACATAATACTACTATCAAGGTCATCATCACTGTTAAATCCACAATTTAAAAATAATTAAACAACATCACCATCCATCTAAACATCAGTAAACCAATAACACCATATATAAATCTCACATTCCAAAACTAACCACATTATCACTACAAATCACCCCATTCCACTCATAACAATATCACTACATATCAAACAATAATTTCAATTAATCATCACACCTCATTTATCACCAAACAATTATTCCAATTAATTATCACAACTCATTTATCACCAAATAAATTCCAATTAATCATCACAACTCATTTATCACCAAATAAATTCCGATTAATCATCTAAATACCAACCACTTACTTAACCCATTAATTAATCCACTTAATTAAATCACTAACCTTGGTTAATTTACTCTAAACATGCTTAATTAAATCTAAGCATTCAACAACACTAATTTATACTAAACATATTTAATTAAGACTAAACATACTTAATTAATCCCTAATCGCAATTAGGGAAAAAAAAAATAAAGCTACCTTAGCCGGAATCACTATTCACCGTCGGAATCACTATTCACCACCGGAACCCTAGCCGCCACCTCGCCGGAGCTTGCGAAACCTCCGACTAACTAGACGACGAGCTCCGCAAGCCTTCGCACGCATGGGAACCGACGACGACCTGCGCAAAATCCGACCATCAACGCCCTAACGATCCAAATTTTTGGCGTCGCCGGCGAACTTTAGGGCAAGTTTGCCGGAGGGCGAAATCGCCGGTTCATAGAGGAGAAACGGAACTCCTAACCTTGTGATTGCGTGGGGAAGGAAGGGAAGAAGTTCCAGCCGGCGAGAGGAGTGGATTTTGCAGCTCCGCTCGTCGCCGGAGGTGCTACGGTTGAACCAGCAGCGGCGACGAAATTGTCGCCTGCTGCAGTTACGTCGGGGTCCTACGCAAGCTCACGAGCTTGCGGCGAGGGCGAGCAGCTCGAGCCCCAGCAACCACGAACGGTGCGTCGATGATCCGCGCGTGGAACGACGACCGGACGGCGAACGTTGGCCGCGAACGGCGAGCGATTTCAGCAGCCGCGAAGAGGAGAAAATGCAGGGAAGAGAGGGGTCGCACGGCGGCGAACCTTCATCAAGCTCTCCTCGTCGCAGCGAAGAGGAACGGGGGGGGGGGGGGGGGGGGGGGGGGGGGGGGGGGGGGCGAACGGCTGCTGCGGACGGTGGTAGCGAGCGGCGAACGACGAGCGCAGGAACAGGTCGTCGGCTCTCGCGCTGTTGCAGGGGAAACAGGGGAAGAAGAGGGGCGTGGCCGCAGGACCTCCACCGCGCTCTCCTTGCCACGGTGGGGATCTAAGGAGGTCGAACGACGGCGGACGCTGGCGGCGGGCGACGGACGGTGGATGCTGGCGACGGGCCACGGGCGGCAGGCTCCTGCATTCGCCCTACTGCGGTCGAAGAGGAGGTGGGCGTCGTGAAAGCGAGGGAGGCAGGCGACGGAGTCGGGCGGCCGCCGACGAACGACGGCAGCGGACGGCGTTGAATGGGAGGGGCCGCCGGCATGCCCTGCTGTTGGTGAGGGAGACGGGGAAGAAGGCGAAGAAGAAGAAGAAGAAGAAGAAAAGGAAGAAGAAGAGGAGGAGAAGAAGAAGGGGCGAGCGCGAGTGGGAAGAGCCCTCGCTCGGGTCGGCCCTTCAGACCGGGTCGGGCCGGTTCACTTGGACCGGCCAGCTGGCCGGTTCAGTTGAACCGGATCGATTAAAAATATATATATATATTTTTTAAAATAATTTTTTTTTCTAAAATATAATTTATTAAGGTGGGGTTTTACAAGTACTCCCCCCCTTAAAAATTTTTGGTCCCCCAAAAATAAACATCATCGGTGATCCCTTCCTCGAATCATGATCGATGATAATTAAATAGACCTTTTATATTCCATTTGAAGCAATAAGTCCTTTCTAAGGTGATACTACTTTAGTTATCGTATACTTATTGATACTAAGATACGATGTCTGCAATTTATGATAGCTCAACTAAATGACCCTCGTGACAACATAACATATATCATGATATAGTGATCCACTCTAGTTGTCACGCCCCAACCCAACCGTCGGCCACGTAGCAACCGCCGTATGAGCCCGACAGACCCATACAAGGCATCAAGTGATACATACCATCCATATACATCATTTATACAGCGGAATTTACAAATAAATCTTCTAACTCCAATATTTTAGCACAGTCCCGATAAACCTACTACAATTCTAGGAAAAAGTCAACGATAAATAAAAATATAGACCCGTCGACGGACTCATCTTCATCGACTAACTCGGGCAGTCATCTAACACACCTGCACACACGGGGAAAAGTGGTGTGCTCAGCCTTGCGGCCTAGTGCGAAATTACGGCTCTACCGAATAAAGAAATCAAAGGCTAGGAGGAGTATTCTAGGATGTCTTTGGTGGTTAATCATCATCTTTCATGTAATACATTTTAAACAATTCATCTCGAGCGATAAGACAACATAAATAAATAATAAATGTGTACATTCCACTAGATGTCACCTAAGTTATATCTAGTGTCAAAATCAACAATCAGTCACATGTACATTCCACTAGATGCCACCTATATTGTATCTAGTGTCACTGTCAACAGTATGTCACCTACGTCATGATGAGACTTTAAGGTTTCATAAACTCGGACTGCCAGCCTACGCTTAGTGACTACCCGGGCCGGGGGTATCAGTAAGCCCATCAGTGCCTTTCTGTACTGATGTTGGCAGAGAGGACGGATGACCCAGAGTTCCTCTCCAGTTGTTTCACTAGTCGCCAACCATGCCTCCCCTAGCGAAACCGTCGTGCCCTTACATCCTCCCCGGATTCTGTAGGGGCCACGACACCCATGTAGTACTACACGATGTCCGTAGACAGGGTCGCCATATAACAATATCATCGGCCACGGCTAGCCGGAATAACCACCCTAGGATCCGGACTACTCATCCGATCGTCTGCAGACGTCAAGGATGATAGCCGTGCAGTCTACGGATCCACTGTCCAAGGTGTCGCATGTGGAATCACCTTCCAAGTCCAATAGCAGTCGACATCTATCGAGATTGGCGCACATCCGCACGATGGGCTGTGGCCCTCGACTCCATCGGTGCCAAGTCCATGGTAGGGCTCATCCTTGTTAATCATCTCAGAACTATCACGAGGTCGCCTAAACGACACTCGTGCGGGTGAATTTCGGGTAAGGACTTGCTCCATATTTCCAGTCTAATACGACCATGGAGTTTGTACAATCTCTTACCCTACCAGCTCCCAGTATATAAGTTATGCACAACGTCGGGAGTGGTGGTCCCAGTACCTCTGCTATGCATCAACCTCGGGAGTGGCGCCTAGCGGAACGTCACCGTTTGACCACCGTCGGAATGCGGCGGTCAACCGACGCATATGGAAAATGCCCCTTTTTCTGTCTAAGTGGCGGTGACATCGCCAAATGTTCTAACATGTCATTATTTACTATCTATGTCTGCATGGTAGGTGTGCTAGCATAGTATAGAAAAATAATAACATAACATACAACATGCTCGACAAGATATCACGACATATTAAAACTAGCATGGACATTATAGTATATCCTACATGTTAGACAGAATAACTAAACTAACATGCAGGCAAAACAAATCTTATCAAGCATAAAATTTTATTATATTTAAGACATCCAAGAATTGTTCCTAAGAAAACCCTAGCGGGAATTCCCTAGCTTGAATAAATCCTACCATCGGAGAACCAACGCACCTGGATAAGTAGATCAATCTTCAGAACCAACCGTATATTAGCTCACACCTCTTTTAATTGATTGAGGTATTTACCTATCGCAAATAATATTACCATTAGATATGACATTTAATATTATCTACAAGATCAAATACCCATCGTTACTATTTTGCTCACCTAACTCATCCTAAGTTAAATGATTATTCAATTAGATTTACTTGATCCAAACTAACCTTAATTGATCAACCTGATTTAATTTATTACCCTCAATCACAAACTCCAACTAATCAAATCTCAATTTTCTTAAAAGCTCAATTAAAATCTCACTCATTCATAATCAAAATTAAATCATTTTCTACTTTCACCCACTTACAACATATCATCATAATTACTACACTACATGCGTAATAATAATAAATAAAAAAAATCATAATAGGTGAGGAGAAGGACGGTGGGAGAGATAGCTTGAATTCAACATAATACTACTATTAAGGTCATCATCACTGTTAAATCCACGATTTAAAAATAATTAAACAACATCACCATCCATCTAAACATCAGTAAACCAATAACACTATATATAAATCTCACATTCCAAAACTAACCACATTATCACTACAAATCACCCCATTCCACTCATAACAACATCACTACATATCAAACAATAATTCCAATTAATCATCACACCTCATTTATCACCAAACAATTATCACAACTCATTTATCACCAAATAAATTCCAATTAATCATCACAACTCATTTATCACCAAATAAATTCCGATTAATCATCTAAATACCAACCACTTACTTAACCCATTAATTAATCCACTTAATTAAATCACTAACCTTGGTTAATTTACTCTAAACATGCTTAATTAAATCTAAGCATTCAACAACACTAATTTATACTAAACATATTTAATTAAGACTAAACATACTTAATTAATCCCTAATCACGATTAGGAAAAAAAATAAAGCTACCTTAGTCGGAATCACTATTCACCGTCGGAATTACTATTCACCACCGGAACCCTAGCCGTCACCTCACCAGAGCTCGCGAAACCTCCGACTAACTAGACGACGAGCTCCGCAAGCCTTCGCACGCGTGGGAACCGACGACGACCTGCGCAAAATCCGGCCATCAACGCCCTAACGATCCAAATTTTTGGCGTCGCCGGCGAACTTTAGGGCAAGTTCGTCGGAGGGCGAAATCGCCCATTCACAGAGGAGAAACGGAGCTCCTAACCTTGCGATTGCGTGGGGAAGGAAGGGAAGAAGTTCCAGCCGGCGAGGAGTGGATTTTGCAGCTCCGCTCGTCGCCGGAGGTGCTACGGTCGAACCAGCGGCGGCGACGAAATTGTCGCCTGCTGCAGTTGCGTCGGGGTCGCACGCAAGCTCACGAGCTTGCGGCGAGGGCGAGCAGCTCGAGCCCCAACAACCACGAACGGTGCGTCGATGATCCGCGCGTGGAACGACGGCCGGATGGCGGAGGTTGGCTGCGAACGGCGAGCGATTTCAGCAGCCGCGAAGAGGAGAAAATGCAGGGAAGAGAGGGGTCGCACGGCGGCGAACCTTCACCGAGCTCTCCTCGTCGCAGCGAAGAGGAACGGGGGGGGGGGGGGGGGGGGGGGGGGGGGGGGGGCGAACGGCTGCTGCGGACGGTGGTAGCGAGCGGCGGAGACGAGCGCAGGAACAGGTCGTCGGCGCTCGCGCTGTTGCAGGGGAAAAAGGGGAAGAAGAGGGGCGTGGCCGCAGGACCTCCGCCACGCTCTCCTTGCCACGGTGGGGATCTAAGGAGGTCGAACGACGGTGGACGCTGGCGGCAGGCGATGGACGGCGGACGCTGGCGACGGGCGATGGGCGGCGGGCACCTGCATTCGCCCTGCTGCGGTCGAAGAGGAGGTGGGCGTCGCGAAAGCGAGGGAGGCAGGCGACGGAGTCGGGCGGCCGCCGACGAACGACGGCAGCGGACGGCATCAAATGGGAGGGGCCGCCGGCGTGCCCTGCTGCGGGTGAGGGAGACGGGGAAGAAGGCAAAGAAGAAGAAGAAGAAGAAGAAGAAAAGGAAGAAGAAGATGAGAAGAAGAAGAAGGGGCGAGCGCGAGTGGGAAGAGCCCTCGCTCGCGTTGGCCCTTCAGACCGGGTCGGGCCGGTTCACTCGGACCGGCCAGCTGGCCGGTTCAGTTGAACCGGATCGATTAAAAAAATATATATTTTTTTTAAATAAATTTTTTTTCTAAAATATAATTTATTAAGGTGGGGGTTTACAACTAACCATTGCCACTGCTATCATATTCAGATGCTCCTGTGCCAAAGGTGCATGTCCCAGTGGTACACTGCCAACCGCATGTTGTACTATCGTATTCGGTGCATCCGAGATCCATGGTGTCCCTGACGATGACAGTCCTGGGACCAACTGAAATGATGCTTCCTTCAAATCCCCAACAGCACTAGCAGTTGGTGCTGGAGCAAGTGGGACCGTCGGATCTACGGGGGAATAGGAAGTAACACCATAAGGTTCCGAAGATTCCCTTTCTTTCGAGGTCTTCCTGATTTTCATTTTGACGGTACATCCGACTTCTACATGAAGTAAATTTTTGATAAGTAAATTCCTCAATTAACCATACCATATAGGTATAACCCACGAATATATATTGATTCACTACGAAATAATATCGTAAATAGGTCTTGGTTAAATAGTAAGAATAATTCACTTATTAACCTTCTTAGCATCCTAACTATATCGAGACTGATTTTTTTTTAACTCTTAGGACTCTTAGCCTAATTTCTGATATCTCTGTAATCCTTAGATCTTTAAACTTAGGCTCTGATACCACTTTAATTGTCATGCCCCGACCCGCAGGTCGGGCACGTGACAACCGCCGTATGGATCTGGAAACCCATACAAAGTATGAGATGTACATCAGAAGTCACTATATATAATAACAATCTCAATACAGTCTGCATTTACAGTCCCTTTTGTACAGTCCCGATATAGATCTAATACATTACTACGTTTGATAATAAATGAATCTCCATACGAATGAAGAAAACTTTTGACGTCCTACTCGTCGTCAACGATCTCGACTCTTATCCGAAGACCTGCACACACATTGAACTCGGTGCGCTCAGCCTTGCGGCCTAGTGCAAAATTACGGCTTGAAATTGTAGTTAGGAAATCAATACTAGGGGAAAGATTCTAGGATGCCTTTAAGGAAGAAAAGGAATTGTTAACTACTACTAGAAGGAATTTGAATTCGTTTGGTGCCAGTTTTTGAATGCACTCAAGAGTATTCAACATAGGAATGGTTAGTATTTTAAGAACGGTCAGCATCTGAAGAATGACCACTACTAAAGGTTGGTAAAGAAAAGGATTGAACATATTAGCGAATGAAAACAAATGAATAGATTCTCTTCTCGCCCACACATATAAAATTCATAATATAGTTCATGGGTAACAAGAATTTATTTTCCAAGTTTAAGGAAGGAGAACTATATTGCACAGTATAGTCCCTATGATATGAAAGTATCTGATGTCTATTCATATTAAAAACTATTAGATAGGGATAAAGAATTGAGATTGAGGTAAGATAGTAGTTTTGATACACCCCATAGTACTAAACGAATTCATGTGATACTGATAACTTTAGGATTAATTCAACTCTAATTGTCAGTACCCTAAGATCACCAAAATGTTGAATGTGAGAAGGCATTGATCTCTAATTATGCTTCAAGAGTAAGGGATGATAAAATCAATAAAAGCTAGGGAATAAAACTCTACAATTTAACTATGTTCTTAAACAAGTTCTGGATATATAGAGAAAGGAAGAAAGGTCATTATTCTTATACTTTAGTTTTGTATCAGGGTATGATAGGAAAACAAATGGAGAGTATCTCTATCCTTCTTCTCAACCCCAATTAGAGGGAAGAATATTTCCAGTTCTGCAGCAAGGATCAAATTTAAACATCCAAGGCTGCATAAAGTATTAATATTTTAATTTCCAACTAATCTTATGCCAGGTTTTATTGATACCATTAGTTAAATGACCCCGTATCATGCAATAAGGAAGGAAAGCAGTTGCCACAACCTAAGACAACTAAATGCTCAGTTTGAGCAGAAACCTCAGCATGGTAACTAGGAACTTAATCAAGAGAAAATTTATAAATTTAGCTAAAGTAGTTGATCAATCCGTATCATGTGGGTTGATGGGATCACAGGTTCAATAGCTGAGCGAGATCAACTAGAATTAAGGCAATTTAGTTACTACATCAAACAAAGAAAATATAGGAAAATAATTTCACATAATTTCAGTGGATTATCTAACATCAACATCAACCAAAATAAGCATAGAATTCTCAACAATAAGTTCTTTATAATCTCATGTGTAAGGCTCTAAATATTCCTATATTTTCCTAGGTCAAGTTTTTCGGCAATCACAAGCATAAAATAATCAACGCAATCCACAAAATTAAACCACACAAAGTACAATCAGTTTTACTCACTCATATACCAACTAAAATAATCACAGCATATAAACAAGTAAGAAACATAGAACATAACCAAATTAAAGTAAGGGAAGCATAAGGCCAAAAGTACCAACAAGCAAGGGCAACAAAGGGATAGAACACGACAAGTAAAGAAAGCATAAGGGTAAAATTTCAAATCCCTATAATCTCTCTTTACTCTATTTAAGTTATCTCACATGTGTATTTAAACCTATGGTGTACCCTAGGATCCTATCCTAAATTATAATTATATCTTTTAAAACTTATGCTCTGATACGACCTTAATTGTCACGCCCCAAATCCACCTTTGGGCATATGGCAACTGTCATATAAACTGCACTTCTACACCACAACTTATACAAGGTTAAAAAGTATCACGAAGCAACACAATTATTTTAATTAAACACAGCGGAAACATAACGAAATTACATTTAGTAAAACACTATAAAATAAATTTTTATCTAGATTTCCAAAGTAAATTATATTTCGTAATAACTATGTTCTTCCTCGCTCCTCGTACCAATAGCCCACCTGTAACTTACGCAACAGGAAAAAATGTGCACATCTGAGTCACGAAATTCAGTGAGGTTATAGAGAGAGCACCTTAAAAATAGGCATAAGGTATTGTACAAGCCAACAAGAAAATATATCTACTAAATCATACATTTAAAATAACATATCATACAATATATAGCAAGACTTACACATCTTAGGTCAATTAAGTGTAGCCTAGATGCATTCCTAAACTTAGAAGTATGATAAAAAGTGAGGCTTGTCATTTATATTTTTTCTTAACATAAAAAAAATTTTATGAGTTGCAAAGATAACTATTTATATGGATTAATTAATAAAGATATTTATATTAAAATCCTAAAATAATTGAAAATATCATAAACAAATTGCTATATTATTAGATTACACTAATTTTTATGAGTTAAAATAATCCAAGTGCATGCCGTATAATTAGCGAGTGAACAATTTTTAAATTTAATGGATATTAAATCAACTATATTTTTATTGTAAAGAATTCTAATTAGATGAGGGTATACTATCTATATACAGTTATCCTAATAAATATTTGAGTAAGAAACTTTATAAAATGATATTTTATAAAATTTAATTTAATGGGATCTTTTATTCACTTTTTTCATAAAAATATTTTATAAAGTACATAGTTAGAATAATTAGGCTAGAGGTGGATACCTATGGAGTTAAAAAAAATACTTTATGAAACTTTTTAATTCGGAAATTCAGAGTATCCTACTTTCACTTGATTTATAAGATCTGATATTTTTACAAGAAATCTCTAGTTAGCCTTCCTGCAAGTTTTTTCTTAATACAAATAGTATTAGTCCTAGATGAAAATGATAACTCTAATAATTTCTTTATCCTCAATGCCTTCTATTTCTAGGAATTAGTCACTTTATTGATCTTTGATGGTTATATGGGTACCTAAAGTATGAATGAGATGGATGTTTATTTTCCAAACTATTCTTGTAGACTTGATACCGATAAGAAAAAGGATATTTATAACGAAGTTTTCTCATTGTTGATTCCTAGGTGTAGTGCTTCTTCTCCTGCACTGCCTACTAGTACTAGTTGAGTAGGATTGACCCACAAAGGAATGAGACATATTTGTTACAGTGAACCCAGATGGCCCAATGATCTTTTTTATATTTTTTCATTAGTCATAGTAGTTCTAAAACCATCAACTGTCAATAAACAAACAGATCTGTTTATAACCCCTTTGGAAATATTAAGCGAGTGATATTTCTTTCTTGTATTTTAAATACTTCACATGGTATCTAATAAGTTATTAGGTGTTCTTTTAATGGTTTTAGTACCCAACTGAATTATTGATGTTACTTTTTTGAAGAATTTTAATAAATTTCGAAACTCATTTCATAGTAACAGTCTTTTTTGATTGGTACAACCGTAGCTCTTTGATTAGATATTGGAGAAGCATTACTTATATATTATCTTAGATTTAAGTTAATAAATTTCTAAGATCTAATAATTAATTAATTACAATCGATTGTTTTATTACATCTTAAGTGGAATCTTTTTCGTCCGCATGTAATTTTTCTTCATTATTGAACCACATAGCTACATGATTAATTAATCATAATAAATAATCTACCTCCAGGAGGGATAAGTAAAGAAACGTTGGAAGGCGTAGGGGAGGGTGTAGAATTCCTGATTCCTGCTGTCCCCCCTGTTGGTGCGGAACCGATCCCACCACGGCATTCCCCGGTCTCTCAGCGTCTCCGCCGTGTACTCCAACGTGTTGTCCAGGAACACCGCCACCACAAGACCCACCGTCGCCGGCGACGAGAAGATCGTGTTGATGTAATCATTGAACTGCACGAGCGAGGAACGTGCAGCAGTATATCAATGAACAATCGCGCATGAACGAATTAAACACTCGTTGGTGTTTACCCATGGGGCATTGGTGTGTGCAGGCCCGTGCTGGGAGACGGCGGTGTAGCGGATGAAGTACTGAGGGACGGAGAGGCCGAGGAAGATGGAGACGCCGGTGATGAACAGGCTCCGCATCGAGTTCATGTTAGTGAACTGCAGCAGCGACAGCCCCACCGCACCTGCACCATATATATGATCAATATACGGAGAATGAGCTATGAGCTCGTTTGTATATATCACGTACCGACGATGCCAAACAGGACGCAGTAAGCAGCAGCGAAGATGGTGATGGGAATGGAGGCAAAAAGAGCCCCAAATTTCCCTGATAAACCATCATCTGATCAGATATATCTTTCGTAGATAAAAGAGTACAAATGAATTCATGAGCAGTGAGAGTGACCCAAGACGGAGAAGAAAAGCATGAAGGCAGCAGAGATTTGGGCGATCCTCCTGCTCCCAACCCTCGTTGATCCCAGAAGCCCCACATTCTCCCTGTTACAGTATATATATATATTTACTTTATACTGATATCTGCAGCAGCAGCAGCAGCCTCTGATGTTAAATTTTACAAATCTAATTCTAGCCAGAGAGATGTGTATAAACTAACACTGAGACGGTGGAACCGGTGAGAGTGCCAAACAGCCCATTAATTAGGATTCCTATTCCCTGCAAGTAATATATATGTACGTATGTTACAGATTAATTAAGAAGAAACGAGGTAGCCAATTCAATATCCATATACATATACCTGGCATCCAATGCCACGGCTGATAACATGAGGCGGAGGTGGGGTTGCGCTGGCCAATCGAGCTCCTGCCTTGAAGCCTCCCGTCGACTGTCGCACACATATATTTGGAATTGGGAATCCATGGTTCAATAACCAGCTGAGAATTAATCAATGCACGATTACTACACCTCGACTAAGGAAACAAAGACGGCAGCCATCATCCCGATTGCATGGCCGGCGTTGAAACTTGGTGCTCCCCATTGCAAGGGATATGGAAACTTTATCCTGCAATTGATATATGTATATATGGAGATATGATATGTATGTTTTAGGAAGAAAGTAGATGGATTGATAGATAAATTGTAGGTACCAGGGAGCAGATGAGATGAGGTTAGCACGATCGGTGCGGCAGTTGATCTGGGTCCGTTCCGGTCGACGCTTGTAAGCACCGCCGGTGGTGAGCAGGTGGGCGTAAATCCATACGACGGCGATGGTGATGAGGAGGGAAAACCTCTCCAAGATGGGCACTCGTCGAACATGTCTTCCCTTCAGATACTAATCATCGTATTTTTTTAATTATTACTACTACTACTGTAAGTCTCACAAGAACCCTCAAACGAACGACTTTATAATAATAATGCTGCAAGTGATCAAAGTTCATTAAAACTCTGGAGCAAAGGGTACCTGGGAGGCTGCAATGAAGAGGATGAGCATGGGAACGCCGATCTCCACGCATCTCCCCACCTAATAATTTAATCAGCCCAACTTTTTCATTTTAGGTTTTAAAATTTGTGGCATGATATGGATTGAACCAGGCCCAAGGTAAATGAATGTTACTTGTGTCTACTTACATACTTGAAATTGGAAAATGATTAAAAAGAAGGAAGAAGAAGAAAAATAAGAAGCATTACAATGGGGAATCCTCTGTCAAATAAACCATATCCTACGAGTGAAACCACTGGAACCATCGCAAGAGGACTGAAATATCTGAAATCCACACATACACAATCAATTAAATTCACTATATATATATATATTATTGTTATTGTTTATCATATTCTTCCACTGCGAGAAGCAAACAAACAAACAAATTAATGGTGAGCAGAGGGTCATTAACTAATTCCATGGCCCATGTCTAATAACAGCATCGATCAAATTCAAACAGAAAGTAGAAAAAGGAAGGATGAAATGACGGAAGGGACAGCGACGACCTGATTAATATAATACCTGTATATATATATATAGGGTAATATAAGAATTAAATTACCTGGAGCAGATACCCCACAACTGGCTGAATCCCAGGATGATCTGAATGCTAGAAGAAACTATCAGCGCTCCCTGCACTGCTCTCATCGTTGCCAGGAATCTCTATTTATATATATATATATAAATATATATATGGTCCAAACATACTGATTAATTAATGATGCTAGAGAGAATAAGCAAACTATGGGGATATATATGTCAGAAAATTTACCTGATGGTCATCAGGTATGTCCGCGAGGGATGAGTCCTGAATGATGGATAAGATGGGGATGAGGAATGCGTATGAACCACCGACGACGATGGGAAGGCGACTCCCAATTAGTGTCTGAATCAACGTATTGATTCCCGTCACAAACAGCAGCGTTTGGACCACTCTTACTTTATCATCCTGCATAATTACTTTTTTAATAATGCCACACTTTTAATTTTACCTATTAACAGATATGTTTTCTTTTGACACTGCAATCATCATCACTCGCTTTAAAAGAGTAACATCGATCTGTTTGATTCAACTTATTGCAATTTATTAATTTGAAAGAAAGGGATGCATTTGTCCAAGGAGAATATTGATTTTCCAACTCAATCATCACCGATATATATTGTGTATGGATGAATTTGCCTAATTAATTTCCCCAGGATTAACTAAAAAGAATTTGCCTTAATATGATCGATCTCAAGTACTTAAACCTACTGAGCGATTAAAGCAGTAGATTAATTAAAACAAGAATAGAAAAAGGAAAAGAAAAGAGTCGTAAGTATTGATTAATTAATTACATCGGTTCCTCCCATGAGGGGCACCAAGATGGTTGGGATGATGACCACCGTCCCCAGCGCCAGTATGTAATGCTGAAACCCCAAAGCAATCGTCATTCCTGCAATTATATATACAGATAATACCAATGAAGAAGAAGAAGAAGAAGGAGGAGGAGGAGGAGGAGGAGGAGGAGGAGGAGGAGGTAGAGATGAAGTAGTACGTACCCCAAGAGGGATTGGAGTCGATGCAGTACTCGAGTCCCTGCAGCTGATCCATGGGCATATGCATGAACTCCTCCGGCTTGAATTCCGCCATCTCGATCGATCGACCGATCAAGTACGGTAACAAATATAAGAAATAAATCCCTGAATAAGAAGAAGAAGAGTGGCAGATAGGAAGTAAGAAGGGGGCCGTGGCCGGGAGGGGGGATGAGGTGGGATGGGATGGGAGGAAGAAATTAAAAAAAGAGTGGCTTTGACAGAAACAAATAGCAAATTGCTGCTAGATGGGGAAATGGAGATATTTGAAGGGGGAAGGAGCGAGTGATGGTGATATTGAAGGCGAAAAGCACTCACTCACTCAGCCAACCAACCACCCATCTCATCTCATCTAATCTCATCGTGTCTCTCTCGCCTCACCCTCGATCAATCTTCCACTTACTACTACTTTTGCTCCTTCCTTCGATTAACTATCCGGTCCTCTTACGTATTACACGTAAAATATAATCTTTAGTTCATCCTTGCTGTGACCGAATCAAGGCTTATCGACTGCTGAACTAATTGATTAATACATACGTACGTCAAGACCGAGAGTGGATCAGGTAAAACGTTGAATTATATGATTAAGTTTTAGGACCAAGCTGGACTGCAGCCGTTGGTGGAGTCCTACCGTGAAACTTCCATCGAATACAACTCTAGAGCATCATGAAGGGGTGCCACAGAGACCCAAGCACAAGGTAGATACCGACGCCGGTGCCATGGAATCACTCGGACCGAATTGGGGGCACTACTGGAGGGAGAAGACATCAGCGCCATGTAAAGAGACCTCAGCAGGGCTTGACTTATCTAACATGTAGTAAAAGTAGTAGCTAGAAGTGGAGAAGTAATACTGTTGGAATAGGAATGACGAACACAAGAAGTAGAGAAGCAGTGATAGGAAGGAAAAAATTATGTGGAGCGCCTATGGCTTTCTCCCATGTTCATCATATTAAATAACCCTACTACATCTACAGAATTGGAAAAAACAAAATTGGAAACTAGAAAAGATTTGAAAAATATTCCAGCTTCTCTTTAAAATGTAAACTTGGAAATTGTAAATAAAACATGCAAAGATTAAATCAAAAATACTTATTTCCTAAAACAAGCTTATTTCCTAACATTCTCCCCCCTAAGCTTGTTCTTACTTTTCACTGCATTTGGAAAGAACGTACCCACAACCACTATAGATAAAACCACCAACTCAGAACTTGCATCTCTTGACCTTCATACCGGATTGCACCCAATCATCATCAACATTCAAGTCATAATCAAACTCATCTTTGACACCATTTTCTGAATCAGAATCCTTTGAAGCTTGACCAATTTCTTGATGAGTTTTACCTGCTTTGGTGCGCAAAGATTCTTTGACATTCTTCATGGCAGCAAGTTTTTGACATCAGACGTCCGCCTCCCTTCGCTTCTCCTTCTCCAATAGAGCAACATGAACGTTGAACTAAAATAAACCGGACAAAAAATCATAAAAACCGGCTAAACCGATGCCTGAACCGCATCTGAACCGGACCATACCGAACCGAACCGGCCAGCTGAAACCCTTCGGACCGAACCGTCGCACGCGTGCTGCACGCGCCAGCCGAACCGCTTCCTCTTCCTCTTCGCTCGAGCTTTGCTCGAGCCCGTCACCGAACGCCTCCTATTGCCGCTCCTCGTCAGCGATCGACCACCGCCCACGCGACGGAACCCAGCGTGTAAGGTGTTCGCTTCTTCTTCGCCCACCGGCCATCTTTCCGTGGCGGAAGGACCACCGGCCGAGCTCCCACCGGCATATTTGGTGGAAAACAGGGCACCTTCCCTGTTTTCGGCGAATCCTCCGATCCCAGCTCGCCGGTGCCACCACCGAGCCTTGTCACCCTCGAGAATGGTCCCGGCCACTCGTCTGCAACACCTTCTGTCGAAATCGCCAGCCACCGGAATGATTTGGAGCGCCGGCGCCGCCGATCTCCTTACGCCATGCTCGAGATCCACATCGAGGTTGTTCTGCAGAGCCTTCCCCGCCGCGTCGAACATCACGTTGTCCGGCTTCACGTCCCGGTGTGCGATTCCCCGCCGGTGGCACTCCGCCACGGCCTCGGCGAGCGCGGCCACCACCGCGGCGGCCTCCGTCTTCGGAAACGCCGTCCCCCGCAGGCTGCGATGTGATCACAAAGATCCGGCCCCTCGACTTCGATGCCCGCGTCGACGTCCGCTTCGTGCTCTGCAACCTCACCACCGAGGAGCAGCGTATCCTGGTGGTGCTCGAGATCCTCCTCTACGACGACGTTATCATCCTCAACTGCAGCAAGAACCTCAACGACGGCAAGACCTTTGTTGGATAGCCGAGATCCGGCCCCCTCGAGGAGCTCCAACACGAGGTGCGCCCACTCCTCGTCCTCATAGGCCGCGACGATCTGGGCGACGCGCGGGTTCCCCTCGGCAGCAAGGTGGTGAAGCTTGGCCTCCCGCTCGGCACACTCCTGGTTGAGGGCGTTGGCGAGGATTCTCTTGTCGGTGGACTTCAGAGCGAACTCCTCTCCCGTGGCCACCGACTTGCACCGCCGGACGACCCCGAACCGTCCCAGTCTGATCTCCGCGCCGACCTGGTACTCCCTCGCCAATCCTTCGCTCATAGCGCTCCGATCAGATCTCAGCGGTTGGAAATCACCCACGTCGCTCCCCTCCATTGGAGAAAGTTCCTGCAAAATAGATTCTTCGAAAAAATTATCTTCATCTTCAATATCTGTTTCTTCAACAAGCAGAACTTGATGAACTTGATGGATCTCTTCTTTTTCACTGGCTTCAGCCAGGTACACCGTCTCCTCCTTCTCACACTTTGAGGCATAATGTCCATAGCGAAGACACTTGAAATATCTAATGTGAGATTTATCTTTTCTTGTCTTCTCACGCTTTGGGGATGAATCGTCCCAATCTCCATCGTTGCGGCCATGTGAACGTCCACCATTGGTGTTGCCATCGTACCTTCCTCTCCCTTGAGCAAAATCTCTTGCTCTTCCTTAGCCTCTACCACGCCAATTACTTGGAGGATCCCTACGGTGTCTCATCTCTGCTTCTACACGAGACCAATACAGTTGGTTCTCCTCCTCTTGCAAGGAAGGTGTAATTCTTTCTTCGAAGGTCTTCAGGACACCTACGACATAATCAACAGTCATGGTGCTCAATTCACCAAATTGTTCTAAGTTACATACAATAGGATAGAACTTAAGAGTAGATCGCAGCAACTTCTCCATTACTAATTGTTCCTTCATCTCCATGCCAAGGTTCCTCATCTCAGTCACCACCGAAGAGAACCGGCTAACATAATCGTCTACTGACTCAGAGTTCTTCATCTGCAGCTTCTCGAATTCACCACGCAAGCGACTAGCTTTTGCGTTTCTGAACTTTTCATCACCTATGTGGAGATTTTTTAACGTATCCCATGTTTCTTTTGCCGTCTTCTTGTCAGCAACTAGCGCCAATACTTCATCATTCAAGGATTGATGAATTATTGATCATGCTAACTTGTCCCTCCTTCGATCTACAAGGACCACACCTCCTTCTGGCTCGATCGCCTCCCACGCTCCTTGCGCATCAAGGAACGACTCCATACGAACAGCCCACATCGTGTAGTTGCCACCCTTGATCAGCAACGGTGCCGCTTGATGACTCCCTCCTACTACCGAGGAGATTCTGGTCATCGTATCTCCTGACGTGCTAACCACCGCCTTCTTCCAGGACATCGGTGTCTGCATCGTCATCTCCTTCGATATCAACCGAGCGAACCTTGCTCTGATACCAATTGTTGGAACAGGAACGACGAACACAAGAAGTAGAGAAGCAGCGATGGGAAAGGAAAAATTATGTGGAGCGCCTATGGCTTTCTCCCATGTTCATCATATTAAATAACCCTACTACATCTACAGAATTGGAAAAAACAAAACTGAAAACTAGAAAAGATTTGAAAAATATTTCATCTTCTCTTTACAATGTAAACTTGGAAATTGTAAATAAAGCATGCAAAGATTAAATCAAAAATACTTATTTCCTAAAATAAGCTTATTTCCTAACAACACCGAGAAGATCCTTTTACCATCCAAGTGCTGTTGGTTTAGATCCACGAGTGTACTTGATCAACCGAGCTATCTGGTATGAGTTTATTGAGGTTGTCCAATATGTCATCGAAAAGTACAGTTGTGGTGGATCAGTATCAGAGAATTGCCGACGAAAAGACAAGAAAGCAGTCTTTGGTGTTAGGACTAGCTAGGAGGCTTTCATTGGCTCCTAAGCTCAAATTGTAGCAGAATTCAAGAAAGGCTAGCCAGGGGAATGTTGTTCAGTTTTGTTTAGACTTAGTCAAGTGTTTAGAATTCTTTTTCCAGCTTCAAATAATGTGGTTGCGGTCTCTTTGCTGCTTTAACTTTTCTTCTCAGGTGGACCAATAAGGTGCTCCTCCGGATCCAAGAATATTACTTCGTTCTAGCTCCTCTATCTCATTCATAATCGATCAGGTACAGTGACTTCATACTGTATATTGGTTTACATTATCCTTTATCATGTCCTCCAAGTATAATTTTTTCAATTCATAATTAGTTTATAGATTTAAATCTTTTTCTAAATTAGGACTTAGGAAAACCACTAGGGTTTAGAGCGTACATGCAAGATTTAGTTGGCTATGTTAGCAAGATACTGACTGTTGTGTACTCCTACTGTCATGAATAATTAATACAAGACTCACTAGATTGATTGTATACTAAAATCAATCAAGTAATCGACTTTCCTTTGAGAAAGAATTTGGTGAATTGGAGTTCCTTGAGTTGTAATGAAGACGGTCAAAATGTTGCTTCTAAAGATGAGTGTCTTCTTGTGCCAATTCGCTTGAGGTCCCTTGTTGCTACATAGTAGTGAATGTCTTCTTGTGCCAATTCGCTTGAGGTCCCTTGTTGCTACATAGTAGTGAATGTCTTCTTGTGCCAATTCGCTTGAGGTCCCTTGTTGCTACATAGTAGTGAATGTCTTCTTGTGCCAATTTGCTTATCAACATTGATTGCATTGTTTCTTTCTGGGATGCTTAACTCATATATTTTCCTCCATTTATTTGATACCTGCAATGAATTAATATTATATGTGTTTTGATACTATGTAGCCTCGCATCTTCATAATTTTGTTATGATAGGTAATGCTATCAGCCTATTACTTCTCTCATCTCTCTAAATTTCACTATCTCAATGATTTCACCAGAGAGATTTATAATTTTGATTAAGGATAATTAAATAATATTATATTATTTTAAGGATTTATTTATATAAATTTTTGATGTGTTAATTTTTATTTTGAAATCTATAATGTTAAATTTGAAATTAAAAAGTGAAAATAAATTTTAATTTGGGCATTATTAGATGAGTCAATTTGTTGAACTAAATAAATTATAGGTGAACAAATGAACTAGTTCAACTTAACTGAACTAGCTTAACTAGGGTTTAAATGGATTGCTCGATTAACTCATCAATCAAGATCAACCACTATGATTGGATTTATGTAACCCGAGTTTGATTTAAGAATAAAGCGGCAGGTTGGTTTAACTTGATGAACAAGGCTTCATCTCCAACTTTGTCTCCTTTGCGCGAGCAACGAAGTAGAGCATTGACATTGGTAAATGACTCATTCCCTTTTTTGGTGACATATTCAATCAACTTTAAATGTTTTTTTAATGAAACTTTGGATACAACATTAAATGAGTCTTCTTAAACACTCAAACCATTTCCGGACGAAGCAACAATGATAAGAATGACATTGTTAGATGTTTATCTAATGATTACTGGTGTTATAGTGTGTATAAGATAGTGAACTTGGTACTATTAGATTCATCTCGATGAAGTCTATCAGTGGGTACTAGAATTAAGGTTAATTGGTCAATGTTTAGCCGATAGAGAGTTAAAATCTTAATTTTAAGGGTTTCACTAATGAGGTGAATTTAGCAAAATTAAGATGTTAATGAACCTCTAACAAAATTAAGATGTTAATGAACCTCTAGTGATAGGATAAATTGGATGTTTGGAATTCCGAGGATGATAGTAATCGATTGATACCATTATTGATAATCGTTAGAGAACTTCACTGGTGAAGATTCTAGAGAAATTTTTAGTGAACTCTAGAAATTTTTTTTGATGAATCTTAGTTGATTGAAAACTAAATTTATTAAAATATTTATTAAAAAATTAGTAAATAGACAAAAAAGATAATTTCATACGATGCGTGGGCATGCATGATGTAGAAGGTTGGTACGAGGTGGAGCACATGGAGCATAGTGCACCATGGAGTTTGGACAAGTGGCGTATGGTAGGCACATAAGATACTTAGATAAGCATAGTTATAAGAGGTAAGTATGGTACTCTACCATAAGTTAGTCATGTCGATAATAAGTGTGCATTAAAAGCTTTATTAATAAAAAAATTAATAATAAAATAATAAATAATAATATTTTAATATAATAAAATAATAAGTAAGAAAAATAAAAGAGAAAAGAGAAAAAATAAAATAAATTTAACTGATGGAATTAAATAAAAAAATAAATAAAAATATATATATATAAATAATAAATAAATAGAAAAGAAAAAGGAAAAAGAAAAAAAACTATCACTGCACGTGCGAAGCACGTGCAGCGAGTTGGGAGCGAGTCGGACTGGGTCAGTACGGTCGAGTTACCGATTTAGGTCGATGAGTTGGTGACTCGTTGACAGTATAAAAGAAATGGCAGAAACAGGGATTTACCCTATTCTGAGGTTTCCGACGGCAGCGGGCGCAGTTGGAGCTCCGACGAGCTTCGAGTTCGATGGGAGATAGTGTGCCGGGTGTTGGGGAGTTGTTTCGTGGCCGGAGGCGAGCTGCGGCGGCTCCGGCAGACGAGGATCGTGAAGGGGGCGGCGGAACAGGGGGCGTCCCTGTTCCCGTCGTTTGCGCCGGCTAGAGGGGTAGAAATCGGGATTCCCCTCCGCGGCGAAGTGGCTAGGGAGTTTGGTTGGAGGTTGGCAACGATATGCTGGCCGGCTGAGCTTGGGAGGTGACTCAGGCGAGCGGTAGGCGTTGGGGAGAAGGCATAACTGGGTGTTCCCGAGTAACCCGTCGAATCCGTTGGCGAGAGGCACAGCGAGCACTGTCCACGGCAAAGCTATTGCATGCAATTCGACTCCAATGGTGGCGAAGAGGGCGCGGAAGAGGTTGACAAAGGTGATCGAACGGTGCGGTGAAGACTTCGTTGCACCAGCCGCTGTGGACATCAGGAGCTTCACAGATGGTGGAAAGAGATGGTTGGCGGGACGACGAGGGTGCGGTGAGGTGTTCCGCGAACTTCCGGTGCGACAGTGGCCGCTGAGAGGGGAAGATCGCCGGCGAAATGCGCTATGGCGCGGCTGGTGATCGAGCGGTAGTCGAGCAGGGAAGGAGGCTGGGGCGGCGCATGCGGTGCACGTGCGTCGGTCCGACTCAACCCGGGTTCAGGCCGGTTCGACCGGTCCAAGCTGGTCCAACTGTGGTTCAACCTAAATTTTGCTGGTTTTCATGATTTTATAACCGGTTCGAGTGGGTTTGATGTTGCCAAAACTTTATTGGTAAGTTTTGAGCCTTGATGAATTTATTTAAATTTTTTAACACATTTTAGGTGCGGTTTTTGAATTATTTAAATTCAGGTTCAGGGTTTTGAGTGTATTAACGATATCATAAAAATCTAAAATAATTTGTGATGCTAGATTATGGGTAGAGATAATTTTTGTGATTTAATTAGAATTTTTCTAGATTATTAGAATGCAGGTTTGATTAACTTATGATAATTTGAGTTAATTATGATTTAAATGGAGTAATTGTATGTTAAATGCGTGAATAAATATTTTTGTAGATGTTATGTCATTTAAATTATATTAATAGGAATTAAAATAATTTATATAGAATTTTTACAGAATTAATAAATTTAAGAAATTATAAATTAGATTAAATAGATTAATTAGATTTTTCTAATTAATGAAAGTGAATAATTTGAAATTTTATAAATTTAGAATACGATAGAATTTAGGAAAATTATTTTATGTAGATTTTCTAATTAATAAAAATTAGATAATTTAAAATTTTATGAATTTAATTAATGTAAGTAGATTATTCACAAGATTATTAAAATTATTTAGAATAAATTAGGATGGTATATATTGATTTAGATTTTTGAGTATAATTAAATCATTAAGCTAAATATTATTTTATAGGCTTGTTGATGTTTTGATTGTGTTGGATGGTGGTTGTAGTTTGATGGATGATTGGTTGATTATAAGAAATTCAATAAAATAAAAGAAATGATGTGATGATGTGAGTAGAAGGGTAGATAGGAAATTATTGTTTGAATTATATGATTAATGGTTGTTGGATGTATTTATTTATCTTAGGAGAATTGATTGCTGTGCTGTTGCTTGACAAATCACAACTGTGATTTGTGTTAGAGTAAGAAGGAATTGTTGTGCTTGAATTATTGCTTGTTTGCTTTTAAGAATCACAGCCAAGCTGTGAATTCTTGCTTGATTTTATGAGGACTTATGGTTTTAAAATTTATTTTGGCCTACTACAGATGCTGAGTCCTGAGGGTCGTTGTTACATATTGTACAAGCTGATGAGTTGAATGTCTACTTGTTGCATATTTTAATAGCATGTGTGTTTTGATAATTGTTGATAAATGTTGCTATGAAAAAGATATGTGATGCTATTATATGCATCCTTTGTATGATTGTTCTCATGTTATGTTGGATATTAATATGTTCATGTTATGCTATAGATGTAGAGACATTTAGCAGGAACATAGAACATGAAAATATGAGACAAAATCTAGAGACACTTTAAGTTCATGCTATGGTTAAAACCTAGAAGTGATCTCAGTTGACATATGACTAAGAACTTTAGACATCATAATGTTATGATAACCTAGGAGATGATGCTAGGGTTCTTATTAGCTATGTGCCAACATATGGTGAGGAGCCATGTGCTAGCTGAGGTAGAGGTGCAAGTCTGGTTGACTTAGCCGCAGATGCGTTAGGGTAACCGAAATCTCACTTCGGTGTAAAGCTCCCGTAATTGTGTTACTCTATAGTAGATGGTGTGCTAGGAACATTATCGTTCAATGCGCTACAAAGCTAGGGAACCTGAGGACACTGACATGCTCACCAAATGTGGGTTCCTGAGCAGTCCAGGTTTATTGGTAGCATATGCAGATTTTTAGCCTCAGTTTGTCAGGCTGAGTCAGATGTGATGTTTGATTTGGTATGATGATCCAGTTATGGGGCAGAATTACAGTGTTGTAATGGTACTTGTGTTTATATTAGAAGGGGTACCGTGATCACCAGCTCCTTCCACTAACGTCAGTGTATAGGCATATAGACCAGAGATCTAGAGTTGACACTGACGGGTTTGGGGTAATCTCTGACGAGGGACTTACCTTGAACATAGACTGGCTGCCTTAGGTGTAATTTGGAAAAATATTGATATGATGGTTAAAGAAAGATGACATTTATTGATTTGAGTTATTGTTATAATTAAATCCTTATATTTTGTTCATATGCCATGTCCATATCATGACTCTGCTGCTTTGATCTAATTGTATGATGATATACTGTTGAGCGTGTTGTTTGATATGTGACTTAGTGGATAATTCTTCTTATTAGTTTTGTACAATACCTTATGCCCATTTTTAGGGTGCTCTCTTTGTAGCCTCATTGAGTTTCGCGACTCAGATGTGCACATTTTTCCCCTGTTGCGCAGGTTACAGGTTGAACATTGATATGAGGAGCGAGGGAGAACCTAGTTACGGCGAAATGAAATTTGATTTTAGAAATCTAGATAAAGATTTTATTTTTATAATATTACTGTAAAATGTACATTGTTATGTTTCCGCTGTGTTTAATAAAAAGAATTTATTGTGCTTTATGATACATCTAACCTTGTATAAATTGTGGTGGAGAAATGCAGCTTATACGGCGATTGCCACGTGCCTAAAGGTGAGTTTATGTAGACTTTACATGCATTAATAATTAAAAAGAAATACATCTTAGAATCTTCCCTTAGTTCTTGAATTTTCTACTATAATTTGAATTGTAATTTCGCACAGGATCACAGGGCTGAACATACCATATTCAGTGTGTGTAGATAGTACATAAAGTTTACACTCTTCTAGTTAGAGTAATTAAATTTTATACCTTGTATGAGTCACTTAGACCTTAGACTCATATGGTAGTTGCTACGTGCTGTTAGAATGTTTGTGTTAAATAATTTGAATAATCTCATACGATAGTTAGGAGAGTTGGGGCACGACAATTCGTGAAAGCATTGTAGTTAGGGCAATGATTAATCTATGTTAAGAATTCTTAGGTTCTTTCCTTTGAGTAAAGTGAGATTGCACTACCGATTTATAGGGTGTACTAAGAGAGGTCTTAAAAATGTTGAGTATGGTCCGTGTTCCTCTCCATTTCCACTTATTAGACTTGTAGTGCTTACTTGTTTGAAGTATCATGCCTCATAAGCCCCTATCACCATATGACCGTAACATGCTACAAAATCAATTTAGTTGGTTGTCATATTAGGGTTATCATGCTCTAACCATTTGTGAGCACTTGGCAACCATTGTATGAGTTAACATAACTCATACAAGTCTTTTTAAAAATTTATGACAACGAGTATAGCCTAATATAATATAATAAAAATCACTAAATTTTTTTTACATTTATTTCAATACCCTCAGCTACATTATTATCATTTTTAACTAAAATTTATTTACGGTCCATCTAAATATATATCACAGTCAAATATCATACACATTAATATTTTTGTCTAATCTTTCCCGCAAATTTAGACTTGCTATTTCGCCACCCTCTCTCTTCTAACCATGAGCCCTGTTACTTGTATACAGAGGATGCTCATGACTACAAAAGGATATTTATCCAATTATAAAAATAGATAATAATAGTACACAAAGTGTACATTCCTCTGGTTAGGACAATTGAGCTCTATACAGGAGATCATCAGTTTAATACTCACTAAGTGCGAAAAAAAGACCACTTTAAGACCTTCGCAACATGCATCTCCCAAGACCTCACCATCAATTAAAAACACAATGTCTTTATTTTCAACATGCTCGTAATAATCATCGCTAGCCCTTCCCCTTCCTAATGTTCAATTTAGAAATCCGAAGGAAACAACCACAAGGAGAAAATTGCTTCATCTACTTATCAACAGGTTTAGTCACAATTTATTTTTACAAATCAGACAGCAAACCGCAATTTACAGCACATCACCTACTTTTCAATAGTTAAAATTAGCATTCTATTTTCATTATTCTACTTGGTTTGAATTCTGCATATATGTTCAGTTAGTATATAAATGAAGCAGCAAGAAGAAACATAATAGATGAGTCTATTTCAGTTATTCTATTTGTTTCACTTTGATTCTAACATAACTTGTAGCCTACACAGCGTTTTACATGAACCCCTTTCAGAGATCTACCACCCTAGAAATTTCCGTATCATGTTTCTACTTAGCAGTAGGACCCAAGTGAAGAAAACGCTGACTTAATCATATATGTTTACGACCGAAGCCTTTCCTTTCAACACTTCATTCCCAGCCTTGCCTAAATTTCTAATACCATAAACAAGCAGTAGCATAACAACAACCAACAAAATATTTAGTACAAGTAGCTTCCTACAAAGTTCATCTGCAGCCCTCACTCCATCTACCTATGCATTGTTTTAAACTACAGTAAACTATTCGTATTACTAGTCTTTTTCCGGCAGCACAAAGCATACAACAATAAGAAGAAATTAATAGCAGTATAAGATAATTTTTAACTACTACTGCACCAACCATGAGCCTATTTGCGATCAACTCATCAGACACAACCTGGAACTAACACTCACAGCATGTTCATCAGCTGAATCCTCTATAGGTGTCACTTGATGGCAGATTTCGAACACTCGAGCAATCAAACAACATTCAAAATTCCTATTTTATAGAATTTAGTTCACACCTCCATTATTCACCCCACTAACCAGTACCAACAGCTGTCGAGATACTTTAATAGTTTTGTTCATAACTCTAACCTAGAATTTTCAACCAACCTAGTGTGTGTTCAACCAAACGCTATCTCCACATTCATTGCAGAATTTTTAGTAATAGAAAAAGACAGAGACTCCTAATTCAGGTGTACCGCATCATGTAGGCCATAGTATCTTGTGGTACAAGAAAATCCATTCAAAATGACAATTTAGACAACAAGATCCGGGGTAACACAACCACATAAACTTCATCCGCCTCCTATCTACAAGGGAATTAGATTATTCAAAATGAAAGCAATTTCAGTTATGAACCGCATGGTAATTTTAGGCAATTCATGATAGCTCGGGATAAATTTTCAACAATAGCAAAGCAATTTAAGCATGAACCCAAAATGCCCACGTGTGTCCGACTGGTCTGCCCACGTATGCCCTATTGAATGGACACACCCACGTGTGTCCGGCTGGATGGGTGCCCCCCTACCTCCTACTGGCCTCCATTCATTAATCCTGCATGTGATCCTCAGATTTCTCTTTGGTACAACCAGTATCTTGGATCCTAATTGCCCTTTACAATCCAACTTTTTATGCTTACGTTTCTGTAATACTAAAATCATTCCAAAGTTCACTCTCTCGTCTCTCCAGAACAAGTCCAAAATCCTTTCCCGTCCATAGAATAGAAGTTGGCCACCGCAACTACACCCCTATCTCACTGCTTTTACAGTTGCACTAATATCAAGTTCTCCAAATTCACGGGCAAACCCATCGGCAATTAATCTGCTCCCATGCATCATCCCGCCGACCAACATTGATATTTATTAAAAATCATTGCCTTTGATCCACCAGAAAATTAATATTCCAAAGCTGCCGCAGCACGCCACCGACCAAGAACACCCCGCGTTGACCGTCGACCTCACAGAAAAATTAATTGGAAAATTTAGGATTAGTTTATCTTACTTCTATCCATACAAAGGATTAATAACCACTCCTTTCAACTGTAATAAGGGAGATATTGAGATTAAAAGAATGAATAAAATAATTTTGATTTTTTTAATAAAAGAAAAAATATAAAGAAATTTTCTTGTGCGCGTGCGAATATATTTAGGGGATAAATTGAAGGCTGGTGGTCGGCGTGTCCTCCTCCTCGGCTCGTGAATTATAACGGGTCGTGGAACAGTCCGTTATATTTGACGGAGATCTTCTGAGCCGTCACGTTGCTCTCGACGACGACGACGGAAGAGAAAGAGAAGCTATCGGCCCACCGCTGACGCCACGCCCCTTCCTTCCTTTAAATAGCACTCGACTTCTCCGGGTCGCTTCTCCTTCCCCCAATACAACCCGGCGCCATCCACGACCGACAGGGAGCGAGCGTTGCGTCCGAGGTCTCCAGGACGAACAGGAGGAGAAGAAGGATCCCCCAATGGCTCAACCGGTGAGGAAGCGGACGAAGGATGTCGGCGCCGGCGGATACCTCCTCGGCCGCTTCGATCTTGGCAAGCTCCTCGGCGCCGGGACCTTCGCCAAGGTCTACCTCGCCCGCGACGTCCGCACCAACGACCTCGTCGCCATCAAGGCCCTCGACAAGGAGAAGATCCTCCGGAGCGGCCTCGTCGCGCACATCAAGCGCGAGATCGCCATCCTCCGCCGCGTCCGCCACCCCTACATCGTGCAGCTCTTCGAGGTGATGGCCACCAAGACCAAGATCTACTTCGTCATGGAGTACGTCCGCGGCGGCGAGCTCTTCTCTCGCGTCGCCAAGGGCCGCCTCCTCGAGGACTCCGCCCGCCGCTACTTCCAGCAGCTGATCTCCGCCGTCTCCTTCTGCCACGCCCGGGGCGTCTTCCACCGCGACCTCAAACCGGAGAATCTCCTCCTCGACGATAACGGCGACCTCAAGGTCTCCGACTTCGGTCTCTCCGCCGTGGCCGAGCAAATGCGCGGCGACGGGCTCTTCCACACCTTCTGCGGCACGCCAGCCTACGTCGCCCCGGAGGTGCTCGGCCGGCGAGGCTACGACGGCGCCAAGGTCGACGTCTGGTCCTGCGGCATCATCCTCTTCGTGCTCATGGCGGGTTACCTCCCCTTCTACGACCGCAGCGTCGTCTCTATGTACCGTAAGATCTACAAGGGCGCCTTCCGCTGCCCTCGGTGGTTCTCGCAGGACCTCGTCGGTCTCCTCCACCGCCTCCTCGACGTCAATCCCGAAACCCGAATCACCATCCCGGAGATCATGGAGAACCCCTGGTTCAGAAATGGGTTCCGACACATCCGATTCTACATCGAGGACAACCAGCTGCACAGCTTCGACGATTCGGATACGGAAGACGAGCTGCTGCCGAACAATGAACCGAAGCCGGATGAACCCGACGAGTCGGGGTCGGAATCGGATTGCTCGGTCGCGTCCTGCCCGGCGGCACTCTCCGACGACCAATGCCAGCAGCCGTCGCTGAGGAGGCCGCCTAGCCTTACCGCGTTCGACATCATTTCCTTCTCCAGTGGCTTCGACCTCTCGGGGTTGTTCGAAGAAACAGGGGAGATGACCAGATTCCTCTCCAAGGAGCCCGTGTCTGGGATCATGTCCAAGTTGGAGGAGATCGCCAAGGTTGCGAGGTTCAAGGTGAGGAAAAAGGACTGCCGCATCAGCTTGGAAGGGAACCAGGAGGGGGAGAAGGGGCCACTGACGATCGGTGTCAACATGTACGAGCTGACGTCGTCGATGGTCGTGGTCGAGGTGAGGAAGAAGGCAGGGGACGGGCAAGAGTACGAGGAGTTCTGCAAGAAGCATCTGAAGCCAGGCTTGCAGCACCTCGTTTACGAGTCGCCGCCGATTGCCCAAACAACTCCGGCCGAGTAAACAAGGAAAACAATTAAAACTGAAAACGCATGCATATATATATATATAAATTTTTTTTCTTCTTTTCTTCATTCCTTGTTTGTTCGGTGTTTATATGATCCAAATTACACGTTCCACGTAGTTCATTTCACATTGCATGCACGGTTGCTTCTTGCCCAACTGTGTGCGTGAGTGGGGGATTTACCACACTGCTGAGGAGGCCGAGTAGATTTTGGATGATTAGGCCTCCCTTTTGAAAACTTAGGAAAAAGGAGAGAAATATTTTAAGCAATTACAAGTTTGAAACTTGACTAATATTGAGATGTATGATTATAACTACTGAGATATGGGAAGTTCATATTTTTGACAAAGGAGTTGGTAAAAGTTTGTGTTAATTTTCTACTGCTGGCTTCAGCTTTTAGATCCTTCTTTGCAAATACGGTGTTGTAAATACACACTGCTCGCTCCTAACTGATCAAATGCTCATAGATCATATAGAATATGTGTTTTTTCTTTGTTAATTCAGGTTTCTTTGGGAAAATAAGAGATAATTTTCTGAACTTAAGTCTAGATCGGGTCACAATTAAGGTATCCTAACCAACTATATAACAAAAGGACGCATTTAATTAGATTTTTTAAAAACAAATTAATAGCATATATTTTAAAAAAAAGTTATTTTAACATATTAAATTTTGCAATCGACGCCAAAATTATGTTCTGCTGTACAAAGGGCTTGAACTTCGGACCTTATGGTTAACAATCATATGCTCTAACTAAGCTTTTTTAGTAAGCTATAAACTATCAAGATGCAGCAATCTCGACAACAAAGTCCCAGCAAAGGCTATATCGATATTAGGGTGCCCTGACAATAAAGTCCCTTGCAATAAACACAAACCCATCTCGACATCCTAATAATATTGTCAACCTACAAAGAGCATGAACTCTTCTCGATACTCTAACAACAAAGTCTCCTACAAGGAGCATGAACCTATCTTACAAGCACAAACTCAAAATGATACTCTAACAACAAAGTCTCCTACAAGGAGCATGAACCTATCTTACAAGCACAAACTCAAAATAATGTACTCTACAAGTAGCACAAACCCATCTTGATGCTCTAACAACAAAGTCCTCCATAAGTAAAAAGTTACTTAGATTACAAATATAGGAAAGAATAATTGTGTGTTACGCTAGAAGGGTTGACCGAATGGTTAACAACTATACACTCTAACCAACTAAGCTATTCCAACAAGACTAATTATCAAGATGAGGAGGTTATGACAACAAAATCACAGCAAAGGCTATCACCCATCCCTTCAAAATTAGGGTGCCCTAAATGAGGATGCCCTGACAACAAAGCTTCTCACAATGAGCACAAACATATTTCGACTCCCTAACAATAATGTCACCCTACAAAGAGCACGAACCCTTCTCAATGCTCTAACAACAAAGTCCCCTACAAGGAGCATGAACTCATCTCGATGACCTTAAAATAAAGTCTCATGAAAATAGCATGAACCTATTTCGACACCCTAACAATAAAGTCCCCCTACAAAGGAGCAAGGACCCTTCTCAACACATATAACAACAATGCGCCCTGCAAGGAGCACAAACACATCTCGATTCTCTGACAACAAAGACCCTTACAAGGAGCATGAACCCATCTCTTCCCTAACAATAAAGCCCTTCACAATGAGTAAGAACCCATCTCGAATGCCTTGCAAGAAATTCCCCTCACAAGTAAACCTTCTTGACACTGAGCATTCTCCTAGGCCATTAAGCTCCCATCTCAACTCCCTAACAATAATGACCCTCACAGGGAGCATGAACCCATCTCGACTCCATAACAACAAAGTCCCCCTCAAGGAGCAAGAACTCAACCTATCTCGACATCCTAGAAACAAAGAACCCTACAAAAATGAAGGCTTGAACCTTAGAACTTACAAATGCTCTAATCAACTAAGCTATTCCAATAGGCCATCAGGGTTCAAGATGAGAAGGTCCTAATAATAAAGTCCTAGCAAAGGCTACATCCACTCTCGTCGAGATCAAGATGCCCTATATGAGAACGCTCCGACAACAAAGTCATAAGAAGCAAGAACTTACCATACCTAGAGCTAGAAGGAGGGAACCTCTGATCTTATGGTAAAGGGCAAAACACTCACACCGGTTGAGTTATTCCAACAGGCCAATAACCTTCAAGATGATGAGTTCCTGATAACAATGTCCCAGCAAAGGCTATTACCCATCCCGTTAAGGTTAGGGTGCCTTAGATGAGGATGCCCTGAGAATAAAGTCTCCCGCAATGAGCACAAACTCATCTCGACACCTTAACAATAAAGTCCAAAATGTACCCTGCAAGGAGTGCAAACCTAGCCCCCCATAAGTAAATCATTAATTAGATTACATGGGGAGGATAGAATGGTGGTAATGATGGCATTTCATAACTATATTCAAATAATTTTGGCAACTAAAAAGTTATATTCTGTTAGAAGAAGGCTTGAACCTCCAACCTTATGGTTAAATGCTACAAGCTATAACCAACTAAGCTATTCTAGCAAGCTATAAATCATCAACATACAGTGGTCCTAACAACATTATCCCAACAAAGGCTATAACCTATCTCTTCGAGATTATAGTGCTCTAGATAAGGATGCCCTTATAACAAACCTACCTCGATGCCCTAACAATATTGTCGCCCAACAAAGAGCAAGTGTGAAATTTACATTTTGGCCTTAAGGGTAATTATGTAATAGATGATAAGTTTGAGGGTTATTTTGAAAGAAAAATTTATCAGAAGGACTTATTTGTAAAATTATATGAATTTTTGAATTATGAAATTTTGATGTGAAAATTATAGCATCAGATAGAATTTTTGATAAGGAATCCAATGGCATAGACGGATCGTAATTTAGACGTCGTTTGATTGGTCAAATTGTTGAATCAAGAATAGACGGTCCAGATTTAATTTGATATTTAAATTTTAAATTAATTAATTTATATAATATCACTTTTCCTCCCACCACTTGCTCGAGCTTTTTCTCTCTCTTCTTTCTTCTTCGCACAGTAACATCGTTGTTACTTTGTTATCAATGTTTGGAGGACTTTTCAATCGAATTTTTCGACGAGATTTTAGACACAACTTCAGGAGAGTGAGGAGAACACATTAGAGGTATTAATTTACAGTTTTGATTGAGATTTAAGGAGAAAAAGAGGAGAGAAGTGGCGGCGGCGAAAGTTAGTCCCCGGAGCTTGCTCCGACGATTACCGGCCATTCCGGCCGCAGAACTTCGCAAACATGGTACCTATGGTTTCTCCTCAATGAGAGCTATCCATTGGTACCTGGGTTGAGGGCTATTAGCCGCCGGTTGGCCGCCGCGAGTTAAAAACCCTAGTTTAGGGATTTCGCCCAACTTGATGTAATCGTTGAAATTAATTGCGTGTGAGCTATAATAATTGGGGAAAATATGATTTTTGGAATCCTTATGAAGAGAGCTTTCGATTAGTACCAATATTGATACTGTTTGAAGAACTTCGCCGGAGAGGGTTCCAGCGAACTTTCCGGCGAGTTTCTGGTGAACTTTCCGGCGAACTTGAGATAAAAATTAGGGTACATCTAGAGATCATTCTAAGAGTTTTAGTGTAAACGGATTCGTAAAATTTTTATCAGATTGAGAATTAAAATTCATTGAAATATTCCAGGAAATTCAATAAACAAGCACGATGATACTAAAGATCACGATATGAATTAGAACGTGCTTACGACAATAGCATCAGGTGAGTGTTTATTCTCCAGGTAGAATAGACGGGATAGTTCTCAATGTTTAGTCCAGGAGAACTATATCCCTTTGATTAGATATGCTTTGTATCTCTTTGGACTCTCCTGCTAGTTTATATAAGCTTGATTATTATAAATGAGTTGTGAATAATCTTTGATATTCCTGCTTGATGACATAAGCTATTTAGTGCTCATGTTTTTTGATTCATTATAAGCATGATACTATGCTTTTATTGACTCTAGATCTAGCATATGCATCTGATTGATTATTTGTGACATTATTTCACTTATAAAAGTATATGGCTAGTATGATTTGATACTGGATACTGCTATAAGCACAGTCACTGTAGTGATATTTGATTAGCACTCCCATGGGCCACCTATGCAAGGGGCATGGGTTAATACTGCACGAGGTCAGGAGGGGAGACTGGGATTAGAATACTCCTGACTGGCCGTTACACTGGACTAGCTATGGATGCCAGGTAGTGAGGTCCAGTGGCAACTTAGGGGGAAAGAGGGCTTTGATTCCATATTCTTGTACTTTTGTTTTGATCTGGGTACCCTATGATATTTGATTCCTCCCCCTGAGGTAACAGTTGTTGGCCACAATTGTATTTGATTAAGCCAGCCCCAGATATAGTCTTATATGACTATTAATTATTCTTCTTGCTTGACTATTATATCCAAATAGTCGATTGATTATATTCATGAGACTTTGTTATTCGATGTTCTCGGTTTTACATTATTTTCTATCCAACTCACTGAGTACAAGCGTACTTACCTGAAAGGGGAACTCATTTTTTTCAAAATCACAGCAGGAGAGGGACGAATAGAGATAGAGGCGCTTAGTCAGACTCTTGACTTTTGAAAGGTAGGACGGTTCTACCTTTATTTTGTGTACAGAGAGATCCACTAGATAGGTATTTTGTATATCATTGGGCATGTGCCCTATTTTGATTGTAGATCATTTGTATATATATGGTTCTTTGTGTAAGAGACCTAAGGTTGTAAAGTACATAGTTTTAGAGTTATATTAATCTATTATCCAGGTTCTATCCTTCCATAAATAAAGAGGATATACATCAGGTACGCTTAGTGGATTCCCGTGTAGTTCTGGAGGCTTAGCAGGGCTACATGTGGACTTCACTGCGGTCTGCCACGTGCCCTAGGGGAAGGTACGGGGCGTGACAGATTTTGGTGGTATCAGAGCAGGTTATATTAGAACATATGTATATCCTAATAAAGATCATTTGAGAACCTGAGTATATAGGGACATTGTTTAGAGGTATTTTGAATTAATGTATAAGGCTTCTAGTGGATCTCAGATAAGGACCAATCTAGTGGCCCTAGGATTTATGTCGCATACGTCATTTTGATCGTAATATTATCACAGGAAATTCCAAATGCAGCCAGAGAAAGATAAATCAATGGATAAGGCACCACTAGGACAAGAGTGTTCTTCTGCCTCCCATGCGGTGTCTTTTTAGATAGGTCAGGTTGCGTCAACATCGTGCGAAGGGGTAACTTTTACTCCTGAACAAGTTCAAGTGATCATTAGATTGATGCAAACTCAGGCTCCACAACTACAATCACCTATCCTACCAACATATACATCCCCTGTTGTATCATAAGTAAGGATTATTCCACCATCAGTTCCTATATCGATAGATTCATCAAAACGACAGAAGGGTAAGGAAGTATATACTGCGAAGAAAAAGTTAGCATCTTTTCATTCAGAAGAAAAAAATCATTACTAAAGGAAAATAATGGGTGGGCGAATCTTCCAGTAGCACTTTGAGGCGACAAATCTATTCACGAGCATTACAAATTCCTGATCCTGAATTTCAAGCTCGATCTATGATTAAAAAGGTTTGTGGAAATTGTGGAAGATTTCACCCTGGAACGTGTAGACTTCCCTTACGATGTTTCTATTGTCATGAGATGGGTCATCTAAAAAGGAATTGCCCACGACTACAACAAAAGGGCGACAAGAGAAGTATAGAAGTGCAGATGCAACGATCTAAGGGTAAAGGACTAGACAGTTAGACCAACCAACCATCAGTAATAATAAGAAACTTAGGAATTGAGGGGGAAGACAGCGTGAGAGGACCTCATAGTAGCTCTAATGTTTTACCTGAGAAACAAACCAGGATTTCTAATAGTCAAGGAAAGGGAGTCGAGATTGATCTAAAGTTAATTACGTGTGTTTTACAGTTATTTTAATACCTTATCGGAAACTTGCTATTAGTGGCTTATGTAGATTTTAAATCTATTTTGAGTTTACAAAGTGGAATAAGTAAACTATTAGATCTTTGTGGAGTTTGAACTTTTTGTATATGTAACATTAGAATAATGATAATTTAAGTACGCAAGTTATACGGATTGTGATATTAGGCTAGAAGATACAATATTATTAGTAGATTTAAGATCCTTAGAAATGTTGAATCTTGATATTACATTAGAGATTGATCGATCAGCTAGATGTTAGAAAAATATTATCTATTATTAGTAAAGAAGTAGGATTAGTAAGAGCTATTACACTTGAGATACACTGTACTAGAACTTATTAAACTTTATGCTTTTGGATAATTTTAACATTACAAGCTTCAAAATAGATTAAGAATGGATGCATAGTTTACTTGATGTATTTAATTAACACATCTAGAACTAGAATTAAGTTAAAAAGGAGATATCAGTTATATGTGAATTTTTGGATATATTTTTAGGTGATTTATCGAGGCTACTGCCTGATGGGGAAGTGAATTACTTTAGAGAATGACAACCAGACACTCACCTTATTATTAATCAACCATAGAGAAGGATAATTGCCAAACTTAATGAATTGAGGATACAATTGTCAGAATTATTACCTAAAGAGATTATTTGATTGAGCACATCACTCTAGGAAGCATCAGTATTAGTTGTAAAAGAGAAAGATGATATATTAAGAGGGTGCATATTTATAAATAATCAAATAAGGTGACCATCAAGGATAAATTCTTCATTGAGGAGCAATAATCTTTTAGACTAACTATAAGAAGAGAAAAGTATATTCAAAGATTAATCTCAGATAAGGATATTATCAAATAAGAATTTGAGAGTCAAATATATCCAAAACTACTTATAAGATCAACTAATGATATTACAAGGTTATTGAAATTCTTTGTAGATTGATGAATGTTGGAGTGGTAGTTAGGAATTCAATGAATAGAATATTTCATTCATATCTGAATGAAATTATTATTATGACTAATGGAGGACATTTTGGATATACTATACTAGAGGAAATAAGCATATGAAACATTTGAGAGTAGCTTTGCAAGCATTAAGAGATAAGAGAGTGTAGACAAAACTTCTCAAATGTGGGTTTTAGTGAAAAGAAATAAAAATTTTAGAGACATATCATACGAAAAAAAGAAGAAGACATTATGATAGATTATAATAAAGCGAAAGTAATTTTGAATTTTAAATGCCTGAGGATTGATATTGAAATCCAAAGTTCCTAGAGTCTAGCCGAATATTACAGAAGAATTTATTAAAGGATTTTTTTAAGATAGTTGGACCACCTATAAGATTAATTAGAAATAAAGGAAAGTTTCAATGGGTTGAAGACTGTGAAAGAAATTTACGAGAACTCTGCGATCATGTTATTTCTATCCTAGTTCCAATTTTACCAAAGCCTAAGGGAATTTTACAACCTATAGTGATGTTTTAGACAATGATTGGGGATGCATGTTGAGGTAGTTATAAAAAGTTACTACTTATACATTTTATCAGTTAAGAAATTATGAATTGAATTACCTTACATGTAATTTAGAGTGATAACAGCGGTGTTTACTCTATGAATATGATGATATTATTTATAGGGAATTTGAAATACATTTTGATCGAAAAAGGATTACATCTGTGGCATAGGAAATAAGTAACATTAATGAAGGGTCATGATGTTGTGATCTAATATCTTTTAAGCAGGATGAATGTGGTCATAAATGCCTCAAATAAAAAAAATAATAATTATATTGTCAATTATCTCAATCACCATACCATTTCAATCAGTGAAACTGAAACCTTGGGAGATTAGTTAGACCATAACACATTTGGTAAGATAATAACCATATTTATGGGGTGATCTACAGTGCATGAAGAAATTCAGGTTTGCATGATAAAATGAAGGAATTAAGGAAAATATTTCATATAATGTAAATAAAAGCAAATATTGAGGTCATCACGAGGAATGTGGATTATTGGCATATAAAAATTGAGTTTCTATTCCTAATAAGATTGAACTCAGGAGATCTATCTTGAGGGAGCTCATTCCTCGGTATATGTAATACACTCAGGAATTACAAGAATGTATCACATAATAAAAGGAAATTATTAGTAACCAATGAAAAAGAACATTGTAGATTATGTAGCTAAGTGTTACATACGTCAGTGAGCTAATCTTTGCTTATTCCTGAAGGAAAATACGAACATATCATAATAGACCTTATGATCGGATTATTCCGCACATCAAGTTATATTATGATTTAAGTAATTGTGGATAAACTTTTTCTAGCATTCATAATACTTATTCATTGAATAAGTTAGTCAGAATGTATATTTAGAAGATCATAAAACTTTATGGGATTCGTATTACAATGAGTTCGGATCGAAATCCCTGATTTATTTATTTTGTTAGACTAAGCATGCATAAGGCTTTAATTACCTTTTTGTTTAGCACAACCTTTATCTTTGGATTGATGGTCAATCTGAAAATTATGTTGAAAATATGGGTGATTGAATTTTAGGAAAAATCAAAGTAATAGTTACTGTTGATTGAGGTTGGTTGTAATAATAGTTACCGAGCTAACATTAGAATGTCATTATATGAGTTTTTACACGGAAGGAAATATGGAATACTAGTATGTTAAGATGACGTTGGAGAAAGATGAATAAAAGGGAATTAATTAACTAAGAATACCAAAGAGAATATCATGATCATTAAGGAAAGATTGAAAGTATCCTATAATAGACAAAAGAGTTATGCAGACAAATGAAGAGAGAGATTAGAATTTTAACCTAGAAACATAATGTGCTAGAAAATAGATGCTTGAAAAGGAATCCTACAGTTTGGAAACACAAGAAAACTTGAGTCCAAGATATAGTGGACCTTTTAGAATTATTAACGGAATATTGTCCGGTGGTATATAAATTGGAATTATTTGAAGAAACGGTTAGAATACATGATATGTAATCATATTAAGGAGATATCATGAATCCTGAACAAATATTACAAACATTGCAATTGAGTTTGAGGAAATCTAAGAGTATAGCCTATAACAAATTTTCAGGCGAAAGAGGAAAACCTTAAGTAATAAATATATATGAATCATTAGAGGATCATAGAGAAGTGCACAACTAGAAGGGAATACTTGGGAACCGGAGAAATCTATAAGGAGGAACTATCATCGATTACTTGAAGGGATGATTTGAACTAAATTTTGAGGACAAAATTTCTTTAAGGAGGGTAGGATGTGAGATTTGCATTTTAGCCTTAAGGGTAATTATATAATAGATGATAAGTTTGAGGGTTATTTTGAAAGAAAAATTTATCAGAAGGACTTATTTATAAAATTATATGAATTTTTGAAGTATGAAATTTTGATGTGAAAATTATACCATTAGATAGAATTTTTGATAAGGAATCCAACGACACAAACAGATCGTAATTTGGACGTCGTTTGATTGGTCAAATTGTTGAATAAAAAATAAACGGTTCAGATTTGATTTGATATTTAAAATTTAAATTAATTAATTTATATAATATCACTTTTCCTCCCACCGCTGCACGCGCTCGAGCTTTTTCTCTCTCTCTTCTTTCTTCTTCGCACAGTAACAATGACGAACAAAGTTGTTACTTTGTTGTCAATATTTGGAGGACTTTCCGATCGAATTTTTCGACGAGATTTTAGACACAACTTTAGGAGAGTGAGGAGAACACATTAGAGGTATCAATTTACAGTTTTGATTGAGATTTGAGGAGAAAAAGAGGAGAGAAGTAACGGCGGCGAAAGTTTATCGTCGGAGCTTTCTCCGACGATTGCCGGCCATTCCGGCCGCAGAACATCACAAACTTGGTACCTATGGCTTCTCCTCGATGAGAGCTATCCATTGGTACCTGGGTTGAGGGCTATTGGCCATCGGTTGGCCGCCGGTGAGCTAAAAACCCTAGTTTAGGGATTTCGCCCAACTTGATGTAATCGTTGAAATTAATCGCGTGTGAGCTATAATAATTGGGGAAAATATGATTTTTGGAATCCTTGTGAACAGAGCTTTCGATTGGTACAAATATTGGTACTGTTCAAAGAACTTCGCCGGCAAGGGTTCCGGCGAACTTTCCGACGAACTTGAGATAAAAATTAGGGTGCATTTAGAGATCATTCTAAGAGTTTTGGTGTAGACGGATTCGTAAAATTATTATCAGATTGAGAATTAAAATTCATTGAAATATTCTAGGAAATTCAATAAGCAAACACGAGGATACTAAAGCTCGCGATATGAATTAGAACGTGTTTACGATAATAGCATCAGGTGAGTGTTTATTCTCCAGGTAGAATAGACGGGATAATTCTCAATGTTTAGTCTAGGAGAACTATATCTCTTTGATTAGATATGCTTTGTATCTCTTTGGACTCTCCTGCTAGTTTATATAAGTTTGATTATTATAAATGAGTTGTGAATAATCTTTGATATTCCTGCTTGATGACATAAGCTATTTAGTGCTCATGTTCTTTGATTCATTATAAGCATGATACTATGCTTTTGTTGACTCTAGATCTAGCATATGCATCTGATTGATTATTTGTGACATTATTTCACTTATAAAAGCATATGACTAGTATGATTTGATACTGGATACTGCTATAAGCACAGTCACTGCAGTGATATTTGATTAGTACTCCCATGGGCCACCTATGCAGAGGGGCATGGGGTAATAGTGCACGAGGTCAGGAGGGGAGACTGTGATTGTAATACTTCTGACTGGCCATTAAAGTGGACTAGCTATGTATGCCAGGTAGTGAGGTCCAGTGGTAACTTAGGGGGAAATAGGGCTTTGGTTTCATATTCTTGTACTTTTACTTTGATCTGGATACCCTATGATATTTGATTCCTCCCCTTGAGGTAACAGTTGTTGGCCACAACTGTATTTGATTAAGCCAGCTCCAGATATAGTCTTATATGACTCTTGATTATTCTTCTTGCTTGGCTATTATATCCAAATAGTCGATTGATTATATTTATGAGACTTTGTTATTCGATGTTCTCGGTTTTACATTATTTTCTATCCAACTTACTAGGTACAAGCATACTCACCCGAAAGGGGAACTCATTTTTTTCAAAATCACAGCAGGAGAGGGACGGATAGAGATAGAGGCGCTTAGTCAGACTCCTGACTTTTGAAAGGTAGGACGGTTCTACCTTTATTTTGTGTACAGAGAGATCCACTAGATAGGTATTTTGTGTATCATTGGGCATATGCCCTATTTTGATTGTAGATCATTTGTATATATATGGTTCTCTGTGTAAGAGACCTAAGGTTGTAAAGTACATAGTTTTAGAGTTATATTAATCTGTTATCTAGGTTCTCTCCTTCCATAAATAAAGAGGATATACGTCACGGATGCTTAGTGGATTCCCGTGTGGTTCAGGAGGCTTAGCAGGGCTACATGTGGACTTCACTGCGGTCTGCCACATGCCCTAGGGGAAGGTACGGGGAGTGACAGCTAGAACCCTTCGCAACGCTCTAACAACAAAATCCCCAACAAGGAGCATAGACCCATCTCGACGACCTAACAACAAAGGCCCTCGCAACGAGCAAAAACCCATCTCTACCCCCAAACAACAAAGTCCCCTGCATGGAGCATGAATCAATCTCGACACCGTAATAGCAAAGTCCCCCGCAATGAGCATGAACCTATCTGGACACCCTAACAATAAAGTTCCCCGCAAGGAGCATGAACCCTTCTCGGAGTCTTAACAACAAAGGCCCTCACAATGAGCAATAAACTCATCTGAACTCCCAAACAACAAAGTCCCCCGCAAGGAGCAGGAACCCATCTCAACACCTTAATAATAATGTCACCCTACAAATAACACGAACCTTTCTCAACACTCTAACAACAAAGTCTCTTGCACGGAGCATGAGCCCAACTTGATTCCCTTAAAACAAAGGCCCCCGCAAAGAGCATGAATCTATCTCAACACTCTAATAATAAAATCTCCCGGTAAGGAGCATGAATCCATCTTGATGCTGTAACAACAAAGTCCCCCGTAAGGAGCGTGAACCTATCTGGACACCCTAATAAAAAAGTTTCCAGCAAGGAGCATGAACGCATCTCGGTGCCCTAATAACAAAGGTCCTCGCATTGAGCAAAAAACCCATCTCAACTCCCAAACAACAAAGTCCCTTGTAATGAGCAGGAACCCATCTCGACGCCCTAAGAACAAAATCCCCCATAAGTAAATCATTATTTAGATCGCATGAGTAGGAAAGAATAGTGGTAATGATGGCATTTCATAATGGTTTCATCAGTTTTGTCTAGCTCACTTGAAGTTGTGATCTAAGTTTCATTGAAAAATTCCTTCTATGGATGCCAAAATATTGTTGACAAGGTGAGGAGGTGGATCCCAAAATGTTGTCGACAAGGTGAGGAGGTTGAATGCCAAAGGTGTTGCACGAAGAAGAGGAAGAGGGTGGAGGAGCACTCGATCAAAAGAAAGAAAAATAAAATAAATAAAAACAACTTAAGTCAATTGGTTAACCCAACCTAGTCTTGACTTGAACTTGGTTCAATCTTGGGTTTACTGAGATTAAATCTTGGTCGCTCGTCACTCTAAGTGATTTAATCTCGACTGTTCGTTTGAGTTCAAGCTTGGTTCAACCATTTGACCCATCTAACGACGTCCAGATTACCATCTGTTTATGTTGTTGGATTTAATATCCAAAATCCTATCTGATGGTATAACTCTTATGTTAAAATTCAACACCTTAAAAATCCATGTGATTTTACAAGTAAGTCGTTAATACCTACAAGTAAGTTATTTTAAAATAACTCCAAAATAACTTCATATTATAGAATCACCCTTAATAAAAATTATAGATTTCACATCCTACCCCATTTAAAGAAATTTTGTCCTCAAAATTTAGATCAAGATATCACTTCGGTTATTTGGATAATTCTTCTATCTATCTAGCGCTATTCTCTATCTTTCTTTAATAATTTTAATATTTTCCGTAACAGTCTTAATCCATTCATTTCCTTCAATTCATTTTTCACCAACTTCATCCTAACACAACGATATTCAATATTTTCTACTATATAAAGCTTCATATGGTGGCATTCTAATACTCGCTTGATAATTGTTACTGTAAGCAAACTCAATCAATGGTAAATATTAATCCTAAATTTTCTGAAATTTAATCACACATGCCCTTGATATATCTTCTAGGGTTTGAATTGTTCTTTTACAATGACTATTTGTGAGAGGATGATAAGCTATACTAAATTGTAATATCATACACAAAGTTTCATGCATTCTAAGCCAAAAATGAGAAGTAATTTGGGGATCTTGATCAAAAACAATAATAATGAGAACTCTATGAAGTTTTACAATTTTCTGAATATAAATTCTAGCTGACTTATCCAATGAATAAGTATTATAAATTATAGAAAATGAGTAAATTTAGCAAGTCTATCAACAATTACCCAAATCGCATTATGATTACTTGATGTGCAGAACAATCCTATTATAAAACCTATTGTAATATTTTCCTATTTATATTTAGGGATCGGTAAAGGTTGTAGGTTTCCTGCATGTCTCTGGTGCTCAGTTTTAACTTGTTGACAGATGTGGTATTTAGCTATAAAATTTACAATGTCTTTCTTCATTCCTGGCCACCAATATCTTCCTATTATTGTTTGATAAATTTTTGTACTTCTCGGGTGCATAGCATAGATTGAGGACCGAGCTTCTTCCAAAATAGCTCTTCTGAGTTCGACTTTATTTAGGACAAAAACTCTATCTCTACATACAAGTAATACATCCTCTCTCATCCCCGACTCATTTTCTTTTCTATTTGCATTCTTTGAGCTCTACAAAACCCGAATTTCTTCATGAATAGTTTGCATAATAAATGTGGCTAGTATCTAATTAGATGTGTCATAATCTAGTTGAACTCCCTAAATTTAGCTTTATAAAATCTGACGATGAAGCTCTCACCCACTGACGCCCCAATTCAAATTTCTCCCTCAAATCCTCACCAAAACTTCAAATAATGGTTCCATCCGTTTCAGCCAACTCACCTGAAGTTGTGGTCCAAGTTTCATCAAAAAATTCCTTCTGCAGATGCCAGAATGTTGCTAAAAAGGTGAGAAGGTCGAATGCCAAAGGTGTCACGCAAGGAAGAGGAAGAGGATGGAAGAGCACTCCATGTGAAGAATGAAAAGTAAAATAAATAAAAACAACTTAAGTTAGCCTATTCACCCAACCTAGGTTTGACTTAATCTTGGTTTAATCTTGGGTTTACTGAGATTAAATCTTAATAATTCGTCACTTTAAGTGATTTAATCTCGACAGTTCATTCAGGCCCAAACTCGGTTCAATCATTTGACCCACTAAACAACATTCAACTTACAATTTGTTTAATTGAATACCTCAAAGATCTATGTGATTTTACAAATAAGCCATTTATACCATTTTACAAATATCTCCTCCAAAATAACTTCGTATTACACAATCAATGAAAATTAAGTATCTCCAATATACAGCCAACTAGCCATGGCCCTTCCAATAGAGTAAATGGCTTATATAGATTGCATAGGTTAATATTCGTTAAGTATGTTCAATTTATTTCATAAGTATGTTCAAGCTATTTCATCAACTATTTAGTTATGTTGTACACAAAGTGTACATCCCTCTAGTTAGAGTAATTAGGCTATATATAGAAGGATCATGAGGTCTTGAGTTCAAGTCTCATTAAGTTCTAAAAAAACAAGACAGTTATGTTCTACAGAAAAGAGGGCTTGGAACCTCCAACCTAATGGCTAAGGGGCCTCACACTCTAACCAACTAAACTATTCCAACATGCCATTAAGCTTTAGGATTAGGAGGTCCTAACAATAGCATCCTAGCAAAGGCTACACACCATCCCGTTGAGATCAGGATGTGTTGACAACAAAGTCCCACGTAAATGAGCACAAATCTATCTTGATGCCCTACAAGGAGCAACAATAAAGTTGCTTGCAAGGAGCACGAATCGATTTCGACTCCCTTACAACAAAGTCCCCCACAAGGAGCTTGAACCTACAACAACACACTAAAAACAAAGAACCTTGCTAAAATGAGGGCTTGAAGCTCAAACCTTATAATTAATAGATAAACACTCTAACCAACTAAGCTATTCCAATAGACAATTATGGTTTAAGATGCGGAGGCCCTAATAACAAAGGCTCCTACAATGATCATAAACTAGTCTCAACACCTTAACAATAATGTCACCCTACAAGGAGCACTAACCCTTCTTGATGCTCTAGCAACAAAGTCCCTTTTAAGGAGCACGAACCCATATTGACTCCCTTAAAACAAAGTCCCCCGCAAGGGGCATGAACCTATCTTGACGCCCTAACAATAAAGTTCCCCCGCAAGGAGAAAGAAGCCTTCTCAATGCCGTAACAACAATGCACCCCACAAAGAGCACAGACCCTTTTCGACTTCTTAATAACAAAGATCTCTAAAAGAAGAATGAACCCATCTCAATGTCCTAACAACAAAGACCCCCCCGCAAGGAGCATGAACCCATCTGGATACCCTAGCAATAATATTCCGACGCCCTAACAACAAAGACCCTCACAACTCCTAAACAACAAAGTCGCCCGCAAGGAGCATAAACCCATCACAATTTTGGCAAGTAAAAAAGTATATTCTTCTAGAAGGAGGGCTTTAACCTTCAACCTTATTGTTAAGGACCACATGCTCTAACCAATTGAGCTATTCCAACAAGCTTAAATCATCAAGATGTGGAGGTCTTGACAACAAAGTCCCAGCAAAGGCTATAACAAACAACACAAACCCTTCTCGATGCTATAACAACAAAGTCACTTGTTAGGAGCATGAACCCAACTAGACTCCCTTAAAACAAAGGCCCCCGCAAAGAGCATGAACCTATCTCAATGCCTTAATAATAAAGTTCCCCCGCAAGGAGCAAGAACCCTTCTCGATGCTTTAACAACAATGCCCCCTGCAAGGAGCACAAACCCATCTCGACTCTTTAACAACAATATCCCCTACAAGTAGCATGAACCCATCTTGACGCCCTAAAAATAAAGCCCCTCACAATGAGCAAAAATCCATCTTGACTCCATATAACAAAGTCTCCCGCAAGGAGTATGATCCCATCTTGAATACCAAACAAGAAATTCCACTCACAAGTAAGGCAAAACCTTCTCGACACACTTATAACAAGGTCCTCCACTTGGAGTAGGAACCCATCTAGATGCTCTAATAATAAAATCCCCCGTAAGGGCACGAACGTCCGACCTTCTAGTTAAGAGCCACACGGTCAAATAACCTGAGCATTCTCCCAGGCGATTAAGCTCCCATCTCAACTCCATGATAATAATGACCCCCGCAAGGAGCACGAATCCATCTCTACTCCCTTAAAAAGGAAGTACAAACTCAACTCACCTCGACACACTAAAAACAAAGAACACACTAAAATGAGAGCTTAAACCTTCAACCTAGTGGCTAATAAACACACGCTCTAACCAACTAAGGTGTTCCAACAAGCCATGAAAGATCAAGATGAGTTAGGTCTAATAATAACATCCTACAAAAGGCCAAACCCCATCTCGACATCCTGACAATAAAGTCCTAGCAAAGGCTATAACCAAAGAAGCATGAACATCCTCCATAAGTAGCACAAACCCATCTCTACGCCCTAACAATAAAGGCCACCACAAGAAGCATGAACGTCTTGCACAAGTAGCTCGACGCCCTAACAATGAAGGCCCCCACAAGAAGCAAATGGTTATTTAGATTTCACGGGTAGGAAATAATGGTGGTAATGATGACATTTCATAACTATATTCAAATTATTTTAGTAACTAGAAAGTTATGTTCCACCACAAGGAGGGCTTAAACCTCTTAACTAACTATATACCTTGTGGTTTACAGCGACACGCTTTAATTGACTGAGCTATTCCAACAAACTATAAACCATCTAAATGTGGAGGTCCTGACAACAAAGTCTCGACAAAGGCTATAACCCATCCCTTCGACATTTGGGTGCCCTAGATGAGGATGCTCTGATAACAAAGTCCCTCGCAATGAGCACAAATCCTTCACAATGACCTAACAACAAAGTCCCCCTACAAGGAGAAAGAAGCCTCACAAGCAGGGTGAACCCTTCTCGACAAACTCAAAACAAAGTCCTTTACAAGTAGCACAAACCCTTCTTGATGACCTAACAATAAAGTCCCCCCGCAAGGAGAAAGAAGCCTCACAAGCAGGGTGAACCCTTCTCGACAAACTCAAAACAAAGTCCTCTACAAGCAGCATGAACACATCTCGATGCCCTAACAACAAAGTCCCCAATAAGATTACAAACGTAGGGAAGAATGGTTGTAATAATGATATTTCAGAACTATCTTCAAATGATTTTAGCAACTAGAAAGTTATGTTTTTCTAGAAGGAGTGCTTGAACCTCCGGCCTTATGGTTAACAACCACACGCTCTAATCAATTGAGCTATTCTGGCAAGCTATAAACCATCAAGATGTGGAGGTCCTGACAACAAAGTCTCAGTAAAGGCTATAACTCATCCTTTCGAGATTTTGGTGCCCTAGATAAGGATGCCTTGATAACAAAGTCTCTCGCAATGAGCACAAATCCATCTCAATGCCCTAACAATATTGCTACCCTACAAAGAGAATGAACCCTTCTCGATGCTCTAACAACAAAGTCCCCGGCATGGAGCATGAACCCATCTCGATGACCTAACAACAAAGGCCTTCGCAATGAGCCAAAAACCATCTCTACTCTCAAACAACAAAGTCCCATGCAAGGAGCATGAATTCTTCTCGATGTTGTAACAACAAAGTTTCCCACAAGGAGCATGAACCCATCTGGAGGCCCTAACAATAAATTTCCCTGCAAGGAGCATGAACCCATGTTGGCACCCTAACAACAAAGGCCCTTGCAGTGAGAGTAAAACCCATCTGAACTCCCAAACAATAAAGTTCCGCGCAAGGAGCAGGAACCAATCTCAAACCCCTAACAATAAAGGCCCCCACAAGAAGCATGAACCCATCGTCAGCCCCCACAAAAAGCATGAACCCATCTTGACGCCCTAACAACAAAGTCCCCCATAAGTCAATGGTTATTTAGATTGCACGGGTAGGAAAGAATGGTAGTTATGTTAAGCTAAAATGAGGTCTTGAACCTTTAACCTTATGGTTAAAGGCCACATGCTCTAACCAACTAAGCTATTCTAACAAGCTATAAACCATCAAGATATGGAGTTACATTCAACAAACTCCCAACAAAGGCTATAACCCATCTCTTCGAGATTAGGATGCCCTAGATGAGGACGCCCAACAAAGTCCCTAATAATGAGCACAAACCCATTTCCATGCCCTAACAATAATGTCACCCTACAAAGAGCACAAACCCATCTCAATGCTCTAGTAACAAAGTCCTCTACAATGAGCATGAACCCATCTCAATTCCCTTAAAACAAAAGCCCCTGCAAAGAGCACGAACTTATCTCAACGCCATAACAACGATGCCCCCCACAAGGAGTAGGAACCCATCATGACGCTGTAACAATAAAGGACTCCACAAAAGGAGCAAGAATCTATGTTGATGCCTAAACAATAAAGGCCCCTGCAAGGTGCATGAACATCCTCCACAAGTAGCACAAACCCATCTCGATGCCTAAAAATCCACACCCCCGCAAGGAGCATGAACGTCCTCCACAAGTAGCACTTCATAACTATATTCAAATGACCTTAACAATTAGAAAGTTATATTATGCTGGAAGGAGGACTTGAACCTCCAACCTTATCATTAACAGTATATGCTCTAACAAAATGAGCTAACTCAAAAATAATAAAGTTGCCCACAAAGAGCATGAGCCCATCTGCTCCCAAGAAGCATGAACCCATCTGAACTCCCAAACAACAAAGTCGCTCTAACAAAATGAGCTAACTCAAAAATAATAATGCTCCCAAGAAGCATGAACCCATCTAAACTCCCAAACAACAAAGTCGCCCGCAAGTAGCATGAACCCTCGACACCCTTGAACCTCTGACCTCATGGTTAAGAGCCACATGCTCTAACCAATTGAGCTATTCCAACAAACCATTAACAATAAAGATATGGAGGTCCTGATAATAAAATTATAATAAAGGCTATAACCCATCCTTTCGAGATTAGGGTACCCTAGCTAAGGATATACCTGGGCAACAAAGGTCTTATGGGAACACGACGTTTCTAAGGGGGCTGATCGACCCTTAGAGATGCTAGGATATAAGACTTGATGTGATCTTGGGTATTGATTGGTTAACCAAGTATCGAGCCATGGTGAATTGTCTGATAAAGACAATGATTTTTTTTTCTAGACCAGTATACTCTATTGTTCCTTCTAAAGTGGTCTAAATGAGACTGAAGGTCTCAAGACGGATAAAATAATTATGCGGACAATCGGCGGAGGCCGTTGGGAATTGCGGTTGGAGGGCATAATGATCCTAAAGGTGTATCCTGGGGAAGGACCTCTTCGGGTTCAACTGAAAGGAAAGTTGTAGTTGAGGTATATTGGACTATTTGGGGTTCTGGAGAGAGAGTTGGACCGGTGGCTTAAAGATTACAGTCCACCGGTAGACTTAGACAGAATCCATAACGTGTTCCATGTGTAGATGCGTAAGCAAGTATATGCCAGACCCCTCGCATGTTCCAACTTCTCCTCCGGTTGCTTTGTGAGTTAATTTGAGTCTGAAACTCTCTATCGGTTGCTTGGCATTTTGCTTGATAAATTGTTTGAACTTGGTTGAAAATTGTTTGAATTGTTTGAATGATTTCTTTAGGTCATTTTTGTGTCTTAGGAGGCACAAGAAGTCTAGAAAAAAAAATTTGGGGTTAGGTTATTATTTTTGGAGGACCAAAAATATTAAGGGTGAGAGAAATTGTAAACCCTGTTTTCTATAAAAAAATAAATAATAATAATATTTTAACATTAAAAATAATAAAATAATAAATAAGTAAAATAAAATAGAAAAGAGAATAAAAAATAAATAATAATATTTATCAGATGGAATTAGAAAAATATATATATATATATTTATTTAAATAAATAAATAATAAATGAATAGTAAATAGGAAAAAAAAGAAGAAAAAAATAATAATAATAATAACCGCTTTGCACATGTAGCAAGTCGGGGCGATTCAACCTGGCCGAGTTGCTCGACGGGTCGATGACTCGTCGAGCGAGGGTACAAAACTTCGATAGTAGAGGGTTTTGGAGATGGGAGTTTTCGGCACCGGCGAGCTGCACCGAGCGCCGGCGAGGGATGTGCGACAGAGGGGAGGTGCGGCCGGAGGCGGAGCGTCAGCACCAGGGTCGGTGACGTGCGGAGGCAGCTCCGATGGGCTGCAATCTCATGAGAGGTGGTTGACGGTTGGCGAACAAGGCAATAACCCTATTTCTGTCGATTTCGCTGGCGAGGAGCTCGGCAAGTGTTCCTTCCTTCTACAGCGTGGCTTCTAGAGTCAGTTTAGCTTCCTTGGGATTGATTAGAGGCAGCGGCCACGGCGTTGGAGCTCAATGGTCGACTGTGGTCGGGGTTAGGCAGCAAACAGAGGACCCCTCTGTTCGCAATGATTCCGGCGGCTAGGGAGGAGCGGTAATCGTTCCCTCTGCCGTGGAAAAGTGGCTGGTGGGTCGAGGGAGAGATGGAGAGGTCGCGCTCTGTTCTGGCGAGTGGGCGGTAGACTATTGGCAACGAAGAGCGGCTACGACAAGGATTGATCGCTGCAGTACGAGGCAGCAAGCGTCGGTGATTGTGGTAACCCTAGGTCCCTATCGGCGGCGAGGAGAGACGGTCAGAGGGTAAAGGAAGGAGCGTCAAGGTAGTGCGCGTTGTTCCAGCACGTCCACAGCAGCAGAGCGGCGGAGCGATGGCGGCGTTCGGGGGGCTCGAGCAAAGTTCGAGTGAAGAGGAAGGAGTCGGCGCACGTGCATAGCGCGAGCGGCGGTCCGGTTCGATTCTGTCCGGTCCGATCTGGTTCAGGTTCAGGACCGGTTCAGCTGCGGTTCAACATGGGTTTAGCCAGTTTTCGTAGTTTTTCGACCAGTTTGATTCGGTTCAACATTGCTAGAGCTTTGTTGGTATTTATTTAGAATTTTTAACACATTATAGGTGTGGTTTTCAAATTTATTTAGTTTGGGTTCAGGATTTTTAGTGCGTTAACGATATCAAAAAAATCTAAAATAAATTATGATGCTATGTTATGCTTAAACATATTTTTCATGATTTAATTAGAATTTTTAAGATTATTAAAATTCAGTTTTTGATTAATTATGATAAATTGGGTTAATTTAGGGTTTAAGTGAATTAATTGTATGTTGTATGCATAAGGAAATATTTTGGCAGATGAAATGATTTATTTAGAATTTTTATAAAATTAATGAATTTAAGATATGGTGAATTGAGGTAATTAGATTAATTAGACTTTTCTAATTAATGAAATTGAATAAATTAGAATTTTATAAATTTATAATGTGATAAAATTTAGAAAATTTATTTATTTAGATTTTCTAATTAGTGTAATTGGATAATTTGGGACTTTGCAAATTTAATTGATGTAAGTAGATTTTTTAAATTATTATTAAAATTATTTTAGAATTTATTTAAGATGGTATATATTGATTTAGATTTTTGGGTATAATTAAATTATTAAACTAAATATTATTTTATAGGCTTGGTTATGTTTGATTGTATTGGACTGTGATTGTTAATATGATGAAGGATTTGTTAGTTATAAGAAATTAAAATAAAATAAAGAAAATGATGTGAGGGTGTGGGTAGAAAGATAGATATGAAATCTTTATTTGAATTGTATGATTTATGGTTGTTTGATGCATTTATTTTATTTTAGAAAAATTGATTGTTGTGCTGTTGCTTGACAAATTATAGCCAAGCTGTGAATTGTGTTGGACTAAGAAGGAATTGTTGTGTTTGATTTGTTGCTTGCTTGCTTTTAAGAATCGCAGCCAAGCTGTGAATTCTTGCTTGATTTTACTTGGAGACCTAGGTGAGGACTTATGGTTTCAAATTTATTTTGGCCTACTACAAATGTTGAGTCCTAAGGGTCGTTGTTACATATTGTACATGCTGATGAGTTGAATGTTTGCTTGTTGTATATTTTAATGACATGTGTGTTTTGATAATGGTTGATAGATTTTGCTATGAAAAGATACATGATGCTATTATATGTATGTTATATATGATTGTTCTCATATTATGTTTGATATTGATATGTTCATGTTATGCTATAGATGTAGAGACATTTAGCAGGAATATAGAACATGGAGACATGAGACAAAAACAAGAGACACTTTAGGTTTATGTTATGATTAAAACCTAGAGTGAATTGACATGTGACTAAAAACTTTAGACATCATAAGGTTATGATAACCTAGAAGATGATGTTAAGATTCTTATTAGCTATGCCAACATGTGGTGAGGAGCCATGTGCTAGCTGAGGTAGAGGTGTAAGTCCGGTTGACTTAGACGCAGATACTTTAGGGTAACCGAGGTCTAACTTCGGTGCAGAGCTCACCTAATTTGTGTTACTTTAAAGTAGATAGTGTGCCAGGAACAGTACCATTCAATGCGCTACAAAGCTAGGGAACCTGAGGACACTGACATGCTCAACGATGTGGGTCCCTGAGCAGTCCGGGTTCATTGGTAGCATATGCAGATAGCCTCAGTTTGTCAGGCTGAGGCAGGTGTGATGTTTGATTTTGTATGGTGATCTTGTCATGGGCAGAATTACGGCGCTTTATGGTACTTGTGTTTGTATAAGAAGGGGTGCCGTGATCACCAGCTCCTTCTACCAACGTCAGTGTACAGGTACATAGGGCAGAGACCTAGAGTTGATACTGACGGGTTTAGGATAGTCCCTAACAAGGGATTTACCTTGAACATAGGTTGGCTGCCTAAGGTGTAGTTCGGAAAAGATATGATATGGTAGTTAAAGAAATATGATATTTGTGGATTTGAGTTATTATTAAAATCCTTATGTTTTATTCATATGTTATGTCCATATCATGATTCTGCTGCATTGTTCTATTTGTATGCTTTTAAACTGTTGAAACATGTTATTTGATATGTGACTTAGTGGATATTTCTTCTTATTAGTTTATACAATACATTATGCCCATTTTTAGGGTGCTTTCTCTGTAGCGTCACTGAGTTTCGCGACTCAGATGTGCACATTTTTCCCCTATTGCGTAGGTTACAGGTTGGCCACTTGTACGAGAAGCAAGAGAGAACCTATTTCGACAGAATTTACTGTAATTAAAAATCTAGATAGAGATTTGATTTGTAACATTGATATTAAATGTAATTTGGTCTTGCTTTCGCTATGTTAATAAAAATAATAGTGTTGCTTTGTGATACTCTTAGCCTTGTATAAATTGTGGTGGTGAAGTGCAACTTATACGGCGGTTATCACATGCCCAAAGGTGGATTTAGGGCATGACAATCACTCTACATGGACGTCCATTAACATGGAGCGACACATATAAGAGCTTGGGGTTTGACTCCATGCTAACAACACTAAGGCACTGTACTGGCGCCACTCGTGCAGGCGCATTGTGGCAGAGGTTTCTCTAGCTTCCCCTTCATCTTCTTCTTCTTCGTGGGCGATAATGGCTGCCACTCACTTCCTCTCTAGGTAGCAATGTGCTGGGTATGGTCCTTTGCAAAGGAAACACCTGCCCCGCTGGTCCAACTTATTGTTAGCGTCATCGTCGTCGTTGTTCTATGCAGGCTTTGTTGTGGGCGAAAGTCTTCGTCTGCCATTGTAAGTATTCTCATGGGGGGCAACATACGTGGGTGTCATGTTCTGATGTGTCCGTGGGTTCTCCTTCCATTGTGGCGGTGCACCTAGACGTAGATCTAGGAGGCTTTCAATGCCCGTAAGGGCCCTTTGAAGGGTGGTAACTCCACGCCGAAGTAATTCACCCTGCGCCCCAGGTTGAAGTCCCTGGAGGAAGGCGAAGAACATCTCGGGTTCTCCCATATCTTTGATGCCCATTGTGATATTGTTATTAAATTCTTGGATGTACTCTTGGATTGAACGATTCTGGCATAATTCTCTCAGTCGTTTGCATGCTACCCAGGCGACGTTGATTTGCAACATTGATGGGCAGAAACTGCTGGCGGAGTTTGCTTATCATCTCTACCCAATTTTTTGGCTCTAATATCTTGTCACTGTCCGAAGATTCGCACCTGACTCTCCACCACTACTTTGCGTCTTCACTCAGAAACACTGCTGCGATGGGCACCTTATCATCCTCCGCAATCTTTGGTATATTGGAAGTATTGATTCAAATCCCAAATGAAGTTTTCTAGTGCCTTGGAATTCCTCTCTCTGGAATATGGCTTTGGTTTGGGTATTCGTATCTTCATCTTTGGGGCTAAGTGCCCTACATTGTTGCTTCGTATTTTTGCACGCACCTTTTCCAACTCCTCCTGAAATTTCTCCATGGAAATTATTTCGGAGGAGGGGAGCATGAGGTGTTGAAGGCCTTCGACCCATTTGAGGAAATTGGTCGTTTGGGGCGCGAAGGCCTTCAATTTGCTGTCATAGCTCCCCAAAAGCCATGTAGAGCTCCTCCATTCATTTGTTGAGGGAGCCTAGGCTGGATTCTCCTTCGGTTGGAGTATCTTGCCCTCCGACCCTTCCTTCCAACATCGTTAATTGTTGTTCCAGTTGCTCAAACTGTTGCTTGGTCACCATCGCTTGTTAACGAGTCTTTAGGTGAGTGCTTCTGTTCCTCATAGTGATTCCTGTGGCTCTGATACCAACAATCACAAATCAACTTTTCTTCCTTCCCTTAGAATGGGAATCGATGGACCTATGCAGCATGGGCAGAATTCTTCAACACCCACCAGCCTCTATTGTAGAAGTGTCAGGCACAGGGGAATTGAAGGAGGAAAAGATTTCTTTTATTAAAGCTCCGTTAAAACCTCCTCCCAATGGCAGAATCAACACTATGATCGACTCTCAACTACTTTACGATGCTATTACAATCTAACTCAATGGGTTCTTGATGGGTTCCTCCGTGCCCTCTATTCGGCGGAACAGAGAAGTTTATATTTTACTTAGGAGGCGCATGCGTTGGGGTGCGACCTTAGCTTTGGCAGTGGCGGCCATGGTGTCTTCCTTTGCGGCCTTCTCTTCTATGCTTGTTTAAAAGCGAGATCGATTTTGGCGGGTATTGATGCAGCTCCAAATCCAATTTGGCGAGGAACTTTTATTTCCCCTCAGGACATCACCAACCATACATATATAATTCTAAATATCCTATAACGTCAGTAAAAAATATAACGTTAATTATATTTGGTGTAAGAGAATTGAAATTGAACTTTTAAATTCAATCTCATCTTAGATAGAAGTTATAGTTTAAAATGATGATAAATTTATAAAACAGGTAGGTAGAAGCTTGAACTATATTTTTTTTCAGCTCATAATTTAAAAAATATTTGATTTGATAAAAGAGATATCTAAGTTATATGATTATTAAAATTATATAAAACTCTATGAAGATCATTACATAGGATGTCATATATTTCCATAATAACAATTTTATTGTATGTGTATACGTCTCTAGTTTATATATTGATTAAAAAAATCATGATGACGTAGATGCTGAGTTAACGAGAGTGATGCTTTTGATGACGTAAATTGGCTCAAACATCAAATCCAATTTGGTTTATATATCATCTTCATCTCGGTGAGGACCATTCCATTTGCACAGGAGAACCCAATTGATCAGCTTAAACGTCAAACTTGATTTGGATTCTGAAAAAAGTAAAACATCATAATTGCTAGATAACTAATTAAGCTACCAAAGGTGAATTCTTTCCTCACTCTTATCTGTTTGATCGATGGATTATTCACCCACAAGGGTTTTTATTCAAAACACACAAAAAAAAAATAGAGTTATACGGTTTGAATATCTTTGAAGTCAAATTAAACTGGGAATATTTTATTTAAAAGGTGAGATTAGAATTAGAAGCATCAAAGAATTGCTTTTTTAAGTACTAAAAGAAAACACACGAAATTATGCTGTATGCATTCATCGGATAAAAGTATCATATATGTATACATTCACCGGATAAAAAGTTTTCATATACGGTTCTATGTATGCACTTAATTTAGAAGCAGGATATTCTCTGCAAGTGTTCTCCCTCCACAATTAACCAGAAAAAAAAATCAGCGAACATACAAAATTTTTTTATCAAACAATAAATAAATGCATAATATTTACAATCAATCAGAATTAAGAACACCATTGGGCAGGGAGATGGAAGAGGTTAGTGGTTCTCTTTCATCCGCATTTATTTGCACTCTTCATTTGTTGAGGTCTTGCGAAACATGGCTCTGCCATCTGCACAAGTGAAAATAAATGAGTCCAAATATTTTTACTCTTTGTCATCAAAACTTCCAAAACAGAGCAAAATGAGGCAAAAACCCTTGAAAAGAACAAGGACAGGTCTTAAACCTGACTACTTGGTTAGGTTTCTCTGCTTGAACCAGGTGCATTATGCAGAGTGCGCAGATGAATGATCTCTTGATTATGTCAATATCCTTTAATCAAATGTGTTACCTTTGCAATGTTGTGGCTAATGTGATATGCATAGAAAACAGTATTTTGTTATAAACTCTGGTAGACAGATATGAGTGTGTGCGCAATTTCAAAAATCTAGAGAAGTCTAATTAGTAGAGAAGGTGTTACTGACCTTGAGAGGAGAAATCTTGCAAGTGGGCTTAAATTGTGGATGTCACTTGAATTTGAACTTAGTTGCTTTTTGCCTCCATGTGAATCCTGGGATATCTCTGCTGTTTTCTCTGAGAAAATGCTGACCGCCAAGTCCTTGATTCTCTTCACCGAAGGATCCTTTGAACTGGACAAGTGGAGTTCACAGTTTCATCTTCTAGGACTAAATTCGTAGCTAGGATTAATCGCAAAACGTGGACAGTCAAAATGGACCTTTGTAATTGCCGGAGAAACTTGATCATTAGCACTTCACAAGAGCCGGGCAGTAGGTGCTCCATATCCATCAATGACTCTTCCACTGCAGTAGGTGCAGTTCCTTCAGACAGATCTGCAGTGGTCTGTAAGATGCAGAAGAACAAAATTGAGAATGGCCATTCCAGGAAGAAGAGCGAGGTACTAATGCGTCAAATTAATTAAGAGGGATAATTAAAGTTTTAAGAACGATATTTTGGGACTAGTGACCACTAAACTCCGCCCGATATTCCTATGAAACTTTACTTCATTATGTAATAGACAAAAAGAGTTTCTGTTCTTCTATGTTGCTAAATGAATTGATCTCATATGCATACAAGGGAAAATATTGAATACTAAGGAAATATCACGCTCCTTTAAACTTGCACCGACGTAGTTGACTACATGGATGAAATTAGTGCCCGGTTTAGATTATTGATAACGAAGAACACAACCGGAAGGGATGGAAAAATTGCATGAGATGATCTATCTTGATCTCTCCACCAAGCATCTATCTATAATAAAGTTAGAATACAAATAAGGACTAGGTAATAAATACCATTACAACTACGCTTATAAATAAAATAAAGAATAGGTGATACATACCCTTTCAACTATACCTATCAAAAAAATTAGATAATGTAATATTCAGATCCCTACTGATATGTAAGTTAGCATAATATGCCCAGCATCCTTTGTGCTCTTTATTTTCATTTTTCGTTTGTTTTCTTTTTTTCATGCTTCTTTGTTTTTCTTCTTTTAACTATCTCTTTGAATGATATATTGTATTCTTTCATATTGGTGAAATAAATGCAATGTTATCTTTTAAAAAAAATGTATATCATATGCCCAACATAGATGTACCCAAAACTTAAGAAATGTTTTCCGCCAGGAACAATTAGGTGTAACTTCAAAGTAAGTTGAAGTAAGAATGACAAATAGATATCTGAAGTCATTTTCTACCCTACAAAGGTCATCTCATTTCGGGATCTGTTAGTTTGAAAGATTGTATCTTTTAGCAAATATGTGGAAATGCTGCAATTAACATTATGCTTAAAACATGAACAAAGAATGAAGAATAACAGCAAAACCAGCATGCATTAATGGAATACTAAGACACTAATCTAGGTGAATAATTCAGGCTCATAAATATGACCTCCCTTAGTGCAGGAACCATTAACAATGACAATATCGGTGAAGATGCTGCAGCAGAAGCTCTGTTATGCGTAAGTGCATCACTTGATCCATGGGACTTATTTGGCACCCATTGTTCCTCTATTTTATCACTAGGACTTCAAAGAGAAAATAATAATATAAAAAGTCATTACCAAAACAAACATTCGGCAATAAATATATAAACAAAACAGTATCAGTCATCAGGATGCCTGCATACCGATAAAAACTCGCTGTAGTTGTCCTTTCAATCATTTTGTTTTCAGAGGAATCCTTGGTTTTTTTGTTTGCTGAAGATCTTTCCCACGCATTTCCCTTTTTCAATGCCACTTGCATCGCAGCTTTTGCCTACAGTATACCATCATTTTACGTGGAGAATATGTTTAGCAAAGAAACAAAGTTTACTAGTGGTGTATGTGTGCATGTGTTTGTTCTGATATCAAGAACCTCTGCAAGGTTTGTAGCACTATCCTCGGAGAAGATGTTTGCTGTCTTATCTTGAATTCCCAATCTAGACTTTGAAGCATACGGAGGAGTTTCTGGTTCATCATTTTTTCCATGAAGAACTACTGTGCCACTGATAAATACATCGTCAGATGAAGAGGTTCGGCTGGGAGACTGACATGTAATGCAATAAACTATAATCTCAGATACCAGCACCAGAAAACATATCCATCATATTTCGTACCAAGAATTCTTGGTTAGTTTACCTTCACTTTTTGACTGAACGCTGCATTCTTAAATATTTCTGGAGAATGTATGATGACGGTACCTGATCCACACTCTGAAAAATTATCCTGGATGAAATGCATGTTTAGCTTCTAAACACATTACTAATTTAGACAGATATTAAGGTATATGCATATATATAAATCTTTGATTGAGAATATCTTATTAGTTTTTGAATCACAATTCTGAAGGTTGAAGACTTACATCTTCAACAGGACTTCCCAAAGCTTCTTCATCATCACGCTCGCATTCTTCCTCCTGAGATGATAATCTTGATGGTGATCCATTGGACGCACTTTTCAGTGGGGATGCCAATTGATTTACCCTATCTGCCTCCTTCGTTGTGGTACGCAATCGTAGAGAGCTACGGAGAGTCTCTATTATTTGTGACCCACCCATTGGCAGTGGTGCACGTACAGTACCTGTGCCCTGTGTTACTTGTGTATTTGGTTTTGCAGTACTTCGAATAGTCCCAGTACCCTGTAATGTGCCCATGCCACTATCCCGGCTAGCATTACTCCGGAACTTGCTTGAATTTGGAGAAGTTATTTGCAATTGCATGTACTTGTGATATGTTACCTTGGATAGGAAAATCTGTTCGTGTCCTTTAACATCTTGATGGTACTTGTTCCATGATCATACATACTTTCACGGTCCTTTTGGGTTTCCTCATCAATCTCATTATATTTGCGCCTCTCTCTGTGAAGCAAATGCAAACCATCAACTCATGTAAATGTGTAAAATATTTATTACAAAACTATATGTCAAAATAACAGAGAAACATTATTTGTTAGCATGTTTTGAGAAAAGAAATAATAGTAATTGCAGCCAAGTATAGAATACAGTGGTAAAAAATATGGAATACCTTATTCTCTCCAAAAGCTGTGGACTTTTTGTGGCATTTTGGATGAAACGATGCTTAAGAAGATCCTTTGCACTGGGCCTCTGAATTTAAAACATTTGTTTAGAGAATGTTAATCTGACATCTCTATAAAATGCAACTTCGACGCAGACTTTTATGCTTTAATTTTTTGAATTTTATGAGCCCAGAATTCATGACATCTCTGTAGAAAGTTTCTACAGCAGACTTTAAATTTCTTTTTTTTGAATTTTATGAGATCTAAATTCATAATTTCTGGTGTTGAGCCTTATTACTCTAACTAGCTGAGAAGTAGACTCCAAGTTACTGGCACATTTTCCATCTAATTTAGAAAGTTTCAAGAAGGTTATAGCAGAAAAGAAAAAAGATAAATTCCTGTGTAGATTATATCAGAAAACTGTAACTGAAACATATTGTATCAGCAGATTGACAAGATAATTTAACTCCACAGTATAAAGGATGAAAAGCAAGTCTAATATAATAGATGATCTTAATTTATTTTTTTGTTGAGAATAACAGGTAAAAGCCAACAATAATAGGTTAGGTTTTTTATATAGTTGATAACCCGGTATAGTTCATTCCTGAATCCATTGATTTCAAAGGAACACACAACTAAGACTAGGATATTTTTACAGTTCTATTTTTTGCTTTCGTTCCTGAAATAGCTTATTGTTTTTAATTATTAATCAATAATCAGAAAGAGGCAAAGAAGAATCATATTGAGAAAAATTACCTCAGCAGGACTTTTTCTTAAACATAAAGCTACAAATTCTTTCATGGATCCAGAGAAATGTTCTTCCAACTGCATCAAACAAAATAATGTTTGCTTATTTTTCAGATCGCATATAGTTTGTTACTTTATCCTCATTTCCAGAGTAAAGAAAAAAGTTCAGCAAAGACAACAAACAAACCTGGGGAGGATTTTCCCTTGGTATCATGAAAAGGACCCTCATGGGATGGATATCAGCTAAAGGAGGCTCACCTTTTGCCATTTCTATTGCAGTAATACCTAAAGACCATATATCTGCCTGCATCAGCAAAGCAAATTTCCAACTGAAGTAGTAGAAATATAACCATTGATACAATAATTGTGTTCTTTTTGAAGGTACCTTTTCATTGTACCCATCAGTATTCTGAATGACTTCAGGAGCCATCCAAAATGGAGTTCCAACAAATGTCTGAAAATAGATCCAAACTTGTTAATATGTGTCAAAAGAGCTAAACATGCTTGAATATCCATAAAAACAACCACTCCCAACAAGAAACTTGGAAAATACCTTATTTTAAAAAGAAATGCATTGAATAATAGTAATGAAGAGAACGAAGAGAGAAACAACATATAAATCAGCGGGCAGGTCTTGGTTCTGCAGTGAAATTTCCACTGTCGGCCTGGTCCAATAGTGATTTGAACTCTCAATTAGGGATGTGTCTTTTATCTATGTTACCTTCCAAATTAAAAGAATGCAAGAATGATCCTTATTTGTGGAGCTTCTAGCCAGATTATGAAAATCTATGTAATTTGTGATATTTGAACATAAATCATTCTGTTCAATTAGTACTTGCTCATGAATTCACTATTTTATGCTTTACAGAAACTATTAGATATAGCTGTTGAGTGAGTGCATATTTGCAAACAGCTGTCCTGTGCAATACTTCCCCATGCAGGTTTTCACAAAGTATTCTCACAGCGTATGAATGTCTGAGCATGACACTGGTATGTGCCTGCGCCCACCTAATTGTTTCAAGGGAATTCTGGGACTTGCTTATTTGGCATAACTACCATTTCTATTTGGGTCAGTCAGCGTGGACTGTTCAAACCAGATGCCAATGGAAAGCTATGCCAAAAAAATGGGAATCCTGATTTCAAAGAATCTTAATGCAAAATATAAAAACAGCACGGTAGAATCCCGAGCCCGGCTCTTAAGTTGAATGTCATAGGGAAACATAAAATATTAATCACTTTAAAGTTTAAGCCAGAATTTTATATGTACATACCTTTTTCTGCCCTATTATACATGATTCATATTGTTTGATTAGTGTTTAGAATTCTGCCACTGGTTCTTGTCAAATCACTGAAAGATGACTATTAAATATTACATAGCTCATAAATCATGTGCTATCCGTAGATAGTTCCTGGGGGCCAAATCTCCAACCTTGGTCATGATGCTCAGATTATCATGTTCAGAATAATAATAATACAAATATATTATATGCATATCTTAAGAACACAACATCACTTACTTTTTCAGAGGTATGAGATAGAAAGGAATAAGGTTTTCCAGTAATGCAAAGGTAGCTAGAAACAAGTTATGAGACTTGAGTTCACGCTTTCAGATTATGGAAAGAAACACTACATACTGACTGTGAAGGAACCACTGCATTGCACATCAAAATTACCCAAACAAGGGGAAAAAAATACATGAAGCCTCAACTATTTTTAAGGAAATACCTTTCTTCTTGACATTGTCTTTGTCAACTGTCCAGAAACACCAAAGTCTGCAACCTATAAAATTGATATAACAAACCAAAAATTGCCTTAACTGGAATTATGATGCCTCCAGTTGTTACACTAGAACAAATAGAGAAAAAGTGCCTGCAAACCTTAACGCCTCCTTCCTTGGTTAGAAGAATGTTAGCAGCTGCAAAAGAACTAATTGACTAATTCGATGTTTAATGAATTTAATAAAGTATATAAGCAGAACCATACAATGGTAGGGTCAAAAAAAAAAGAACAACCTTTTATATCCCGGTGAATCTTTCCTTCAGTGTGAAGATAATCAATTGCATTCAGCAAATCTCGTAGAATCCAAGCAATAGAAGTTTCATCCAGAGGAGGGCCAATTTGAAGCTAAAAGATAGTTAGAAAATAATTAGTCAAAAAAAATGTCGATTTTATATTATTTTCCATGCAAAATTTATAGACATAGGCAACTATGCTTAGAAGAATGAAACAAGATCTATGTTATAGTCAACCATGCAAAATTATTACCATCATCTCTCACCTCTGTGCCACCATGTCTTGATAATATTATCAGCACCTACTCCGGTGGTGGCAACGTCATTATCAAACCATCTACAACCAGCGGTAGGAATTTTCATTTGAAGCCTTTATTAGGTTACATAGTGGAATCCTTACTGTCAGTAGCATAATCTGCTCCTAGTACAATGATTGAGATGTGCCAAACAACCCCAGTTAAAATTTGATCGACCTAGATATGAATCTGATCGACCTAGATATGGTAGATAGAATTTGAGAACTAGACCGACGCAGATGCTAGTCTATTTCCTAGTCCAGTAAATTGAAAGGCTAATTCCTCATATCAACTTGGTAATGTTCAAGAATACAATGATATGCAATGTTCTATAGGCATGTAAATCTAGCTGGGCCACCCTCGCCTAGCCCGAACCAGACTGTGCTGGGCATGACTTGCCCAAGTAGGCGTGTCATGCCGGGCTACTCTTTTGCAGCCTGCAGGCCTAGAGTAGTACGACACGAGGTACGATAAATTTATTATATAAATAAAATTATTAATTTATGTTGGTACAGCAGCAAAAATATTACTCCTCTATTGAATACCTGAGTTTGAATCCTAGCAGCACCATTGAATATGTGCTAAACCGTGCCACGTGTCGGGCCAAGTTGGCTAGCATAGGATGTGCCCCGTAGCCCGGCCCACCCAAGGGTCGTGCCTAGTCGAGCTGTGCTCGAGTCGACCGAGCATGGCCTATTTATACCTCTAATGATCTGGAGACTCTAGAGATCATACCGCAATAAGTGAAGATAAGAGAAATGTGGGATCAGACTCTACCAGCACCATTCTATTAAGTATTAACATTAGGCGTGCTAATCTAGGCAGAAGGTAGTTGGTCCCGGTGCCAGTCTAGGTTCAGACCAAGAAATACCACTTATACTAAACTGAGAGATATGGTGGTATTTTAAACCTTACTTTTCATAAGTGCATGCAATCTATCAGCGGATGGGACCATAATGAATGAAAATGTGAAACTGTAACCTACAAAAATAATTATTCTTAATCTGGTTGTCATATATTATCTATCGATTTAAAAAAAAATGGTTGCCTTTATTTTTAATATTACAAGAAGGTATAAACCATGCATTGAGGTTAATATTTGTCAAGTAACATCATATCATTTTACTATTAAGTTAATTTTCTATTTCTAATACAAAAGATATTAGATTTGACTGTAGCTTAAGAATTACAAAAAGTATATATTAGTAGAAACAAATTAAATGCAATCATGAACTTACTAGATCAGCAACAGAACCACCAGCCATATATTCCATAACAATCCACAATTTGGTTTGATGGAGATAGGACTCATAATAGTCAGTAATATATGGGGATCTACATTGAGACAAAACCTTTATTTCCTGGAAGGAAAAAGTCTGTTATTAGAAAAGCTGATGATTTATATTTGGTGTATAATATTCTCAATAGCTAACCTTTTGAATATCGTCAACGTCATCCTCTCTACATCAGAATAAAAGAAAAGTCGTAAATATATATATACACATGATTGTTAGATAATTGCAATTGAAGACAAATATATACAAATTGTCCACCCAGCTACCTACCAAATATCAATGTGTCAAATCCATCCTAATTAAATCATAAAAATCTATCGTTCTAAATGTAATTCTTTAAGTTAGTCACTCATCATCTGTTATATTTTTTTTTTGCTCTACATGGATTATAAATTGATATGTGATACAGGATTGCTGGACTATCAATTAAAAAACTATTCCAAGTACAATCAATCAACATGGGGCCTAGACTAGCAGAGTTCTTTCTTTCGAGGAAAAGGAAGTCGAACAAGGTTCACTACTTTTATTGATTTAGAGGTGTGTACACAAATAATCCAAGTGCTTCACAAGAATCCCGAGCATGCCCCATTTACACCTCTACCTACTCACCTCGAAGTCAAGCCATGTACTTGGGTGCAATTTTTGGTAGCAATGTGAAGGATAGTACTAGACTGATACCTGAGCCTTATACCCAGAGCAGCTACACAACCATGTTCAGCTACAAAACCTATGATCAATCAGCTGCAGAACATGGTCGAATAGGGGCTGGAGGCAAATCCTATCCTATACCAAGATTTGTACGCAAGTAACCACAATTATCCTAGATTCATCCCAAGGATCATGCCTAAATAGACTGACAGGAGATGCAAAAGTAAAGAAAATAGAATTCACACTTCATAATATTAATGAACTCTTTTGCTTGGAACTATAAAAAATAGCACTAAGAGTGCAAATTCCCATAAACTTGTGATTCCACAGTTTCAATATTAGTGATTGGATTTTACATACCCCTCACACTTTTAGTACCTATGATTATATTAATTAAGCAACACATCAAGAAAGAAAATCTAAGGATGCTTAGTGAAGCACCGTAATACATGAAATTTCATTTCCTATTTCTCCAAACACAAAAATTAATTACCTCTTTTTTTTTCTCCCACAAAATATTTCTAATTTTTCTACTGTTGCTTTGTTGGAAAAGTGTGCATTATTGTGTTATATCTCTGAATCCAAAGTTGTTCTACAATACTCTGAACTACCAAAGAAAAATGATTAGAATTATATATGTGCCATCTAACAGTCATGAAGCGTTAATTACATAGGAAGTACAGAACGGTGGTAAGATAACTGCTATAGAAAGTTCAAATTTCAACCATCATATAGGTTACTAATTATAGCATTTTAACTATTCCATGGACAAAGCATTTTGTTAGTACCAAATTACCAAATGTGAGCTAATTGGGTTTTCTGACTTGAAACTGAAAAAATAAGAAAAAATTGCACAATTGTGGATCATGACGTCCTTGTCAAGCATCAAAGTATTTTACTAAAAGAAAATTATTAATTTAAGTTGGTGCAGTGATAAAAAGTATTGCTTACCCATTAAATACCTGGGTTTGAATTTTAGCAGTGGTATTTTATATGTGTTGGGCCCGTGATGGGCTCGGTCTGGCACGCCACTAGGGTGTGCCTTGTGTTGGGCTGAGCTGGATGGTGTGGGATATACCCCGTGCCTAGCCCAGCCCGACTAAGGGTCTTGGTTGGGCCGGCCGGAACATGACCCATTTACACTTCTATCTAATTTCCTGACCTCGAAGTGAGGCTATGTATTGGGCTGAGCTGGATGGTGTGGGATATGCTCCGTACCTAGCACGGCTCGACTAGGGGTCTTAGTTGGGCCGGCCCGAGCGGGATCCATTTACACGTCTACCTAAATTCCTGACCTCGAAGTCAGGCCATATACTTGGGTGCAATTTCTGGTAGCAATATTTAGGATAGTACCAGACCTGAGCCTAATACCCAGAGCAGCTATACAACCATGTTCATCTACAAAACCCTATATTCAACCAGCTGTAGAACAAAGATCATAACGTCCTTGTCACGCATCATACGGTTCAAAAAAGTCAACAAGCAGAATTAGATTTTTTGCATTTTTCAAGAACAACATATAAAAAGGGGCACTCACGCTTCTTCCAAGTCGATGACTTTAATTGCAACCTCCTTCTTCAGGTGCATGTCAAACCTAAAGGAACAAAAGAGACATTAACACTTCATTCTTGAAACAATATCATGAAGGAAACATGCATAAATTTTCAGAAAACTAGCAGGTCTTAGAGGTCTGTGATCTTCAGTCTCAAAAGTGGAATTCTATAATAGCTCGAAGTTCTAAAAGTGAAATACAAGCATTTGATTGGCCAGAAGCATAAGGACACTCTCAATGCCAAAAAAAAAATTCGATAAGTCTTCATATATTTGCAAAGCCAACTATCTGATTAAGATAGCAACATAATCTCTAGATAATGATTGCATAGGAAACATTGGTGCATATCTTTAATATGCAAATGTTATGAACAAAGGAAATAACAATTTCCAATTGTTTGAAAAGCCTGAGGTGGTTGAGAATTAGATAACAAAATTCTCCGTACAGTTTCAAGCTAAAATGATTACTTTTGAAGTAGCAATGTGATCATCACTTAAAATTTTGTCCAATGAAACAGGCTCAAACAACGAAGAGTATGTTGCAAAATAGTTTACAGTTTCAAAACATATGAATTGAGTTTTAAGTTTCAACTAGTGTAGACTAAACTTTGCATTAAAGATCAGATATAGTTCTTAGAGTGCCCAATGTTAAGCTTCTATAGAACGGGAACAAACCTAATGTTAGAACATAAGAATACAACATAAAGACAACTGTCTTTATTGCAAAGTAGCTACAATCTTACAGGACATTTTAAACCACATTTCATTTGTCCCACGTGTTTATGATAGAAAATTGTGCATCCACTGTCATAATGCATTTATAGAAAAGATCCATCTTAAACATTAACCATTGCTGTAGATTTAGATCCACATTTTTCCTCTTTTACTCCTGACCAATCACTCCCTAAATGGACCAATTCCTTTATTTTCCAGATTCAGAGTCGAGTTGAACTTCGCTTTTTCTTTTAGTACGAATGCATTTCAATTTCAAATAACATTCAATCTCTACAGCAAGCCAAGACAACTAAAAGATGTCATCCTCCATTAACGATTCTCAATCACCCGTAGAGGAAGTAAGATATTCAAAGGCCAATGTTTTGATCACACTCAATATTTTTAGCAGTTAAAAATCAAATAGAATTTTTTTCTTCAAAAAAAAACTTTTTCAGATTAATAGAAACAGAAGAACAATCAAAATCAACCAAAACAAATCCCGAATACGCAAACAAGAATACATCAATGGATACGGAAGTTACCCTTTGAACACTTCACCGAATGATCCCCGTCCTATGAGCTCCAGAGAGCTAAACCGCATCTCAATGGCGGCAATCAACTCCGTGGCATCCATCTCGGAACCAAAGACCGCCCTTCGCAATTAAACACGCCCCCGCTAAAGAACCAAACTCTCATGGCACACCGAGCCCACGGTCCCCCTTTGTCCCTTCGGATCAAAGCGAAGGGTCGTTGCATCCGAGCATTGGAAGGGAATTACTTATAGGAGGCAGACTGGAAGGCGGAGCACCGGGATCAATGAGGAAGGCAATGCAGGCGATAGAGGAGGATCGAGAGGACTTCCTCGAGACGTTGGAAATGGATCTCTGGGCGAGAACACGGGGCGTGCTATTTAACGTAGGCATTCTCCAATGACAATAAAAAAAATTTAAAAAATTTTGGATTTATAATTTGTCTTTTTAATATTTATATTATTTGATTCTTATTTTACAAAAATTATAAACTTAAGTTTTTAATATATAAATCTTGAAGTCAATATTCTACAAAAATAGGTTATTAAAATATTCATCCAAGTGATGATTTATAGGAGAGTATGTTAACTTCGAAGGATGGAAAGGCGACTGCAATTAGTCCACCGTTTCCATTCAAGTACTTCTCCTAAAACCCTAATTTTGAATAGTTGAAGTATGGGTTTAGGGTTTTATCGAAGTTCTTCTCCTAAAACCCTAATTTTGAATCATTGAAGTACTTCTATACATGTTTTATCATTAGGCATGTTCAAATTTTGTACATGTTTTATCAACTGTATATACTTTCTCTAATTTCTTTCTTTTTTAAAAAAATATCCTGATTAAATTAATTATTTTTTTACTCTTGTCCAAAATGACTGCATTCAAAGACTATTTCCATTGGCGATGAATGTATACACAGTGTGGTTGCCATATTTATCAGAAGCCAGTGGAAAGTATGACAGAGCACCTATAAAATTATTCTTTCCAAAATTGTGATAAATAGTGACTTCATTGACAGATTTGGAAGTAGGCAAGTTAAGTCTTGTGCGACACTTTGAAGCAAGGAATGAAGCATAAGCTGAAGAAAGCTCATCAAAAGGAAAATGAGACGACGGGCACTCTTTGCAAGTAAACCTAGGGATTGAGGCAGATAAATGATTACCACCATTGACATCAAAGACATCCATACAAGGGACACAGAGCTCCTTGTCAAGCCAACCAGTCAAACTGTTTGAGCTTCGATTTAGAAATCTAAGATTTTTGCACCGAATGCTTGAGGTATTCCCTCGCAATGAGTACAAATCCTTCTTGATGGCCTAACAACAAAGTCCCTTCTCGATGACCTAACAACAAAGTGTAAGGAGAAAGAAGCCTCACAAGCAGGGTGAACCCTTCTCGACAAACTCAAAACAAAGTTCTCTATAAGTAGCACAAACCCTTCTTGACAACCTAACAATAAAGTCCCTCCGCAAGGAGAAAGAAGCCTCACAAGCAAGGTGAACCCTTCTTGACAAACTCAAAACAAAGTCCTCTACAAGTAGCATGAACACATCTCTACGCCCTAACAACAAAGTCCCCCACAATTAGATTACAAATGTAGGGAAGAATGGTTGTAATGATGATATTTCATAACTATCTTCAAACGATTTTAGTAACTAGAAAGTTATGTTCCTCTAGAAGGAGTGCTTGAACCTTCGGCATTGTGGTTAACAGCCACACACTCTAATCAATTGAGCTATTCTAGCAAGCTATAAACTATCAAGACGTGGAGGTTCCTAACAATAAAGTTAGTAAAGACTATAACCCATCCCTTCGATATTACGATGCCCTGATAACAAAGTCCCTCGTAATAAGCACAAACCCATCTCAAGGCCCTAACAATATTGTCACCCTACAAAGAGCACGAACCCTTCTTGATGCTCTAACAACAAAGTCCCCGACATGGAGCATGAACCCATCTCAACGACCTAACAATAAAGGCCCTCGCAATGAGCAAAAACCCATCTCTACTCCCAAATAACAAAGTCCCATGCAAGGAGCATGAATCCATCTCGATGCTGTAACAATAAAGTCTCCCGCAAGGAGCATGAACCCATTTGGATACCCTAACAATCAAGTTCCCCACAAGGAGCATGAACCTATCTTGGCACCCTAACAACAAAGGCCCTCACAATGAGCAAAAAACACATCCAGACTCCCAAACAACAAAGATCCCACAAGGAGAAGGAACCAATCTCGACGCCCTAAAAATAAAGGCCCCCGTAAGAAGCATGAACATCCTCCACAAGTAGCATGAACCCATCTCGACTGCATGGGTAGGAAAGAATGGTAGTTATGATAAGCTAAAAAGAGATCTTGAACCTTCAACCTTATGATTAATACCCACATGCTCTAACCAACTAAGCCATTCCAACAAGCTATAAACCATCAAGAAGTCGAGGTACTTTCAACGAAGTCCCAACAAAGGCTATAACCCATCCCTTCGAGATTAAGGTGCTCTAAATGAGGATGCCCCGACAACAAAGTCCCTAACAATGAGCATAAGCCCATCTCCATGCCCTAACAATAATGTCACCTTACAAAGAGCACGAACCCATCTCACCGCTCTAATAACAAAGTCCCCTATAATGAGCATGGGTTAATGAGCATGAACCCATCTCGACTCCCTTAAAACAAAAGCCCCTGCAAAGAGCATGAACCTATCTCAACGCCAAAACAACAATGCCCCCCACAAGGAGCAAGAACTCATCTCGACGCCGTAACAATAAAGGACTCTGCAAAAGGAGCGAAAGCCCATCTCGATGCCGAAATAAGCAAGGTGCATGAACATCCTCCACAAGTAGCACGAACCCATCTTGATGCCTTAACAATCAAGGCCCCGCAAGGAGCATGAACATCCTCCACAAGTAGCACAAACCCATCTTGACACCCTAACAACAAAGTACCACACAAGTAAAAGGTTATTTAGATTGCACGAGTAGGAAAGAATGGTGGCAACAATGGCATTTCATAACTATATTCAAATGATCTTAACAGCTAGAAATTTATGTTCCACTTGAAGGAGGGCTTGGACCTCTAACCTTATCATTAACGGTATATGCTCTAACCAACACAAAAATAATGAAGTCACATGCAAAGAGAATGAACCCATCTAAACTCTCAAACAACAAAGTTGCCCCACAAGGAGCATAAACCTATCTCGACGCCCTAATAAAAATGTCACTTTACAAACAACACAAATCCTTCTCAACACTCTAACAACAAAGTCCCTCGTGAGGAGTATGAACCCAATTCGACTCCCTTAAAACAAAAGGCCCCCATAAAGAGCATGAACCTATCTCCATGCCCTAATAATAAAGTCCCCCGCAAGGAGCAAGCACCCTTCTCGACATTGTAACAATAATGCCCCTTGCAAGGAGCACAAACTCATCTCGACTCCCTGACAACAAAATCCCCTACAAGTAGGATGAACCCATCTCGATGCCCTAATAATAAATCCTTCTATAATGAGCAAGAACTCATCTCGACTCCCAGATAACAAAGTCCACAAGGAGTATGAACCCATCTCGAACCTTCTCGACACTGAGCATTCTCCCAGACCATTAAGCTCCCATCTCAGATACAGTGAGGGTAGAGGACCAACTTTATGACGATATCTCTAACTTTGGCCAGAGTATTCGTCGATGTTCCAAGTCTTGATATTCGCTCCTATCTTCCGCTCCTTTTTGCTCGTTATTGCTCTACCACCACTGCATCGACCTCCAATTCGTCCATTCATCGATCAAGGTTCATTGAGCAGTCCCTAGGGACCGATTGCCGACGATGAGGAGGGATAGAGGAGTTGAGTTTGAGAGATTGATGATTTGGATTGCTCTAACTTGTCCCATTTATAGGCCATCACCATGATGGGGAATTACCTTCTTGCCCCTCTTACTGGATCAATCATCCGATTGCAATTTTATTCCCACGTATCTACCATATGCCTATTTCGTGATTATTAATTTATCACTTTATATATATATCTAATATTTATTCAATAATTCTGTCCACACATTCTTGAATTTGTGGATATGCTTTATACATGTTTACATATGTGTATTTATATATGTACTTAAAAAATAACTTAGTTTATAGTCCTCGATGTCCATATATATATATATATACAGCTATAAAAAATAACTTGAGTAATAAATTTATACAGCTATATATATATATATATATATATATATATAATATCCTAACATATACTCCTATTGAATATTTATTTCCCTTATATACATATATAAAACTTAAACTAATCTACAATCCAAATCTTTTTTACTTAACCTTCATTTACTAAAGTTTAGTTCTCTATTCTTTGAACATAGACACACATATATATATATACTTGCATATAGTTGAAAGTAAATTTTAGGAGTTTGCAAGTTCTCCCCTTTTTAAAAGTTTTTGTCTTCCAAAAATCATTAATTTGATTCGAATAAACTCTATTTGTCATTTTTTTTCTAGGAGAAGCAATTATGGGACACTCTCCTAAGGAGTTCCAAGCAAGGCAATTAGTTGTAAACAATTGAAAGGATAATATTTTTTAGAACTTATGAGTCTTGAACCTAAGATCTCATGATGCTCCCGTATAGAGCTCAATTACTCTAACCAGATAGATGTATTGAAAGGATAATATTGTATGAGAATATAATGTGCCTCAATTTGATTTGACTCATAATTAAACTTGAAATAGAATAGAAATATTATATATAAATTAAAATTGGATATCCATTTTTACATATTACACATATATGTATTTTATTTAAATTTAAATTTAATATATATCTATTAAATATATCTATTTATATCTATTAAATATATTTCATTCTATATTTCTATTTTATTTTTCTATATATTTTATTTATTACTTTTTTATTATTTTTATTTTAAATTAAATAGTTTAAATTTTATTTAAATTGGGAGAGAAAACATAAAGTCAACACATTGGTGTAACCAACCTTTAAGAAGGCACCCATCACCAAAATAAAATTTTTAACATACCAAAATGCTACTGACTGTTGGGTTGCCCTAAATGCTACCATTGATCATCAATTATGTATTTTACTCCCTTGTTTGGGGAGTTCTCATTGCCAGAAGGCTTAGAAGGAAGGGTACTTAGAATGATTCTCTTCCCTTCTTGTACACGGTAGGAGTAAACATTGACAAGCAATATGAATACTAGGGCAATAAGATTTTGGTGATCTAAGTAAGCAGACTCACCTAGAATCATAATATAAAACTCAATAGTAAACATTTTTCTTGAAATCCTTGTTCAAAAAGGATCACTATAAATTTTATGCAAAAAGCATAAAATGATTCACTGATAAAATTATTCACTGAATTATATTTCTCTGATTCTAGCATTTCCGTACATGTTCTGCATTCATTTCCTATTTTCATTACTATCATCAGCTTTCTTTAAAAGAAGAATGTTTGCACCTTTAATTTCACTTTGGCAATAATTTCCACCTAAACTTGAACACACTTTAAACGAGGGTAAAATGGAATACTTATTGATTCCCTATATCTCCATTCGAGAACTGCTCATCCAATGTGTACTTGGTATAACTAATATATCCAAATGCATGAAGTGTTGTGTTTATTGGCTATCTTCATGCTGCACTTATCTGGGTTTAACAATGTCTGGACATATATAAAAATTATCTTTCCAATTTTGCTATAATAGAAGGCTCACGGTGTCATTGACGTCATGGTGCACATGAGTGACATATGTTGTCGTTTGTATATCTCCCTAAATGAACTCCACTACACGAGATTAAGTTTGCCATGTATAAATGTCACTCATTGCTGTTTGCACATCTTCAGTATAAAATCATAACTGTTATTAAACTTTCAGTGTAGGTTCACCTTAAATACCTACATGAAATAACTCTAAAAGTCATGGATTATAATGGTAGAAAATTTTGAAAGTAGAAATCGAAAATGATAAGCAAGGATTATAACTATCGTGCCCCAACCCACCTGTAGGGCATGTGGTAACCGCCACATGAGCTCACAGGCTCATGCAAGGCATAACATGATCCAATCTTTACAACATAAATAACCCACCAAGTCAATATCAATATAATACAATCTTCTAGTACAGTCCCAATATAAGTCTACTACACTCTACGCTTTGTAATGAAGAAAGAAAAATCTAAACGAGGATGGTTGCCAACCTCCGATGGTAAGATCTTCGTCGACGATCTTAGTTGCCACTGCTACACCTACACACACATTGAATGCGGTGTGCTCAGCCTTGCGGCCTAGTGAGAAATTACAGCTCGAAACCACAGCACGAAATCCAAGACTAGGGGGATCATTCAAGGATGCCTTAGTGGGATTAGTCATCACATAATAAGCTTTTTAGTATTTTATATGTATCATCTCACTATGTTATATGTCAACCTAGGTTGTAGGTAGATGTATGTATCTAAATATCACCTAGGTTATATATCATGTTGGTGTCACTAGTGTGAATCATATCTAATATCTTTATTTTTATATCACATGACTCGAGCTGCCAGCCTATACTTAAGGAAAGCCCAGGCCTAGGACTTTCCTAAGCCCATCAGTGTTATTACAATCTATGTCTCTACCTATGTCCGCTGCACTGATGCTGGCGGAGAGGACGGGTGACCCATAATCACTCTCTATCGTTTCGTTAGTCGCTAACCATACCTCCCCTAGCGAAACCGTTGTGCCCGTACATCTTCTTCGGATCCGTAGGGGCAACGACACCTATGTAGTACTACACACTATCCGCAGAAAGGGTCACCATCATAATAGTCTCATCAGCCACGGCTAGCTGAAATAATAACCCTAGAATTCGGCTACTCATCTGATCATCTGCAGAACGTCAAGGATGCTAGCCATGCGGTCTACGGATCCATTGTCCAACGCTTAAGAGAATCACCTTTCCAACTCAAAAGAGGTTTACGTTGGCCAAGTTAACGTCACATCCTCACAATGGGCTGTGGTAACTTGACCACATACCTGCTAAACCATCGGCAGGTTCATCCCCGCCAGCCATCTTAGGACTATCACAGTGATGTCCTATCATCACACGTGCGGGTAATGGTATTCGGGTATGGATCCACTCTATTTTTGGTCTACCATGACCTAGGAGTTAATCCAGTCCAACCCTCAGCTCACTCTCAGTATCTAAGCTATCTATGATCTGTAGCCTCGGGAGGTACTGGTAGGTGAACATCACTAACCAAACGCTAATGGTTCACGATGTCATCTAAGGTACATTAATAACACCCTCAGTTTAGAATTAAGTGATGTTCTTAAATGGTACTAGTATCATGTGTCACGCCCCAAATCTACCTTTGGGCACATGACAACCGCCGTATAAGCTGCACTTCTCCACCACAACTTATACAAAGCTAAATGTATCACAAAGCACAACAATTTCATTTTATTAAAACACAGCGGAAACATAAATAATATACATTTTACATCAATACTGTAACAATGAAATCTCTATCTAGATTTCCAAAATAAATTATGTTTCATCATAACTAGGTTCTTCCTCGCTCCTCGCTTCAAAGGCCAACCTGTAACCTGCGCAACAGGGGAAAAATGTGCATATCTGAGTCACGAAACTCAGTGAGGCTACAGAGAGAGCACCCTAAAAATGGGCATAAGGTATTGTACAAACCAATAAAAAGACATATCCACTAAGTCACATATCAAATAACATGCTCAACAGTTTAAAAGCATATAAATAGATCAATGCTGCAGAATCATAATATGGACATGACATATGAATAAAACATAAGGATTTTTATTTATAACAATAACTTAAATCCACAAATGTCATATTACTTTATATCATATCTTTTCCAAGTTACTCCTAAGGCAGTCAGCCTATGTTTAAGGTAAATCCCTCGTCAAGGATTACCTCAAACCAGTTAGTGTCAACTCTAGGTCTTTGCCCTATGTGAGGCTCCAAAGGCATCTCCGGCACTTCAACCCGACTCCCCAAGAGTCGAATTGAATCTAGTGGTCTCACCGCGGGGAGAGAAGTGACTGCCCCGCCTCATGTCGGGGAAATCGACCGGAACAGGGGAAGAGTCGCTCATTCCCTTGTTCTGCCGCCCCGTCCACGCTCGTCGCCGGTTCTAGCCTTCTCTCCACAACCACCACACAGAATCGACTCCTTCTGAAGTCGACTCGATAACTAGTCGAGATCAACGAGGGCGGCGCCTCCGCCGGCTAACTCGACTTCCGCCGCTTCCCAGCCACAACTCCACTAGTCAGAGCCGCTCCCACGGCTAGTCGGCGTCGCAAACGAAGCACCACCTCCGACCCGGTCTTCCCTTCATCGAAGGAACCACTCGCCGGAGGAAACGGAGCTCCTCTATCGTTGGCCAATCCGACCCGGTATATGGCACTGCCCTATTTTCTGGGGTTGAGAACCCCTCACCCACCGTCACCCTCGAGGGTTCGAAGGTTTCGAACCCACGAGGGTTTTAACCCTAGCAGGTTCCGCTGCAGCACGCGCACGTGCGCCGCGCGTTTTGCGGCCTATTTGTTAATTTTTTGTTTTTTTTCAATATATCAAAATCTTTCTTTAATTATTATTGTTTTTTCTGATAATTACTCTTCTCTGTATCTTATTTTATTTTTCTAAACTATTATTTTAATAATATTTGTTTATTGTTTTTTGATTTATTATTTATTTTTATTTTATTTTCTATATTTTATTTTATCCATTAATTTAAAATAATATTAACCCTTTTTATATTATAAATTTTATTTATCATTATCTACTTCTATTATTATTATTTTTACTAATTTACTAATTTATTTATATTATTTATTTTATTAATTTAAATAATATTAATTTTATATGTATATATATATATATATATATATATATATATATATATTCACTAATCTTTACTATTAAATTTTATTTAATATTATTTTATTATTTTAATATCATAATAATATTTTTTTAAAAAAAATATAAAGAAAATAAGGTTTACAATTTCTCTCCCCCTTAATATTTTTGGTCCTCCATAAATAACAACCTAACTCCTTAAATTTTTCTAGACTTCTTGTGCCTCCTAAGGCATAAAAAGATTAAAAAAAAATATTCAAACAATTTAGACAATTTTCAAACAAGTTCAAACAACTATCAAGCAAAACTCAATCAAAGCAAAATTCCAAACAACCATAAAGGTTTTCGGACTCAGATCCTCTAGCAGAGCAACCGGAGGAGCAGTTGGAACATGCGATGGGTCTAGCATATACTCCATAAATATTTATACATGGAATATATTATAGATTCTGTCTAAGTCTACCGATGGACTGTAATCTTTAAGCCACCGGCCCAACTCTCTCTTCAGAATCTCAAACGGTCCCATATACCTCAGTTATGATTTTTCCTTTAGGTGAACCTGAAGAGGTCCTTCCCCAGGATACACCTTAAGGAACACTATGCCCCCAACCGTAAATTTCCAACGGCCTCTGCAGATTGTCCGCACAACTATTTTATCTGTCCTGAGCCGTCTTCAGACTCACTCGAACCACTTTAGAAGGAAAGATAAAGTATACTAGTCTAGAAAAAAAATCATTGTCTTTGTGAGACAATTTTATCATGGCTCGATACTCGATTTACCAATCAATACACATCAAGTCTTATATCCTAGCATCTCTAAGGGTCGATCAACCCCTTTAGAAACATTGTATTCCCATAAGACCTTCATGACCCGGTATCGATCAGAATACGAGTAATTGAACCAATTAAGATCATAGACCTTAGAAATATCACATAAAAGAATATCATTTAGATAACCAAAAGTCTTCAAACAATCCCAATGATTGCATTGGAACCAATATCCAAAAGGAATAGCAAAGACAATCAGGAAATCTAAAGCTGAGACTATTAACTTAAGCATCCAACAAAGCTATTTGTTGGCTTAAGAGAGAAAAAGAGACAATCATAGAAAGATTGATTATTCAGAAGTATATCATTTTAATAAGTCTGCCGTCGACTCTTTAACAATGGTTATACAATATTTGGAAGAGAGTAGACCCTTTCTCAAGGATACCAAATTTGAGATCTTACTCTTCAAAGGAAGATATGGTTAATTGTCAAGCAAAAGAAAGAATTATTAACTTGATTATATGAAGAATGAAACAATTAACTTAGCATAGTACAACGAACTATCCTAAACATAGAAAGAGCAGTTGGATTGCTAAAGTTGGAGTTTCAAAATTTAAATGAGAAAATTTGCCACCATCTGTAAGGCCATGGTAGCTAGAATTAAACAATCTGAATATTGTCTTTGAATGATCAAGGAAGAGACTCAAGATCGGTTTCAAAGTTTAAAACCATTACTTATGATCGAGTAGTCACTCAAGGCTAATAAAATTTGTTGGAGGATGATAAAATTTTTACAATGCATAGGCAAATAAACACCACTTTTAGTTTTAATTAAGCAGTCCTCTCAGAAAATAGACAAGTAGAGAGTAGTGTTGGATGAAATAGACACAAGTTATGTGTCACGCCCCGACCCTACTGTCGGGCAAGTGGCAACCGCCGTATGAGCCCAACGAACCCATACAAGGCATTGAAGTGATACATACAATCCAAATACATCATTTACACAGCGGAATATATATTCAAAACATCTAACTCAATATTTCTAATACAGTCCCGATAAACCTACTACAATTCTATGATAAAAGGGTATCGATAAATAAAAATAAATTCGTCGGTGGATCCATCTTCATTTACTATCCCGATCGACCATCTAATAACCTGCACACACGGGGAAAAGTGGTGTGCTCAGCCTTGCGACCTAGTGCGAAATTACGGCTCTAAACCGAATAAGGAAATCAAAGGTTAGGAGGAGTATTCTAGGATACCTTTGGTTGTTAATCATCATTTTTCATTTGATTTGTGTAAATCAGTTTATAGAAAATAGTAAAACAACATCAATAAATATAGATGTATATTTCACTAGATATCACTTAAGTTGTCACTAATAACTATGTTATCGATGTCACCGGAATGTCATCTATGATGTACTATGTCTATCCGTCTCAAGACTCGGGCTACCAGCCTATGCTTAGTGAAATTCCCCCGTCGGGGACTTCCCATAAGCCCATCAGTTCGGTGTCCTTCTATGTCTCTACCTAGGTCCGCTGCACTGATGTTGGCGGAGAGGTCGGGTGACCGTATATCTCTCTCCACTGTTTCGCTGGTCGCACCCTATGCCCCGTCCCAGCGAAACATCGTGCCTCTACTTCCTCCCCGGTCTCCGTAAGGGCAACGACATTCTGTGTAGCGCTACACACTGCCCGTAGGCAGGGTCACCTCAACATAATATATCATCAGTTACGGCTAACCGAAATTTTTAATAACCCTAGGATCCGGACTATTCATCCGACCGTCTGCAGAACGTTTAGGATGATAGTCGTGTGGTCTACGGATCCACTGTCCAAAGCTTGAGAGAATCCCCGTCCCAACTCAAAAGCGATCGATGTTAGCCGAGTTGACCGTCAATCCGCACAATGGGTTTGAGGTACCTCGACCACATTTTTGCTAATTTGTTGAAAAGTTCATCCCCGCTAGCCATATCAGGACTATCACGGTGACGCCCAACCGTCACTCATGCGGGTAATAGTATCCGGGTATGGACTACTCCGCTATCTGGTCCATCTGACCATGGAGTTTATCTGGCCCATTTCCCAACCAGCTCCTAGTATCTAAGCTACATGTAGCCTCGGGAGTGGTATATGGTGGAGCATCACCATTCTGACCATCGGCGGTACGCAGTAGTTAAACGAGGTATGCAAGCAGTACCCCTCCCTATCGAATTTCTAATGATGTCTCCTAATAGTTTCTAACATGTCATTATTCTTATCTATATCTGCATGGTAGTTGTGCTATCATAACATAGAAAAATAATAATAAAATATTATATATCATGCAAGACAAGATATCACGACATATTAAAACTTAGCAGGAAATCATGATATATCATTCATGTTAGACAGAAATAAATTAAACTAACATGCGGATAATCAAATCTTATCAATCATAATATTTTATTATATTTAAGACATCCAGGAATTATTCCTAAGAATACCCCAGCGAGAATTTCCTAGCTTGAATAAATCCTACATCGGAGAACCAACGCACCTGGGTTAGCGATCCGTTCTTCAGAACTAAATCACGTGGACATAAATCACTCGACGAACAATTTGGATCGCGTATCCACGATAGTCCTAATTAACACAATTATTTAAAATAAATTTTAATTTATTTTTCCCTAAATTAAAGGAGATATGAAGTTATCAAATATAACATATATAATTATCCTAATTAATTATCACTTAACAAGTCTACGTTTAAATTTACGATCCCATGTTTAATTTAAGGGGCGCACACTTACCCTTAGGCCTATGTTCACATTTTTGGCCCAATTAAATTATGAATAAATTAATTAAAGTAATTACTATATTTAATTAATCCAACTAAACATACTAGTTGATAATCAATTCAACCTAATCATTCAAATATTAATTTATCAAATTTTAATTTTACAAATTAAATTAATTATAATGTTAAATTAACTTAGTTAAGTTTAGATAAACTTTTATCATTTTACACCCATTTAAACTCATGATCTAGCCCAAGACTTAGCCCAAGTCACCCAAGGGCCCAATTAGAACCCATGAAATTTTTTATTATTTTAATATTATATTATTATTATTATATTATTATTTTATTAATTAATTAATTTTTTATTATTTTTCTGACTGGTCAACGGTCAGCAGTTGACCCAGTCAAAGCTGACCGATTAGGTCAACTGTTGACCCGGTCAACGCTGACCGATTCAGTTATGTTCGGTTAGGTTTAATTTGGTTCAACTCAGGTTCGGTTCAATTTAATTTGGTTCGACTCGGATTCAATTTAATTCAATCTGGTTCAGCTCGGATCCGACCCAGTTTAATTGGATTCGGTTCAACCAACCCAATCCGATTTGATCTAACTCGAGCTCGAACCACTTTCAATTACTTAATTCAACTCACTCCAACTAAACTCAATCGGAACCCAAACTTAACTCAAACTCAACCCAACTAACTTCAATTCGGTTCAACTTAACCATTTACTTAACCCATTAATTAATCCACTTAATTAAATCACTAACTTTGTTTAATTTACACTAAACATGCTTAATTAAATATAAGCATACATTAACACTAATCTACACTAATCACCTTTTATTAAAACTAATCATGCTTAGCTAACATTAATCATGCTTAGTTGTCCTTAAACATGATTAAGGAAAAAGGGGATCAAAACATCGCTACCTTCGTCGCTCGCCCGTCGGAACCGTTGCAGCTCCCGAGCGGCGACGTTGCAGGCGACCCGACGACGAGGTTTACGGCCCTACGCGGACAGGAAGACAGAGGACGACCTGCATCGGAAATGGTCGTCAACGCGAGGCGACAACTCTCCGTAGACATCGCTGGATAACCTCGCTGGCGAGTCCACTGTGGAAAGGGGAGAAATCGATCGATCGTCAAGGGAAGAGAAGCTTCTCACCTCGCTATCGCATAGAGGAGGCGGAGAGCGATGGCTCGCCGGCGAGGGGAGTGGAATCGCAGCTCCACGCCTCGCCGGTGGTGCTGCAATTCGAGAGGACGGCGGCGACGAAATCGCCGCCTCCTGCGTCGGTATTGGGCGGACGCGGGGCTCACGACTCGCGGAGAGGACGAGCAGCTCAAGCCCCCTACCGCAAGCAGTGGCGCGTCGGCGATCTGCGCGTGGAACTGCAGGCGAAATGGCGGACGGTTTCTGCGGACGACGGATGGATGCTGCAGATGCGAAGGGGGAGATTTCAGGGGAGAGGAAGTGGGCACCGCCGGAAAAACCCCCGCCGAGCTCTCCTCCTCGCGAAGGGGGTCAAAGGCCGACGATTAGCAGCTGCGGGTGGCAGCAACGGGTGGTGGACGGTGAACGTGGAGGAGGGGCGACGAACAGCTGCGAGAGTGGGAGAAAACAGGGGAAATGGGGGGTTGCCGAGCTCCCTTTTCCGTCGAGGAGTGGCACACGGTGGACGACGGGAGCGGGTGGCAGCCGACGGACGACGGGCAGTGGGCAACGGTGAAATGCGGGCGAGGGAGGCGTGCTCGCGAGGAAGAGGGCGTCGCGAGGTCCAGGATGGAGGCCGGCGTCGCGCGGCTCTTCTCGCCCGTGATGCCTCCTTTGAACCGGGTCCGAACCGGTTCAGCTGGACCGGCCGCCTGGCCGGTTCATCTGAACCGGACCCTTTTTTTTTTCTAAAAATAAAATTTTGAAGATGAGGGTTTACAAGTACTCCCCCCCTAAAAATTTTTGGTCCACCAAAAATAAACACAATCGGTGATCTCTTCCCCGAATCATGATCGATGATAAATAAACAGACCTTTATATTCCATTTAAAGCAATAACCCATTTCCTAGGTGATACCACTTTAGTTGTCATAAACTCAGAGGTACTAAGATATAAGGTCTGTAATTTAAGGTAGCTCAATTAAATGAAAGTACCCTTAAATGGAACATGGGTCCAATATCCACTTAAAGGTTGAACCACTAAAACTCACGTGTTAACATAATATATATCACTACATAACAATCCCATCTTAGTTGTCACTATACTATGGACCATTGTAGTCATATTGGGATCCTCATGAGCATCCATATTATTTAACAAAAAGCGTGTGTCCTAGTACGTGGTAGAAAGCAATTGCTTTGTAGGGTGTCAAACAATTGCTTAGTATGATAGTGGTCTACTAGAGGTACTGAAAGAGCATTAGATGAGTAGATCAAACTTCACCATAATTGATTATTAAGATCATTTGAGATAAGCTGTTCGTTGGTGAAGCAATTTATTGACAAAACTAGGGGATATATAAATGGGCAGAGATTGAAGAAAATATCTCAATTTTCTGGGGTAGATATGCTAGGGAGTCCCTATAACTCCAGCATATGAAAAAAAAAAATCCTTTCATGGTTCAAGTTGGATCAGGATCAAACATCTCTATAATATGATCATAATGGAGTAAGAGATGTCAACGATACATGCAGCTACTAAGGATATCAATATGCAACACATGCTAAAGGTGCCAAGAAATTTGCAATAACCAGAAAGTAAAGGAGAAATCAGGAGTAAAGAAGCAAAGTTACTACAAAATCTGCAGGCAATTGAAAAGTGAGTTGTAGATGCAGAAATACTTCCAACTGCATTGACTGAATAAGACTGCAGAAATAAACTGAAGATATATAATGATACTGATGAAAATGTAGAAATCCGAGCTGCAAAAATACTAAGTAAAGAACGGAGCTAAGTTGAGGGAGCTATAGAAATAAAAAGGAGTAAAGAAATCTACCAACGATGGATAGAATTTGACTAAGAACATTTGACAAAAGAAGTAGCTCCGCAAAAAAAAAACTACAAACTGCAGAAAAGGAATGAGGAAATGACTGCAAAGAAAATTGCAGAAATATTCGATAGAATTTGCATTCAGAAATGTCACTCAGAAGAATTAAAGAAAGCAGATAAAAGAAATCTTCTTGGCTAATAAGTTGGCCAAATATAGGAAACACGAAATAAGTGAAAGCTGCTCAAAGCTCAGAAAAGAAATTGATAGATGAAAGAAAATAGCATGAAACAGCTATATTGAATATATTGGATGCTGGTACCAAGGAAGATGCTCCCAGCTCAGTAAAAAGTAAATATGACAGAGTGAACTGCTTGAAGGAGTGTAGAAAGCTTTCTGTATATAATCATGCAAGAGTGCAAGTGGTATGTTGATGACAGCTATACCAACTGTATTGACGCATCGAAATATGAAATGAAGGGAGGAACAATAGAAGAATTTACATTTAGGAAGCCAGTCAACACGACTGCAGATAAACCGAAATGAATATGAAATATCAAAGTTGTAGAAGTTGAGAAATATAAGATGAAGTAAGCTGTAAAGCTGAGCTGTAAAAATAAAGCTATAGAAATATGACAAGCGAGCATCAAAGCTGTAGAAATATAACCAAGAAAATGAATAAGGTTGTAGCATGCACAACTAGAAATGTCATGCAATATACGCAAGCCGAATATGTGAAATAGAGTTGCGGATAGGGTATAGAGCTGCAAAGAGAGTATATGTAGAAAGTTACAAATACTGTACATAGAGCTGCAAGTGTTGAGAGTTTACACAAATATGATAATTGATGACGGTCAACTACTAGTTGCAAATTTAAAAATCATGATGACGATCCAAAATGATCCACGTATACTCATTAGATTTATATATACAGATGTAATTAACTCAAATGAGAATAAGGTTATAGATAGAACTTACGATTCAAGATTTCAAATTTTACTAGAAATCAAGTATATTGACGATAGTTAATAGGTTCATATCGCTAGGTTTCACGATACGATGATATAACAATAATTTGCAACATAAGTAAGAGTTTAACGAGATATCTAATTAACCACATACTCAAATGTCATATAGTAGTATATGTGCTAACTCACGTAGGAGACTCAACAAAATAACAAAATAACATGATAGTGTACCCAAGTATTCATTGGAATTGCGACATCTAATCGGGTGACAAAATCCATAGTTCATCTAGACTATGCTAAACCCATATATATGTCATCCCCTATAAAGTGAGTTACCGATGGTTCCTAGCAGATTAATTGATTACCTCAGCTATCTAGAACCAGGACACAAACGTAAGAGTTCAATGGAGAACTACCTCGACCGACTCCACTGTGGACAATTGGGCCGAATATGACCTCGCTGGCCACAATGATAGCAAACAACCCTTCCACATGAGCCGGGGTGCATCTTGCCACAAAACTGACAAGGAGCAGGAGTTCGAGGACGTAACCTCTGAGTTGATCTCCTACGCGGTTGTGAGAGATGACTAGGTGTGACTTGACTTGTCACCCTATGAGTAGGCAGCCCCACCGATGAGGCCCCCGGAATGATTGAAGGGACCAAACGTGTTGAGGTGATAGATCTACCTCCCTGTCGACGAGTATAAAAACAACGATCAAAGGCTCTCACAAACTCAGACCATGAGATGCTTGTGACAGACCTAGGATCTAGTCCTACCCACCAAAACTTGGCATCCCCTGCAAGTAGATGAATAACCACTCTCAACTTATCCCTATCTGCAAGGCCCATCTCAGTTGTAGCACGACAGATATTACCAATCCACATATGAGCCTCATGTGGATCCGAGGCTCCGTCAAATGAATCACATCCACGCTGATTGGCATCCTGCAGCCATAGTGCCAGCTAGTGGTCAAGCATATGTGCCACCTCGGAATCTGGTACCAGCGTTGGCTCCTGAGGATGTGGGTCCCTAGACGGGCTACCCCATTCACTATGAGGTGGAAACTCGGCCATCTACATGGACAAAAATTTAATAAGTTTCGATTGGTTCAAGATGACGACAACTATTAGTTTAAGATGATGTGCTTTAACGATGCATATTTTCTAATTAATATTACTGCATCAGTAAATCTCAATGTATAAGTACTAATCTGCTAAGGGATAATATCATTATAGGTTAGAGTCGAATGACTATACCTCGTACTAACTCTCTCACCGTCTTAGCCATATCGGGACTGACTTCCTTAACCTTTAGGACTCCAAGCCTAAACTTTAATATTACTTTAATCCTTAGGTCCTTAAACCTAAAGCTCTGATACCACTTTAATTGTCATGCCCCGACCCTACTGTCGGGCACGTGGCAACCGCCGTATGAGTCCAACGAACCCATACAAGGCATTGAAGTGATACATACAATCCAAATACATCATTTACACAGCGGAATATATATTCAAAACATCTAACTCAATATTTCTAATACAGTCCCGATAAACCTACTACAATTCTATGATAAAAGGGTATCGATAAATAAAAATAAATCCGTCGGTGGATCCATCTTCATTTACTATCCTGATCGACCATCTAATAACTTGCACACACGGGGAAAAGTGGTGTGCTCAGCCTTGCGGCCTAGTGCGAAATTACGGCTCTAAACCGAATAAGGAAATCAAAGGCTAGGAGGAGTATTCTAGGATGCCTTTGGTTGTTAATCATCATTTTTCATTTGATTTGTGTAAATCAGTTTATAGAAAGTAGTAAAACAACATCAATAAATATAGATGTATATTTCACTAGATATCACCTAAGTTGTCTCTAGTAACTATGTCATCGATGTCACCGGAATGTCATATATGATGTACTATGTCTATCCGTCTTAAGACTCGGGCTGCCAGCCTATGCTTAGTGAAATTCCCCCGTCGGGGACTTCCCATAAGCCCATCAGTGCGGTGTCCTTCTATGTCTCTACCTAGGCCCGCTGCACTGATGTTGGCGGAGAGGTCGGGTGACCGTATATCTCTCTCCACTGTTTCGCTAGTTGCACCCTATGCCCCGTCCCAGTGAAACATCGCGCCCCTACTTCCTCCTCGGTCTTCGTAAGGGCAATGACGTTCTGTGTAGCGCTACACACTGCCCGTAGGCAGGGTCACCTCAACATAATATATCATCGGTCACGGCTAACCGAAATTTTTAATAAACCTAGGATCCGGACTACTCATTCGACCGTCTGCAGAACGTCTAGGATGATAGCCGTGTGGTCTACGGATCCACTGTCCAAAGCTTGAGAGAATCCCTGTCCCAACTCAAAAGTGATCGATGTTAGCCGAGTTGACCGTCAATCTGCACAATGGGTTTGAGGTACCTCGACCACATTTTTGCTAATTTGTTGGAAAGTTCATCCCCGCTAGCCATATCAGGACTATCACGGTGACGCCCAACTGTCACTCGTGCGGGTAATAGTATCCGGGTATGGACCACTCCGCTATCTGGTCCATCCGACCTTGGAGTTTATCTGGCCCATTTCCCAACCATCTCCCAATATCTAAGCTACATGTAGCCTCGGGAGTGGTATGTGGTAGAGCATCACCATTCTGACCATCGGCGGTACGCAGTGGTCAAACGAGGTATGCAAGCAGTACCCCTCCCTATCGAATTTCTAATGATGTCTCCTAATAGTTTCTAACATGTCATTATTCTTATCTATATCTGCATGGTAGTTGTGCTATCATAACATAGAAAAATAATAATAAAATATTATATATCATGCAGGACAAGATATCACGACATATTAAAACTTAGCAGGAAATCATGATATATCATGCATGTTAGATAGAAATAAATTAAACTAACATGCAGACAATCAAATCTTATCAAGCACAATATTTTATTATATTTAAGACATCCAGGAATTATTCCTAAGAAGACCGAGCGGAAATTCCCTAGCTTGAATAAATCCTACATCGGAGAACCAACCCACCTGGGTTAGCGATCCGTTCTTTAGAACCAACTCACGTGGACATAAATCACCCGATGAACAACTTGGATCGCGTACCCACGATAGTTCTAATTAACACAATTATTTAAAATAAATTTTAATTTATTTTTCCCTAAAGTAAAGGAGATATGAATTTATCAAATCTAACTTATACAATTATCCTAATTAATTATCACTTAACAAACTTAACTCTAACTCAACCCAACTAATTTCAATTCGGTTCAACTTAACCACTTACTTAACCCATTAATTAATCCACTTAATTAAATCACTAACTTTGTTTAATTTACACTAAACATGCTTAATTAAATATAAGCATACATTAACACAAATCTACACTTATCACCTTTTATTAAAACTAATCATGCTTAGCTAACATTAATCATGCTTAGTTGTCCTTAAACATGATTAAGGAAAAAGGGATCGAAACATCGCTACCTTCGTCGCCCACCCGTCGGAACCGTTGCAGCTCCCAAGCGGCGACGTTGCAGGCGACACGATGGCGAGGTTTACGGCCCTACGCGGACGGGAAGACGGAGGACGACCTGCATCGAAAATGGTCGTCAACGCGAGGCGGCAACTCTCCGTGGACATTGCCGGATAACCTCGCCGGCGAGTCCACTGTGGAAAGGGGCGAAATCGATCGATCGACAAGGGAAGAGAAGCTTCTCACCTCGCGATCGCATAGAGAAGGCGGAGAGGGATGGCTCGCCGGCGAGGGGAGTGGAATCGCAGATCCACTCCTAGCCGGTGGTGCTGCAATTCGAGAGGACGGCGGCGACGAAATCGCCGCCTCCTGCGTCGGTATTGGGCGGACGCGGGGCTCACGACTCGCGGAGAGGACGAGCAGCTCAAGCCCCCAACCGCAAGCAGTGGCGCGTCGGCGATCTGCGCGTGGAACTGCGGGCAGAATGGCGGACGGTTTCTGCGGACGGCGGATGGATACTGCAGATGCGAAGGGGGAGATTTCAGGGGAGAGGAAGTGGGCACCGCCGGAAAAACCCCCGCCGGGCTCTCCTCCTCGTGATGGGGGTCAAAGGCCGATGATTAGCGGTTGCGGGTGGCAGCAATGGGCGGCGGACGGTGAATGTGGAGGAGGGGCGGCGAACAGCTGCGAGAGTGGGAGAAAACAGGGGAAAAGGAGGGTCGCCGAGCTCCCTTTTCCGTCGAGGAGTGGCGCACGGTGGACGACGGGAGCGGGTGGCAGCCGACGGACGGCGGGCAGTGGGCAACGGCGAAATGCGGGCGTCGCCGCTGCTCCGCTACGGGCGAGGGAGGCGTGCTCGCGAGGAAGAGGGCGTCGCGAGGTCGAGGATGGAGGCGGGCGTCGCACGGCTCTTCTCGCCCGCGATGCCTCCTTCGAACCGGGTTTGAACCGATTCAGCTGGACCGGCCGGCTGGCCGGTTCATCTGAACAGGACTCGTTTTTATTTTTTTTATTTTTTTATTTGTTTTTCTAAAAATAAGATTTTTAAGATAGGGGTTTACATTATGAGAGAAGATCAATAACTAAAATTATATGATATCCCCTTTCAAATCAAAAAGTCTGTCCCAATAGCAATGATTTTAATAGTGACTGCTATTATTAAAGACTAAAGTGGGCCCGTCCACTATTAAAAGTAGTGAAGCCAAAAGTTATAGATGGTAAAGAAGAGCTCCAATGGCCTCCGAAAGACAAGTATAGATAGAATTTACAGTATTATGAATCTGTAGTAATCAAGGAATCTGAACAAGCATCTTGAATAAGTTCTAACGATCAGTGGAATGTACCTAATCAAGGGTTAAGAACTTGAGAAGGATTTAAGAAAAAAAAACTCCTAATCTCCCTTGTAATTTATTCCAAGAATAGGTATGAAAGTATAAGCATTGAAATATAAAGGTGAAGATAATAGAAAAGGGAAAGTAACAATCGAAGTTGTAAAATCAATCTCCTTAGAATTCAATGATGCCTCCCAAATTGTTGGAACGTGGAGGAGATTTTTTTTTTTTTTTGGAACTATAACTTGGAATTGGTAAGCAAGAATAGTAACAAGGATATAAGAGCGGTTACTAACTGCTGGGAGTACTAGAGTAGTCAAAATAACCACTAAAATAATGGTGAAGTACTATTGACTGAAGTATAGCTGAGTACTGAAAAGTTGTAAACCAGAACTTGCAATAAGGTGTTGTAGATAGGGTACAAAACACAGTTAATTGTTGCAATCACTGATAATTTTGAGAGAAAGGAAGCTTTTATTCTGTACAGGTTTGTAAGATAGATTTGTATAAGGAGGTATGATACTCCCATCAGGAGAAATTTTGGTAATTGTAACAAGAAAGTATAGTATCAACAATTATATCACTATCAGATATGAGAATTTACTCATTATTGAAGTGTACTTTTGCTGATTTACAATTCTATAGAGTAATGGGAGGAACCCTATACTTTTAGTCGAGATTATTCATCAGAAAGTGTACTAATTTAGGAGAATGAATAAAGAAAACCGAAATTGTCAAGGTTTATAATGTATGTAGGGTAAAATTTCAGTATTGTTGTTCATATAAGACCATGGTACTTATTATGATAAAGGATAAAACTTAAATTCACAACTAGGAGATTTTAGATCAAAGGTAATGGAAGAAAATGGATATATATTATGCCATTAGCATAGACATGACAAATCCAAATGAAAAGATGAATGGTCCCTCAACTCAAGAGCATCAAATTTTCGGTATACTAAATTTTTAGGATTTAGTAAACTTTGGAAGATCATAACTTCCTCCACAGAGATCAGATTAAATTAAAATTTTGAGGGTAGGTTTTGACATCAGTGAAGAAAGGTGTCTACTAAATTTCATAGGAATTTGACACTCAGAGAGCTTAGGGTGATTACATCTCTAAGACAAGGAAAATCTGGAATTTATTTGTCCAGGTTTATAATACTTGGCTATAGTGATTTATATATTTCACTTTCTTTGATTTTAGTTCATCCTTTATGTATAAGAGTTATGATTACAATTCTGAGGTAGGGACAGTATTACTAGGTGAAAAAAATACAATAGGAGTCCTCAATGAAGGAAGAAGACTAAACTGGATTCTCCTTTAGCATCATTTATAAAAATTTAGAATTTGAAACCAAGGTTGGTTTATTTTCGATATTTTATTTTGGTACAGTAGATATGCTGGTCTAGGATTTGGTAAAAAGATTTTTAGAATTTGACCTTGAGGATCTACAAGTAATTGAACAAGAGATAAACTCAATCTTTTAATTTAACATGTTGAAAATGCTAAACTTTCAGCACCATGAATTCATTGAATTTACTTGCAATTCTTTGTTCAGAAATCTTGAGGTTCTAGATGGTATTTGGGCCCTTTCTTGAAGGAGTTAAAAGTATCATCCAAAGGGTAAGGAAGAAAAGAATTATCAATTATCACTAGAAGGAATATGAGTTCTTTTGGTGCGAGGGATGGTACCCCTTTTTGAGTGTACTCAAGAGTATTCAACAGATAAAATGTTAGCAATTTGAGAACGGTCACATCTGAAGAATGATCACTGCTAAAGTTTTATAAGGAAAAGGATTGAATTATATTAGTGAATGAAGACAAGGAAATAGATTTTCTCCTCACCCACACATACAGAATTTATAATATAGTTCATGGGTGACAAGAATTTATTTTCCAAATTTAAGGAAGGAGAATTATATTTCACAATATAGTTCCTATGATATGAAAGTATCTGATGTCTATTCATATTAGAACTACCAGATAAGGATAAAGGAGTGAGATTGAGTGAGATGGGTATTAAAATTAAGATTAAAGTAAGATAGTACTTTTGATATCAGTACTCTAAGATCATCAAAGTGTTGAATGCGATATAGTATTGATCTTTGATTATGATTCAAGAGTAAGGATGATAAAAGCTAGGAAAGCTCTACAACTTGACTATGTTCTTTAACCAAGTGTTAAGAATATAGAGAAAGGAATTAAACTCATTCTTACACTTTGGTTTAATATTTGGGTATGATAGAAAAATACTTGGAGAGGATTTCTATCCTTCTTCTCAGCCCCTACTAGAGGACAACAAGGATTAAATTTAAACATCCAAGGTTGCATAAGGTATCAATATTCAAATTTTAATATTTCTGCATACCAATAGTTAAATGACTCTCATATTTGGTAATAGGGAAAAATAATTAGTTGTTGCACCCTAAGATCCTTAAATACCCAGTTTGGGCAGAAGTTTCAGTCATAGGAATTTAGGAACTAAATCAAGAGAGAATTTATGATCCAAGCCAGAGGAGTTGATCAGTCTGTATCACGTGGATATATAGGATCCTAAGCTCAGGTCAACTAGAATTTGGGCAACCTGATTGCTAAATCAGACAAAGGAACATAGGAAAAAATCTCAATGTGTTATTTCAATGCCTACATCGACCAAAATAAGCATAGAATCCCAACATAAGTTCTCTAATGTCTCATGTGTAAGGTTCTAAATGTTCCTATATTTTCCTAAGTCAAATCTTCAACAATCATAATACATCATAAGCACAAGATAATTTAACACAAAAGCACACAATTCACCAAATTAAACTATACCAAACACAATCAAATTTACTCACTAATATCAACCAAAATATTCACAGCACACAAACAAGGAAGGAACATAGAACATAACCTAACAAAGAAAGGGGAAACATAACACCAAAAGTATCGATAAAACATGGGCAATATAGGGATATAGCATGACAAGTAAAGACAAGATTTTAAATCCCTATAACCTCTCTTTTACTCATCCAAGTTATCTCACATGTGTACTTAACCCTATGGTGTACCTTAAGTCCTTATCCTTATTTTATATTTCATCTTTTTAAACTTATGCTCTGATATCACCTTAATTGTCATGCTCCAAATCCACTTTTGGGCACGTGGCAACCGCCGTATAAGTTGCACTTCTCCACCACAACTTATACAAGGCTAGATGTATCACAAAGAACAATAACTTCTTTTTATTAAAACACAGTGGAAACATAAATAATGTACATTTTACATCAATACTGTAACAATAAAATCTCTATCTAGATTTCCAAAATAAATTTTGTTTCATCATAACTAGGTTCTCCCTCACTCCCCGCTTCAAAGGCCAACCTGTAATCTATGCAACAGAGGAAAAATGTGCATATCTGAGTCGCGAAACTCAGTGAGGCTACAGAGAGAGCACCCTAAAAATAAGCATAAGGTATTGTACAAACTAATAAGAAGACATATCCACTAAGTCACATATCAAATAACATGCTCAACAGTTTAAAATCATACAAATAGATCTATGCAGCAGAATCATGATATGGACTTGACAAATAAATAAAACATAAGGATTTTTATTTATAACAACAACTTAAATCCACAAATGTCATATTCCTTTATATCTAGGTCTTTGCCCTATGTGTCTGTACATTGACATTGGCAGAAGGAGCTAATGATCACAACACCCCTTCTTCCACAAACACAAGTACCATACAGTGCTGTAATTCTGCCCATGGTAGGATCACCATACAAAATCAACATCACACATACCTCAGCCTAACAAACTGAGGCTAACTACATATGCTACCAATGAACCCGGACTGCTCAGGAACCCACATTCATTGAGCATGTTTGTGTCCTCAGGTTCCCTAGCTTTGTAGCGTATTGAACGGTATTGTTCCTAGCACACCATCTACTTTAGTGTAACACAAATCAGGTGATTTCTGCACCGAAGTGAGATCTCGGTTACCCTAAAGCATCTGCAACTAAGTTAACTGGATTTGCACCTCTACCTCCGCTAGAGCATGGCTTCTCACCACATGTTGGCACATAGCTAATAAGAACCCTAACATCATATCCTAGGTTATCATAACCTTATGATGTTTAAAGTTCTTAGTCATATGTCAATTAAGATCACTCTAGGTTTTAATCATAGCATGAACCTAAAGTGTCTCTAGTTTTTTATCTCATGTCTTCATGTTCTATGTTCCTGCTAAATGTCTTTACATCTATAGCATAACATGAATATATCAATATTCAACATAACATGAGAACAATCATACATAGCGTGCATATAATAACATCATGTATCTTTTCATAGTAAAATATATCAACTATTATCAAAACACACATGCCATTAAAATATGTAACAAGCAGACATTCAACTCATCGACATGTACAATATGTAACAACGACCCTTAGGACTCAGCAACTGTAGTAAGCCAAAATAAATTTGAAATCATAAGTCCTCACCTAAGTCTCTAAGCAATATCAAGCAAGAATTCACAGCTTGGCTGTGATTTGTCAAGCAACAGCACAACAATTAATTTTTCGAAGATAAAATAAATACATCTAACAACCATAAATCATACAATTCAAATAAGAATTTCCCATCTACCCTTCTATTTACCATCCTCACACCATTTTCTTTATTTTATTTAATTTCTTATAATTAACTAATTATCCATCACTTTACATTCACAATCTAACACAATCAAAACATCAACAAGTCTATAAAATAATATTTAGTTTAATAATTTAATTATACCCAAAAATCTTCATCAATATATACCACCTTAATTAATTTTAGAATAACTTTAATAATTCTGTGAAAAATCTAAATACATCAATTAAATTTATACAATCTCAAATTATCTAATTTTACAAATTAGAAAATCTAAATAAACCAATTCTCTAAATTTTATCACATTATAAATTTATAACATTCTAAATTATTCAATTTCATTTATTGGAAAAGTTTAATTAATCTAATTACCTCAATTAATGATATCCTAAATTTATTAATTCTGTAAAAATTCTAAAAAAATTATTTTAATTCTAATTAATAAAATTTAAATGTCATAATGTCAACCAAAATATTCATTCATACATATAACATACCATTAATTTAAATTAACCCAAATTATATTAATTAAGTTATTCCAATAATCTTAAAAAATTCTAATTAAATCATGATAAATATGTTTAAGCATAACATAGCATCATAATTAGATTTTTCAAACATCGTTACCACACTCAAAACCCTGGACCCAATCTAAAATAATTCGAAAACCATACCTAAAATATGTTAAAAATTCTAAATAAATTCATGATGATTCAAAACTTACCAACAATACTCTAGCAATGTTGAACCGAATCGAACTAGTCTTAAAACTGCTAAAACTGGCTAAATCCACGTTGAACCGCAGTTGAGCCGAACTGGTTTGAACCGGGTTGAACCGGACCGCTGCACGTGCGGTCCGACTTCTTCCCTCCGCTCGACCCCTATTCGAGCGCAGCGATCGCTGCCGCCGCTCGACCGTCGATCCGCTGCCGCTCCGCTACCGTTAACACACTGGGCACACCCGCCCGGCCTCTCCTCTCCTTCCTCCACCCACCGGCCGTCTCTTCTCGTCGTTAGTGAAGTTCAGGAGCTCCCCCGCTGCTGCTGCAGCCGCAAGTCCAGAGCACCGAGTACTTTCCGCCGGCCACCGTCTCCGAGGCTCCAAAGGCGTCTCTGGTGCTTCAACCCGACTCCCCAAGAGTCGAATTGAATCTAGTGGTCTCGCCGCGGGGAGAGAAGTGACTGCCCTGCCTCACGTCGGCGAAATCGACCGGAACAGGGGAAGAGTCGCTCACTCCCCTGTTATGCCGCCCCGTCCACGCTCGTCGCCAGTTTCCAGCCTTCTTGCCACAACCACCACACAGAATCGACTCCTTTTGAAGTCTACTCGATGACCAGCTCCTCACCGCGTGGTGGGAGGATGATATTTGCATCTTTCACCGTCGAGATCAACAAGGGTGGTGCTTCCGCCGCTTCCCAGCCACAACTCTGCTCGTCGGAGCCGCTCCCACGTCTCGTCGGTGTCGCAGACAATGCCTCGCCTCCGGCCCGGCCTTCCCTTCATCGAAGGAGCCACTCCCCGGAGGAAACGGAGCTCCTCCATCGCCGGCCAACTCGGAAACAGGGCACTGCCCTATTTTCCGAGGTTGAGAACCCCTCGCCTGCTGTCACCCTCGAGGGTTCGAAGGTTTGGAACCCTTAAGGGTTTTAACCCTTAAGGGTTTTAACCCTCGCGGGTTCCGCTGCAGCACGCGCGCGTGCGCCGTGCGTACTACGGCGTATTTGGTTTTTTTTCAATATATCAAAATATTTCTTTAACTATTATTATTATTTTCTTCTGATAATTACTCTTCTCTATATTTTATTTTATTTTTCTTATCTATTATTTTAATAATATTTGTTTATTATTTTTTAATTTATCTATTTATTTTTACTTTATTTTCTATATTTTATTTTATCCATTAATTTAAAATAATATTAACCTTTTTATATTATAAATTTTATTTATCATTATCTAATTCTATTATTATTATTTTTACTAATTTACTAAATTATTTATATTTTTTATTTTATTAATTTAAATAATATTAATTTTATATGTGTGTATATATATTTTTCTGTCTTATTTTTACTTATTAAATTTATTTTATATTATTTTATTATTTTAATATTATAATAATATTTTTTTAAAAAAATTTATAAAGAAAATAGGATTTACATCATGTTACCTATGTCTCTATACTAGAGTGTCCGGTGCAAGTTATGATATACTTTTTATGTTTGCTTCTTTTTTTATCATTTTGCGCATGATATTATTTGTATTCAGCATTACTTCAAAATTAACTAACATGCGATAAAAATAATATATCATGCCAAGTAAAGAGGAAGAAATAAGCATACATGGCATAATAACGTGCTAAATAAAATATAATAACATAGCATGCATTTTTTTGGTAGTTTTAGAAACATGATATTTATTTGGTTGGCAGACATCTGAGAATTTTCCAACAAAATCTAATTAAGATTTTTCCTAGTTAGAATAAATCATACTATGATGAGCTTATGCACCCGTATCGATGTTAGGACATCAGAATCAATCCAAATGAAGCTCCGAAGTATTAATAGTATGTCTAAGTAATTTTCTTAACATAAGAAAATTATTTAGAATTTTAAATAAATTTTTTAGAATTAATTTGGATAAAAATATATTAATTTATGTTGATCCGATCTATCCCCTTAATTTGGACCTAATCATGTAATTAGCCTGATCTGCTTGGTCTAAGACTATTCCTAAAGCCCAAACCCAAATTCATTTATTATCCAAGTTAATCTGATCAAAATTGGTCAAATCTGACTTTAATTTGGGCTCAAACCTAATGCATGCAATAAAAGTTAAGATTGGTCAAATCTAACCTTAATTAATCAAATTGGTAAATTTTGACTCAATTCCAATCAATTTGACTCAATTCGGGTTTCAACCATTAAATTGGTTCAATTCGGATTTGATCTAATTCAATTTGGTTTGGATCTGACTTGATTCAATTTGATTGGGCTCAGTTTGGGCTTAAATCAATTTAATTAGTTCAACTCATGTTTGGATCAATTCAATTTGGTTCGACCCAGATTCAATTTAATTAAATGTGGCTTAGCTTGGATCCGATTTCAATTAGATACGGTCCAATTGATTCGATCCAGCCAACCTAATTCAATTTAATCAGACTCGAGCCCGAACCAAATCCAATTAAGTGGTTTGGCTTGAACCCAAATCAATTAACTGATTCAACTAGTCTAATTGAACTCAGCCCGAACCCGAGTCCGGCCCAAACTCGACTCAAGCTCTATTAATTGGTTCAGCTCAATCAGTTACTTAATCCATTAATTATCCCACTTAATTAACTCATTAACTAAACATAGATTAATTAACCAAAGATTAATCATGCTTAAAAAATATTTCTTCGAACGAAAGGGGCGAGAGCAGAGCGATACCTCTGCTCGTGCGGTCACCTTCTCCAGCTCCGACGAGAGCGCTCCCCGTCTCCGGCGAGGGTTCGTCGGGGTCCTCGGAGGCGGCGGTTCTCCTGCACCAGCGACGGCGGCTAGGCGGAGCAAGGTGTCGACGCCGTGGGATGAAGGAAGGAGGAAAGCAGGTCGTCTCCCACCTCCACGTTCGTTGCACGGCCGGAGGTCACCATGACGATGTCCGGCGACAGCAGAGAGGGAGGTGAAGTTGACAGCGACATCATCGGTGACATGGCTGCACAGCTGAACGCCGATGGTCGTTCATGCGTGAAGAGGGGGATGTCGACAGTAGCGGAGACAGAGGCAGGGCAGCCTCTATGATGGGGGTTGCCGAGCTCCGTGGGCAGTTAGCTCGAAGGAAAGGGGTCGACGATGAGGGAAAACCGACGAGGCACGCGGAGAGGGTGCAGCGGCAACGACATTTGCTCGGCAAGAGAGAAATCATTAGTCGCAGCCGCCCGATTTGGGCGTGCTTTGCTCGTTCCCCTGTTCTTGTCCACGAGAAGGGGAACGTGACGATGAAAGCATAGGCTGCCTTCTGCCACCTTCGGAGGCGATGAGAAGGAGAGGAAAATGATAGACGAGGCATCGACGAGACCTTCGGAACTCCTCTGCAGCTCGGGCGCATGGATCGCAGGAGGGAGTGGATGTCCAGGATGAAGGTGGCGGTTCACATAAAGTCAGATTTGACCAAGTCAATTTGGTGGGTCGGCGAGGACGAGGTTGTGTATGCAGCGATGAAGGTGGCGAGGAAGACGAAGACGATGGAAAGGAGGAAAGGAGAGGATGCGAGGTATGAGCTACGTGTACGAAGGGGAAGGTTGAAGGCATGGGCAGCATGCGTGCATTGACGATAGACAGAGCGCGTGCCCCCTTCTCTCCTCTTCGCCTTCTTCTTCTCTCATTTTTTTATTCTATTATTATTATTATTTTTACCGAGTGAGGGGTTTTTCTTAAAAATTTTTGATCCTCCAAAAATTAAAAGTTTTTGCATAGTAAAGTAGTACTAAAAATATCTTGACGTAGATAATAGGTTCCAAAACTTTTTTTCAGGACACTCAAACAGTAGTACACTCGAACAAATGGGGATATTGAGTTCATATATGAACCTCAGTTCCCAAGTAACTTCCTCGATATTTGCAGTCCTCCTGAACATAGAGACATGAAAGACATTATTAATACACTCCAAGTCGGCAGGTAACTCCAGTCGATACGCCACTGGCCCAACTCTATCAAGAATCCGGAAAGGTCTGATATATCTAGGATGCAGCTTCCCCCTCCTCTAAAACTGAAGAATACTCTTCCATAAAGAAACCTTTAGGAAAGCCATATCTCCAATAGCAAACTCAAGTGGCTTACGACGATTATCTATGAACTCTTCTGCCGGTCTTGAGCGGTCTTCAATCTATCTCAAATGACCTTAACCTTGGCAATTGTCTCATCAATCATCTTTATATCGGTCAAGTATCTCTTACCAACTTCACCTCAACAAAATGGGGTCCGGCACTACCTGCCATATAGTGCCTCATAGGAAGTTATACCAATACTGGCTCGGTAGCTATTATTATATACAAACCAATTGACTAATGTTTTTTCTAATCTTTGAAAAACTTAATATCCTTACCAAGCCCTCCATAATCTCATCTCTTGGACTACTATCATTTATTATCGATGGAGAATAAACTTGGACAAAACACATGGTATTATATAAATTGTTAAATCATAGTTGTAAAGAGAACATCATCTCCCAATATGATAAATTTTTTTCCTTCAACTCAATATGAAAACACTAAAGTAGTAGCGGTTCGGGCTCTAGTATTTGGATCTAATGATCTTTATGTGAATCTCAATGAAGACTCTTTTCTATATTTTCAATATTTAGTAGTAAAAATATAGATAGTCACTTACCAAAATGCTTAAGCTAAGATAGCTTATTCAATATTGGATAGCAAGAGATAAAACATGCATATTAAGGTTGACACCAAATGGAATCTGAAACTAAATTTGATACAGAATTTATAGATCATGCTAAATTTTGGCTAGACTAAAGAAGAGCCAAAAATAATACTTTTGAATTGACAATGCGCCAGAAAGAATACGAAAATGACTATATCTGATGTATCTGATACTATGTATCTAGATATTTTAGTTTAGAAATATTAGTTGAAACTGATTTCTGGAACGAAGTTGAATTATGATGCAGAATAGGCAGATACTTGACTGTATCTAGGATACTGAAGTTATGATGCAAAATAGAAGTTGACAGAAATTGTAGAAAATATCAAGTTGCAGGTTGATGATGTGTATTTGATGATATTATTATTATAAAATACAAATGGATTGATTACTAACATGAAGTAAGCTTTACTCAAAGCATTGATTGTTGATGTGAAGTAAACTTTACTCAAAGCTTAGAATAGAGTAGAAATGACTACATCCAAGTTTGTAGATGCAGAAATATTACAGTTGTACCTAAGTTACTATGTGCACTGGATATGAGCTACAGAAGTTGTGAATAACATGAGAGATGTCAACAATACATATAGCTACTAAGGATATCAACATACACATCAACATGTGTTAGAGGTGCCAAGAAACTACAGTATCCAGAAATTAAAGGAAAAATAAAAAGGAGTAAAGAAGCAAAGTTACTATAAAATCTGCAGACAGTTGAAATGTGAGCTGCAGGTGCAAAAATTTTGCCAGCTGCATCGACCGAATAAGACCATAGAAATAGATTGAATATATATAATGATATTGATGAAAATGTAGGAATCTGAGCTGCAGAAAAACTAAGTAAAGAATTGAGCTAAGTTGAAGGAGCTATAGAAATACAAAGGAGTGAAGAATACTGTCAACAATGGAGAGAATTTGACTAAGGAAGTAACTTTAAAAAAAAACTACAAACTGCAGAAAAATGATCGAGAAAATAGCTGCAAAGAAAATTGCAGAAATATTCGACAGAATCTGCATTCAGAAAGGTCACTAAGAAGAATTGCAGAAAATATATAAAAGAAAACTGCTTGACTAATAAGTTGGTCATATATAGGAAATATGAAATAAGTAAAAGCTGCTCAAAGCTTAGAAAAGAGACTAATAGATAAAAGAAAACAACATGAAACAGCTGCATTGAATGTATTGAATGCTGGTACAAAGGAAGATGCTCCAAGCTTAGCAAAGATTTAATATAACTGAGTGAATTGCTTGAAAGAGTGTAGAAAACTTTGTGTGTAATGATACAAAAGTGCAAGTGGTCTGTTGATGACAGATATACCAACTGCATTGATGCATCGAAATATGAAATGAAGGGAGAAACTATAGAAGAATTTATATTTAGGAAGCCAATCAATATGATTGCAGATAAATCTGAAAAGAATATAAAATATCAAAAGTTGTAGAAGCTGTAAAATATAAGATGAAGCAAGCTACAAAAATGAAGCTGTGGAAATATAATATGTGAGCATCTAAGCTGCAGAAATATAACCAGGAAAATAAAGAAGTCTGTAGTATGTGCAACTAGAAATATCATGTAATATACACGAGCTGAATATGTGAAATAAAGCTGCAGATAGGGTGTCAAGTTGCAGAGAGAGTATAGGTAGAAGCTACAAATATTGTACATAGAGCTGCAAGTGTTGGGAGTTCACACAAATATTATAATTAATGACGGTCAAACTTTTAGTTTGCAACTTAAAAACTACGATGACAACCCAAATGATCAAATTATTCCTAGGGGATTTTTTTTTAATTAAATCAAGTCAGAACATGATCATCAATAATCTCAAATCATTTGATATAGATCTATTTACAAACAACTTTATGAATCTGGAGTAAAGTCCATTTAAAAGATCCAAAAGTTTGGTTCAAACAAAATTAACCTGTACGTAAGCCAACACAGGATATCGATAGATTTTCCTTTGAGCTCAATGGTATTAACTAGATCAATTTGATATAAATACTATAATCCAGACCTCATATGGATCTTCAATATCAATAATTCCCAAGGTCTAAGAAATAATTAAAGTAAGAAATTGCACGAAAAATCTTCATGATAAAAATAAAGATGTGGCACTTGTGTATGATGTGGGATAATTTAATTAGTATTCTAGATGTCTAAATTGGACATAGATTGAACCTAAGATTCAAGATTTCAAACTTTTCTAGAAATCATGTATACCAACGATAGTTAATATGTTCATATCGTCAGATTTAATAATCTAATAATATAACTATAATTTATAGCCTAAGCAAAAGTTAAACGAGATATCTACTTAACCATATACTAAAATGTCATATAGTAGCATACGTGCTAACTCACGTAGGAGAGTCAACAAAATAATATGATAATGTGCTAGTTGTTTGGCTCGTTGAGAAGATTCATAGATAATCCACAATTTAACAATCCTGATCGACTACCTAATACGTCAGCTATCTAGCATGAGAGTATGGACGTGAGAGTGCATCTAGTGCTTCTATGTCTAAGAGTCAAACTCAGGAGCAAGTGCTCGAATCGAAGCGGAGTAGTTTTAGAGGAACCTGATAATGTTGGAAAGTCTGAACAGGTAGGGGTGGAATGATCTATCGATGGATGGGCTACCCAGACCGACCTCTATTGTGAGTGATATGGTCAGATATGATCTTGCTGGCTGCAATAATAGCAAGCAACCCTTCTACACGAGTCGTGGTGCATCTTGGGACAGAATTTACACAAAATGGGAGGTTTGAGGATGTAACCTCTGAGTTAACATTACAGGCAGCTGTCGGAGACAACTAGGCACGACATGACTTATCACCCCATGAGTGGCTAACTCCACCAATGGGAAGGAACCAACATACTAAGGTGATGCATCTCAAAGATTCTCACAACTCCGTCCACATGAAGCTTGTGGTAAACCAAGTCTCTAGTTCCACCCAATAAAAACTAGCATCTCTACAAATAGATGAATATCCACTCTCTACTTATCCATATCTGGAAGGCCTATATCAGTCGTAAAACGACAGATATTACCGATGTACATACAAGCTTCCTGTAGGTCTAAGGCTCCGTCAAAGAAATTACATCCATACTGCTTGGTATCCTGCAGCCATAGTGTCATCTGATGGTCAAACACTCGTGCCATCACAATATTTGGTACAAGTATTGGCCCCTGAGGATATGGGTCCCTAGACAGGCTACCCCATTCTCGATGAGATGGAAACTCAGCCATCTATATGGACAAAAGATTAATAAGTTTCAACTAATTTAGGATAAGGACAACTACTACTTTAAGATGTTTTACTTTAACGAAACGTGTTTGTATCTTCCAACTAATATTACTATGTCAACATATCTCAACGTATAGATACTTATCTACCAAAGGATGATATCGTATTTAAGTCCTAGCTAAATGACCGTATCACTTAAAAACTCACTCACCATCCTAATTATATCGAGATTGATTTTCCTAACCCTTAGGAATCTGAGCCTGAAGTTTGATTATCACTTTTAATCCTTAGGTGTTTCCAACCTAAGCACCGATATCATCTAATTGTCAGGTCTTTAAACCTAGGCTCTGATACCACTTAAGTTGTCACGCCCCAACCCACCTGTAAGGTATGTGGCAACCGCCATATGAGCCCGCAGGCCTATGCAAGGCATAACAGGATCCAATCTCTACAACATAAATAACCCATCGAGTCAATATCAATATAATACAATCTTCTAGTACAGTCCCGATATAAGTCTACTACACTCTATGCTCTGTAATGAAGAAAGAAAAATCTAAATGAGGATGGTTGCCAACCTCCGATGGTAAGATCTTCATCCACAATCTTGGTTGTCACTGCTACACCTGCACACACATTGAACGACGTGTGCTCAGCCTTGCCGCCTAGTGCGAAATTATAGCTCGAAACCATAGTATGAAATCCAAGGCTAGGGGGATCGTTCAAGGATGCCTTAGTGTGGTTAGTTATCACATAACAAGCTTTTTAGTATTTTGTATTAAGAGCAGAAGTCAAAATCAACATAAGAATTTCCAAGGAGGAAACTTAATCAGAATCAACAAGGAAATTTAAAAACACTACAGTTCTGAAAAAAAAATCCTCATACGTTTGATAGTAATGTCAAAGATCAGCCACTGCATAAACAAAGTCATAATATCACTCTTTTTTTTATTTTTGAGTCTTGAACCCAAGACCTCATGATCCTCCCGTATAGAGCGCAATTACTCTAACCAGAGGGATATATACTTTGTGTACCATGATATCACTCAATTGTTCGCTGAAAATTACAGTTTGGCACGCTGCTACAGTGGTATCATATTACGAAAGTGCAACCTCCCTTTTTATTGTGATATCTCAATACTTAACTAGAAGAACTCTATAAAATCTTTTATAAAAATAAACCCATTGAAATAGGAATTATCAGAGCTACTAAAAATCGTCAAACGTCGTAATTTAAGTGAGGTTTATCTAGAGATATTATAAAATCCTACAATCTAATTTCAAAATGCATTATCTTTACATTGATACTCACAGCTCATATAAAATTTATAGAATGACAGTAGGATTAATTCTTGAATGGTATAGTTTCAAGGTGAGGATAGTATAATGAAATACAAGGAGTTTAATCAAAGTTTCTAGAAATGATATAATTTTGAAGGGAGTTCTCATCTCACAAAATTTTAGATAAGATATATCAAAGAGGTTCAACCCATATTGGGCTTTTTGTGTTAAGAGTGAGGTGTTATTATATATAAACAGAATTCAAATAACTTAGAACCTAGGATGATCTCCATTGCCCATATTATAGATATATTATACATATTATTTATAGATACTATATATATATATATATACTTAAAAACTTAGTTTATAGTTGTTGATACCCATGCAACTTCAACATATAGATGGGTTTGAACCTCCAACCCGAGAGTATCCAAGATGAGGACGCACTGACAATAATGATCCCCGCAAGGAGCATGCACCCATCTTAACGCCCCATAAGAAACATGCATGTTCTCCATATGTAGCACAAACTCGGGTAGGAAAGAATGGTGGTAATGATGGCATTTCATAACTATATTCAAATGATTTTAGAAACTAAAAAGTTATGTTCCGCTAGGAGCATTTGAACCTCCGACCTTATCGTTAACAACAACACACACTAACAAAATGAGCTATTCTAGCAAGCTATAAACCATCATGATTTGGTTGTCCTCACAATAAAGTCCCAACAAAGGCTATAACCCTCTCTTCGAGATTAGGGTGCCCTGGATGAGAATGCCCTGACAACAAAGTCCCTCACAATGAGCACAAACCCATCTCCATTCCCTAATAATAATGTCACCCTACAAAGTGCACGAACCCAACTCAATGCTCTAACAACAAAGTCCCCTGCAAAGAGTATGAAACCATCTTGAAGCCATAACAATAAAGGCCCCTGCAAGAGGAGCAAGACCCATCTTGATGCCATAACAATAAAGGCCCACAAGGAGCACAAAACTATCTTGATGCGCTAACAATAAAGGCCCTACAAGGAGCATAAATCCATCTCGACACCTAAACCATAAAGGCCCCTGCAAGGAGCACGAACGTCCTTCAAAAGTAGCATTAACCCATCTCAATGCCCTAACAATAAAGGCCCCCAACAAGGAGCATGAATGTCCTCCACAAGTATTATGAACCCATCTCAACGCCCTAACTACAAAGTCCCCCATAAGTAAATGGTCATTTAGATTACACAGGTAAGAAAAAATGATGACAATGATGGCATTTCATAACTATATTCAAATGATTTTAGCAATTAGAAAGTTACGTTCCAATAAAAGGAGAGCTTGAACCTCCAACCTTGTGGTTAACGACTAATCGCTCTGACAAACTGAGCTATTCCAACAAGCTATAAGTGATCAAGATGTGGAGGTCATGACAACAAAGTCCCAGCAAAGGCTATAACTCATCCCTTCGAGATTAGGGTGCCCGAGATGAGTATGCCCTGATAACAAAGTCCTTTGCAATGACCAATACCTATCTCCGTGCCCTAACAGTATTGTCACCCTAAAAAGAGCACAAACCCTTCTCGATGCTCTAACAACAAAGTCCCGACGTCCTAACATAAAAGTCCCCCCCCACAGAAAAAGAAACCTCATAAGAAATTTCCCTCACAAGCAGGGTGAACCCTTCCATCTCGACGACCTAACAACAAGCAGAGTGAACCCTTCTCGACAAACAAGTAGCACAAAGACATCTCAATGCCCTAATAACAAAGTCCCCCATAATTAAACTTCACACCCTAACAGTAAAGTTCCCCACAACAAGCACGAACCCATCTCGATGCCCTAACAACAAAGACCCTAGCAATGAGCAAAAACCCATATCGACGACCTAACAACAAAGGCCCTCACAATGAATAAAAACCCATCTCAACTCCCAAACAACAAAGTCCCTCGTAAAGAGCAAGAACCTATCTCGACGCCCTAAAAGTTATTTAGATTGCATAGGTAAGAAAGAATAGTGGTAATGATTGCATTTCATAACAATATTCAAATGATTTTAGAAACTAAAAAGTAATGCTCCACTAAAAGTAGGGATTGAACATCCAACCTTGTGGTTAACAACCACAGGCTTTAACCAACTATGCTATTCCAACAAGCTTTTAAGAAAAAAGAAGTGGCGATCATGAAAACAAAGTCCCAGCAAAGGCTATAACCCATCCCTTCGAGTTTAAAGTGCCCAAGATAAGGATGCTCTGATAACAAAGTCCCTCGTAATGAGTTGAAACCCATCTCAACGCCCTAACAATATTATCACCGCACGAAGAGCACAAACCCTTCTCGAACCTCTAACAACAAAGTCCTGATAAGGAGCATGAACCAATCTTGACGACCTAACAATAAAGGCCATTGCAATGAGCAAAAATCAATCTCTACCCCCAAACAACAAAGTCCCCTGCAAGGAGCATGCCATCTCAATGCTCTAACAACAAATTCTATCCCGAGGACCATGAATTTATCTCGACACCTTAAATAATAAAGTCCCTCACAATGATCATTAACCAATCTCGATGCCCTAACAACAAAGGCCGTCGCAACAAACATGAACCCATCTTGATGACCTAACAACGAAAGCCCTTGCAAAGAGCATTAACCCATCTAAATGACCTAACAACAAAGGTTCCTGCAAGGAGCAAGAATCCATCTTGACCTTGTGATTAACATCAACATACTTTGATGAACTGAGCTATTCTAGCAAGTTATAAACCATCAAGCTGCGGCCGTGCAGACAACAAAGTCTTAGGAAAGGCTATATCCCATCCCTTTGAGATTTGGGTGCCCTAGATGAAGATGCCCTGATGACAAAGTCACTCGGAATGAGCACAAACCAATCTTGACGCCCAAACAATATTGTCAACCTACAAAAAGAACGAATACTTCTCGACGCTCTAACAATAAAGTCTCTTGCAAGGAGGTGATCCCTTCTCGACAAACTCAAAACAAAATCTTCTAGAAGTAGCAAGAACCTATCTAAACAAAATCTTCTAGAAGTAGCAAGAACCTATCTTGGATGCCCCAACAATAAAGTCCCCCATTAGTAAAAGTTTATTTAGATTACACACAGAGGAAGGAATGATTGTAATGATGAGATTTCTTAACTACAAATGATTTTAGTAACAAGAATATTATATTTCACTAAAAAGAGGACATGAACCTCCGACCTTGTGGGTAACAGCCACACGCTCTAACCAACTGAGCTATTGCAGCAAGTTATAAAACTTCAAGATATGGAGATCCTGACAATAAAGTCCTAGCAAAGGCTATAACCTATAGCTTCGAGATTATGGTGCCCTAGATAAGAATGCCCTGATAACAAAGTCCCTCACAATGAGCACCAACCCATCTCAATGTCCTAACAGTATTGTCAACCTACAAAGGGCCTTCTCGATGCTCTAACAACAAAGTCACCTACCATGAGCCTAACTTAAAACATAGCCCTCTACAAGTAGCATGAACACAAGTAAGGCAATCCCTTCTCGACAAACTCAAAACTAAGTCATCTACAAGTAGCACAAACCTATCTCGACACCCTAACAACAAAGTCCCTATAAGTAAAAAGTTATTTAGATTACACAAAAAGAAACGAATTGTTGTAAATATGACATTTAATAACTATCTTCAAAAAAGCTTAGCAACTACAAATTTATGTTCTCCTAGAAGTAAGGTGATCCCTTCTCGATAAACTCAAAACAAAGTCCTCTACAAGTAGCACAAACCTATCTCGACGCCCTAACAACAAAGTCCCATGAAGTAAAAGGTTATTTAGATTACATAAAAAGCCAGTTATTGTTGTAATGATGACATTTAAGAACTATCTTAAAAAAAGTTTAGCACCTACAAATTTAAGTTCGCCTAGAAGCAAGGATTGAACCTCCAAAATTGTTGTTAACATTCACACACAATAACCAACTGAGCTATTCCAACAGAATATAAAATATTAAGATGTGGAGGTCCTCACAACATTAGTCCCTTGAAAGGCTATAACCATCCCTTGGAGATTATGGTGCCCTGATAATAAAATCCCTTGTATTGAGCAAAAATCTATCTCAATGTCCTAGTCCTAACAGTATTGTCAGCCTACAAAGAGCACGAACCCTTCTCGATTATCTAACAACAAAGTCTCCTATGAGGATCAAGAACCCACCTAACAACAAAGTCCAAAGTCCTCTACAAGAAGCACGAATCCACCTCGACGCCCTAATAAAAAAGTCCCCCATAAGTACAAGGTTATTTAGATTACAAACATAGGAAAGAATGGTTGTAATAATGATATTTCATCACTTTCTTCAAATGATTTAAGCAACTTGTGAGTTACATTCTGCTAGGAGTGCTTGAACCTCCGATATTGTGGTTAGCTCTAACCAACTGAGCTATTTCAGTAAGCTATAAACCATTAAGATGTGGATGTCCTGACAACAAAGGTACAACAAAGGCTATAATCCATCCCTTCGAGATTGGGGTACCATAGATGAGGATGCCCCTGGTAACAAAGTCGCTCGAATTGAGCACAAAACCATCTCGACTCCCTAACAATATTGTAACCATACAAAGGGCAAGAACCGCTCGATGGCATCTTGATGTCCTAACAGTAAAATCATGTTTCACTAGAAGGAGGGCTTGAACCTATTCCTTCTAGATTACGGTGCCCTAGTTAAGGATGCCCTGATAACAAAGTTCCTCGCAATGCGCACAAACCCATCTCGATGTCCAAACAGTATTGTCACCCTACAAAGGGCCTTCTAGATACTCTAACAATAAATTCACTGGCCATGAGCGTAACTCAAAACAAAGTCCACTACAAGTAGCATGAACCCATCACGACGCCCTAACAACAAAGTCCCCATAAGTAAAAGGTTATTTAGATTACACAAAAAGAAGGAATTATTGTAATGATGACATTTAATAACTATCTTCAAAAAAGTTTAGCAACTACAAATTTATGTTCACCTAGAAGTAGTGCTTGAACCTCCAAGCTTGCTGTTAACATCAACATGATCTAACAAACTGAGCAATTCCAACAAGATATAAAATATCAAGATGCAGAGGTCCTGACAACATAGTCCTTGCAAAGGCAATAACCCATCCGTTCGAGATTATGGTGCCCTGTATAAGGATGCCCTGATAACAAAATCCCTTGAATTGAGCACAAACCTATCTCAATGTCCTAACAGTATTGTCACCCTACAAAGAGTATGAACCCTTCTCGATGCTCTAACAACAAAGTCTCCTAGGAGGATCATGAACCCACCTAATAGCAAAGTCCTCTACAATCCCCTATGAGTGTTTGAACCTCCAATATCGTGGTTAGCTCTAACCAACTGAGCTATTTCAATAAGCTATAAACTATTAAGATGTGGAGGTCCTGACAACAAAGGCTATTATTCATCCCTTCGATATTTGGGTACAATAGATGAGGATGTGTTGGTAACAAAAAAACCCATCTTAACTCCCCTACAATATTGTAACCCTACAAAAGGCAGGAACTGCTCGAATGTATCTTGACGCCCTAACAATAAAATCATGTTTCGGCTTGAACCTCCGAACTTGTGGTTAACAGCCACACGCTCTAACCAACTGAGCTATTCCAGCAAACTTTAAAACTTCAAGATGTGGATATCCTGACAATAAAGTCCAACCAAAGCTATAACCTATTCCTTCTAGATTACAGTGCCCTAGTTCAGGATGCCCTGATCACAAAGTCACCCTGATAATAAAGTTAACATCCACACGATCTAACAAACTGATCTATTCCAACAAGATATAAAATAACAAGATGGAGAGGTCCTGACAACATAGTCCATGCAAAGGCAATAACCCATCCGTTCGAGATTACGGTGCCCTGTATAAGGATGCCCTGATAACAAAATCCCTTGCATTGAGCACAAACCTATCTCAATGTTCTAACAGTATTGTCACCCTACAAAGAGCATGAACCCTTCACGATGCTCTAACAACAAAGTCTCATGCGATGATCATGAACCCACCTAACAACAAAGTCCAAAGTCTTCTACATTCTGCTAGGAGTGCTTGAACCTCAGATATTGTGGTTAGCTCTAACCGACTGAGCTATTTCAGTAAGCTAAAAACCATTAAGATATTTGGGTACCATAGATGAGGATGCCCATGGCAATAAAGTCGCTCGCAATGAGCAAAAACCCATCTTGACTCCCTAACAATATTGTAACCCTACAAAGGGCAGGAACTGCTCGAATACATCTTGACGCCCTAACAGTAAAATCATAATTTGCTAGAAAGAGGGCTTGAACCTCTGACCTTGTGGTTAACAACCACATGCTCTAACCAACTGAGCTATTCCAACAAGCTTTAAAGCTTCAAGATGTAGATTTCCTGACAACAATGTCCAACCAAAGCTATAACCTATTCCTTCTTGATTATGGTGCCCTAGTTCAGGATGCCCTGATAACAAAGTCACTCGCAATGAGCACAAACCCATCTCGATGTCCAAACAGTATTGTCACCCTACAAAGGGCTTCTCGATGCTCTAACAATAAAGTCACCTGCTTTGAGCGTAACTCAAAATAAAGTCCTCTACAAGTAGCACGAACACAAGTAATGTCACGCCCCATACCTTCCCCTAGGGTACGTGGCAGACTGCAGTGAACTCCATATACAGCTTCGTTTACCTCCGGAACTATATAGGAACCCACTAAGCGTGCCTGATGTATATCCTATCTATTTACAGAAGGAGAGAACCTAGACAACAGATCAAATATAACTCTAAAACCATATATTTCACAAAAATCAGATCTCTTACACAGAGATTTATGTATGTACAATGATCTACAATCAAAATAGGGCAAATGCCCAATGATACACAAAGTAGCTATCTAGTGTATCATTTTGTATATAAAATAAAGGTAGAACTGTACTACCTTTCAAAATCAAACAGAAGTTTGGCTATGCGTCGCAATATCTATCAGTCCCTCTCCTGCTGTAATCCTGAAAAATAAAAATGAGTTCTCTTACGGGGTGAGTAACGCCGTACTCAATGAGTTGGATAGAAAACAATATAAAACTGAGAACATAAAATAACAAAATCTCAAGAATGAGATATCTGGCTATCCGTGTGCAATAGCCAATCAAAAGGAGCATTTGATAGTCACACGAGACTATATCCGAGGCTGGCTTAATCAAATATAGTTGTGGCCAACAACTGTTACCTTAGGGGGAGGAATCAAATTTCATAGGGTACCCAAATCAAAGCAGAAACACAAGAATATGGAACCAAAGCCCCCTTTCCCCCTAAGTTGACACTGGACCTCACTACCTAGCATCCATGCTAGTCTAGTCTAATGGCCAGTCAGGAGTATTCCAATCCCAGTCTCCCCTCCTGACCTCATGCACTATTACCCCATGCCCCTCTGCATAGGTGGCCCATGGGAGTGCTAATCAAATATCACTACAGTGACTGTGTTTATAGTAGTATCTAGTATCAAATCATACTAGCTATATGCATTTATAAGTGAAATAATATCACAAATAATCAATCAGATGCATATGCTAGATCTAAAGTCAACAAAAGCATAGTATCATGCTTATAATGAATCAAAGAACATTAGCACTAAATAGCTTATGTCATCAAGCAGGAATATCAAAGATTATTCACAACTCATTTATAATAATCAAGCTTATATAAACTAGCAGGAGAGTCCAAAGAAATACCAAGCATATTTAATCAAAGGGATATAGTTCTCCTAGACTAAACATTGAGAACTATCCCGTTTATTCTACCCAGAGAATAAACACTCACCTGATTCTATCGTCGTAAACGTGTTCTAGTTCGTATTGCGATCGTTCGTTTCCTCGTGCTTGCTTATCGAATTTCCTGTGAATAATTCAATGAATTTTAATTCTCAATCCGATAATAATATCTCAAATCCATCTTCACCAACATGCTTAAAATGGTCTCTAGAATCATCCTAATTTTTATCTCGAGTTCGCCGGAAAGTTCGCTGGAAACCCGCCGAAGACTCGTCGGAACCCTCGCCGACGAAGTTATTCGATCAGTACCAATATTGGTACCAATCGAAAGCTCTCTTCACAAGGATTCCAAAAATCATATTTGCCCCAATTGTTATGGCTCATACGCGATCAATTTCATCGAATAATCCTATTTGGGCAAAATCCCTAATTTAGGGTTTTTGGCTCGCCGGCGGCCAACCGGTAGCCAACAGCCCTCAACTCCAGTACCAATTGATAGCTGTCGTCGAGGAGAAGCCATAGGTATGAACTTTCGCCGCCTCCACTTTTCTCCTCAAATCTCAATTAAAACTTGAAATTAAAGGTTCTAATGTTTTCTACTAGCTCACCTGAGGTCGTGGTTCAAATCTCGTCGAAATACTCGATCGGAGGTGGCCGGAGCATCGTTGGCAAAGTGATGAAGAGTTGTTGCCGTGGAAGGAAGAGGAGAGAGGAAGAAAAGGGCGCTCGAGCAGGCGATGGGAAGAAAAGATGATTTTATAAGTTTATTAATTAAAATCTTAAATCTTAGATCAAATCTAGACCGTCCATTTGGATTAATCCTTGATTCCACAATTTGACCAATCAAACGACGTTCAAATTACGATCCGTCTACGCTGTTGGATTCCTTATCAAAAATCCTATCTGATGGTATAATTTTCATGTCAAAATTCCATACTAAAAAAATCTATAAAATTTTACAAATAATTCCTTTCTATTATTATATTACAAATTTATCCTTAATACAAAAACACAAATCTCACATCCTACCTCCCTTAAAGAAATTTTATCCTCAAAATTTAACTTAGAACGTCACTTGAAATAGTTGATGATACTTTCTTTTCATGTACTCTTCAGATTTCCAAGTGATTTCTTCTACCTGTGCACTTCTCCATAACACCTTAATTATCCATATATCCTTATTCCTTAAGATTTTCTTCTTTCATTCTAAAATCTGTACCGGTTGTATCTTAAAACTTAAATTATCTCTAAGCTCTATCGGGGGTGTTTGTAGTACTCATTCTGGGTCCAGAATACATTTCCTCAACATCGATACATGAAATACATCGTGTATTCTAGCCATTTCCTGAGGTAACTCCAATCTGTAAGCTACAGGTCCAACTCTATTAATGATTCTGAAGGGTCTAACATATCTAGGACTCAACTTTCCTGTGTTTCCAAACCATATAATTCCTTTCCATGGAGCTACTTTCAGGTATACCATATCCCCCGGTTGAAATTCTAACTCTCTTCTTCGGTTATCAGCATAACTCTTCTGTCTATCCTGGGCTACTTTTAATCTTTCCTTGATAATTTTAACTTTTTCTATCATAGTTTCAATTAATTCATTCTCTTCTATTCGTCTTTCTCCCACTTTTATCGCAACATAATGATGTTATGCATTTCCTTCCATATAAAGCCTCATATGGGGGTATTCTGATGCTAGCTTGATAATTATTATTGTAAGCGAAATCAATTAACGGCAAATGTTGATTCCAACTTCCTTGGAATTCAAGTACACAAGCCCTTAACATATCTTCCAAAGTTTGAATTGTCCTTTCAGATTGGCCATCTGTCTGAGGATGAAAAGCTGTACTAAACTATAATGTTATCCCCAAAGCTTCATGTATCTTTGGCCGAAAATAGAAAGTAAATCTGGGATCTCTATCAGAAACAATGGTAATGGGAACTCTATGAAGTTTCACAATCTCCTGAATATAGATTCTGGCTAATTTGTCCAATGAATAAGTATTATTAATTACCAAAAAATGAGCAGATTTCGTAAGTTTGTCCACAATTACTCATATTGCATTATGATTGTTGGATGTACGGGGTAATCCTATCACAAAATCCATCTGTAATATTATTCTCAAATGTTCAGCATGTTCCTTTTCTCCAGAAGAGTATATTAGAATATCATCTATGAATATAATAACAAATTTGTCCAGATATGGATGAAATACTCTGTTCATTAAGTCCATGAATGCAGCTGGAGCATTTGTCAAGCCAAAAGGCATTACCAAAAACTCATAGTGTCTATATCTAGTCCTGAAGGTAGTCTTAAGGATATCTGACTCCCTAATCCTCAATTGATGATATCCTGATCTCAAATTAATTTTTGAAAATACCTTAGCTCCTTGTAGTTGATCAAAAAGATCATCAATTCTCGGCAAAGGGTATTTATTCTTGATGATTACCTTATTTAATTATCTATAATCAATGCACAATCTCAAGGCACCATCCTTCTTTTTTACAAATAATACCGGTGCTCCTCGGGGTGAGGTACTTGGTCTGATAAATCCTTTGTCTAGCAATTCTTGTAACTGTACCTTCAATTCACTGAGTTCTGCAGGTGCCATTCTATATGGTTGAATGGTGATAGAGTGAGTGTCTGGTTGTAATTCAATAAAGAAATTCACTTCCCTATCAGGTGGTACACCTGGTAACTCTTCTGGAAATATATTGGGGAATTCAGGCACCACCGGTATCTCTTCTAGCTTTGTTTCGGAGGTGGATGTATCTATTATGTGAGCTAAATACGCTACACATTCTTTTCTTATTAATTTCCAAACTTGTGGTGCCGAAATTACACAAGTCGGTAAGATTCGGCGATTCCCAGTAAAATGTAATTCAGGTGTTCCTTCTTTTAAGAATACTACTTCCTTGGTAAAACAGTTGACTGTGGCCTTATGTCGGGCTAACCAATCAATCTCCAATATCAAGTCAAGATCTAACATATCCAATGGGATTAGGTCTGCTAGTAATGTGACATCTCCCAACATAATTTCACAGTCCTTATAAACTGTATCTCTAAGAACTTGTTGTCCTAGAGGTGTGCATACAATAAGTTCAGGTTTCAAAGGAACTAATAGTTTATCACTAAACTTTGCAAACTCAAGATTAATGTAAGATCTATGAGAACCACTATCAATAAGTACTCTAGCAGAATGCTGAAAAACCTGTAAAGTACCTGTGATCAGATCTGGATTAGTATCAATAAGTACACTACAAGTAGCATGAACCCATCTCGACGCCTTAACAACAAAGTCCCCATAAGTAAAAGGTTATTTAGATTACACAAAAAGAAGGAATTGTTGTAAAGATCACATTAAATAACTATCTTCAAAAAAGTTTAGCAACTAAAAATTTATGTTCATCTAGAAGTAGGGCTTGAACCTCCAAGCTTGCAGTTAACATCCACACGATATAACAAACTGAGCTATTCCAACAAGATATAAAATATCAAGATGCAGAGGTCCTAACAACATAGTCCTTGCAAAGGCAATAACCCATCCGTTTGAGATTATGGTGCCCTGTATAAGGATGCCCTGATAACAAAATCCCTTGCATTGAGAACAAACCTATCTCAATGTCCTAACAGTATTGTAACCCTACAAAGAGCACGAACCCTTCATGATGCTCTAACAACAAAGTCTCCTACGAGGATTATGAACCCACCCAACAACAAAGTCCAAAATCCTCTACATTCCGCTAGGAGTGCTTGAACCTCCGATATTGTGGTTAGCTCTAACCAACAGAGCTATTTCAGTAAGCTACAAACCATTAAGATGTGGAGGTCCTGACAACAAAGGTACAGCAAAGGCTATAATCCATCCCTTCGAGATTAGGGTACCAAAGATGCGGATGCCCCTGGTAACAAAGTCGCTCGAATTGAGCACAAAACTATCTCGACTCCCTAACAATATTATAACCCTACAAAGGGCAGGAACCGTAACAACCACACGCTCTAACCAACTAAGCTATTCCAACAATCTTTCAAGCTTCAAGATGTGGATGTCCTGATAACAAATTCCTACCAAAGGCTATAACCTATACCTTCTAGATTACGGTGCCCTAGTTCAGGATTCCCTGATAACAAAGTCACCCTGATAACAAAGTTAACATCCACACGATCTAACAAACTGATCAACTCCAACAAGATATAAAATGTCAAGATGCAGATGTCCTGACAACATAGTCCTTGCAAAGGCAATGACCCATCCATTCGAGATTACGGTGCCCTGTATAAGGATGCCCTGATAACAAAATCCCTTGCAATGAGCACAAACCTATCTCAATGTTCTAACTGTACTGTCACCCTACAAAGAGCATGAACCCTTCACGATGCTCTAACAACAAAGTCTCCTGCGAGGATCATGAACTGTGAGACCCGTGATTTTTGAATAAGGGAAATAGAGTAATTTTAGTATTTATAGAATTTAATCGTAAAAGAAATTCTTTAAAGGACTTATTTGTAAAATCATATAAATTTTTGAAGTATGAGATTTTGATATGAAAATTATACCATAAGGTAGTATTTTTGATAAAGAATCTAACGACGCAGATGGATCATAATTTGGATGTCGTTTAATCTAGGATTTAAGATTTTAATTAATTAATTAGAAAAAAAACCTCATTTCTTCCCACCGAACACACGCTCGCGCGCGCTCCCTCTCTCTCTCTCTCTCCTCCTCCACGCGGACCGGCGACGGCGACGCTAATTTCCCGACGATGTTCCGGTGAAACCACGACGAACTAGGCTCCCAAATTTTAGCCACGGGTAGATCTCGACCTCCTTTTCATTTTGATACCAAGATACCCAAATTTGGTGTAGAGATGAGGGAGAAATCACGTGAGAGGCGTCAGCGGCGAGGGTTTCGATCATCGGAGCTTGCTCCGACGATTTCCGACGATTCCGGCCGAGAAACCTTGCAAACATGGTACCTATTGATTTTTTTTGACGAGAGCTATCCATTGGTACCAGAGTTGAGGGCTATTGGCCGCCGGCGAGCTAAAAACCCTAACTTAGGGATTTCGCCCAAATTGATTTAATCGGTGAAATTGATTGCGTATGAGCTATAAAAATTGGGGCAAATATGATTTTTGGAATCCTCATGAAGAGAGATTTCAATTGGTACCAATATTGGTGCTGATTGAAGAACTTCACCGACGAGTGTTCCGGCGAGTTTCCGACGATCGCCGGAGAGATTTTCCGGCAAACTTGGAAAAAAATTGGGGTGATTCTAGAGATCATTCTAAGAGTAGTGGTGAAGAGAGATTTGAGAAATTATTTCTGAATTGAGAATTAAAATTTGTTGAATAATTGATAAAAAAATATAAAATGCGTAAATGATGGCACATGGATCGAGACAGTGTCTGAGAATAAAATTCTGCGAACGGACCTTAGGTGAGTGTCTATTCTCTAAGTAGCGTAAACTGGATAGTTTTTAATGTTTAGTCTTAAAGGACTAGATATTGAAAATATATTTTTATTTTATAATGTATTCATGCATATATATTATATATATTGATTTACCTATGTTGATAGAGAAAGAAAAATATTTTATTTTTTATTTTATTTATTTTTATAAAATCATATCATGTTGGCATCTATAGGCATATAGATGATATGGATTTTATAACATGGTTAACATGCTAATGTATGACTTGGACATGCACACTAGGGCATGTAGATGCATTAGTATAATAGTCGTGAGACTTTGTGAGATATCTTTTATATAAAATTGATTAACCTTTGGTGTTATGCACATCAGTTAGATATGACTGTTATATTATGTGAATGTTGATAATGAAAGTATTTATGAGATAATGATTAATTGTATTTACTAGGAATGACCTGGTAGGATTTATTAGTATGCCCCTTCTTGGACCTTCGGAGTATGGATCCTACTCCGGTGAGGCCAGTTGGGTGAGTATTTTGTATGCCCCTGGTGGGTTTGAGACACTGCAGTGGTTATTTAATTAGTACCCCCATGGGCCACCTATTTAGAGGGCCATGGATGGTATGCTTATCGCTAGGATGGGAGATGGGTAACTCCTGGTTGATATATTATTATTATTATTATTGGACTAGCTATTGTGATGCCAGGTAGCTAGATCTAATGGACAACTTAGGAGAAATGGGGCAGTATGGCCTTAGAGTTATAATGTTGACTTTTGATATATTGACACACTAAGGTCTGCTAGACATACCTTATGGTTGTGATCTATGAAATATTAGGGATACCTAGTTCTCTATGAATTTTCCCTGAGGGCTCGACTGCTGATCACAGTTGAGCGAGATGTTAGGCCCCGGTAGTAATTGAAAGTTGGTAAGATTAGAGATATATTAGTGTTAGACACATATACATTCATTTGATAGGGTTAGCACATGGTCATCTAGAGTAATTACAACCTAGATAAATAGGAATGAAATTTATGGAAATAAGGTTACAGGTATATACGATATTAGCTGTTGATATATAGATTGAATCTCTTTGATCGCACTATAATGAATTAATTTGTGAATAGATCAATGTCTTGGTTGAGATCAGTATTATTAGTTGTTGGAAGTGGATACTTTCATGCTCACAAGAAAAATTATGTTTCGTAATATTATTTTATTATAAATTTATTGTATGTCTTTTTACTTTACATTGTTCTCTATCCACCTCACTGGGTACGAAGTTACTCACCCCTCGGGGCTGTCATCCGTGGATATTCACGGATGACAGGTGATTTATTTTATGTTAGGTACAGGTTGGGACCCAATTTCTTGGACGGATCGGGACATTTTTTTTATATTTACTTTGCTTCCGCTTATAAACCATTAAGATATTTGGGTACCATAGATAAGGACCCCCCAGGTAATGAGCAAAAACCCATATGGACTCCCTAATAATATTGTAACCCTACAAAGGGCAGGATGCTTCCGCTTATAAACCATTAAGATATTTGGGTACCATAGATAAGGACCCCCTTGGTAATGAGCAAAAACCCATATGGACTCCCTAATAATATTGTAACCCTACAAAGGGCAGGAACTGCTCGAATGCATCTAGACGCCCTAACAGTAAAATGAAATTTTGTTAGAAAGAGGGCTTGAACCTCCAACCTTATGGTTAACAGCCACAGACGCCCTAACAATAAAATCATGTTTCGCTAGAAGGAGGGCTTGAACCTCCGACCTTGTGGTTAACAGCCACACGCTCTAACCAACTGAGCTATTCCAGCAAGCTATAAAACTTTAAGATGTGGATGTTCTGACAACAAAGTCCTACCAAAGCTATAACCTATTCCTTCTAGATTACAGTGCCCTAGTTCAGGATACCCTGATCACAAAGTCACCTTGATAACAAAGTTAACATCCACACGATCTAACAAACTGATCTATTCCAACAAGATATAAAATAACAAGATGCAGAGGTCCTGACAACGTAGTCCTTGCAAAGGCAATAACCCATCCGTTCTAGATTACGGTGCCGTGTATAAGGATACCCTGATAACAAAATCCCTTGCATTGAGCACAAACTTATCTCAATGTTCTAACAGTATTGTCACCCTACGAAGAGCATGAACCCTTCACGATGCTCCAACAACAAAGTCTCCTATGAGGATCATGAACCCACCTAACAACAAAGTCCAAAGTCCTCTACATTCTGCTAGGAGTGCTTGAACCTTAGATATTGTGGTTAGCTCTAATCAACTGAGCTATTTCAGTAAACTATAAACCATTAAGATGTGGAGGTCCTCACAACGAAAGCTATTATCCATCCCTCGGTATTTGGGTACAATAGAAGAGGACGCCCCTTGTAATAAAGTCGCTCGCAATGAGCACAAACCCATCTTGACTCCCTAACAATATTGTAACCCTACAAAGGGCAGGAACTGCTCGAATGCATCTTGATGCCCTAACAGTAAAAAAATGTTTTGCAAGAAGGAGGGCTTGAACCTCCGACCTTGTGGTTAACAACCACACACTCTAACCAACTAAGCTATTCCAACAAGCTATAAAACTTCAAGATGTGGATGTCCTAACAACAAAGTCCTACCAAATCTATAATATATTCCTTCTAGATTACGGTGCCCTAGTTTAGGATGCCCTGATCACAAAGTCACCCTGATAACAAAGTTAACATCCATATGATCTAACAAACTGATCTATTCCAACAAGATATAAAATAACAAGATGCAGAGGTCCTGACAACATAGTCCTTGCAAAGGCAATAACCCATCCGTTCGAGATTACGGTGCCCTATATAAGGATGCCCTGATAACAAAATCCCTTACATTGAGCACAAACCTATCTCAATGTTCTAACAGTATTGTCACCCTACAAAGAGCATGAACCCTTCACGATGCTCTAACAACAAAGTCTCCTGCGAGGATCATGAACCCAACTAACAACAAAGTCCAAAGTCCTCTACATTCTGCTAGGAGTGCTTGAAGCTCAGATATTGTGGTTAGCTCTAACCGACTGAGCTATTTCAGTAAGCTAAAAACCATTAAGATATTTGGGTACCATAGATGAGGACGCTCATGGCAATAAAGTCGCTCGCAATGAGCAAAAACCCATCTTGACTCCCTAACAATATTGTAACCCTACAAAGGGCAGGAACTGCTCAAATGCATCTTGACGTCCTAACAGAAAAATCATGTTTCGCTAAAAAGAGGGCTTGAACCTCTGACCTTGTGGTTAACAGCCGCATGCTCTAACCAACTGAGTAATTCCAGCAAGCTTTAAAACTACAAGATGTTGATATCCTGACAACAAAGTCCAACCAAAGCTATAACCTATTCCTTATTGATTATGGTGCCCTAGTTCAGGATGCCCAGATAACAAGGGCATCAAAATCACTCGCATCATTGTTGCTCTGACAACAAAGTCTCCTGCGAGGATCATGAACCCACCTACACTATAAAGGGCAGGAATTGCTCGACCGACCTTGTGGTTAACAGCCACACACTCTGATCAACTGAGCTATTCCAGCAAGCTATAAAATTTCAAGATTTGAATATCCTGACAACAAAGTCCTACGAATTGTTGTAAAGATGACATTTAATAACTATCTTCAAAAAAACTTAGCAACTACAAATTTATATTCCCCTAGAAGTAAGGTGATCCCTTCTCGATAAACTCAAAACAAAGTCCTCTACTTCGACGCCCTAACAACAAAGTTCCATGAAGTAAAAGGTTATTTAGATTACATAAAAAGCCAGTTATTGTTGTAATGATGACATTTAAGAAATATCTTAAAAAAAGTTTAGCACCTACAAATTTAAGTTCGCCTAGAAGCAAGGATTGAACCTCCAAACTTGTTGTTAACATTCACACACAATAACCAACTGAGCTATTCCAACAGAATATAAAATATCAAGATGTGGAGGTCCTCACACCATTAGTCCCTTGAAAGGCTATAACCATCCCTTGGAGATTACGGTGCCCTGATAATAAAATCCCTTGCATTGAGCAAAAACCTATCTCAATGTCCTAACAGTATTGTCAGCCTACAAAGAGCACGAACCCTTCTCGATTATCTAACAACAAAGTCTCCTGTGAGGATCAAGAACCCACCTAACAACAAACTCCGAAGTCCTCTACAAGAAGCACGAATCCACCTCGACGCCCTAATAAAAAAGTCCCCCATAAGTACAAGGTTATTTAGATTACAAACATAGGAAAGAATGGTTGTAATAATGATATTTCATCACTTTCTTCTAATGATTTAAGCAACTTGCAAGTTACATTCTGCTAGGAGTGCTTGAACCTCCGATATTGTGGTTAGCTCTAACAAACTGAGCTATTTCAGTAAGCTATAAACCATTAAGATGTGGATGTCCTGACAAAAAAGGTACAACAAAGGCTATAATCCATCCTTTCGAGATTAGGGTACCATAGATGAGGATGGCCCTGGTAACAAAGTCGTTCGAATTGAGCACAAAACCATCTTGACTCCCTAACAATATTGTAACCCTACAAAGGGCAGGAACCGCTCGATGGCATCTTGACGTCCTAACAGTAAAATCATGTTTCACTAGAAGGAGGGCTTGAACCTATTCCTTCTAGATTACGGTGCCTTAGTTAAGGATGCCCTGATAACAAAGTTCCTCGCAATGCGCACAAACCCATCTCGATGTCCAAACAGTATTGTCACCTTACAAAGGGCCTTCTAGATGCTCTAACAATAAAGTCACCGGCCATGAGCGTAACTCAAAACAAAGTCCACTACAAGTAGCATGAACCCATCACGACACCCTAACAACAAAGTCCCCATAAGTAAAAGGTTATTTAGATTACACAAAAAGAAGGAATTGTTGTAATGATGACATTAAATAACTATCTTCAAAAAAGTTTAGCAACTACAAATTTATGTTCGTCTAGAAGTAGGGCTTGAACCTCCAAGCTTGCGGTTAACATCCACATGATTTAACAAACTGAGCTATTCCAACAAGATATAAAATATCAAGATGCAGAGGACCTAACAACATAGTCCTTGCAAAGGCAATAATCCATCCGTTCGAGATTAAGGTGCCCTGTATAAGGATGCCCTGATAACAAAATCCCTTACATTGAGCACAAACCTATCTCAATGTCCTAACAGTATTGTAACCCTACAAAGGGCACGAACCCTTCACGATGCTCTAACAACAAAGTCTCCTGCAAGGAACATGAACCCACCCAACAACAAAGTCCAAAGTCCTCTACATTCCGCTAGGAGTGCTTGAATCTCCGATATTGTGGTTAGCTCTAACCAACTGAGCTATTTCAGTAAGCTATAAATCATTAAGATGTAGAGGTTCTGACAACAAAGGTACAACAAAGTCTATAATCCATCCCTTCGAGATTAGGGTACCATGGATGAGGATGCCCCTGGTAACAAAGTCGCTCGAATTGAGCACAAAACCATCTCGACTCCCTAACAATATTATAACACTACAAAGGGCAGGAACTGCTCAATGGCATATTGACGTCATAATGGTAAAATCATGTTTTGATAAAAGGAGGGCTTTAACATTCGAGCTTGTGGTTAACAACCACACGCTCTAACCAACTAAGCTATTCCAACAATCTTTAATGCTTCAAGATGTGGATGTCCTGACAACAAATTCCAACCAAAGGCTATAACCTATTCCTTCTAGATTACGGTACCCTAGTTAAGGATGCCCTGATAACAAAGTCACCCTGATAACAAAGTTAACATCCACACAATCTAACAAACAGATCTATTCCAACAAGATATAAAATGTCAAGATGTAGAGATCTTGACAACATAGTCCTTGCAAAGGCAATAACCCATTCGTTAGAGATTACGGTGCCTTGTATAAGGATGCCGTGATAACAAAATCTCTTGTATTGAGCACAAACCTATCTCAATGTTCCAACAGTATTGTCACCCTACAAAGAGCATGAACCCTTCACGATGCTCTAACAACAAAGTCTCATGCGAGGATCATGAACCCACCTAACAACAAAGTCCAAAGTCCTCTACATTCCGCTGGTACAACAAAGGCTAATATTCCATCCTTCGAGATTAGGGTACCATAGATGAGGATGCCCCTGGTAACAAAGTCGCTCGCAATGAGCACAAACCCATGCTGATGTCCTAACAATATAGTAGCCCTAAAAAGGCTAGGAACCGTTAGAATGCATCTTGATGCCCTAACAACAAAATCATATTATGCTAGAAGGACGGCTTGAACCTTCAACATTGTGGTTAAGTTCCACATGCTCTAACGAACTGAGCTATTCCAACAAGCTATAAAATTTTAAGATGTGGATATCCTGACAACAAAGTCCCACCAAAGGCTATAACCTATCCTTTCGAGATTTCGGTGCCCTAGATAAGGATGCCCTGGTAACAAAGTCCCTCGCAATGAGCATAAACCCATCTCGATATCCAAACAATATTGTCACCCTATAAAGGGCCTTCTTGATGCTCTAACAACAATGTCACCTGCCATTAGCGTAACTTAAAACAAAGTCCTCTGCAAGTAGCATAAATACAAGTAAGGTGATCCCTTCTCGACAAACTCAAAACAAAGTCCTCTACAAGTAGCACGAACGCATCTCGCCACCATAACAACAAAGTCCCCAAAAGTAAAAGGTTACTTAGATTACACAAAAAAGAAGGAATTATTGTAATGATGACATTAAATAACTATCTTCAAAAAAGTTTAGCAACTACAAATTTATGTTCGCATACAAAATAAAGTCCTCTACAAGTAGCATAAACACAGGTAAGGTGATCCCTTCTTGACAAACTCAAAACAAAGTCCTCTACAAGTAGCACAAACCTATCTCGATGCCCTAACAACAAAGTCCAGTTAAGTAAAAGGTTATTTAGATTACACAAAAAGCAAGTTATTTGTTGTAATGATGACATTTAATAACTATCTTCAAAAATGTTTAGAAACTACAAACTAATGTTCACCTAGAATTAGGGCATGAACTTCCAACCTTCTCGTTAACATCCACATGCTCTAACCAACTCAGCTATTCCAACAAGATATAAAACATCATGATGCAGAGGTCCTGACAACATAATCCTTGCAAAGGCAATAACCCATCCGCTCTAATTCAATATGCTATAAGTCAATAAAGGTACAACAAAGGGTATAATCCATCCCATCGATATTAGGGTACCATAAATGAGGATGCCTAACAATAAAATCATGTTTCGCTAGAAGGAGGGCTTGAACCTCCGACCTTGTGGTTAACAGCCACACACTCAAACCAATTGAGGTATACCAGCAAGCTATAAAACTTCAAGACGTGAATGTCCTAACAACAAAGTCCTACCAAAGGCTATAACCTATTCCTTCTATATTATGGTACCCTAGCTAAGGATGCCCTGTTAAAAAAGTCCCTCGCAATGAGCACAAACCCATCTAGATGTCCAAACAATATTATCACCCTACAAAGGGCCTTCTCGATGCTCTAACAATAAAGTCATCAGCCATGAGCGTAACTCAAAACAAAGTCCTCTACAAGTTGCAATAACACAAGTAAGGTGATCCCTTCTCGACATACTCAAAACAAAGTCCTCTACAAGTAGCATGAACCCATCTCGATGCCCTAACAGCAAATTCCCCATAAATAAAAGGTTATTTAGATTACACAAAAAGAAGGAATTGTTGTAATGATGACATTTAATAACTATCTTCAAAAAAGTTTACAACTACAAATTTATGTTCACCTAGAAGTAGGGCATGAACCTCCAAGCTTGCAGTTAGAGGATCATGAACCCTACAAAGGGCAATAATGATGGCATCTTGATGCCGTAATAGTAAAATCATATTTTGCTAGAAGGAGAGCTTGAAACTCCGACCTTATGGTTAACAGCCACATGTTCTAACCAACTGAGCTATTCCAACAATTTTTAAACTTCAAGATGTGGATGTCCTGACAACACAGTCCTACCAAAGTCTATAACCTATTCCTTCTAGATTACGGTGCCCTAGTTAAGGATGCTCTGATAACAAAGTACCTCGCAATGAGCACAAACCCATCTTGATGTCTAAACAGTATTGTCACCCTACAAAGGGCCTTCTCGGTGCTCTAACAATAAAGTCACCTACCATGAGCGTAACTCAAAACAAAGTCCTCTATAAGTAGCACGAACACAAGTAAGGTGATCCCTTCTCAACATAATCAAGACAAAGTCCTCTACAAGTAGCATGAACCCATCTCGACGCCCTAACAACAAAGTCACCTTAAGTAAAAGGTTATTTATATTACACAAAAAGAAGGAATTATTTTAATGATGACATTTAATAACTATCTTCAAAAAAGTTTAGCAAGTACAAATTTATATTTTGTAAACACTATTTTATTTTAGAAAAAATATAATAATAATAATAATAATGATAAATATAAAATAAAATAAAATAAGATAAAAAAATAAATTAAAATAGATAATATAGAAAAAAAAGGAAAATAAAAAATATATATAAGTAAAAACCCGCCCGCGGCACGTGCCACACTCGGGCGAGGGTTTAAACCCAAGAAACAAGGCAGTGCCCTATTTTCAAGGTTAGCAACAACGGTGCTGCGGAAGGAGCTCCGACGAAGGGCTGTTTGATGGTGGGGGAGTTAGGCCGGAAGCTGGGCATCGACTGCATGGCCGGCGGCGCATGGAAGTTGCTTTGGCGGGCTGCAATCGACTGGGAAGCGACAGAGGTAGGGGGACCTTTGTTTTCCATCAAATCAGCAACGAGGGGAGCGGTGATCGTTCCTCCCTCAGTGGCGAGGCTTCAGAGGGCAATTCAACTCTAAGAGAGTCAAATTGAAGCGATGGAAGTGTCGATAAAGGCTCGGAGACAGCGGGAGGCAGAGGTCGAGCGGTGCGGCAGAAATCTGGTTGCACCGACGGCTGTGGTGGTCCTGAGTCCTGCCGGTGGCAATAGGAGGTGGCTGGGAGATCGAGGAAGGCGCGGCAAGGGTGTGCGCGTTGTTCCGGCATGTCTGCGGCAGTGAATCGGGCGGCGATCGGTGGTGGAGCAGCGACGAGTTCGAATGGGGAAGAGGAAGTGGACGACACGTGCTAGGGGGCGGCCGATTCGGCTGCGGTTCAACATTGTTTCTCATCGTTTTTTTATAATTTTACAATCGGTTTGGTCCGGTTCAATATTGCCAGGAGTTTGTTTGTGAGTTTTGGGTTTTGAGGAATTTATTTAGAATTTTTATAACACTTTAAATGCTGTTTTTGAATTATTTTTGGGTGGGTTCAGGATTTTGAGTGCATTAATATTATCTGAAAAATCTAAAATAAATTGTGATGCTTTGTTATGCTTAGGTAAAATTTTCATGATTTAATTATAATTTTTTCAAAGTGTTAAGGGGTAGTTTTTAATTTAATTAATGTGATTCGGCTTAATTTAAGGCTTAAATGAATTTTTTGTATGTTAATTGCATGGAAGAATATTTTGGTAGATGTTATTGTAGTTAATTTATATTAAATAGAATTAAAATAATTTAATTAGGATTTTTACAAAATTTATAAGTTTATGTTGTTATAAATTTGGGTAATTAGGTTATTTTGATTTTTCAAATTAGTGAAATTGTAATTTGGGAATTTTGCACATTTATTTGGTGTAATTGGATTTTTCACATAATTATTAAAATTATTTTTAGAATAATTAAGGTGGTGTAGTTTGACCAAAATTGGTGGTAAAATTTATTTGTTAAATAGGGATATTTAATTTATAGTCTTATTGATATTTAATGGTGATCATTTAAATTGTTAAGTTATTGGTTGATCAAATAGGAACTAAATAAAAATTATGTGAGTAGTATGGGTAGTAAGGGAGATTTGTTGGGTTGTGTAATTTATGTATGTTTGTTTGGTTGTATTTATTCTATTTTATGAGATTTTGGTTGTTGTGCTATTGCTTGACAAATCACAGCCAAGCAGTGATTTGTTTTAAAGTAGGGAGGAATTATGTTGCGAGATTGCTTGCTTGTTTACTTTTAAGAGTCACAACCAAATTGTGATTCTTGCTAAAGATTGCTTTGAGACTCAGGTAATGGTTTATGGTTCCAAATATCAGGCCTACTACATTGCTGAGTCCGAAGGATCGTTATTATTTATTGTACATGCTGATAAGTTATATATCTGCTTTATTATATATTTAATTAGCATGTGATTGATGTGAATTTAAAAGTATGTCATGCCAGTATACAGATATGATTCTAAAATGTACATGCTATTGATGATTATGCTCATGTTATGTTGTTATTTGATATGTTCATGTGATGCTAGAGATGTATAGACACTTAGCAAGAAAACAGAACATGATGACATGAGACAAAACTAGAGACACTTTATGTTCATATTATGTTAACACTTAGAGTGGTCTTAAGTGATATATGACTATGGACTTTGGACATCTTAGGGTTATAATAACCTAGAAGATAACATTAAGTTCTTAGGCTGGTATGTGCCAACATGTGGTGAGGAGTCATATGCTAGCTAAGGTAGAGGGGCATGTTCGGTTGACTTAGCCACAGATGCTTTGGTGTAACCGGGATCTCACTTCGGTGTAGAACTTAAACTTATTTGTATGCTAGGAACAGTACCGTTCGATGCGCTACAAGGCTAGGGACCCTGAGGACATTAACATGCTCAAGATATGGGTCCCTGAGCAGTCCAGGTTCATTGGTAGCAACAGTACTGTTCAATCCGCTACAAGGCTAGGGAACTTGAGGACATTGACATGCTCAAGATATGGGTCCTTGAGCAGTCTAGGTTCATTGGTAGCATATGCAGGATATCTCAATATGTCAGACTGTAAGTGGTGTGATTTATAATGTTGTGTGGTGACACTGTCATGGGGCAGAATTACAATGTTTTATGGTACATATGTTGTTTAGAAGGGGTGCCGTGGTCACCAACTCCATCCGCCAACGTGTCATGCCCCAAACCACTTTTGGGTACGTGACAACCGCCATATAAGCTGCACTACAACCCCATAACTTATACAAGGCTAAAAATTATCACAAAGCACTATAATTTTATTTATAAAATAAAGCGGAAGCAACTACATTTTTACAAGTAAACCAACACTTTCAATTTAAATTTCTATCTAGACTACCAAATCGATATTGTTCATCCAGCTAGGTTCTCCCTCACTCCTCGCTAGTAGCCAACCTGTAACCTGCGTAACAAGAGAAAAATGTGCACATCTGAGTCGCGAAACTCAGTGAGGCTACAGAGAGAGCACCCTAAAAATGGGCATAAGGTATTGTACAAACCAATAAGAAAATATACCCACTAAAATCACATATTAATTCAACATGTCAACAAAATATCACATATTAATTCCACATATCAACAAGGTATAACCAAATAGCAAATATGGAACATCATAAACCTGATTATAATAAGGTATATAACAGAACATAATCATAAGAGCATCATTAAACCAAAGATGTTATATCACTTTAATTAATTATATCATCAGCTATCTATTCTACACCTAAGGCAGCCTCTTATGTTCGAGGTGAATCCCTCGTCAGAGATTTTCCTGAACCTGTCAGTGTCAACTCTATATCTCTGTCCTATATGCCTGTACACTGATGTTGGCAGAAGGAGCTGGTGACCACGACACCCCTTCTTTCCAAACACAAGTACCATACAACGTTGTAATTCTACACTATGGCAGAATCACCATACAAAATAACACATAACATCCGTCTCCAGCCTGGCAAGCTGAGACCACTGTATAAGATACCAATGAACCTGGATTGCTGAGGGACCCACATCTGTTGAGCATGCTAGTGTCAATCAGGTTCCCTAGCGTCGGTAATGCATGGGACGATACTGTTCCTAGTACACCCTCTACCCTATGTAACATAATTAAATTGAGTTCTACACCGTAGTGAGATCCCAGCTACACTATGGTATTAGTGACTTAGGTCAACCAAACTTGCATCTCTACCTTACCAGGACATGGCTCCTCACCATATGTTGGCACATACTAGTCTAAGAACCCACACATCACCTCCTAGATTATCATAACCCTATGATGTTCAAAGTTCTTAGTCATATTTTAATTTAGATCACTCCAGGTGTTATCACCTCATGAATCTAAAATGTCTCAAACTTTTATCTCATGTCAACATATTTCATGTTCTTGCTAAGTGTCTCTACATCTCTAGCAACATGAACATATTAAATGATCAACCTAACATGAGCATAAACATCAATAGCATGCACATAACAACATCATAAATATACCAGCATGGTATAACTTACAACTCACATCCGGAGCAAGCATATAATAGCATCATACATGAACTAGCATGATATCATTTTCAAACTCATATCAAGAGCATGCATATAATAACATCATACATGAACTAGCATGATATAACTTTCAATAATTCAAATGCGAAGTAAATATGCAACCAAGCAGATATATAACTTATCAGCATGTACAATGATTAACAACGACCCTTAGGACTCAGCATCTATAGTAGGCCAAATAAATTTGAAACCATAAATCCTCACCTGAGTCTCAAAGCAGATCTTTAAATAAGAATCACAGCTTGGTCGTAATTCTTAAAAGCAAGCAAACAATCAATCAAACAAGCAAAGTAATCATTCCTACTTCACCACAAATCATAGTTTGGCCGTGATTTATCGAGCAATAGCACAGCAATATGGACTTCCTAAAATAAATTTAATACAAGCAAACAAGCATGCATAAATAACATAGCTCAACCAATCTTTCTAACAACCCCCACTACTCACAATCTCATACCAAATTTTATTTAATTATTTTTTAATCACTTTAAACCATTTAACAATTTAAATGAACACAACCACCACAATCTCACATCAAATCAACCTAAGCTACACCTATAAAATATGTTTACATTTAAATTACACCATAAATTAAATATCTATTTTCACAAATAAATTATTTTATCATTTTGATCAACTATACCACCTAAATTACAAATATGTACACAAAGTGTACATCCTTTTGGTTAGAGTAATTGGGCTTTATACGGAAGGATCATGAGGTCTTGGGTTCAAGTCTCATTAAGTTCTAAAAAAAAACTATACCATCACAAATTATTTCAAACCGACTTGAACCGGCCAAGACTGAACCGGATCGGACGGGATCGGTCGAATCGGATCGAAGCGGACCCAAGCATGCGCAACACACGTGTCGTCTTCTTCGCCTGCCGTGGATGCGTCAGAACTCTTCGTACTCACTCTTCTCCCCTTTCTCCACCCTTGGGTGACCTAATCGTGCCGCCGGTAGAGCCCAATCGCTCCAGCGGCCGTTGCAACCTCACTCCTCTGTCGTGCCGCTCGATTGACGATTCAAGCCACCTTCGAACCCTTGTCGACGCGTCCCTAACTCCAAATCAACTCTGTGGGAGTCTTAATTGCCTTCAAAGGCCTTATTTCGGCGAGAAGAGCGTTTGCCATGCCTTTGCGCCGGCGAACATCGAACGGGTTAGCAACGCCCCCTTCCCATTTTTCGCCGATCTCCGGCTCTCTCGCTGTGGCCTCCACTTGAAGCCAACCCCACAAGAGACGAGTCATCTCTAGAGAGCTCGTCGTGGTGGGAGGGAGAACTCGCCGAGCCCCTCGCCGGCGTTCACAGTGAAGACAGGGGAACTCTATTGAGTATAGAGATGTAGATTTAACACATAGGACAGAGATGTAGAGTTGACACTGACAGGTTTTGAAAAATCTCTAACGAGGGATTTATCTTAAACATAGGTTGACTGCCTTAAGTGTAGAATTGATAGTTCACGATGCGTCAGTTAAGATAATAATATAGCTTCGACTTAGTGTTATTATTATAAACATATTTATTATTCCTTATTGTTACACCTTGTTATGATCATGTTTCCTCTATCTTATTTTATTAGTCTTATTATGTACTAGTTAATATATTAATTTGATGTGGGTATATTTCCTTGTCAATTTATATAATACCCTATGATCATTGTCAGGCTACTTCCTCTATTGAGTTTCGTAACTCAGATACACACATTTTTCCTATTGCTCAGGTTACAGGTTTTGTCATAGACTGGGGGATGAGGAAGGACATAGTTGTGACGAATAGGACTACTTTTGAAATCTAAATAGAGATTTGACTTTGTAATGTTAGTATTGAATGTAAATTGTTGATGTTTCCGCTATATTTAAATAAAATAATTGTAGTTGTTTTTTATGCTTCTAGCCTTGTATAAGTTGTGGTGCAGAAGTACAACTTATACGGCGGTTGTCACGTGCCCAAAGGGGGATTGGGGCATGACAATTAAGGTGATATCAGAGTAAAAGTAAAAAAGATGTCATTAAAAGTAAGGATAGAGACTTAGGGTACACCATAGGGTTAAGTACACATATGAGATAACTTTGACGAGGTAAAGAGATATTATAGGGGATGTGGTATAGACTTAAGCTTATTCTTATTTCTTTTTTATGTGTGTCTTAATTGTTTGAGATGTAGGTATATAAACCGTACATTCCTCTAGTTAGAGTAATTGGGCTCTATATGAGAGGATTATGAGGTCTTGAGTTCAAGACTCACTAAGTTCTAAAATAAAATTATTTTGGACTTAGGTTGTTGGTTGTATGTTTCCCCTACTTGTTTATGTGATGTTCTATGTTCCTTACTTGTTTATGTTCTGTGCTTATTGTGGTTGATGTTAGTAAATAAATTGATTGTGCATTGTGTGTTTTATTTTTGTGGGCTATGTTGATTTCGCTATTGTGCTTGTGATGTGCTTTGTTTGCTAAAAACTTGACCTAAGAACAAATTGATTTTACTCCTTTTGAGATGCTCCTTGTGATAATACTATATGCCTTTAATGAAGGACATATGTTTCTTGAATGGCATGTATGCTTGAGACACATTGAAACCCCATGATTTTCTTAACTTATTTTATTTGTGCTAGATTTTCAAACATAAATATATGTCTGATTGGGATCGATTAGGGCATGCACTAGATTTAATACACTCTTTTCGTAAATACACTAGTAAATTTTTGCCTATTTAAGTCACCTCATGTGTAGATGGCTAGAGGAAATATTCTAATTAAATAACAGAAATTATATCTAAGCAAAATCTAGCATCACAAATTATTTTAGATTTTTATGATATCATTGATGCACTCAAAAACTTGAACTTAACCTCAAATAATTCAAAAGCCGAACCTAAAACTTGATAAAAATTCTAAATAAATTCCTAAGAGCTCAATACTTACCAATAAAGCTTAAGCAATGTTGAACCGAAACAAACAGGTCGAAAAATCATGAAAATCGGCTAAAACAAAGTCGAACCGTGGCTTGAACTGGCCCAAACTGAACCGAATCAGACCAGACCGGTCGAATCGGATCGAAGCGGACCCAAGCACGCGCAATGCACGTGTCGTCTTCTTCGCCCGCCTCTCCACCCGCGTTCGAAACGCGCACGCACCGCCGCTGCGATTTGCCCCTGGTCACCGCCGCTCCACTGCCGCGGACGCGTCGGAACTCTTTGTACTCACTCTCCTCCCCTTTCTCCACCCTCCGGCGACCTAATTGAGCCACCGGTAGGGCCCAATCGCTCCCGCGGTCGTTGCAACCTTGCTCCTCTGCCGTGCCGCTCGATCGGCGATTCCAACCACCTTCAAACCCCCGTCGACACGTCCCCAGTTCCGAATCAACCCTATGGGAGTCTTAATTGCCTTCAGAGGCCTTATTTCGGTGAGAAGAGCATTTGCCACGCCTTTGCGCCGGCAAACTTCGAACGGGTCAGCAACGACCCCTGTTTCGCCGCCCCCTTCCCATTTTCCGTCGATCTCTAGCTCTCTCGCTGCGGCCTCCACTCGAAGCCAACCCCACAAGTGACGAGTCATCTCCAGAGAGCTCGCCATGGTGGGAGGGAGAACTTGCCGAGCCCCTCACCGGCGTTCACAGTGAAGACAGGGGAACTCCCCTACTCTTCGTCCTCTCGCCGCCTCCCACACGATCTCAACTCACCGGGCTGCCGCACGCATTGCTGGCTCCGCGGACGAGGCCTTAGCTCACCCACTCCCTCCTCTGTCGAAGACAACGACTACCGGCGGAGCGTGGTCGTCCGCCGCACTGAAACCCCCCCCCCCCTTCTGAGCATGTGTAGCGGGTTTTTTTTTATTATTATTAGTATTATTATTATATATTTATTTATTTATATAATTTTTACTTTTCTCTAATAAACCCCTCTACTTTTCCTAAATTATATCTTAAACCATTCCTTTTCCTATTTTAAATTTATATATATATATATTTTTATTAATTTAATATTAAAATAATATATTATTATTATTATTATTATTATTATTTAGAAATCAGGGTTTACAATTCCTCTCCCCCTTAGGATTTTTGGTCCTCCAAAAATAACAACCTAACCCCTTAAATATTTTCTAGACTTGCTACATTTTCTATGATACCAAAACCCTAAAGAAATCACTCGATCAAGTCAAATAATTTCAAACTTGTTCAAACAATTTATCAAACAAGAATACAATCAAAGCAAAGTCCAAGCAAACAATTTTGGGTATTCAGCTTTATTTGGAATTCGGTCTCCCATGTCTCTTCCTCCATACTACCGTTTCTTCAGAGCACTCGAACTAGAGGTACAGTCTTACCCCTCAACACTTCATCACGGCTATCAACTATAGCCACTTTCCTAAGCCCACAACTCAGATCATCTCTCAGAGCAATCGAAGGTCAGAATATGCAGTGGATCCAACACATATTTCTTAAGCATCGACATATGGAACACATTATGGATTCTATCAATATCTACCGATAGCTGGAATCTATAAGCCACCAGCCTCACTCTCTCCAGAATCTTAGACAGTCCAACATAGATCAGATGCAACTTTCCTCTCAGGTGAAACCGAAAAAAAATTCTTTCCAAGGAGATACCTCTAAGAACACTCTGTCCCCAACCGCAATCTTTAACAGCCTCCACCAACTGTCTACATATACTCCTTTGTCTGTCCTAAGCTGCCTTCAATCTTACTTAGACCACTTTAGAAATAAAGTAAGAGCAAGCTATCCTAGGGAAGGAAACAGTCACTGTCTTTGCTAGGCAATCTAATCCCATCAACTAATCACTATGTCTTGATACCCGGTTTACTAACCAATACCTAAGATCATATCAAAGTCTTTTACCTATAGGTATCAATTTAGCTCTTTAGCTCACATCCTAGCATCTCTAAGGGTCAATCAGCCCCCTTAGAAATACCGTGTTCACATAAGAGCTCTATGCTCCGACATCGATCAGAACACAAATAGGTGAACTTATTTAAGATCATAGATTTTAGGTTTAACAAACGAAATGGAATAAAGAGTACTAATTGGTCAACTAAAAGTCTCTAAATAATTCCAACGGTTGCATTTAAAACAGGTAACCAAGAGGAACAACCAAGACAATTAAGAAGGTCAAGATGGAGCAATTTAATTTAAGTATCCCAAATAAATCAATTGACTCAGTAAGATAAAGAGACAATCATAACAAGTTAACTATTAGAAAGTATATCATTCTGAGCAGTCATGGAATTAACTTTTTAAGCATAGAACATTTGGAAGGGAACAGGCTCTCTTCTCAAGGATAACCAATTTGAGATTTCACCCTTCAAAGGAAAATATGGCCATATGGGCCCGGCAAAAGAGTGAATCACTAAAGAATTCATCAAGCAATATAATCAAAATCAAGAAGTAAATCGGGGATCCCAGTCTGACACACTCGGCACTGGCACATCATGTAGTCTTACTAACTCATGAAGGTTTTACTTCTAACTCTTTCTCACCTAAGGTTTGGCTTTACATACGAAGGTCAAAGAATCAAAGGCCAAAGAAGCAAAGGAGGATGTTTTGAGATTTCAATCAACACTTTAGCAAATCAAACCATCACACAATAAATGGTAAGTCAAAATTTTAATATAACCGATCACTAGTTTTGAAACCCGCTTCAAGGGGTAATAGAAATGTAAACTTGGGTTTCCAACAAATCCTCTACATTAAGTTTCCATTATATTTTGATAAGTCAATTGACAACTCCAAGAGATCAGAAAAAGGTCAATGGATATAGGTTGTAATTCAATCCCTTCAGCTGATATTCAAGATTAAAATCTAATTACCTCATTCAGCCAAGTAGGGGAGATAATTAGCTATTAGAAATGATCTCATTAGGATAAACTAAATGATGACTGCTGTTGTTACAAAATGGGTTAAACAGCAAGGAAAAGGGAAAATGATTTCTTGAAGATCAGAAAATTGATTGTACCTTCTTGAATGATCTTAAAATGTGATGTATCATAATAACTTAAGATGTTTGATATATAGGTTTGTAAGATAGATCTGAACAAGAAAGTACAACAGTGACACTCACATCCAAAAAGGGTTTAGTATTTGTAACAAGAAGGTATAGTATAGTATCAAGAATCATATCACTACCCTTCTCATGGGAATTTACTCTTCACTGGAGTGTACTTCTACTTATCTGCACTACCATAGGATAATGGGAGGAATACTAAATTGTTAGGGAATATTACTCATCAGAGATTGCATAAGTTTTAGGAGAAAGGAATAAAGAAAACTGAAATTGTCAAGGTTTAGAATGTAGGTAAGGTCCAATTTCAGCATTGTTGTTCATATATACCCATAGTACTTATCATGATGAAAGAATAAGACTTAGATTCACAACCCATAGTACTTATCATGATGAAAAAATAAGACTTAGATTCACAACTGGGAGATTATAAACCAAAGGTAAGGGATGAGCATAGATATATATTCTACTATTTGCATAGACATGATAGATTCAAGTGGAAAGCCAATAATTGTTGAACTCAAGAGTATCAAATTTTTGGCACACTAACTTTTCAGGATTTAGTGAACTTTGAATGGTCATAACGTCCTCCACGGGATCAGATTAAGCTAAAATTTTGAAGGTAGATTTTGACATCAGTGAAGGAGGTGTTTACCAATTTCATAGGAATTGGACACTCAAGGAGTTCAGGGTGATCAAATCTCTGAGACAAGGTAAATCTGATGGTGATTAAATTTTAGATTTATAATACTTGGCTATAATGATTGATACATCTCACTATTTTCGGTTTTAGCTCACCCTTTAGTTGGGTATGGGAATTATGGTTGAGATTTTGAGGTAGGAATGGTATCACCAAGTGGGAGATACAGTAAAGGTCCTTTATGAAGGGTAAGGTTTACTAATTTGATTCCCCTTTAATATCACTTGAAAAATTTAGGATTGGAAATCAAGGTGGTTTATTTCTACTATATTAATCTGGTATAGTAGGTATGCTTGTTTAAGATTAGATAGCATCGAGGATATGCAAGTATATGAACAAATATAAAAAATTTATAGTAATTTTTATAAGCGTTGTATGAGTTTTCATAACTCTTATGTCGGTTGTCCCGTCCGACAGAGGATCGGGTCATGATAGTTTGAAAGATGACAAAGATTATGAAGGAAATTATACTAAAGAAGAATTGTTAACTATCAATAGAAGAAAATTAGGTTCCTTTAGTGCAAGGGATGGTACTACTTTTTGAATGCATCCAAAGGTATTCGATAAATGGATAGTTAACATTTTGAGAAGGGTCACATTTGAAGGACAACCCATGTAAAGGTTTGTAGAGAAAAGGATTGAAACATACCATCAATGTAAGTGAGGAATTAGATCTTCTCCTCATCCATATATGCAAAATTCATAGTATAATTCATGGGTATAAATATTTCATTTTCCTAGTTTAAGGAAGAATAACTATGATGCCTGTGACATGCTAGTACTTGATGGTTATTCATATCAGATTGTCAGATAGGAATAATGGAGTGAGATTGAATAAAATAGATCTCAAAATTGAGAGGTAAGATAATACTCTTGATATCGATACCTTAAGATCATCAAAATACTGAATGAGGAATAGTATTGATCTCGGATTATGATCCATGAGTAAGGAATGGTAAGATCAATAAAATCTAGAGATAAAACCCTACAATTTAACTATGTTCTCAACCAAGTTCTGAACCTATAGATAAGAGAAGGAAAAAAAAAAAAGATGTTGCTACTAAAAAAATCAAAGGTTCAATTTGAGTAGAAATCTCAGCATGGAGACTTAGGAACTTAATCAAGATGAAAATTTTGAATTTAGCTAGAGTAGATGATCAGCCCGAATCAGGTGGGCAGATGGAGTCACAGGTTCAATAGTTGAGTGCAATTAACTATAAATGAGGCAATCTAGTTGCTACATCAAAAAAAGGCAACACAGGAAAAATATTTTCACAAAATTTCAGTGGGTTATCCCACCTCCACATCAATCAACATAAGCATAGTACTCCCACAATAAGTTCTCTATAGACTCATGTGTAAATCTCTAAATGTTCCTATATTTTCCTAGGTCAAATCTTCAGCAACCACATCACATTATAAGCATCAAAGCAATCAATACAATCCACCGAATTAAACCACACCAAGCACAATCAACTTTTCTCACTAATATCAACCAAAATAATCACAACACCCAAAATAAGGAAGGAACATAAAACATAACTCAACAAAGTAAGGAAAAATATAAGGCCAAGAAGTATCAACAAGCAAGGTAACATAGGGACATAACACCACAAATAAAGAAAGTATAAGGGCAAAATTTCAAATCCCTATAACCTCTCCCTGTCCAAGTTATCTCATATGTGTACTTAACCCTATGGTGTACCTTAAGTCCTTATCATTACTTTTAAATTTATCTTTTGTTAAACCTATGCTCTGATACCACCTTAATTGTCACGCTCCAAACCACCTTTAGGTACGTGGCAACCGCCATATAAGCTGCACTACAACCCCATAACTTATACAAGGATAAAAAGTATTACAAAGCACTATAATTTTATTTATAAAATAAAGCGGAAGTAACTACATTTTTACAAGTAAACAAACACTATCAATTTAAATCTCTATCTAGACCACCAAATCGATATTGTACATCCAACTAGATTCTCCCTCACTCCCCTCTAGTAGCCAACTTGTAACCTGCACAACAGGGGAAAAATGTGCACATCTGAGTCGCAAAACTCAGTGAGGCTACAGAGAGAGCACCCTAAAAATGGGCATAAGGTATTGTACAAACCAATAAGAAAATATACCCACTAAAATCAAATATTAATTCAACATGTCAACAAAATATCATATTAATTCCACATGTCAACAAGGTATAACCAAATAGCAAATATGGAACATCATAAACATGATTATAATAAGGTATATAACAAAATATGATCATAACAGCGCCATTAAACCAAAGATGTTATATCACTTTAATTAATCATATCATCAGCTATCCATTCTACACCTAAGGCAGCCTCTTATGTTCGAGGTGAATTCTTCGTCAGAGATTTCCTTGAACCCGTCAGTGTCAACTCTATATCTCTGTCCTATATGCCCGTACACTGATGTTGGCAGAAGGAGCTGGTGACCACGGCACCCCTTCTTTCCAAACACAAGTAGCATAAGCACTGTAATTCTGCACCATGGCAAGATCACCATACCAAATAACACATCACATCCATCTCCAGCCTGGCAAGCTGAGACCACTGTATACGATACCAATGAACCCGAACTGCTCGGGGACCCACATTTGTTGAGCATGCCAGTATCAATCAGGTTCCTTAGCCTCGGTAGCGCATGGTACGGTGTTGTTCCTAGTACACCCTCTACCCTGTGTAACACAATTAAATTGAGTTCTGCACCGCAGTGAGATCCCGGCTACACCAAGGTATTAGTGACTTAGGTCAACCAAACTTGCATCTCCACCTTACTAGCACATGGCTCCCCACCACATGTTGGCACATACCAGTCTAAGAACCCACACATCACCTCCTAGGTTATCATAACACTATGAAGTTCAAAGTTCTTAGTCATATTTCAATTTAGATCACTCTAGGTGTTATTACCTCATGAATCTAAAATGTCTCAAACTTTTATCTCGTGTCAACATGTTCCATATTCTTGCTAAGTGTCTCTACATCTCTAGCAACATAAACATATTAAATAATCAACCTAACATGAGCACAAACATCAATAACATGTACATAACAGCATCATACATATACCAGCATGGTATAACTTACAACTCATATCCGGAGCAAGCATATAGTAGCATCATACATGAACTAGCATGATATCATTTTCAAACTCATATCAAGAGCATGCATATAATAACATCATACATGAACTAGCATTATATAACTTTCAATAATTCACATGTTAATTAAATATGCAACCAAGCAGATATATAACTTACCAGCATGTACAATGATTAACAATGACCCTTAAGACTCAACATCTGTAGTAGGCCAAATAAATTTAAAACCATAAATCCTTACCTGAGTCTCAAAGTAGATCTTTAAATAAGAATCATAGTTTGGCCGTAATTCTTAAAAACAAGCAAGCATACAATCAAACAAGCAAAGCAATCCTTCCTACTTCACCATAAATCATAGTTTGGCCGTGATTTATCGAGCAATAGCACAGCAATACGGACTATCTAAAAACAATTTAATACAAGCAAACAAGCATGTATAAATAACACAGCTCAACCAATCTTCCTAACAACCCCCACTACTCACAATCTCGCACCAAATTTTATTTAATTACTTTTTAATCACTTTAAACCATTTAACAATTTAAATGAACACAACCACCACAATCCCACATCAAATCAACCTAAGCTACACCTATAAAATATGTTTACATTTAAATTACACCATAAATTAAATATATATTTTCACCCTAACCCAACTGCAAATAATTCAAAAACCAAACCTAAAACTTGATAAAAATTCTAAATAAATTCCTAAGAGCTCAAAACTTACCAACAAAGCTCAAGCAATGTTGAACCGAAATAAACTGGTCGAAAAATTGCGAACACCTGCTGAAACAAAGTCGAACCGCAGCTTGAACCGGCCCAGACTGAATAGGACCAGTCGAATCGGATCGAAGCGGACCCAAGCATGCACAACGCATGTGTCGTCTTCTTCTCCCGCCTCTCCGCCCGCGTTCGAAACCCGCACGCACCGCCGCCGCGATTTGCCACCAGTCACCGCCGCTCCGCTACTGCGGACGCATTTAAACTCTTCGTACTCACTCTCGTCCCCTTTCTCCACCCTCCGGCGATCTAATAGTGCCGCCAGTAGAGCCCAATCGCTCCCGCGGCCGTTGCAACCTCGCTCCTCTGCCGTGCCACTCGATCGGCGATTCCTGCCACCTTCGAACCCTTGTCGATGCATCCCCAACTTCGAATCAACTCTGTGGGAGTCTTAATTACCTTCAGAGGCCTTATTTTGGCGAGAAGAGCATTTGCCACACCGTTGCACTGGTGAACTTCGAACGGGTTAGCAACGACCCCTATTTCGCCGCCCCCTTCCCGTTTTCTACCAATCTCTAACTCTCTCGATGTGGACTCCACTCAAAGCCAACCCCATAAGAGACTAGTCGTCTCTAGAGAGCTCGTCGTGGTGGGAGGGAGAACTTGCCGAGCCCCTCGCCGGCATTCACAGTGAAGACAGGGGAACTCCCCTGCTCTTCGTCCACTCGCCGCCCTCCCACACGATCTCAACTCATCGGGCTACCGCACGCATCGCCGGCTCTGCGGACGAGGCCCCGGCTCGCCCGCTCCCTCGTCCATCGAAGACGACGGCTGCCGGTGGAGCGTGGTCGTCCGCCGCACCGAAAACTCTGGGGAACAGGGCTTGCCCTTTTTCTCCGGGGTTTAAACCCCCCCCCCTCTCTGCCCGCTCCACGTGCAGCGGGTTTTTTTTTATTAGTATTATTATTATTATTATATATATATATATTATAACTTTTACTTTTCTCTAATAAACCCCTCTACTTTTCCTAAATTATATCTTAAACCCTTTCTTTTCCTATTTTAATTTTTTATATTTTTTTTATTATTAATTTAATATTAAAATAATTAATTATTATTATTATTATTATTATTATTTATAGAAATCAGGGTTTACACAATGTCAGTGTGCAGGCACATAGGATAGAGATGTAGAGTTGACACTAATAAATTTTGAAAAATCTCTAACAAGGAATTTATTTTAAACATAGGTTGGCTGCCTTAGGTGTAGAATTGATAGTTCACGATGCGTCAATTAAGATAATATTATAGCTTCGACTTAGTGTTATTATTATAAACATATTTATTATTCCTTATTGTTACACCTTGTTATGATCTTGTTTCCTCTATTTTATTTTATTATTCTTGTTATGTACTCGTTGATATATTAATTTGATGTGTGGTTTTAGTGGGTATATTTCTTTGTAAGTTTGTACAATACCCTATGTTTATTGTTAGGCTACTCCCACTATTGAGTTTCGTAACTCATATACACACGTTTTTTCCTGTTGCTCAGGTTACAGGTTTTGTCATAGACTGGGGGATGAGGAAGGACATCGTTGTGATGAACAGGACTACTTTTAAAATCTAAATAGGAATGTAAATTGTTGATGTTTCCGCTGTATTTAAATAAAATAATTGTAGTGGTTTTTGATGCTTCTAGCCTTGTATAAGTTGTGGTGCTGAAGTGCAGCTTATACGGTGGTTGTCACGTGCCCAAAGGGGATTGGGGCATGACGATTAACGTAGTATCAGAGTAAAAGTTAAAAAGATGTTATTAAAAGTAAGGATAGAGACTTAGGGTACACCATAGGGTTAAGTACACATATGAGATAACTATGACGAGGTAAAGAGATATTATAGGGGCATGTGGACTTAAGCTTGTGGCCTTATGCATTCCTTACTTTGTTGTGTTCTGTTTATATGCTTATTATGGTATAGACTTAAGTTTATTCTTATTTCTTATTTTGTGTGTGTCTTAACTATTTTGGACATAAGCATATAAAGCGTACATCCCTTTGGTTAGAGTAATTGGTCTCTATATAAGAGGATTATGAGGTCTTGGGTTCAAGACTCACTAAGTTCTAAAATAAAATTATTTTGGACTTAGGTTGTTGGCTGTATGTTTCCCCTACTTGTTAATGTGATGTTCTATGTTCCTTACTTGTTTATGTTCAGTGCTTATTATGGTTGATATTAGTAAATAAATTGATTGTACATTGTGTGTTTTATTTTTGTGGGCTATGTTGATTTTGCTATTGTGCTTGTGATGTGCTTTGTTTGCTAAAAACTTGACCTAGGAACAAATTGATTTTACTCCTTTTGAGATGTTCCTTGTGATAATACTATATGCCTTTAGTGAAGGACATATGTTTCTTGAACGACATGTATGCTTGAGACACATTGAAACCCCATGATTTTCTTAACTTATTTTATTTGTGCTAGATTTTCAAACATAAATATATGTCTGATTGGGATCGATTAGGGCATGCACTAGATTTAATACACTCTTTTCGTAAATACACTAGTAAATTTTTGCCTATTTAAGTCACCTCATGTGTAGATGGCAAGAGGATACAAAGGAGTAGTAGAGGAAGGCTCATGTTCAGTTGAAGGCCCTAGGGCACCTTCAAACTTTATAGATGATGATCATTATGTTCAAAATGATAGCAGTGTATGCAAGGGAGTTTGAATTATTATCTACCATGGTGCAAGATGCAATTCCAAATGGTAATTATCATTCTCGCCGATTTAAAGCAGGATTGAATCCTAAATTTCAGCCAAGGACGACTAGAGAAAGGACAACAAATTTAGACAAATTAATAAATTCTACTGTGAAGATAGAGGAAACGGTTCGTGAGAGGAAGCAGGGTGAATGAAGAATGAAGCAAATTCAATCCATCACATCAGATGATTGAAGTCAATAATGCATGAAGTTTTTTATTTACTTTAGTTGAGTTAGAGAGTTAATCTCCAATTTTGTGTTACTAATTGTATTCTTGAAAATTTTAAATTTTTGGGTGAATTATAAACCTTAAGATAGTAAGAGGAAATATAAGAGATATTGGAACTTTTGTATTTATCTTTACACCTCAACTTCCCCTTACTTTACCTTCACATTCTTTCCCTTGGAAGAATTTACTTCCAAACACACTAATGAAATTCATTAAATACTGAAATTATATAAGTATCCCTTTCATTGACCATCTATAAAAGTCTCTTCTATAGATTATTAGATTATTTTCCTTCTCCTATGAAAAATAAGCAGCAATCTTCAAATCAAGCATCTGATTGATTGATTTCCCTCATATCCAAAGATGGAAACAGTAGATTTTTGTCAAAAGGTATTCATATCCTCCATCTTTACATCATTTGATATCAAGTATTTCTCTAATTTTTCTTCTAATGAAATACGCTCCTATATTCCACTAATTCTCAGGGAAAACTACCTGAATCTACTAAATGATGAACTATAACTTGATTATGCCTAAGTGAATGCCTCAATCCAATATACTATAACCTGACATAAATTTCTAATTAAGACCAGCATAATTATATTTTCAAAAAGGAAATAGTTGTGGTTATACCATCAATCAAACTTCAATTTCTTACAATCTGTCAATTGTAATGTTAGTCGGCTGTGGAGGTCCTGAGCCCTGCCAGTGGTGATAGGAGGTGGTTGGGAGATCGAGGAAGGCATGGCGAGGGTGTGCCGTTGTTTCGGCATATCTGCAATAGCGAATCGGGTGGCGACCCGTCGTGGAACGACAACAAGTTTGAATGGGAAAGAAGAAGTGGATGGCACATTCGTCGCAAGTGAGTCGGTCCGGTCCGGTTCAGGAGGCGGCTGGTTCGACTACGGTTCAACATTGTTGCTCACCGGTTTTCATGATTTTACAATCGGTTTGGTCTGGTTCAACATTGCTAAGAGTTTGTTGTTGAGTTTTGGGTTTTGAGAAATTTATTTAGAATTTTTATCAAATTTTAAGTGTTGTTTTCAAATTATTTTTGGTTGGGTTTAGGGTTTTGAGTACATTAATATTATCAAAAAAATCTAAAATAAATTGGTATGCCCTGTTATGCTTAGGTAAAATTTTCATGAAATAATTAGAATTTTTCTGAATAGTTAAGATGTAGTTTTTAATTTAATTAAGGTGATTCGGCTCAATTTAAGGTTTAAATGAATTATTTTTATGTTAATTGCTTGGAAGAATATTTTGGTAGATGTTATTGTTATTTATTTATATTAAATGGAATTAAAATAATTTAATTAGGATTTTTACAGAATTTATAAGTTTATGTTATTATAAATTTGGGTATTTAGATTATTTAGATTTTTCTAATTAGTGAAATTTGATATTTGAGGATTTTGCACATTTGTTTGGTGTAATTGAATTTTTTACAAAATTATTAAAATTATTTTTAGAATAATTAAGGTGGTGTAATTTGACCAAAATTGGTAGTATAATTTATTTGTTAAAGAGAGATATTTAATTTATAGTCTTATTGATATTTAATGATGGTTATTTAAATTATTAAATTATTGGTTGATTAAAGAGGAACTAAATAAAAATTATGTGAGAATGTGAGTAGTAAGGGTGGTTAGGAAAATTTGTTGGGTTGTGTTATTTATGTGTGTTTGTTTAGTTTTATTTATTTTATTTTAGGAGATTTGTGTTGCTGTGCTATTGCTTGATAAATTACGGCCAAGCTGTGATTTGCGCTGAAGTAGGAAGGAATTGCGTTACGTGATTGCTTGCTTGTTTACTTTTAAGAGTCACAGCCAAGCTGTGATTCTTGCTAAAGATATCTTTGAGACTCTGGTGAGGATTTATGGTTTCAAACTTATGGCCTACTACAGTGCTGAGTCCTAAGGGTCATTGTTATTTATTGTACATGCTTATAAGTTATATATTTACTTTATTATATGTTTATTTAGCATGTGATTTTGATGTGAGTTCGAAAGTATGTCATGCCAGTATATAGATATGATTTTATCATGTGCATACTATAGATGTTTATGCTCATGTTATGTTGTTATTTGATATGTTCATATGATGCTAGAGATGTAGACACTTAGCAAGAACACAGAACATGATAACATGAGATAAAATTAGAGATACTTTAGGTTCATGTTATGTTAACACTTAGAGTAGTCTTAAGTGACATATAACTAAAGACTTTGGACATCTTAGAATTATGATAACCTAAGAGATGACATTAAGTTCTTAGACTGCTATGTGCCAATATGTGATGAGGAGTCATGTATTAGCTACGGTAAAGGTGCAAGTTTGGTTGACTTAGCCATAGATGCTTTGGTGTAACCAGGATCTCACTTCGTTGCAGAACTCAAATTATTTTTGTTACTCCAAGGTAAATGGTGTGACATGCTCAAGATATGGGTCCTTGAGCAGTCCAGGTTCATTGGTAGCATATGCAGGATATCTAATAATATCAGGCTGTATATGGTGTGATTTATAATATTGTATGGTGACATTATCATGGGACAGAATAACAGCGCTGTATGGTACTTATATTATTTAGAAAGAGTGTCGTGGTCACTAGCTGTAAACCCCCATTTCGACGTCGTTCACTGCCGTCGTTCGTCGGCAGCCGCCTGACTCTGTCGCCCGCCGTGCAGCGTTCCCTGCGGAAAGGGGAGCTCGGCGACGGCTCCTCCTTCGCTTCGCGACCAACCCCAGCAGAGCAGCCGGCATTCGTCTCCCTCGCCCGCTGCAGAGCAGTGCCGGCGGCCCCTTCCCTTCCATTCGCCATCCGCCTGCTGCCTTCCTTTGTTCGCCATCAGGGGAGCTCCATCGCGACGAGGAGAGCTCGGCGGGGGGGGGGGGGGGGGGGGGGGGGGGGGGGGGGGGGGGGGGGGTTTACTGCTGCCGCGCGACCCCTCCCCCTCTTCGAGAGATCAACCGCTAAAATCGTCAGCCGTCCGCTCGCTGTTCCCCGTGCACCGTTCCCCGTCGCGGAAAGAGGAGCTCGACGGAACCATTCCGACGGCGCACGATCCCCTCTTCCCCTACATTTTCCCTTCGCATCCGTAGCCATCCGCCGTCCGTCGCTCACCGTTCCATGCGCAGATCGCCGACAAGCCACTGCCTGCGGTTGGGGGGGGGGGCTTGAGCTGCTCGTCCCTCCACGAGTCGTGAGCAAGCCGCTAGGGTTCCGGCGAGGGGGTGGCCGGCGATCGGGTTTCGGCGACGAAGCGAAGGAAGCGGCGGAAGGTGCGAGCCCGCCCCTTTCTCTCTCTTCCTTAATCATGCTTAAGAATTAATTAAGCATGATTAGTTATAATTAAGTATGTTTAGTATAAAATAAGTTAATGTATGATTAGTGTTAATTAAGCATGATTAATATTTAGTTAGATTAATATAAGTTTAGTTAGTGAATTAATTAAGTTGATTAATTAATGGATTAAGTAATTGGTTGAGTTGAACCAGTTAGTTGAGTTTGGTCAGACTTGGATTCGGGTTAAGTTGCATGATTAGTTAAGTTAAACAATGTTAGTGATTTAATTAAGTGAGGTTAGTGAATGGGTTGAGTTGAACCGAACCAAACCGAACCGAACCGGATGAACAGTAACTGGCCCGTTTGACCGAGTCAACAGTTGACCCGTCAGCGTTGACCGGGCCCACCCCTGACCCAGTCAGCGTTGACCGAGTCAACAGCTGACCCAGTCGGCATTGACCGGTCAACTGTTGACCATTGACCGGTCAGAAAATAATAAAAAATAAAATTAAATTAAATAATTAATATAATAATAAAATAATAAAAATAGTAAAAAAAATTATGGGTTCTACTTGGGCCCTTGAGTGACTTGGGCCAAGTTATGGGTGAGTTTAATGAGTATAAATTGATTAAAAAATTCATTTAAGTTAATTAAGGAAATTTAACAGTTAATAGATAAAACTTAAAATATGATTAATTAAAAATTGATTAGGTGGGATAAATCCTAAACTTGTATAGGATTAATTTAATGTAATAATTATGTTAATTAATGGATTGATAGTTTTTTAATTTATTTATCTTAGAAGAAAATAAATTAAAGTTATTTTAAATAATTGTGTTAATTAGGACTATTGTGGGTACGCGATCCGAGTAGCATGGCGGGTGATTATCTCCGCGTGACTTGGCTCAAAGGAGCGGATCGCTAACCCAGGTGCGTTGGTTCTCCGATGGTAGGATATATTCAAGCTAGGGAATTCCCGCTGGGGTTTTCTTAGGAATAATTATTGGATGTCTTAAATATAATAAAATGTTATGCTTGATAAGATTTATTTTGCCTGCATGTTAGTTTAGTTATTCTGTCTAACATATAGGATATACTATGATGTCCATGCTAGTTTTAATATGTCGTGATATCTTGTCGAGCATGTTGTATGTTATGTTATTATTTTTCTATGCTATGCTAGCACACCTACCATGCAGACATAGATACTAAATAATGACATGTTAGAACATTTGGCGACGTCACCGCCACTTAGACAAAAAAGGGGCCTTTTTCATATGCCCCGGTTGACCGTCGCGTACCGACGATGGTCAAAATGGTGACGTCCCGTTAGGCGCCACTCCCGAGGTTGATGCATAGCTAAGATGCTGGGAGCACCACTCCCAACGTTATGCATAGCTTATATACTGGGAGCTGGTAGGGTAAGAGACTGTACAAACTCAATGGTCGGATTAGACTGGAAATATGGAGTATGTCCTTACCCGAAATCTTCACCCGCACGAGTGTCGTTTAGGCGAGCTCGTGATAGTCCTGAGATAGTTAGCAAGGATGAGCCCTACCATGGACGTGGCACCGATGGAGTCGAGGTTGCCACAGCCCATTATGCGGATGTGCGCCAATCTCGATAGACGTCGACTGCTATTAGACTGGGAAGGTGATTCCACATGCGACGCCTTGGACAGTGGATCCGTTGACCGCACGGCTATCACCCTTGACGTCTGCAGATGATCGGATGAGTAGTGCGGATCCTAGGGTGGTTATTCCGGCTAGCCGTGGCCGATGACATTGTTATATGGCGACCTTGTCTGCGGACAGCGTGTAGTACTACATGAGTGTCGTGGCCCCTACGGAATCCGGGGAGGATATAAGGGCACGACTGTTTCGCTAGGGGAGGCATGGTTGGCGACTAGTGAAACAAATGGAGAGGGATACTGGGTCACCCGTCCTCTCCGCCAACATCAGTGCAGCGGGCATAAGTAGAGACAGAGACAGAGAGACACTGATGGGCTTACTGATACCCTTAGCTCGGGTATTCACTAAGCATAGGCTGGCAGCTCGAGTTTATTACTTCAAAGTATGATTATGACGTAGGTAACATACTGTTGACATTGACACTAGATACACTGTAGGTGATATCTAGCGAGTTATACATCGGTATTTTATTTATGTTATTTTACTGCTTTCGATAAATTGATTTACACAAATCAATTGAAAAATGATGATTAACAACTAAAGACATCCTAGAATACTCCTCCTAGCCTTTGATTTCTTTATTCGGTAGAGCCGCACTAGGCCGCAAGGCTGAGCACACCACTTTTCCCCGTGTGTGCAGGTGTATTAGATGACTGTCCGAGAGATTTGATGAAGATGAGTCCGTCGACGAGTCTATTTTTATTTCTCGATGTCTTTTATTATAGAATTGTAGTAGGTTTATCGAGACTGTGTTAGGAAATGTTGAGTTAGATAATTAAATTGTAAATTCCGCTGCATAAACGAGGTATATGAATGGTATGTATCACTTGATGCCTTGTATGAGTCTGTTGGGCTCATACGGCGGTTGCCATGTGCCCGACAGTAGGGTCGAGGCGTGACACTAGCTCCTTCTACCAATGTCAGTGTGCAGGTACATATGACAGAGATGTAGAGTTAACTCTGGCGAGTTTGGGAAAATCTCTAATGAAGGATTTATCTTAAACATAGGTTGGCTGCCCTAGGTGTAGAATTGATAGTTCACAATGTGTCGGTTAAGATAATATTATAGCTTCGACTTAGTGTTATTAATATAAACATATTTATTATTCCTTGTTGTTACACCTTGTTATATCATGTTTCCTCTATCCTATTTTATTAGTCTTGTTATGTACTGGTTGATATATTAATTTGATGTGTGGTTTCAGTGGGTATATTTCCTTGTCAGTTTGTACAATACCCTATGTTCAATGTTAGGCTACTCCCTCTATTGAGTTTCGTAACTCATATACACACGTTTTTTCCTGTTGCTTAGGTTACAAGTTTTGTCATAGACTAGGGGATGAGGAAGGATATAGTTGTGACGAACAGGACTACTTTTGAAATCTAGATAGAGATTTGACTTTGTAATGTTAGTATTGAATGTAAATTGTTGATGTTTCCGCTGTATTTAAAAAAAAATAATTGTAGTTATTTTTGATGCTTCTAGTCTTGTATAAGTTGTTGTGCATAAGTGCAGCTTATACGACGGTTGTCACGTGCCCAAAGGAAGATTGGGGCGTGACATGTTTGCCTAGAAGTAATGTTATCCCTTCTCGACAAACTCAAAACAAAGTCCTTTACAAGTAGCACAAACTCTTCTCGACGCCCTAACAACAAAGTTCCCATAAGTAAAAGGTTATTTAGATTACAAAAAAAGGAATGAATTGTTGTAGTAATTACATTTAATAACTATCTTCAAAAAAGTTTAGCAACTACAAATTTATGTTTCCCTAGAAGTACAGCTTGAACCTCCAACCTTACGATTAACATCCACATGCTCTAACCAATTAAGTTATTCCTACAAGATATAAATTATCAAGATGCAGAGGTTCTGACAACATAGTCCCTGCAAAGGCTATAACCCATCCCTTCGAGATTATGGTGCCTTATATAAGGATGCACTTATAACAAAGTCTCTTGCATTGAGCACAAACCCATCTCAATGTCCAGACAGTATTGTCACCCTACAAAGAGCAAGAACCCTTCACGATGCTCTAACAACAAAGTCTCCTGCGAGGAGCATGAACCCACCTAACATCAAAGTCCAAAGTCCTCTACAAGAAGCACGAATCCACCTCGACGCCCTCACAACAAAGTCCCCCATAAGTACAAGGTTATTTAGATTACAAACATAGGAAAGAATGGTTGTAATGATGATATTTCATTGCTTTCTTCAAATGATTTTGGCAACTTGAAAGTTACATTCTGCTAGGAGTGCTTGAACCTCCGACATTGTGGTCAGCTCTAACCAACTAAGCTATTCCAGTAAGCTATAAACCTTTAAGATGTGGAGGTCCTGACAATAAAGTTCTAGCATAAGCTATAATCCATCCCTTCGAGATTAGAGTACCATAGATAAGGATGCCTTGATAACAAAGTCGCATGCAATAGGCACAAACCCATATCGACTCCCTAACAATATTGACACCCTACAAATGGTAGGTACCCTTCTCGATGATCTAATAACAAAGTATCTTGCCAGGATAATAAATGAAAACTAAGTCCTATACAAGTAGCACGAATGCATCTTGATGCCATGACAAAAAAATCTGGCTTGAACCTCCAACATTGTGGTTAGCTCTAACCAACTGAGCTATTCCAGTAAGGTTCTGACAGCAAAGTCCCTACAAAAGCTATAATCCATCCCTTCGAGATTAGGGTACCCTAGATGAGGATGCCCTAATAATAAAGTCCCTCACAATGAGCACAAACCCATCTCGACGCCCTAACAATATTGTCACCCTACAAAGGGCACGAACCGTTCTTGATGCTCTAACAAAAAAAGTCTGTTGCCCGGAGCATAACTGAAAACAAAATCTGATATAAGTAGCACGTACGCATTATGACGCCCTAACAACAAAATCATGTTTCTCTAGAAGGAGGACTTGAAACTTTGACCTTGTGGTTAAGGTCCACATGAACTAACAAACAAAGCTATTCCAACAAGCAATAATACTTGAAGATGTGAAGTCTTGTCGACAATGTCCCAGCAAAGGCTATAACCTATCCCTTCGAGATGGAAAGGCTATAACCTATAGCCTTTAGCCTTTCCATCTCGGCTTGCAGGGTCTGTACAGCAAGTTGGAGCTCCCCCACTTCGCCACAGATCGAGCTGCTGCTCAAACGTGAGGAGCCTTGTAAACCCTATTTTCTTTATAAGAATTTATTTTTTAAATATATATATTATAATATTAAAATAATAAAAATAATACAAAATAAAATAAATAGTAAAAAAATCAATAAAGAGAAAAAAAAGGAATATACAATAAAATAATATTGAAAAGAAATTATTAAATTAATATTATAATATTTAAAATAATAAAATAATAGGAAAATTAATAATATAAATAAATATGTAAATTAGTAAAGATAATAATAATAGAAATAAATAATGATAATTAAATTAATAATAATAATAATATAAAAAGGTTAATATTAGATAAAATAAAATATAATAATAATAATAATATGATAAAGATTAAGTTTAGGTTAAATATAGGAATTTTTTAAATTTATAAGAATATATATATATATATATATATAAAGTAAATAGAAAAAAAACTAAAACGTCGCTGCACATGTATCGCACATGCAGCGAGTTAGGGGTGGGTCGAATCGGCCGAGTCGGCCGACTCTGTCGATGAGTCGCCGACTCATCGATAGATGATATAAACCCTCGATAGCAGAGGGTTTGAGGGCGAGCGAGTCGATGGTGTCAGTGGAGCAGTTCCTCCTCCGACGAGCCGGGTTAGCGGCAAGAGAGGGTGGCGGTCGTGGTTGGGCGTCTTCTGCGAGGCCGGCGAGGAGCGGACGGGGCTCCAGTGAGCTAATCTCGTGTGGGGAGCGGTGAACAGGGGACTCCCCCTGTTTCTGCCATCATCGCCGGGGAGGACGCGGCGAGAGCTTCTTGTTGTAGCTGCGAGCAACTGGGGTGCGATTGGACTTTGGTGGAGTCGAATTAAAGGAGTGGTTGTGGCGGAGAAGGTGCGGGAGTAGCTGCCGGCGGAGAACGTTTGCAGTGGCAGGGGCGCAGCGGGCACCAGTGGTAGTAGCTGCTCCTGAGCACTGCCAACAGTGAGGCGAGGCAAGCTAATGGGTAGAGGATGGAGTGGAGAACCTGTTCATGGCATTCGACAAGTTCGCAGCAGCGGAGCAGGCAGGAATCGGCGGCGAAACAAAGGCCGGTGGCTGCAGCAGGGGAGTTCGTCGCTGGTGGTGATGTTGGTGGAGTTCGGGCTCTACCGACGGCCTAAGAGGAGGCCAGCGAGCTGGGGGAGACTCGGCGAGGTCGAGCGCTAGGTTCTGTTGAGTAGGCGACGACAGATCTGCGTCGAACAATGGCGGTGGCACGGTTCAGTGCGGTCCAATATGGCTAGGGCTTGATTGGTGAGTTTTGAGCCTTAAGAAATTATTTAGAATTTTTAACATATTTTAGGTGCGGTTTTCAAATTTATTTAGGTTGGGTTCACGGTCTTTAGTATGTTAATGATATCAGAAAAATCTAAAATAAATTACGATGCTATGTTATGCTTAAGCATATTTTTTATGATTTAATTAGAATTTTTCAAGATGATTAGACTACGATTTTTAATTTAATTAAGATAATTTATATTAATTTAGGGTTTAAATAAATTAATTGTATGCTATATGCATGAAGAAATATTTTGATAGGTGTTACGACATATAAGTTGCATAAATTAGAATTAAAATTATTTATTTGAAGTTTTTAGAGAATTAATAAATTTAGGATACGGTAAATTGAGGTAATTAGATTAATTAGATTTTTCTAATTAATGAAATTAAATAAATTAAAATTTTATAAATTTATAACGTGATAAAATTTAGAAAATTAATTTATTTAGATTTTCTAATTAGTGAAATTGGATAATTTGGGATTTTGTAAATTTAATTGATGTAATTAGATTTTTTTTAAAATAATTATTAAAATTATTTTAGAATAAATTAAGGTGGTATATATTGATTTAGATTTTTGGGTATAATTAAATTATTAAACTAAATGTTATTTTAATAGGCTTGTTTATATTTGATTGTGTTAGATTGTGGTTGTTAATGTGAAGGTTGATTAGTTGATTATAAGAAATTAAATAAAATAAAAAAAATGATGTGAGGATGTGAGTAGAAGGTAGGTTGAAAATCATTGTTTGAATGATATGATTTATGATTGTTAGATGTATTTATTTTATCTTAGGAAAATTGATTGTTGTGCTATTGCTTGACAAATCATGGCCAAGCTGTGATTTGTGTTGGAGTAAGAAGGAGTTGCTGTGCTGATTGTTTGCTTGCTTGCTTTTAAGAATCACAACCAAGCTGTGAATTCTTATTTAATACTGTCTTGAGACTCAGGTGAGGGCTTATGGTTTCAAATTTATTTGGCCTACTAAAAATACTGAGTCCTCAGGGTCGTTATTACCTATTATACATACTGATGAAATAAATGTTTGTTTGTTGCATATTTTAATGACATGTGTGTTTTGATAGTTGTTGATAGATTTTGGTTATGAAAAGATATATGATGTTATTATATGCATGATATGTATGATTGTTCTCATGTTATGCTAGATATTGATATGTTTATGTTATGCTATAGATGTAGAGACATTTAGCAGGAACATAGAACATGGAGATATGAGATAAAAACTATAGACAATTTAGGTTCATGCTATGATTAAAACCTAGAGTGATCTTAATTTATATTTGACTAAGAACTTTAGACATCATAGAGTTATGATAACCTAGGAGATGATGTTAGGGTTCTTAGCTATGTGCCAACATATGGTGAGGAGCTATGTGCTAGCTGAGGTAGAGGTGCAAGTCTGGTTGACTTAGCCGTAGATGCTTTAGGGTGACCGAGGTCTCACTTCGGTGCAGAGCTAACCTGATTTGTATTATTCTAAAATAGATGGTGTGCTAGGAACAGTACCGTTCAATACGCTACAAAGCTAGGGAACTTGAGGACACTGACATACTCAACAATGTAGTCCTTGAGCAGTCCGGGTTCATTGATAACATATGCAAATAGCCTCAGTTTGTCAGGCTGAGGCAAGTGTGATGTTTAATTTTGTATGGTGATCCTGTAATAGGCAGAATTACAGTGTTGTATGGTACTAGTGTTTGTGTAAAAAGGGGTGTCGTGATCATCAGCTCCTTCTGCCAACGTTAGTGTATAGGCACATAGGACAGAGACTTAGAGTTAACACTGACGGGTTTGGGGTAATCCCTGACGAGGGATTTACCTTAAACATAGGCTGGCTGCCTTAGGAGTAGCTTGGAAAATATATGATATGGTAGTTAAAGGAATATGACATTTATGGATTTAAGTTGTTGTTATAAATAAAAATCTTTATGTTTTATTCATATGTCATGTCCATATCATAATTCTGCTGCATTGATCTATTTGTATGTTTTTAAACTGTTGAGCGTGTTATTTGATATGTGACTTACTGGATATGTCTTCTTATTGGCTTGTACAATACCTATGCCCATTTTTAGGGTACTCTCTCTGTAGCCTCACTGAGTTTCGTGACTCAAATGTGCATATTTTTTCCTGTTGTGCAGGTTACAGATTGGCCATTGATGCGGGGAGCGAGGGAGAACCTAGTTATGATGAAATAGAATTTACTTAGAAATCTAGATAGAGATTTCATTATTTTAACATTGATGTAAAATGTACATTATTTATGTTTCCGCTGTGTTTAATAAAAAGAAATTATTTTGCTTTGTGATACTTTTAGCCTTATATAAGTTGTGGTAGAGAAGTACAGCTTATATGGCAGTTGTCACGTGCCCAAAGGTAGATTTGGGGCGTGACAAGCCTTCTGTGGTGGGAGTTCCCACTCGTTCTTCTAGGATGGTGAGATATCTCTCGAATCCCTCCTTAGCTTGCTTTGCTACCATCGGAAAAGAGAAGGGGAAGGAGCTAAAAACACTTTGATGGTGGGCTTGGAGACTTACTTGTCCAACCTTGTCGCTTGGGATGGTCCTTGCGCAGGATCTCCCTTCGCTCCTTGTTGTGGTCAGCTTGTTCCTTAGCTATGATCCCAAACTTTTATTGCCCTTTTTCATTGGTTGGCCGATGCAGGGAGCCACGGGTCATGTGGCGTGAAAAACTCCAAGTGTTCACAAGTCTTAGTGCAATGTGGAAGCAAAAATTTATTTGTCCAGAATCATTTTAGAGAGAGAAAAGGTATGATGTTATTGCACCGTTAAAACCTCTTAAATCCTTGAAGCCACAGGTCGGCTAGGAGGCCAAAATGCTAAGAAATTTTTTAAAGAAAATTACAATAAAAGGGGGCCGACTTTCTCCTCTGCTGGGTAGCTTCAAAAGCAAACTGAGAGCCCTTCAAAATGTTGCTGGTCTGCCCCTTTTATAGGCAGCAAGTGACCTTTCGGCTACCTCTTTAATGCTTGGATCCTGGCATCATGGAGATCTCAGCTTGGTTAGGTTGTGGGCACCAAGTGTTGAGTTCTGCAGGTTTGGTCTGCCCTTTTTATTAATGCTGAGATCCTTGAATCATCGAAATCTTCCATGGTTTGGTAATGAGCGCTAGCTGGTGAGTTCTGCAGATCCTGCCTTGGCTTCTGGGCGGCTGGTTTGCTAGTTGCCTGAGCGGCGGCTGGGTCTGCCTGCTTGCTGCTTTGCGTGCACGAGTCAACGCGTGCTTGTTTGTCATTCTGTGCACGGCTACCTGTTGTATGTTTGCTGCGTGCCTTGATCCTGCTTGCACGTAACCCTCGGTTTAGTTGTTCTGGTGAGTCATAAGCGATTTGTTGGCACCTTTATCTTGCCTTTAGATTGGGAGTGTAATACGATGCCCGTGCCACTTTCCATATTTCCCCTCACACTTCTCACATTTTACCATATCACCCTTTATTTTATTTCCAATTTTTTCCATTTTTTATTTTTTTATTTTTTTCTATGTGTAAATATGAGAGTTTACATGGGATTCATCGCAAACTGTTGGAGAGGATGAGTCAATAGTAGAGTTGGCCATATTGAAGTTGTACTTAAATGAGTTAGTGAATGTACCTTATAGATTTACTTTGCCATAGACTTATATATATTATGGGAGTGTAAAGGTCATGAGCCATTTTGACATTGTATATATGTGAACAATTTAGATTATATGGTTAGAATTGATGATCCATAAATGCATTATACAAGTTATTATGATTTGTGCGGCGATTGCTATGTCTGGACAGATGGGTCAAGGAGTGACAGACAACGTTATGCTGCACAATCCCAATTAAACAATATGATTTTCTTGGCCACATCATGGTTTAATTGAGGATGCATCAATTGGTTATTAAAGCGGGTGTTGCTTGATCTAGGAAAAGTAAAACAAAGAACAATGATTTATCTCATCGAATCCTTATAGAGACTATTTCACTTGGATGATCGACATTGACGACGGCCCTAATGTCACGCCCCGACCCACCTGTCGGACTCGTGGCAACCGTCGTATGAGCCCAAAGGACCCATACAAGGCATTTGGTAATACATATTGTCCATACATATAATCAACACAGCGGAATATACAATTAAATCACTTATGCTGCTCTACTAATACAGTCCCGATATACCTACTACAATTATATAATAACGACATCAATAAATAAAACTAAATTCATCGATATCCCTCATCTTCATCAAATATCCTGGTCAGTCATATAACAACCTGCACACACATTGAACGTAGTATGCTCAGCCTTCTGGCCTAGTACGAAATTACGGCTCGAAATCGAAATAAGGAAATCAAAAACTAGGATGAATACTCTAGGATGTCTTTTGTTTATTAATCATTATTTTTCCCTTTGTTTTGTCTAATTCATGTTATAAAAGCAGCATAACAAGTAGATAATTACGAACATGCATATCACTAGATGTCACCTAAGTGTATGTAGTATCTATGTCATCAATGTAGGTCATCTACATCATAGTACGACTTTAAGTCTCAAGACTCGGGCTGCCAGCCTATGCTTAGTGAATACCTAGTCCAAGGGTATTCATAAGCCCATCAGTGCATTTCTATCTCTGTCTCTACCGATGCCCCCTGCACTGATGTTAGCGGAGAGGATGGGTGACCCTTGATCACTCTCCACTATCTCACTAGTCGCCCTTGATGCCTCCCCTAGCGAAACTATCGTGCCCTTACATCCTCCCCGAACTCCGTAGGGGCAACGGCGACTCGTGTAGCACTACAACACTGCCCGAAAATAGGGTCACCATCAACGAAGATGAATCGGCCATGGCTAACCGATAAAAATAACAACCCTAGGATCCGGACTACTCATCCGACTATCTGCAGAACGTCCGGGATGATAGTCGCGTGGTCTACGAATCCACTGTCCAAGGCATCGCATAGGGAATCACCTTCCGAGTCCAAGAACAGTCGACGTTGATCGGGATAAACACACATCCGCACAATGGGTTGTGGTAACCCGATCTCCATCGGTGCCAAGTCCATGGTAGGGTTCATCCTCGCTAGTCATCTCAAGATTATCACGGTGCTGCCTAAACGACACTCGTGTGGGTATAAGTTTTCGGGTAGGAACCTACTCTATATTCTCGGTCTAGTATGACCTTGGAGTGTGTATGGTCCCTTTTTCCACCAGCTCCTAATATCTAAGCTACGTGTAACCTCGGGAGTGGTGCGAAGAGAAGCATCACCGATTATGACCATCAATAGTACGCGGTAGTCAACTGGAGTATATGGGAGACACCCATATCCATTTAAATCCTGGTGATGTCTCCTAGGAGGTTCTAGCATCTCATGTCACCTAAGACTAAATCTAGTGCATCTGGTGTTATTATTGATGCTACCTCATATGTATGTTTGTTATTCATATATGCCACTATTTATATTCATGTTCGCATGATAATTGTGTGGTACAAAGCACATAAAATAATACAACATGCAGGACAAGATTTTACAGCATATTAAAATACTTAGCATGGTGAACATGGCACATTATTCATGTTAGATAAATAATTTATACTAACATGAATACATGCATAATATTATCAAGCATTACATTTTATCATATTTATGGCATCCAAAAATTTCTTAAGAAAACCTCAGTAGGAATTCCCTAGCTTGAATAAATTCAAACTTCGATGAACCAACACACCTGATTTGGCGGTTTACTCTTCGTAACCAACCCACGTAAAATAATCACTCCGATAGACTACTTGGATCGCGTATCAATAATAGTCCTAAATAACATAATTATTTAAAATAAGATTTATTTTATTTTTTTCTAAAATAAATAAAATAGAAATTTACCAATCTAGCTTATACAATTATCCTAACTAATTACCGCTTAATAAGCCTACATTTAAATTTACGAGCCCATGTTCAACTTAGGGGCGCATATTGAATTAAGAAGCCCATGTTTACCTATTGGGCTCATGTCTACATTTTTTCGAATTTTAATTTTACTAATTAAACTAATTACAATGTTAAATTGATTTAATTAAACTTAAATAAATTTATCAAAATTATACCCATTTAAACCCAAACACATGATTTAGCCTAAGTCACCCAAAGGCCCAATTAAAAATTCATCAGTAATTAATAAAATTATTAAATCTTAATTAACTAAATTAAGCATCTAAATTAGGTTTACTCAATTTAACAATTATCTAATTTGAGTTAGACTCGAGTTCGGGTTAAACTTGAGTTAATCATGAGTTTGGTTGACTTGGTTCCACCCAATCAAGTTCATTAAAATTAACCCAACTAACCCAAATGTGATTAATTTCCCCTTATTAAGTACGGTTATCTTCATGCATCAAATAAAAATTCATATAGCATAGGTTCCATATTTAATTTACACTAAGTGGATTAATTATCACTAATCGTGATTAAGGGAAGAAAATAAATCTACCTCAGCAGACACTCTTCCCTTGCCGGAACCCTAGTCGCTGGCGCCGGAACCCTAGTCGCCACCTCGTCGGAGCTCGCGAAACCGACGGCTCGACTAGACGACGAGCTCCGCAAGTTTTCGCACGGGTGGAGACCAATGGTGGCCTGCGAAAAATCCGACCATCAACACAGCTCTCAGTAGACATCGCCAGCGAACTTCTGGGCGAGTCCACCGGAGGGCGAAACCGCCCATTCACAAAGGGGAAACAGAGCTCCTCACCTTGCGAACACGTGGGGAAGAAGAGGAGGAGGATCCGGGCAGTGAGGTGGGTGGAATCGCGGCTCCACCCCTCGCCGGTGGTGCTGCGGGTTGAACGAGCGGTGGCGACGAAATCGCCGCCTACTGCGTCGACGTTGAGGCAGACGCGGGCTCGCGAGCATGCGGAGAGGGTGAGCGACTCCAACCGCAGCGAAGGAAACAACACGCCGGCGATTTGGGCGTTGGACGATGGGCGAACGGTAGACGGTTGCAGCGGACGGCAGACAATTGCAGCGAACGTGAAGAGGAAGGTTTCGGGGAAGAAGAAGGGTCGCCGAGCTCCCCTCTCTGCCAGGGAGTGGTGCATGGCGGACGACGGAAACGAGCGGTAGCCGATGGACGGCGGGCAGCGACCGGCGGGCGAAATGGGAGGGGTGCCGGCGCTGCTCTGTTGCGGTGAGGGAAGTGAGCTCGTGAGGTCGGGGACGAAGGAGGAGGCTGTCGCGAGAGGGAAGAGCGCTCGGCTCTTCTCGCTCGCGTCGGTTCTTCGAACCAGGTCAACTGGGTCTGGCTGGTTCATCTGACCCAGCCGGCTGGCCGGTTCATTTGAACCGGACCGATTTTTTTTTTTTTTGTTGATGATGATGAGAGTGGGGGTTTACAAGTACTCCCCCCCTTAAAAAATTTTGGTCCTCCAAAAATAATTTCTTCATATATCAAAGTACGATTACAGTATGGCAAGTTCCAAGATTAGAATAAAATGAGATACTCAAGATAGGCATCTATATGATGGGTCATCAGTCGCCATGTCCAAGTCAACAAAAAATCATGTCGGTATCATCAATAACTATGATCGAGACATCTTGAGCATTCATACTATTCAACAAAAAGATGCGTGTCCTAGTACGTGTTAGAAAATAATTACTGAGTAGGGTGACAAACAATTGCTTAGTATAATAGTAGTCTACTAGAAGTATTGCATGAATCTTAGATGAGTAGATCAAACTTCACAATAATAGATTATTAAGATCATTTGAGATAAATTATTCGTTGGTGAAGCAATTTTCTGACAAAACTGGAGGATATATCAATGGGCAGAGGTTGAAGATAATATATCAGTTTTCTTGGGTAGATATGCTAGGGAGTCCCTATAACTCAAACATATGAATAACCTTTCACGGTTCATGTTTAACCATAATCAAATGCCTCTGAACATAATATGATCATAATGTAGTCACCTCGCGATTAAGGATAATATATATAAAAAGATAACAATAGATGAAATTTGTATATTTAGGTTGACATCTGATAGAATTTAAAATTGAATTTGATACGAAATTTATAAATCATGATAAATTTTGACTCGATTGAAGAACAGTCAAAAATAATATTGAAGTGACAAATATGATGTATTTGATATTGTGTATTTGGATTTTTTTTTTCAAAAAATTAGTTGAATCTGATTTCTAATACATGGTTGAATTATGATGTATAATAGGTTCATACTTGACCGTATCTAGGAAACTGAAATTATGATGCAAAATATAAGTTGACTGAAACTGCAGAAAACATCAAGTTCCAGGTTGATGATGTGTATATGATGATATTATTATGATAAAGTGCAATAGATTGATTGCTAGCACGAAGTAAACTTTACTCAAAGCATTGATTGTTGATACGAAGTAAGCTTTATTCAAAGCTCAGTAAAGGAATAAATAATAGAGTGGAATCTTGATGTAAAAGGACTACATCCAAGTTTGTAGATGCAGAAACACTGTAGCTGTACCTAGGTTGCTGTGCGCACCGGAAATGAACTGCAAAAGCAGTGACTGAAATAGGAGATGTCGACAATACATGCACCTACTAAGGATATCAACATGCACATCAACATGGGTTGGAGATGCCAAGAAACTGTAGCATCAAGAAAGTAGAGAAGAAATAAAAAAAGGAATAAAGAAGCAAAGTTACTAATCTGCAGGCAGTTGAAATGTGAGCTGCAGATGCAGAAATGCTGCCAATTGCATTGACTGAATAAGACCGCAGAAAAAGACCAGATATATATAATGATACTGATGAAAATATAGGAATCTGAGCTGCAAAAATATTAAGTAAAGAACTGAGCTAAGCTGAGGGAGCTATAGAAATAAAAAGTAGTAAAGAAATCTACCAATGATGGATAGAATTTGACTAAGGACATTTGACAAAGGAAGTAGCTTTACAAAAAAAAAAGGAACTGCAAACTGTAGAAAAGGACTGAGAAAATAACTGCAAAGAAAATTACAGAAATATTCGACCGAATTTGCATTCAGAAAGGCCATTAAGAAGAATTAAAGGAAGCAGATAAAAGAAGACTGTTTGGCTAATAAGTTGGCCATATATAAGATATGTGAAATAAGTGAAAGCTACTCAAAGCTCAAAAAAGAGATTGATAGATTAAAGAAAACAGCATAAAATAGCTATATTGAATGCATTGGATGCTGGTACAAAGGAAGATGCTGCAAGCTCAGCAAAGATTTAATATGACTGAGTGAACTGCTTGAAGGAGCGTAGAAAGCTTTATGTATATAATAATGTAAGAGTGCAAGTGGACTGCTGATGACAGCTATACCAACTGCATTGATGCATCGAAATATGAAATGAAGGGAGAAACTAGAAGAATTTACATTTAGGAAGCTAATCAACATGACTGCAGATAAATTCGAAATAAATATGAAACATCGAAAGTCGTAGAAGCTATGAAATATAAGATGAAGCAAGTTATAAAGCTGAGCTGCAAAAATGAAGCTATAGAAATATAACAAGTGAGCATCTAAGCTGTAATATAACTAGGAAAATGAAGAAGGCTGTAGTATGTGCAACTAGAAATATCATGTAATATACACGAGCTGAATATGTAGATTTTTCTTTAAGCTCAGTGGTCTTCTGTAGATTAATCTAATATAAATTCTCTGATCTAGATCTCATATGGACGTTCAATATCAGTTATTTTCAAGATCTAAGAAATAATTTAGGCAAGGATTTGCACGAAATTTTTTTATGATAAAAGTAAAGATGTGGCACTTGTGCATGATGTGGGATAATTTACATTATTTTTTATACGTCCAAATTGGTCATAGATTGAACTTACGATTCAAGATTTCAAACTTTTCTAGAAATTACGTATACCGGAGATAGTCAATATATTCATATCGCCAGGTTTCATGATCTGATAATATAACTATAATTTGCAACATAAGTAAAAGTTAAACGAGAGATCTAAATAACCTTATACTAAAGAAGAGGGGTCGCCGAGCTCCCCTTTCTGCCGGGGAGTGGTGCACGGTGGACGACGGAAACGAGCGGCAGCCGATGGATGGTGGGCAGTGATCGGCAGGCGCCGGCGCTGCTCTGCTGCGGTGAGGGAGGTGAGCTCGCGAGGTCGGCGACGAAGGAGGAGGCCGTCGCGAGTGGGAAGAGCTCTCGGCTCTTCTCGCTCACGTCAGTTCCTCGAACCGAGTCAGCTGGGTCTGGCCGATTCATCTAACTCGGCTGGCTGGCTGGTTCATTTGAACCGAACTGATTTTTTTTTTTTTTTGATGATGATGATGAGAGTGAGGGTTTACACTTGATCCCTATTGAATATGGGCAAGATCCTTACAGTCCGAGGAAAGGCTTAAAGTAGATCACTTCCTTCCCTCTTTATGAGAGGTATCCCAATAGGTCTTTAACCATATCGAGGAGTGATTTATCCTGTCTGAGGGATTGATTAAAGGCATGTACACACAAGGTGAGATCAACTCGAGTATCGACTCATTGTACAATTACATGGATGAGCTCTATTTTGCCCTAGAAATTCTACAAATGGAGACTTTGGGCACTTATGAACAAGGATCAACTATTGTGAGCTCAACCGACTTCTTCGCAAGCTGAGAACCTACAAGGGTACAAAAATGTTAGATAGACTTGGAAACACTATAAATAGAACCTTTACAGCAACCAGAAATGCGATCAACTGTAAGGATGTGCACATCCGAGGACTTCCCTCCATGCATGTCAAGTGTGATACAATAGCCTAGTGTCAAAGAAGGCTGCATGGAACAACATGTAGATTTCCCTCCCATGAGGTATGCACAGAGGCTCTCATTTGGGTCTGGACAAGGCATACCTCTCTCTATGCAAAGGGCATGCAAAAATGCCACTTAGGCAATGAGAGACAATATCGGTCTTCTACTATATGAGGGTATGTAGCAATCCCTTTCTAAAACTGCATAGAATAACGTGCAAGCTTTCCTCTGAATGAAGCTCTCAACTGGGTCTACATGGGGCAAACCCCATTCTACATGAGGGGCATGTAGAGAATTCATTGAGGCCAGATAAGATAATGCAGGTCTCCTACTATGCGAGGGGATATATAAGACCCGTGATTTTTAAATAAGGGCAATAGAGTAATTTTAGTATTTGGAGGATTTAATTGTAAAAGAAATTCTTTAAAGGACTTATTTGTAAAATCATATGAATTTTTGAAGTATGAGATTTTGATGTAAAAATTATACTATCAGGTAGTATTTTTGATAAGGAATCCAAATTGTAATTTGGACATCGTTTGATTGGTCAATTGGACAGTTAAGATTTAATTAGGATTTAAGATTTTAATTAACTAATTTAAAAAAATTTATTTTCTTCCCACCGAGCGCGCGCTCCTCTCCCTCCCTCTCTCTCCTCCTCTGCAGCGGCGACGGCGACACAACTTCCCGACGATGCTCCGGTGAAACCACAATCGCAGTTCATATCTATGTCTGCATGGTAGTCATGTAGCACATAGCATAGAAAATAATATAACATGCAGGATAAGATTTTAGGACATGTTAAATATATAGCATGGTAAACATAGCATAACATACATGTTAGGCAAAGTAAATCATACTAATATGCATTTAAATATAATCCTAGCAAGCGTTTTATTTTATCATGTTTAAGACATCCAAGAATTATTCCTAAGAACCCCAGCGGAAATTCCCTAGCTTGAATAGATCCTACATCGATGAACCAACGCACCTGAGTTAGCGATCCGCTTTTCAGAACCAACCTAAAGTCCGTTCGCTGAATTTTATTCTCTGACACTGTCTCGATTCATGTGTCGTCATTTACGTATTTTATATTTTTCTGTCAATTATTCAACGAATTTTAATTCTCAATTCAGAAATAATTTCTTAAATCTCTCTTCACCACTACTCTTAGAATGATCTCTAGAATCACCCCAATTTTTTTCCTAAGTTCGCTGGAAAATTTCTCCGACGATCGCCGGAACCCTCGCCGGCGAAGTTCTTCTATCAGCACTAATATTGGTACCAATCGAAAGCTCTCTTTATGAGGATTCCAAAAATCATATTTGCCCTAATTTTTATAGCTCATACGCGATCAATTTCATCGATTAAAAATTTGGGCGAAATCCCTAAATTAGGGTTTTTAGCTCACCGGCGGCTAATATCCCTCAACTCCGGTACCAATGGATAGCTCTCATCAAGTAGAATCCATAGGTACCAAGTTTGCAAGGTTTCACGGCTGGAATCGCCGGAAATCATCGGAGCAAGCTCCGGCGATAGAAACCCTCGCCGCCGACGCCTCTCACATGATTTCTCCCTCATCTCTACACCAAATTTGGGCATCTTGGTATCAAAATGAAGAGGAGGTCGAGATCTACCTGTGGCTAAAATTTGGGAGCCTACCTCCTAGGAGACATCACTGGAAATTAGACAGAAAGGGGTGTCCTCGCATATCCCGTTTGACCACCGCGTACCGTCGATGGTCAAAATAGTGATGTTCCTCAACGCACCACTCCCGAGGTTATGCATAGCTTAGATACTGGGAGCACCACTCCCGAGACTATATATAGCTTAGATACTGGGAGCTGGTAGGGAAAGAGACTGTACAAACTCCATGGTTATAGTAGACCAGAAATATGGAGCAAGTCCTTACCCAGAAATTTATACCCGCACGAGTGTCGTTTAGGTGACCTCGTGATAGTCCTGAGATGGCTAGCGAGGATGAGCCCTACCATGGACTTGGTACCGATGGAGTCGAGATTGCCACAGCCCATCGTGCGGATGTGCATCAATCTCGATCGACATCGACTGCTATTGGACTGGAAAGGTGATTCCCTATGCGACGCCTTGGACAGTGGATCCGTAGACCACGCGGCTATCATCCATGACGTTCTGCAAACAGTCGGATGAGTAGTTCGGATCCTAGGGTTATTTTTATCGATTAACCGTGGCCGATTTATCTTGTTGATGGTGACCTTGTCTTCGGGCAGTGTGTAGTACTACACGAGTCGTCGTTGCCCCTACGGAGTCCGGGGAGGATGTAAGAGCACGGCAGTTTCGCTAGGGGAGGCAACGATGGGCAACTAACGAGACAGTGGAGAGTGATCAAGGGTCACCCGTCCTCTCCGCCAACATCAGTGCAGCGGGCATAGGTTGAGACAGAGACAGAAAGGCACTGATGGGCTTATGGATGCCCTTAGCTCGGGTATTCATTAAGCATAGGCTGGCGGCCCGAGTCTTAAAACTTTAAAGTCGTATGATAACAGATGTGACATATGTGGATGACATTGACACTAGATACAACTTAGGTGACATCTAGTAAAATTTACGTTTATATTTATTTATGCTGTTTTACTTTTTTTTTGAACTGATTTACACAAATTAAATAAAAATTAATGATTAACAACCAAAGGTATCCTAGAATACTCCTCCTAGTCTTTGATTTTCTTATTCGGTTTAGAGCCGTAATTTCGCACTAGGCCGCAAGGCTGAGCATACCGCGTTCAATGTGTGTGCAGGTTGTTAGATGATCGACCAGGATATTGATGAAGATGAGGGATATCGATGGAGTTAGTTTTATTTATTGATAACGTTATTGTAGAATTGTAGTAGATATATCGGGACTGTGTTAGTAGAGATTCATAGATGAATTAATTGCATATTCCGCTGTGTCTTGTATGTGTATGGACGATATTTATTACCAAATACCTTGTATGGGTCCTTTGAGCTCATACAACGGTTGCCACGTGTCCGACAGGTGGGTCGGGGCGTGACAGGATATAACAATAATTTATTGAAACTACATTGAATAGCACACAAGTTTCCCTCCACGTGAGGTAAGCATAGAGGCTCTCAACTAGGTCTAAATAAGGTAGACCCCTCTTTGTATGAGAGACATTGAGGGTTTGGAGCATGATTTCATGGGACAATGTGCAAATCTACATTCGTGTGAAGGGGTCCACCAATGGATATAGGGGTGATACAGTGAACAAGGGTTCAATCGGAAGGTGCAATCTGATAGTAGAGGCGCTTGCCCAAATGAATGATGCACTCTTGAATCCCGACATTTTGAGAATTTACTGCAGGCAAACATGTCCTCGATGACTTTTGGATGGGAGAGTATTCTATACCCCTAAGATTGGGGATGCATTTAGGCCGCACTTATCTGTCCAAAGAAATGTGATAAGGGGCCAAAGCGGGGCACAATGTTTAGGTCCAAAACTGTATAGGTGTAGGGCGAGGCTCAAGCTAGTAAGATCAGCCCAAGATATGTCGATCAAATAGGTAGCCTAATAATTCATGAAGGAATACACTTATAGGAGGTAAAGGTAGTGTTTATCAAGTACAGTAATGTTAAAAGTAAGAGGTTCTAAAAATAGGTAGGATATTCTTTTATATAAATCCAATAACCTTTAGTTCAAAGATAAGAGATAATTTAATATCAAAGAAAATGGAGAGTTAAGCATCAATATAAAAAAAGGTTGAGTTTCTAATTTTCCTAGATTTTTCATTTCTCTTTAAGTGCTCTCCTAAAGATTAATAGTATCGATAATATTGTAATGCTTAATCTAGTGGTTTATTTGAGGGTATATCATGATGTGTCAAAGCTTGTTTATAAAAAAATAACTAAGACTAAATATACAATAATTATCTAATGGATAAGACATATTCTAATAACTAACCAATATAATCCTCAATAATTAAAGAATAAACCATTCTTCCTGTTATTTTGTTAGATAAATCATGGAATATTAAACTCAAGGCATCAACCCATCATCATAATTTAGCTTAATTGTTCTTAAATTTAGAATCAAATGGAAGTCTTGTTATAAAATGCTTGACTGCAATCTTCAAGGACTTGATATCATAGGATTTTAGAACTTTTAAAAAGGGAAGAGATAATTTCCTTTGATTGATTTAATATTATAGTAAAATTAAACTCTTAAATTATAAGAGTTGAGAGACCTGAATCATACATTATAAAAAAAATATGAATCCCAAATAATATTACATATAAGTCACATATTAAATATATTTATATCAATAATATTCTAATAAAACTTAAGGTGATCACCCATAGTAAGTTTACTTTCTCGTATTGCATTAACTCAAATAGACACCAATGTCTCGAAACTTTGAGACCTCAATAATAATAAGGTTTGAAGTTCATCATTTATTTTCATTCCTGTAGTAGCCAACTGTTAAATAATACTCTTAATTTCATTTAAGTGCTCCTCAGTTTAAGTCCATGTCTTGTACTTTAAATTTGACAACTTTCTTAATTAAAAAAACTATACTTTCAAAGATTTTCTTTCTCACAAGATTTCAATTTTTCCTGGTACATCTTTATTTCATTTGGCAACATGGTGAAATACACTATCATCATTATACTATTTATATAATTTTTCCATTAACTTGTTCCACTTATCACCATCTTTTCTTTTTCTCAATTACAACAAATCAATCTTTGCAAAATAGAGTCAATTTGCAATGATTCAGAAAAATAATCCTAATCTACATCTATATTAATTCCTATAGAAAACAATAAATAACCTTTCTTTAATACCACTTGCGGGGATAAAATTCACGGTCCGTTTGATTCTCTTATGCAATCAATCTCATGGTAGTACAATAAAGTAATAAAAAGTCAAACAATAGATAATAAAAAATAATAAAAGTTTTTTTTACTTAGAAAAAGAACCTTTCAAAAATAAAGAAAATAAAGTACCAACTATAAAATAAGTATGGTACATAAATTTTATGTCTCTCTAGTTAGAATAATTAGCTCTATATGAAAAGTCATGCGTCCAATTCTCACAAGTTGAAAAAAATTATAAAATAAGATGGAAATACAATGGTAATAGACTATCAATTTGATTTTATATCAAGTACATAGAGTGTGCGTCCACCTAAAAACCGGTTTAGTGGATCCTTAAGCATCCTAATTTTAATTATTTACCACCCCTAATTAGAATCAGTCAATGAGCACTATAAACCCAAAGGAATATAAATCATCTATAGTATTCTTATAATGACAAGAAATTTTTAAGTCAGTCAATGAGCACTATAAACCCAAAGGAATATAATATCATCCATCGTATTCGATAAGAAATTTTTAAAATATATATTTAAATATTATATTATTTCAGACAGGAAGATTTTTTCATATATATATTTTTTAGTCGTTCTTAGATAAGATTAGTGGTATCTAATTTCTAGTTTAAGTGTCGATTCTTTCTTGCCATTAATCGAACATACTACGTGCAAAATACTTAGTTTTCATCAATACTTATTTATATTTTATTAAGCACAAATCACATTGGGCATAATATAATTTTAAAATTAATTTAATAAGGTTCAATAATCATCAAGAAACTCAGTCGAATAAGTTATGTGATCTATGATTACTTTCCTTGATTTAATAATAAGGTTAATAGAGTAAGTAAAGTGTCGTACCTTCTCCTTTCTGTGTTAACGAGAAGACGATACCAACCTAGGGAGCGTGGCAAGCAGAAGACTAGAACAATAATAAATAAGGAAATGATTGCTTTCTTAAAGACATTAGTAGAACCCCCAAACTTGAAAGTTCACAATCTTGAACTCCGGTCTCCTTGATTATAGGAATCTCTCTTTTTTACTTCCTAGAGCAATAAAAGTCCTTAATGCTTAATTCTCACCTAGCGCAGGTTATAAATAATATGTCGATGATGGCGGTTAAGGGAGGGACATGATGGTGGCGTCCCCTCAAAGCACTGGTTCAACTTTGGAGGAGTAATAATTTACTCCTGTCTAAAGATGTCGATGCCGTCATCGACTCCTTAGTTAGGTACTCTTGGATGAGCTTTTCAAATCATTATAACGAGGTATCTTTTTCCTAGCTTACTTCTTTAATGGGTTCCTCATTCCAGTGGATGAGGTATTCTACAACTCGTTTCGGTTAAAAGGTTCTTTGTCCAAGGATCTTCTCGATTTTCTTTGGAGGATTTTTACTGATGACAGGTGGTATGCAGTCTTGATGCATACATCAGGGTCGTCGTCCTGTTGGAAGGATTTGAGGAAACTTACGAAAGGTTGGGTGGATTCGAAGTTGGGTAGGAATCTGCAGCTGATATGCCACGGTACCCACCCTCTCGATTACTTCAAAAGGTCCATCAAACTTGAGAATCAGTCCTCTGTGTACATGTGAGGTTTGTAATTTTGTACTAAGGAAAATTATGTAATATGTAATAGATAATAATTTTTAAAGAATTTTATGAAATAAATAATATGGATGACTTATTTGTAAAATTACATGGATTTTTGCAGTATATAATTTTGAGGTGAAAATTATACCATTAGATAGGATTTTTGATAAGGAATCCAATGGCACAAACGGATTGTAATTTGAATGTCGTTTGATTGGTCAAATCAAGAAATCAAAGATTAATCTAAATGGACGGACGAGATTAAATCACGTAAACGGACGGCCCAGATCTAATTTTACTAAACTAATAGGTGAACCGGGTTAGCGGGTTAGTGTTAAGCGGGTTAAGTAGGAAACCCGACCCGTTAACAAGAGGAGAGAACGCATTAGAACCATTATTTTCAAGTTTTGGTGGAGATTTAGGGGAGAAAAGATGAGAGAAGTGAGGGGCGGTGAAAATTCATCGCCGGAGCTTGCTCCGACGATTGTCGGCCATTCCAGCCGCGGAACTTTGCAAACTTAGTACCTATGGCTTCTCCTCGACGAGAGCTTTCCATTGGTACCGGAGTTGAGGGCTGTTGGCCGCCGGCGAGCTAAAAATCCAAATTTAGGGTTTTCGCCCAATTGAACTTCTCCGGCGAAATTAACCGCATATGGATGGTAAAAATTGGGGCAAATGATATTTTTAGATTCCTGATGAAAAGAACTTTCGATTGGTACCAATATTGGGGCTGATCGAAGAACTTCGCGGGCAAGGGTTCCGGCGAACTTTCCGGCGAGTTTCCGTTGAGTCTCCGGCGGGTTTCCGGCGAACTCGAGATAAAAATTAGGATGATTCTAGAGACCATTTTAAGCATGTTGGTGAAGACAGATTTGAGAAATTGTTATCGGATTGAGAATTAAAATTCGTTGAAATATTCACAGAAAATCCGATAAGCAAGCACGAGGATACGAATTAAAAAGTGCTTACGACGATAGAATCATGTGTGTTTATTCTCTGGGCAGAATAGATGGGATAGTTCTCAATGTTTAGTCCAGGAGGACTATATCCCTTTGATTAGATATGCTTGGTATTTCTTTGGACTCTCCTGCTAGTTTATATAAGCTTGATTATTATAAATGAGTTGTGAATAATCTTTGATATTCCTGCTTGATGACATAAGCTATTTATTGCTCATGTTCCTTGATTCATTATAAGCATGATACTATGCTTTTGTTGACTCAAGATCTAACATATGCATATGATTGATTATTTGTGATATTATTTCACTTATAAAAGCATACGGCTAGTATGATTTGATACTGGATACTGCTATAAGCACAGTCACTGCAGTGATATTTGACTAGTACTCCCATGGGCCACCTATGTAGAGGGGCATGGGGTAATAGTGCACGAGGGTAGGAGGGGAGACTGGGATTGGAATACTCCTGACTGACCGTTAGACTGGACTAGCTATGGATGCTAGGTAGTGAGGTCCAGTGGCAACTTAGGGGGAAAGGGGGCTTTGGTTCCATATTCTTGTGCTTCTACTTTGATCTGGGTACCCTATGAAATTTGATTCCTCCCCCTGAGTTAACAATTGTTAGCCACAACTGTATTTGATTAAGCCAGCCTCGGATATAGTCTCGTGTGACTATTGATTGTTCCTTTTGATTGGCTATTGCACACGGATAGCCAGATTATCTCATTCTTGAGATTTTATTATTTTATGTTCTCGGTTTTACATTGTTTTCTATCCCAACCACTGAGTACGGCGTTACTCACCCCGTAGGGGAACTCATTTTTATTTTTCAGTATTACAGCAGGAGAGGGACTGATAGGTATTGCGACGCATAGCCAGACTCCTATTTGATTTTGAAAGGTAGGATAGTTCTACCTTTATTTTGTGTACAGAAGGATCCACTGGATAGGTACTTTGTGTATCATTGGGCATGTGCCCCATTTTGATTGTAGATCATTGTATATACATAAATCTCTGTGTAAGAGATCTGATTTTGTGAAATATATGATTTTAGAGTTATATTTGATCTGTTGTCCAGGTTCTCTCCTTCCATAAATAGATGGGATATACATCAGGCATGCTTAGTGGGTTCCTATATAGTTCCGGAGGTAAATGAGATTGTATATGAAGTTCACTGCAGTCTGCCACGTGCCCTAGGGGAAGGTATGGGGCGTGACAGTACATGTGTTCCCTTTACTCTTCTCTATATTTACGGCGTAAGCTTAAAAAGCACTTTATCTCCAATGTTGAACTCTCTCAGTCGATAATGGAGATCTACCTACTTCTTCATTCTCTTTTGTGTCTTCTCCAAACTCTTATGTACCTCTGTAAATTGTTCTTGTCAACCTTGGATGAACTAGGTAGCAGTAGGACAATGATCCTCGCATTTAGCCTGAGCCAACTCCTCTGGGGTGAATGGTTGATACCCGTACACGATTTTGAACGGGAACTTCCCAATTGCTTGATTTTTGTTGAATATTGTAACAGAATTATGCCATGTCTAGTAACCTTACCCAGTTTTCTTATTTGGCGATGATAAAATGGTGCAAATACTCTTCAAACAGAGCATTTGTTCGCTATGTTTGCCCATCAGTTTATGGGTGCTTAGCTATAGAGAACTTTAACTTTGATCCCAGCAGTTTAAAGATGGATGTCTAAAATTTACCGGTAAAGCGGAGATCTCTATCGCTTATGATATTCTCTGACAGTCTAAAGTATTTTACATATTGTGGAAGAAGAGCTCTGCTACTTGTTCGATAGTGACATGCTCATTGGTGGGAATAAATATTACAAACTTGGAGTCCACTATCACGAACACTGTTGAACACTCGCCCACCTTTGAGAATGATGTATGAAGTCCATGGAAATAGAACTCTATGATCGAGATGGCATCGGCAAGGGTTCTAAGGATCCTGCCATCTTTGTATGCTTTGTTTTGTCTTTCTAGCAAGTAACGCAAGTACGGACAAAGGTCTCTACGTCATCTTCTATGCGCGATCAAAAGAAAGAACAATTTAGAAGTGCCATTATCCTCTCCACCCTAAATGGTGTCATAACATTCTAATATTAACTCTCGCCTTAAGCTAGCAAAACTGGGTACATAGGTTCGGCCTCTTCTAGTTTGGATTGTTCCATTCGCATCCTTACAATAGCGCCGAGTTCTTCCTTCTTCAATTAGTTTGAGGAGTTTTTGATAAGCCGCATCCTGGTTTCTTGCCTCTTAGAGTCGTGTTGACAGGTCCCTACAGATACAATTCATCGTGTATATCCTTCGACTTAAAGCATCTACCGCTTGATTGTGGCGTCCTGCTTTGTGTTCCCATGTTATATTGAATTCAATGAGTTGTTCCTATCACCTTGCTTGTTTCGCTGAAAGTTTCTTTTAAGTTTGGAAATATGTGTTGGCGATATTATCGATTCGGACCACAAATGGGTTCCCCAACAGATAAATATGCAAAGTTCAGAGATAATGCACTAATGCCAACATTTCTTCACTATATCATTGCTCAGTCGAATTTAGTTTTCTACTTTCGTAAGCTACCTAGTGTCCTTCTTGGAGGAGGATGCCGCCTATTGCTCTCAGAGGCATCTGTCACCACTTCAAAGGCTGTGTTGAAGTTTGGAAGGGCTAACATAGGTTTTGTGATCATCTGGTCCTTCAACTCTTGGAACGCCATTTTGCACTTCTTGGACCAAGACCAACATAGATCCTTCTTTAATAGATCAGTTAATGGAGCTATGATGCTGGAATATCGCTGCACAAATTTCCAATAGTAATTTGTGAGTCTAAGAAAAGAGCGGAGTTTAGATTGGTTTGTAGGTTGTGGCCAGTCGCAGATAGCTTTAATCTACTTCTCCTCCATCTGCACTTGACCTTTACCAATCTTGTGTCCAAGGAAAAGGATTTTGGAGCATCCAAATTCGCACTTGTCTTCCCGTACGAATAAATGATGCTCCTTTAACTTGTGCAACACCAGTCACAGATAATGGAGGTGTTCGTCCTTAGTCTTAGAACATACAACTATATCATCCAAGTAGAGGACAACAAATTTGTCCAAGAACTCATAAAAAACTTTATTCATCAGATTACAGAAGGTTGCTAGCGCATTAGTGAGTCCGAACAACATCACCAAAAATTCAGAAAAACCATATTGGGTGATGCAAGTTGTTTTAGCTTTGTCACCATCAGCAATTTTGACTTGCCAATATCCAGCATGTAAGTCCAGTTTAGAGAATATTCTGGCATGTGCTAACTGATCAAAGAGATCTGCGATCAATGGGATGGGGTAACAATTTTTTATTGTTACCTTGTTCAATGCTTGGTAGTTTGTGCACACCTATAAGCTGCTTTTTTTTTTCTTTCAAAATAGGATAGGAGCACCAAAAGGAGCCTTCGAGGTTCGAACTAATCCTACATTCAACAATTCGAGTTGTTTTTTTAACTTGGTTAGTTATGTAGGGGGCATCCTATATGGTGCCATCATAGGTGGTCGAGCTCCAGGAATGATCTCAATCTAATGGTTAGTTTACCATCAGGGAGGTAATGACTGAGGCAACTATGTTGGCAGTACATCCTTTAATTTGACGAGGAGTTCTTTTGTATCAGCCTTCACTATATCCTTCAAAGCTTCTTCTCGTAATATTGCAACAAAAGTTACTTCTCTATATCGCAATCCTTTAACAAGTTGCAACGTGGAGATGATGCTCATTTTCGACAATGTCTCTCTCATCAAGCTCGCTGATGGGATTGTTAAGGCTTTAGTAAATCCAGATTATGAGGCATCTATTACCATCAGACCACCAAGATGGGGAGCTGCCATCACCTAAGACTGGAGAAGGAAATCATTTCCTAATATGAGACTGGTGTCGTCTAGAGGAAAGTCCAATATTTCATTTCATTATCCTAGCATTGTGGGAACCTGTTGAATCACACTATTTCATTTCATTATCCTAGCATTGTGGGGACCTGTTGAATCACACTGATGACCTTCGAAGGATTGTCATTCATGGTTTTAATCTTGAAGTTACTCTCCTTTGTATGTAATCTTAGCCCATGAGCCACTTCTTTGCTTATAAAGTTATGGGCGGCCCCGAAATCAACCATGCTAGAACAGAGTCTCCCATTTATTTGTAGAGGTACATATATCAATTTTGAAACATGTCCCTTGCAGCTTACATTGATCCTTTGCTGAGGTTGCTCGAGTGCTAATGGGAGATTCGGCCATCTCCTGCATGACCACCTCTTCTTCAGACTTTATTGCAGCTAGCCCTTCGCAACGAGGACATTAATGTATATGATGGGGTCCACCACCATGAATACACCCATTTCTACATGCCCTGTTGATGGTTGTAGTCGTTCCGTATTGATGATCATTCAAGGTCATAAGTTGCGCAGGTTCCCTCCTTCCTTGACTTGCAGTGAATTGTTGTCGCACATTTGTTTTTTATTTCGAGTGGTGTGGTGGATTCTTTGCTTTGGTGAGTTACGATGGATTAAATGATCGCCAAATCGAATAATCCTTTTGTGGTTATGATTGCCTCCTGCAACTCCCTCACACCCTTCTGCATTAATTCATTTCGAGCCCACAATTGTAGACCCCTGAAGAATGCGAACAGTTAGTCTACTTCAGATACGTCCCTGAGATCCAAGATTTTGCTATTGAATTCGTGGATATATTCCCAAATTGATCTTGTTTGTTGCAATTTTTGAAGGCGTTCTCGCGCAAGCCAAGCAGCATTTACTAGGAGGAACTATTGTCAGAGCTCCTTCGTCATCGTTGCCTAGTTATCTATTGTGCCACTCTTGCCATTAAGGTGAGGGTCGCAATGCACCCTCCACTGTCATATCTCGACCCATTTGTTGAGCACGTGGTAACTACCGTATGAGCCCAAATGACCCATACAAGGCATTTGTCAACAAACACAGACCATACACATCATCAACTCAATGGATAAGATAATCAAATTAATTAACTCTTTACTAACACAGTCCCAATATACCTACTATAATTCTATAATAACGGTATCAGTAAATGAAATAAATCTGTTGACAATCTCATTTTCGTCAACTTCTCGACTGATCATTTACTAAACCTGCATACATATTGAACACAATGTGCTTAATCTTGTGGCATAGTATAAAATTACGGCTTAAATGTAAACCTTGTTTTCTTTTTAAAATAAAAATAAAATTAGAAAAAAATAGAAAATTTGGTAAAGGGGGAAAAAAGATTTTAAAATTTAATTTTAAATTTTTTTTAGAAAAGAAGGAAAAAAGTTAAAATATTGGAGATGAGGTATTTTAGTCCCACATCAAGAAAATCCTAGAAAAGAGTTAATCATTTTTCTATTTAAGAGATAGTGCACTCATTCACACCTTCAACATCTAATCTGCCCATACAATAGGTTATGGGTTGTGGTCTTGTCGTGCCTAGCATAGCCCAACAACATGCGGCGTGCGTGTGTTGGTCTGGTTCAGCTGTAGTTTGACATGGTTCCCGCCTACTTTCACAATTTTATATTCGGTTCGGTCTGGTTCAATATAGCATAGTATTTGTTGGTGAGTTTTGGACTTTGAAAATTTTATTTATAATTTTTAATAAATTTTATGTACTATTTTTGAATTATTTTTGGTTGAGTTCATGGTTTTGAGTGTATTAACCTTGTCATAAAAATATAAAATAATTTATGATGCTTTAATATGCTTAGATATAATTTTCATAATTTAATTAGAATTTTTTTGATCTGTTAAGATGGATTTTTGATTTAATTAAGGTGGTTGGGGTTAATTTAGGATTTAAATAAATTATTTGTATGTTATTTGCATGAAGAAATATTTTAGTAGATGTTATTATATTTAATTTATATTAAATAGAATTAAAATAATTTAATTATGATTTTTACAGAATTTATAAATTTATATTATTATAAATTTGGGTAATTAGGTTATTTAGATTTTTATTTAGTAAAATTGGATAATTTATGATTATATATATTTATTTGGCATAATTATAATTTTTACAGAATTATTAAAATTATTTTTAGATTAATTAAGGTGGTATAGTTTGATAAAATCGTTAGTATAATTTATTTGTAAAAATGGATAATTAATTTATAATCTTACAGTAGAATTTAAATGTAAAATATGTTATAGGTGTAACTAGGGTTGATTTGATGTTTGATTTTGGTTGTTGTGTTTATTTAAATTATTAATTTGTTTGGTTGATTAAAAAGGAATTAAATAAAAATTAGTGTGAGGTTGTGAGTAGTAAGGGTCGTTAGAAAGGCTTGTTGAGCTGTGTTATTTATGTATGGTTATTTGGTTGTATTTATTTTATTTTAGGAGATTTGTGTTACTATGTTATTACTTAACAAATCACGATCAAATTGTGATTTGTGTTGAAGTAGGAAGGAATTGCTTTGCTTGATTGCTTTTAAGAATCACGATCAAGCTGTGATTCTTCCTAAAGATTACTTTGAGATTCAAGTGAGAGCTTATGGTTTCAAATTTATAGTCTACTACAGTACTGAGTCATAAGGATTGTTGTTATTTATTGTATATGCTGATAAGTTATATATCTGCTTTGTTATATGTTTAATTAGCTTGTGATTTGATGTGAGTTTGAAAGTATGTCATGCCGGTATATAGATATGATTCTATCGTGTGCATGCTATTGATGTTTATGCTCATGTTATGTTATTATTGATATGTTCATGTGATGCTAGAGATCTAGAAACACTTAATAATAATACAGAACATGATGACATGAAACAAAACTAGAGATACTTTAGGCTCATGTTATGATAACACCTAGAGTGGTCTTAAATGATATATAACTAAGGACTTTGGACATCTTAGGGTTATGATAACCTAGGAGATGACATTAAGTTCTTAGTCTGCTATGTGCCAACATGTGGTGAGGAGCCATGTGCTAGCTAAGGTAGAGGGGCAAGTTCGATTGACTTAGCTATAGATATTTTAGGATAACCGAGATCTCACTCCAGTGTAGAACTTACCTTATTTGTGTTACTCTAAGGTAAATAGTGTACTATGAATAGTACCGTTCAATGCGCTACAAGGCTAGGAAACCTGAAGACACTGACATGTTCAACGATGTGGTTCCCTGAGCAGTCCAGGTTTATTGGTAGTATATGCAGTATATCTCAGCTTGTCATACTGTAGATTGTGTGATTTATTATTTTGCATGGTGATCCTGCCATGGGGCAGAATTACAGCACTGTATGGTACTTGTGTTGCATAGAAGGGGTGTCGTGGTCACCAGCTTCTTCTGCCAACGTCAGTGTATAAGCATCTAGGATAGAGATGTAGAGTTAACATTGACGGATTTAGAAAAATCTCTGACGAGGGGTTTACCCTAAACATAGGATGGCTGCCTTAGGTGTAGTATGGATAAATTATGATAAAATAGTTAAGGCAATATAACATTTTCGATCTGAAGTTACTGTCATGGTTACAATTCTTATATATTGTTTATATACCTTGTTATATTCATGTATTGTTACTTTCATTTATTAGTGTTGTTATATATTGTATGACATGTTAGTTTAATGTGTGATTTGGTGGATATATCTTCTTGTCGGTTTGTGCAATACTTTATGCCCATTTTTAGGATGCTCACTCTGTAGCCTCACTGAGTTTTACGACTCAGATGTGCATATTTTTCTCTATTGCGCAGGTTACAGGTTGGCCATTGGTACGAGAAATGAGAGAGAACCTAGTTATGACGAAATATAATTTACTTTGGAAATCTAGATAGAGATTTATTTTGTAGTATTAGTATTAAATGTAATTTGTTTATGTTTCCGCTGTGTTTAATTAAAATAATTATGGTGTTTTGTGATACATTTAGCCTTGTATAAGTTAGGGTATAGAAGTGCAGCTTATACGATGGTTGTCACGTGCCCAAATGTGGATTTGGAGCGTGACATAAAAATTCATTTCATTAGTCAAAAATTAATATCATTTAGGGGGAGGAGTTTACATCCACAATTCCTTTGTATCACCTATGAGGAAAGTTAGAGTAGTGACAATCTACACGAATGTTCGTTCTAGGAGGTTGGCGAGATTTCGAGTGCTGTCAGAGATCCAATTGGAGTGTCTCTGGTTCTGTCCAAGGCTCCAAATCGTTTGGTATCTCCTCTAGGTAGAAGAGAACTTTGTTCTCCTATTTCTGATGTATGCTTGTTGGATGTCGAGAATCTCTTAAACTCTGTATATATTTCTGAGATTGTTATGTGCAACTCCTCCATGTGAGTTTGTAGGAAGTTAAAATTTACATCGCACGTACTCTAAGAGGATTGAATTAATTCCTCCATCGAAACTACTTTATTTTTCAACTTCTCGAATTCCTGTTTCATTACCATGTCACCAACAGGAAGACTTCTTGTTTGAGATGATCCTAAGGAGATCTAATTGTTGTTTGTTGTAGTGGTTAGAGAAATCTGCTCTAATACCAAATGTCATACCTTTTCCTTTTGTGTTAATAACGAAGAGAGAAGTGTCAGTATATGCCGCGTGTCGTTGAAGAAGTAAGACAATAATACCAGTGTATGGAGCATAGTAAGAAAAATACTAGAATAGGTAAAGAATTATTTTATTATTAAAAGCACTAGTAAAACCCCCTAAACCAGAAAGTTCACTGTCTTGAACTCCGATCTCCTTTCGGGGATCTCTCTCTTTTCTCCCTAAAACATATAAAAAACCTCATGTTTAATTTGCCATGCCACATGTTATAAACAGTACCTCGATGATGGCGTGATGGTGGCGTGCTCTCAAACTTTGGAGGTGTAACGTAAAGCTTTTCTATAAATATTAAAAATTAAATAAAATATCAAGAAGGTAAAGAAAAATGAAATTTTAATTTAGAGAATCAAACGTCCGAGGAATTTGTAGTGTGAGTCCAATGGACGATCAGTAAATAATAATAAAGAAAATAGGGGTTATAACTGAATTTCTAAAACTTTTTAAAGGGCTAGATATAATATTTAGATCTATAAGGGTTAATTTCGTAAAAGGAAAAAAAAAACACAAACCCTAACCATTTGCCGCCACGTGAGAGCGCGAGAGAGAGGCAGAGCAGAGATAGAGATAGGGGTGAAAAGGAGAAAAGGAGGAAGAGAGAAAGGGGGAAAAATTAAAGAGGAGGGGAGAACAAGTCCACTACGAAGTCGAAGAGAACTCTGAAGCATAATCTGACATTTTCTGCAGTCGAGACGGAGAGAGGAGATGAAGACGAGGTCGAAAACAACGAAGACCACCGAGGGGGAGGAGGTGAAGCCCCTGAAAGCCCTCGCAAAGAAGCCCACTACGAAGGCGAAGAAGCGTTCTTCCTCCGCCAAGCACGGCCACCGCGACAAGCCTAAGAAGCCCCCGACCGCTTTCTTCTACTACCTGTACGTACGCTTCTCTTGGTCCTCATCGTTTCATCACACAGTTTCTGCCATATGTTTTCTCTGGTTCTTTAGGCTTTGTGCGCAGAGTTGGTAACTCGCTACTAGGGCATCTTATTTCGTACGGCACTTATATGCATAATTCCGCACCCGGAGGACTGTTGTGATTATAACGATGCGTCATCATGAAATTATTGTGTTGACTTGAATTTTATTTCATTAATCTGGAGTGATGTATCTTAGGGTTTAACAAAGTTTTTACTGATTCTGTCCCCAAGTAATTTTTTGTTTATTTGGTGGTTATGTTCTATATGCATAGTAGATGCTACATTCCTTCACTTTCTTAAAGGTGGCAGCCGAACTTTCATTTTACTGAATTGGGTTCAGCATAAAGTTTGTTGAAGTTGAGTGTTTAATTGTTTATTCTTTTAGTTGTCATTACATATATCTGTCTTGTCTTGCTCTGATTTAGTGATAGCTTCAGGAGCATAACTTAGACTTTTCTATCCTTTTTTATTGACATATCTATCGCAGTGAGACACATCATAACTTAAAACCTTGGAGGTTTTGCAGCATGATATCGTTTAGATACACTTGCAATTTGCTCTATGAAGTTTATGGCCGGTTTGCTTGTTTGGGAGAATAGAAGAATGATAAAAGAATCATAATAAGTCTGTTATAAGGATCATAGCTTCCAGAGAATCGATGCCACTGCAATATGGTAAAAGCTTTGTGGATCATCATCATGTTCACATTATTTGGCATCATCTTAAAATCGTATCTCCAATTTTCAAAATCCATGATCTTCATTTGAAGAAAACATGTGGTACCATATTTTGTTCCTCTCAAAATGACTTTTAACCGATAGATGGCTGTCAATCCATCTTTGTCCAATGAGAAATTGGAATATTAAGCAGCATTGTGTCATAATATCAGTATCAACCAGGGATCATGCTAGGAATTCACATAAGTGGAAGTTAAATCTAAGTATTTTTCTGCTTAGGTATTCCGATAGTATGACTTTTCATCTCTGGAAATTCTTCTCATCTATATTTCTCTTAATATGTGAATTCCTATAGCCTATACCTACTCTTAGTTACCCACAGAAAAGCATGCTTTCAAAATTCTACCACGCACTAGATTTGTGAGAAGTGAAATTATAATTGCAAACCTTTCTAAAATTCAGCCATCAAAAAATTATTTTTTGAGTGTTGATTATACTCATCATTTATCATTTTTATGTTTACTTTCTTCCCTTTGCTATTAGAATTCTTTATGATTTTGTCTAAAATATGTTAAGATTTTCTTTGCTTGTGTTATTTTAGGAATGAATTTCTTTTGTAGTTTAATATGATTCATGTGTTGAAGGGCTATTTTATTTTTACCTCAGGGAAGATTTTCGGAAGATCTACCAAGAAGAAAACCCAAACATCAAATCAATGAGGGATGTATGTATCTAGTACCCTTAGTTTGTGTTTAGATTATTTTAAAAAAATATTTTATAACATCTTTTTTTTTTCTAGATTGGCAAAGCATGTGGAGAGAAGTGGAAAACAATGTCATTTGAGGTTAGATCTTGACATCTTTTTCTCGAAAGATTTACAGAATTGGTTTACTTATTTAGTAATGTTCAAAGAATATATAGGAGGACTCGTATGCATAGGAATATAATTTTGAGAAGCAAATGACTAAGAAATTTTTTAACGAGTGAGGATATCTTCATGGATGCTAATGGTCAATTTCTGATTCAAACTGAATATCCTAGAATTTCTTCAATCATATGGAAGAATGTGATGAATTTTGTGCAACCAAAGTGGTTCATATTATTTAAAAAAAGACAGACGGGTTCAAATTTTAATAATTATAACATGGTCTTGAGCAAAAATTAAAATGCTGATACTGATATGCATATCGATCATTAGGCATGTCATTGTCATGGCTGGTTTAATCTCATTCTAGTCATGCCAAAAATTTAGTTTTTTCTCTTTTGTTTCTTCTTTCTATTTTACATTTTTCTTCTTTTTCATTTTTTTCAAGGTACATATACGATCATTAGCATGTCATTGCCTCTGAATTTTGGCATGTTTTTTTCTCTTATAATTTTCCTAATTCGTTTGCTTTCTCTTCTCCTTTTTCTTTTTTCATGGTACATATATCTCTGGCTTTTGGCATGTTTTTTTTTTCCTCCATGGGCACAATATGGTGATTTGGTGGAGGATCATTGTTTCCCCCTGTACTGATATTTTAATCCCTGTTTGAAATGTTTTTATTCTTTTATTTTTTATTTTGCTTGAGATGTATCTTATTGTATATTTACCTTGTATTGAATGGTGATGATTTCTTTTGGTAAAGATGAGATTTAAACTTGGTTCAGCTTAATTTGCAAGCTGTTGAGCAACGGTGAATATGAACTGAGTTTAGTTATTGCTGCCTAAGTTGAAAGCAATCTTATAGAAGGAAGGGTTCCTAAAAATATACCCTGTTCAGTATAAGGAATTAGTGTCTTGTCATTTTTAAGTCCCTCCTGCATAATTAATTATTTGCAACTAGAAAGAGAATCATATTATGTAGCGAACAAAAAGAAATTTCATGGATAAACTTTCATGGGACGAGATTCATGTATGGACCAGAGCAATCTGAAAGGTCTTGAGATCCTTGACGGAACCACCAAAGGGAATTCATCAGACACAATACTACTACTGGTACTTGTCTTTTTTTCCGACATCGACCGTCGTATATCTGGCCAACGATCCTATCGCAGTCCTTTTGGCCTTTGATATTTCAGAACTCTCTCCAAGGTCCTGTGCTAGAAGAAGAGCTAAAGCAAGGTTCCATGTCCTCATTATTCTTTTCTGCGCTGTTTTTTTTGTTTTTTCTCAGGAAAAGGTTGCTTACTACGATATAGCAACACAGAAAAGGGCCGAGTTTGAGAAAGCCGTGGCAGAATATACCAAGAAAATGGTCGGTCTGATCTGATCTTTCTGGGATCTTAATTTAACAAGTTTGTGCTGTTTGGCCTAATTAATTAATGGCTTCTTCGCGTGACATGTACAGTCTCCTCCTGTATCATCGTTGTCTTGCAGGAAAGAGGCGAGCTCGCTGAAGAAGAATCCGACGACTACGAGTGAGCACAGTCCGTAGTTCTCTTCCTCCTCATGTGTGGAAACCAGCGCACCCTCCTTAACTTGTAAATTAATCTTTCTTTCTACTAGGTTCTTGATTACCATCCTCCTCTCTCTCGTCCTTCGTTGTTCCTCGTGCTGCATACTCTTTGATTGTATTATAAGATTTTGTTATGTTTAAAAGTATTTTACATCGATAGAGCATGGAATGAACCGTATATATTATCCAAATGCAGCTGCGCAAAAAGTTTAGTTTTAAAATTCTAGAGGTCCACGAGGGAAGGATGTGCGGTGGGAGTAGGGGAGGTGGAGCTGAGGGCAGGCCTGGTGATGATCTGAGGCGGAGTGATGGAGTCGGCGATGGTTTTGACTTGTGCGATCATCGCAACCACGTCGTTGAGCCGATTCACCGCCGATCCCACCCCCTGCCAATCGTACGTTAAATCTCCATTTTATTTCACAATATTTACATAATAAAATGGAAGAAATATATATACACACAGACGCAGGCACGTACCACACCGGCGGCTCCTGCTGTTAGAGCCATGGGGGCGGTGACAGCGCTTAATCCGGAGGAGCACATCACCGGAATCCTCACCGCCCGCGAAATGCAATATGCAGCTGCGAGCGTCGGCGACGCCTGCACCAGTTCGTACGTAGGTAGTAAATCATCATCGTCGCATCCATCGATTCATCAATCGATCGATCGCACTTTACACCAGCCAAGTTTCCTCGATTAATTTTTTAAAACTTACTATCGATCAACTCATAAATCCATGTGGTTAAGTAAACTTAATATTGGGTTCTGCTCCCAGTGCGTGCTTATAATTAATATATACATACCTTCTCGATCAAACCGAGGACACCAGACTTCGACGGACTCGAGTACTTCCCTCCTTCAGTCTGAATGATATCAGCAGCACCTTCCTGTTCCAACAACTCCGCTAGCTTCACCTGTTCCCATGTACTGTTAATTTAATAAATTTAAATTCATTCATAATCCAACTGAACCGGCTGACTCTGCACGATCCATTAATCTTTACATCGATTAATTTAGTCGGACTCCTAATCAGAGCGCATGCATCTATATATATATATATCCTCATCATCATATACCTACCTGATCAGGAAGAGGTAGGATGTGGGGCACCGTTACTGACAGCGTAATGGATGGAAGAATCCTTCTCGTATCCTTTGCCAGCTTCAGAATCTGAAGAAACATTCGCCATCAAAAGTTTAATAATCCACAAGGATCCATGTTCAACAGCATTAACACAATGAGAGGAGTAAAATGGTGGCTCTGAAATCCCAAGAAAGAAAGGGCTTGTGACATTTTCAGTGGAGAGAACCCCTACCCTCCTACGTGCTCAAAATTTACATGGATGATAGGGAAAAGGGGAACCTAATTAATTAATTAATTGATTAAAAGGGGCACGACAGGTGCATGAATGAGACATCGACCGCATACTTGCTCAGAGGAGAACCGAATTCCCATCTCATAAAACGAATCATAATTTCCAATTTCAACCTGCATGCAGCAGCAGAGTTGCAATGTGAGAAAATAATTTAATATTTGACTGGCTAGCATTTGCGAAAGCTTGTAGAATCTTGGTCCGCAGAGTATTTTTATTAACGTCACTGACCATGTTGGCACCTGCTTCGACCGCTGGAATAAATGCCGAAGGATCCACTGATGACACACATATCTGCCAAAATATCAACCTCATCTTTTGAGTAAACAGCAAAATTTGATGAATACATGAATACTCAAATTTCTTATTAATTTGACATATTACGAAGTTTGCTTTCTTCATTTAGTTAGATGGAGTGAGTTAGTTGTCATCCGTAGATGCTTACTTAATTACGCATTATGCATTATACGAACAAAAACACACCCAAGAACAATCATCTAATTACTTTCAAAATCTAATATTTTGGTCGCTCGAACAAGCAATGATGATTCTGCACTGCAGAAGAAAGGAGAAAAATACTAAGAAGCAGGACTTGTGCTGGCTGTTTAATTAATGAATTAATTACCGGAAGAGATGTCAAATCCAGAGCAAGCTTTACCAACTCGGGGTCACAAGCTATATCAACATGCGTAGCACCTCCCTGGAAATTAATATATATATACGTACTGATCAGGAATGTCATTAAATAAACAATAAAGACATTAATGATCTTAATCACACTTGGAGATCAGAAGAAGAAAGTAGACCTAATGAATTAAGATGAAAGAAACTAATCAAATGCAAACCTTAAGGAACACTGCACCCCACGAAAATTAGTCATTTTATACTCTTTAATCAAATGGGTTTCTTCTATGTCCATTTAATGCTCGATTTCTTACTCCATTAGTAACCAACCTTCTCTGCAGCTATCACCACGGAAGCAACCTTCTCTCCGTCGAAGTTTTGGAGTCCAGAGATGATCTGCAACGACCGCCAGGAAATGATTAAAAAGGACTCTCGGGCATTTCAACGAATACTCGATGGGCAGAGAGGTTATATATTTATACGATAGGGGAAGAAGACGCAGAGCAAATAAATAACGGAGAAATTAACCTTTAGGGCCTTCCTCTCGCGGAAGGCTCTCAGGACGGACTCCTTGGTGGTGGTCGCAACGGAGGCTCTCGTGGCGAGGGAAGGCCGAATGTTCACCATTGCGCCGCGGCGGCCACCACCAGTCGTACTGGCCTGCCGGAGATGGTAGAGGGAGTCGGCGCTGGTGCGAAGGAGGAGAAGATGAGAGGCATTTTGTTGAATCGGAAGGACTCCGCCGAGCGCTGCTGCTCCTCCAAGTGTCATTATTATCACCGCCGTCGCTGCTCGCTGCTGAAGGTGATGAGATGCGCTTAAAGGGGAACGCAGATAAGATTCTAATTTCAATCATGCCATTATATTTATATCACAAAAATATCCTGTAAACGACTGCCACCGTATTGGTAAATGGCAAGATAATTCTCATGACACTAAGTAAAAATGATAAATTGTAAACCCTGAAAATTCTATTGAAATAAGTAAAATTTAAGAAATAGTAAGTTGGAGAAATAGTTGAAAAAAATATGAAAGAAAAATAAAATTAAATTAAGAAGGAGTTCAGGTGGAAGAGATATTTTCTTGAGATCCTTTAAAAAAATATCAATTCATATCACTCATTTCATGTTCTACTATTAATAGTGTTGATATTAATATTTTTTGAATTTAGTGTTGATTTTAATATTGTTTTAAGAATTGGTAGATAAATCTAGATGTGGATGGACTCATAATAATATAGTAGTAATAGTAATGGTAAGAGAGTAATAAATAAAAATACAATATATTTTGGTGATTAGTTGATCACTTGACTATGGTAAATAGATAGATTTATATAAATTATATCAACTTAGAATTCGATCACAGAAAATTTAATGCTTGGTTGATTTTGTAGTTAGAGGAAATTGGCTGGGCAATCTGGTCGTTTTCAAATTAAATAAAATAAAAAAAGAAATAAAAGGCCCCAGACTGATTTGGTAAAAAAGAAGGGGTCTACGTTCCATTATGCACGACTCGCTCCGTGCACAAGTGTTCAGAAGAAAGGGCGAGGGGTTTTGGTCGGAAGCCCTAGCTCCAAAATTCATCATCCCTCATTGCTGTCTTCGGAAAACGACGATGATAACTCCTAGGGTGGGTTGTCTGGCGAAGGGAGAAGATGCATCGCAGTAGGGGAGAAATGAAGTGGGGCGTAAACGAAGAGGAAGAAAGTTGACAGGGTCACACGAAGGAGAATTAGTGGAAATTCCATTAGGTTGGTGCTCTATCCTCTCTTCATTAAGTTACAGTTGCAAGGGGTTAGGATGGGAAACTAGAGACCAACCAAATAAATTTTCCAATCTTATTTTGCCCTGATTCAACTAAAAGGTACAGTGTCCTGCATTTTCCCTGGTTTCCTTGATCGTTGTCAATGTTTTGCTTGGTTGATGATACTACTATGCATAGATATGGCTGCTAACAATTTTCTGCTGAAAAATCGAGTTGTGGGAATGAAAATTTATGTTAGCACGTCCAAATAGAAGCACTGCTATAATTCAAATTGCCTCCTCCTACTCATAAATATTTGATTAAGTAGTAAAAATTGTCTCCGGTGAATGTGGATTAGTGGTAGGAACATGGGCTCCTGAACTGGGAAGTAAAAGCTTAAAGATGGTTGTGAATCTTGTGACTTAGATGCATTGTATTCTTATTCCCTGCACTTGAATTCTGCTAGTATTGTGTTCAAAACATTTTATACTATGCCTTGTTGAATTGGCATAGCAGCTGCATACTGCTCTATGCAAATATAGAGACTTTAGTAAACTGTCCAATTATGGTGTGGTCACATGACTAACATAATTCAGTTATTAGTGGTTGATTTCAATTCGTATGGATTTTTAGCACACGTTATATTTTTAGCTAAGAAGATGATGATTTAGGCAATTAGGAAGTAATAAACATGAGGATATGACATCAAAAATAGGTTGACTGCTGTCCAGTAATAATTAGAACTTCTATTTATTCCAATACCTTTATGATGCCTATACTTTCGCTGTTGTTTGGACACATGAAGCATGTTGTTATGAGCAGTTAAAAGGTTGAGTTGTGGCAACGAATAAGTACTTTCCGCCCAACTTCTCATCAATGGTGGTAGTCCGGAAAGAGCTTTGTGAAACTGCTTAATACTTGCTAAATGCGAACTGCATGTTAATATGATAGTTGTGGAGTTACTAATAAAGGGTTAATGAAATTGTTGGCAAAATGTTAGTCCAATGACTACTGAGTTTATTGAATAAAAGTTGTATAGGTTAACTTGGAGTTTAGAATCAATGTTAGTGAGGGGGTGAAGAACAAAATTTATAATTAGATCAATAATAAAGCTGGGTTGTCCAACTACATGTGATTTTACTTGTTTTGGATTTGCCTTGCCATTCCTGCCATTCGAATATTGGTAGACAGAATGGAAAATTATGTTTTATAAAGTATGATAATGTCTGGATTAATTATGATAAGTCACAGAATAGTTAGCCCTGCAAAATTGAAAAAAGGATATGTGGAGAGAAGGAATGCAGTTGTATTAGAGATAATATCGCTCAAACTGATGATTTGGGCTAGAAGCTTAGGCTAATGGGGGTGAGTTGATAGTGATGCTAGTACAAGTGCTAAAAAAAAATTAAAAATAAACTATGCGGCTAAATAGTAGTTGAAATTTAGTATCTTCGATCTAAGAAAAGTCTTAAAACAGAAAGTTAGGGGTTTAGAAATAGAAAAGAGTATAATTAGGAAATGATGATAGTGGACAACGGTGAATCCGATTAGAGATGATAGAGTTGAAAATAATTTAATAGATTGATTTTTTGGATTTCTTCACTTTCCTTTCCTTTACGAGGGCTTAGAACAATATTAAATTGTTTGGTTGCCTTGCTGTATGCTTGAATTGGATTGTATAAAGGAAGGATAAAATATTGTTGGGTGAATTCTTCGGCTGCAAAGATGGAAAATAATGGAGAACGGAAAGATTCTGAAGTAGAAGGTGGAAGAGTGGATCGGTAGAAATGGGTGAGTTAGATTGAGATTAATAATTATTTTCATTCTTGCAAAATTTAATATCTATTGGTTCAAATGCTTGCTGCATGGAGTGAGCTTAAAGTGACTTTTATTGTGAAAAATAAATGGTTATCACGAATTTTGCAGAGAGAGAGGGAGATTAAATAATTGATTTAAATGAATTTTGTTTTAATTTTTCTTTGAATTGCCTTCTTCGATCATTGATATGAACTGTTATAATTTTGTCTTTTCCTCCATGTTTATTTCTTATTCTTGTTCACTCTACCAAATTAAACATTAGGAAAAGGGGAGGGGATTAAATGTTAAATTACATAAACATCATTGAAAACAAGCATTTCATGAATTTTAGGCAACCCATTCTGCATCGACGGTGATTAACACGATCTGACAGTGATATTACTTTATTGGAGAATTTAAGTAATTCAGGTGAGTTGTTAAGATTTCAATTACGGCCTGCTACAATTGGAGCCCCGTGTGGGCGGTTGTGAAAATTATGATATATTGTCCAGTTGTGTGTTTTTCTTGCTTATTTTTATAAAAAAATATTTGATTTACTGACTGATTATGAACTATAAATATATTGTGCATATTGTATTTGTCACACACGATATATATATGTGTATGTGTTAGACACATAAGAGAACATGAATACTGGACTTATCACTAGATGACAGATAAACTAGTTAGGTGACATCGGATATACGACACCATAGACTAGTTTAAAATACCTAGAGCATAGACCTAAACTTTCTAGGGACATGAACTACTAGGAATCATATAGGTCTATGTAACATAGTACCACTCTCATGAATGGTGGGTACCATTTGCGTTAGTCTAATGATGGGTAACGGAGGCATCACCCGACCCATCCTTTAGCGTTCGGTGAGTACCAACAAGGGGTTCTCGCCAAAGGTTGAGATATCCCCATGGCATGTATCCGAAACTAAAGAGCTGGGAGCCGGGGAGCTCACTTCAACCGTTATGCCTAAGGATTAAGGTGTCTGTTGATGCTGACATACCTCAACTAAGTCCTACAGGCTTGGTGGTAGTCCAGACAGCCAGAGTTGATACACGTGTTGGATCCGGCAGGTCAGGTCGTGAGTATATGTTAGCAGGTGACCTTACCATAGAGCAGAAATGTAGCACTATATGGTTTTCTCATATCGTAGAGTCTATGGGAGATATATGATACGATAGTCTCGGGGCGCGGTCTGGCTATACGGCTGGCGAGACTAGAAGGAGAAGGTACCATGGTTACCCGCCTTCTTTGCCAACGTCAGTGTGACGGGCTTAGGGAGAGACCTAGTTGGACACTGATGGGTCTGAGGGAATTACCTGACGAGGGTTTATCCCGGCATATGATGGCAGCCCGTAGTTAGAATTGAAGTTAAACTTAAATTAGACACGAGACACCATTTGACAATCGGACACATTTTTCATATTCCATCTTTGTTATTTTATGTATGAAATATTAACTATTATGATGTGATGTTGCTTACACCTCTGGACATTAATATTGCTTTAGCCTGTACTTTTGTCGAGATATTCTCCTTTTGTAGCCGCTGAGTCGCAAGACTCAGCGCATGCAAATTTTTCCCCACGTGCAAGTAACAGGTCTCGGGATAGGGAGATAGAGAGGCTTTGGAAATGATGGGAGTCACATCGAGGAACTACAAGAGTTAATATTGCTTAAATAGAGTTGGACTGTGTTAGCTAAAAATATGTAATTGATATCAAGTCCTTGTAACTAACCTGTTTAATAAAATATTACATTGTAGACAAACTTGTTATAATAAATGTGAAAAAGTTAGAGTTATTTTTATAAGCCTTGTATGAGTTTTCATAGCTCTTATGGTAGTTGTCACGTCCAACAAAGGATCGGGTCGTGACATAAATTATTTTTCAAAAGTCTAACATTAGTGTTATACCCTCAAACCTGGACAGACGCCATGCCTCTCCCTCAACAACTATTATCTTCAATATTATTTATGGCCTTAATGCATAGAAATAAGTCATCAAGGGATTTTAATAATTGTTAGAGAGAGAGTATTCTTGTAATTAGAGGAGATCGAAGTTCAAGTCTGAGAACTCCTAGATTTGAGGGTTTTATTGGTGCTCGATAAAAGCAATCTTTTCCCTCATTTATTGTTGTTCGAATGTTCCTCTTGTTATGCTCCAACAGGCTGGTATCGTTCTTACATCTCTAAATGCACGTCCGAAACTTCATGCAATAAAAGTTTCAGGCGTGACAATTGGTATCAGATCCTCGTTCTCTGAACATCGCAACGAACAACAATCTGTCCCTCTGATTCTCTCAATGAAGATTACATCTGGTGATCTCCTCCTTCCATTATCAACATGGTTACGAAGCAGGAACTGGAATGGTTGGACAAAGGTAAGTTCGATGGAAGAATTAATTCGATCTTCCCAAAATGCAGAGAATGCCAACTTTAAATCATTACAAATGCGGATGGAAGAGATGCATGCAACAATCACAGGGATCTTTGTCGAATTCAAGACACTTCAAATCTCGAACGAACATGCATCAGAGATAGGAGAACAAAGTTCTCTCCCGCCCAAGGATATATCTGGAGAAATAGAAACTAAGGAGGAACGAGAAGTGATTTGGTTGGCATTCCGTCGATATGAAGGACCTCGCCAAGCTACCAGGACAAACATATGCATACCAGATCCTCTCACGTTCTTTAGCAATCGGGATGCAAAAATTCTGAAAAATTTCATATGGGATATGGAGTCGTTTTTCAAAGCTATCATAATAGATGATGAGGACAAAATCTCAACCGTTGCTGCTTTTCTCATCGGTGATGAAAAAAAATGGTGGAGAATGCGTTACGATCCCGGCCTTAGGGGCAAGGCGGCCATAATAGATAGTTGGGAGTTGATGAAGAAAGAATTGCAAAGGTAGTTCGTCCCTACAAATGCGGCTTGGCTCGCACAAGAGCATCTGCAGAAGCTACAGTAAACGAGGTTCATTCGAGAATATATTCAAGAATTCAACTGCACTATCTTGGATCTTAGAGATATATTGGAAGCAGATCAACTATTCGCTTTCTTTCGGGGTTTACAACCATGGGCCCAAAACGAACTACTATGAAAAGGAGTGAAGGATCTACAGGAAGCAATCACTGCCAAAGGATTGCTCGACTGGACAAATGGTAATTTTTCCCCACACTTCGAAGCCAAGTCATCTTAGTCACGATACCCACAGCATAAAGCAAACAGGCAGCGACAACCCATTATGGGATAGGGAAAAAGGGGACATACCTCACCATCAATATTGAATGACCAGAATAGAGCAATCACCAATTCCAGCAGACCACGAAGAGAAACGTGTACCCACTGTGGAGGACCCCATCCACTACGACTCTATTCTCGATGAGAAGGATTAGCGACAATAGAAGGCAAGGAGGAACAAGCACCTCAACAAATAACAGAGACTGCCATTACTACCCAAGCAACCCCTCTACAAAGAATGAACACATTCCGCAAGGAGTAAAGTTCCCATCTGATGTATAATGCCTTGTGGATTAATGGAAAGCTATGCTCTACCATGGTGGATATAGGGGCGACCCATAACTTCATATGCAAAGGGTTGGGTCGCCAGTTGGGCTTGTGGGTGGAGAAGAGTAACTTTAGAATAAAAACTGTCAATGCTCCAACTTTAGGCGTTATTGGGATAATCCAACAAGCTCCAACGACAATTGGCCATTGGAAGGGAAGGATGGACTTCACCATCATTCCCATCGACGACTTCAAACTTATATTGGGTACCGACTTTCTCATCAAATCGTAGACAATTGTGGCACCCTATCTCGGTGGGTTACTAATGATGAACGAAAACAAACCTAGGTTCGAGAAGGCTATTAAGGTAGAGGTGGCAGAACCGAAGGAGAATACACCAAGGAAGGATGGACTTCTTTCGGCTTTACAATTAGTCAAAGGACTTCGCCACAAGGAAGACACCTTCGTCGCCACTATTAAAGAAATTACGATACTCAACATTGACGAAAATAGAGTCCTAGCAGAAATAGAAAAACTGGTGCAAGAATTCACTGACTGAATGCCAGCAGAACTACGTCGGACACTACCTCCCCGAAGACCAATGGATCATCAAATAGAACTCGTCCCTGGCGCTCACTCTCCTGCACAGGCACCCTATAGAATGACACATTTAGAATTAATTGAGTTGAAGAAGCAATTTCATGAATTAATATAGGCTGGACTGATTCGCTCCTTAAAAGCACCCTACGGAGCCCCTGTCTTGTTCCAGCGGAAGAAGGACGGAAGTTTATGAATGTGTGTAGACTATCGAATGCTCAACAAAGTAACCATAAAGAATCGTTACCCGATTCCTTTAATTGCATATCTCTTCGATCGGCTGACTCATGCAAAGGTATTCACCAAACTCGATTTAAGATCGGGATATTAGCAAGTGATAATCGCCGAAGGAGATGAGGCGAAAACAACTTATGTAACCAAGTACGAATCCTTTGAGTTCCTAGTAATGCCATTCAGATTAACAAATGCACCTGCCACCTTTTGTAATTTAATGAACGAAGTCTTCTGCGAATTTTTGGACAAATTCATGGTAGTATGCCTAGACGATATTGTCGTTTATTCAAAAATAAAGGAAGAACATGTCACCCACCTTTGACAAGTATTCCAAAAACTACGAGAACACCAACTCTTTATTTGCAGAGATAAATGTGAGTTTGGATAATCCGAGATTCTGTTTCTCAGACATTGGTTTGGGGGCGGATACGTGCGAATGGAAGAATGGAAGGTGGAAGCCATCCGCAGTTGGTCGATTCCAACCAGACAACCAAAACTTCTCTCCTTACCGGGTCTTACAAATTATTACCGTCGGTTTATATGGAGCTACTCCACCATCACCTCTCCCCTGATGAACCTTGTCACGCCCCATACCGTCCCATAGAGCACGTGGCAGACTGCAGTAAATTCTGCACATAGCTCCGCTTAACCTCCAGAACTATATAGGAACCCACCAAGCGTACCTGATATATATATCCTCTCTATTTATAGAAGGGGAGAACTTAAATAACAGATTAATATAATTCTAAAATCATGCATTTTCAAAATCATATTTCTTATACAAGAAAACACTTATATATAAATAATTTACAGTTAAAATCGGGCACATGCCCAATGATATACAAAATACCTATCCAGTGAATCTTTCTGTAAACAAAATAAAAGTAGAACTATCCTATTTTTCAAAAATTAGGAGGCTGACTACACGTCTCGATATCTATCAATCTCTCTCCTGCTGTAGTACTAAAAAATAAAAACGAGTCCCCTTATGGGGTGAGTAATGATGTACCTAGTGAGTTAGATAGAAAATAATGAAAAATTGAAAATATAAAATAACAGTCTCAAGAATAGCATAATCTAACTATTTGTGTGCAATAGCCAAGCAAAAAGATCAATCAATGAAACATATGAGACTATTTCTGGGGCTGGCTTAATCAAATACAGTTGTTGTCAACAACTATCACCTCAGGGGGAGGAATCAAGTATCATAAGGTACGCAGATCAAAGTAGAAGTGCAAGAATGTAGAACCAAAGCCCCCTTTCCCCTTGGGTTGCGCACTGGAGCTACCTGGTATCCATAGCTAGTTCAGCATAAAATCAGTCAAGAGTACCCTAATCTCCCATCATGATCTTGAGCACTATCATCCCATACCCCTCTTCATAGATGGCCAATGGGAGTGCTAATAATAAAATCTCCTATCACTACGGTGAAAGTGCTTATAGCACTATCCAGTAATGTGTCGTCCTGGCCATATGCATTTTAATGGTGAAGTATCATCACGAATAATCAAACAGATGCATATGCTAGATTCAGAGTCAACAAAAGTATAATATCATGCTTAGGAACAATAATACTGAAAAGCTTATATCAACAAGAACGAATATATTCACAACTCATTGATAATCATAATCAAGAATTTTATTAACTAGCAGGAGAATCAAAGGATATCAAATATAAATAATCAAGGGGATATAGTTCTCATTAAGAATTATCCCGTCTATTCTACCCCAGAGAATAAATACTCACTTGATCTAATCGTTGTAAGCACGTTCTAATTCATATCGTGATCCTTAGTATTCTCGTGCTTACTTATCGAATTTCTTGTGAATATTTTAATAAATTTTAATTCTCAATCCGGTAATAATTTTGTAAATATATCTTCACCAACACTCTTAGAATGATCTATACATTTACCCTAATTTTTATCTCAAGTTCACCAGAAAGTTTGCTGGAGACCCACTCGAGACTCGCTGGAAAGTTCACTAGAACCCTCGTTGGTCAGCACCGATATTGGTACCAATCAAAAGCTCTCTTAATGAGGATTTCAAAATTCATATTTTTCCTAATTTTTATAGCTCATACGCAATCAATTTCACCGATTAAATCAACTTAGGCGAAATCTCTAACTTAGGGTTTTTAACTCGTCGGCAGCCAACCGGTGGCCAATAGCCCCCATCCCAGGTACCAATGGATAGTTGTCATTGAGAAAAAGCCACATATACCAAGTTTATAAAATTTCATGGTCGAAATGGTCGGTAATCACTGGAGAGCTCCGACAATGGAACTTCCATCGCCGTCAGTTTTCTACTCTTTTCTTCCTCAAATCTCCAGCAAAAATTAAAAATAATGGTTCTAATGTGTTCTCCTAGCTCACCTGAAGTTGTGTTTAAAATCTTGTTGAATTTACTTACTATTTTTAGTTGAATTATTTTTAACTGTACTAAGGCCTATATAAACATGTAAGAGCTTAACTTCTAAATATGAAATAAATATTTTATCATTATCTACTTTCTTACATGGTATCAGAGCTAGGTTCTCCTAATAGATCGCATCTAGCAATGACATCCAGTTCTTCCTCGTCTAGTTTTGCCATGAACCCGCTATTTGGTCATCAAGTCACAGAGAAGCTCTCTAAGAACAACTATTTGTTGTGGAAGGTGCAAATTCTCCCAGCTATACGGGGTGCGTGCTTGGAAGGATACCTCACCGGCGAAACTCGAGCTCCTGCCGCCGAGATCAATATCAAGGAAGGTGACAAAACAATGAAGGAGCCAAATCTAGCTTATGCTGATTGACTTGCCTTAGATCAATAGGTCCTAGGGTATCTGCTGGCCTCTCTATCCAGAGAGATTCTCACACAAGTCGTCACTGCAAGAAATGCAGTGCAAGCTTGGAAGGCAATTGAGGATATATTTTCCTCTCAGACTTGAGCGCGTGCTGTGAACAAGCAGATTGCTCTGGCAACAACCCAAAAGGGTAACATGAGTGTTGCCGAATATATGGAAAAGATGAAGGCGCTAGGAGATGAGATGGCATCTGCTGGCAAGCCCTTGGAGGATGAAGAGATGGTTTCGTACATCCTCGCTGGTCTCGACATCAAGTTTAACCCACTTGTCTCTGCCCTTGTTGCAAGGGTAGAGCCGATCACAGTTACTGACCTCTATGCACAACTTCTGAGCTTCGAGACACGAATGAAACTACTCCAAGGAGGCCATCAATCTTCGTCCGTAAACTCAGCAAATCGTAGTGGGCGAGGTGGCTTCAATCGTGGAAGAGGAGATAGTTGTGGTCGTGGCAATGATCGTGGCAATGGTCGTGGCCGTGGCAATATCAACATCAACACCACAAGGCTGAGCAACTCCAACAACCGCAACAACACCAACAACACCAACAACAACCGTCCTATTTGTCAACTTTGTCGTAAGAGCGGTCATATTGTTATTGATTGTTGGCAAAGATTTGATGAGAATTTTATTCCAGATGAAAAATATGTTGTTGCTGCCACAAAGTCCTATGGAGTGGACACCAATTGGTATACAGATACTGGCGCCACAAATCATATTACTGGAGAACTTGAAAAACTGATCGTCTGAGACAAGTACAATGGGAACGATCAGATTCACACGGCAAGCGGTGTAGGTATGCACATTAGTCATATTGGTCATACTATTGTTCATACCCCTAAACTCAATGCATCGCAGCGGGGAGATAACTCCTAAGGTAGGTTGTCTGGCGAAGGGAGAAGATGCATCGCAGCAGGGGAGAAATTAAGTGGGGCGTAAACGAAGAGGAAGAAAGTTGACAGTGTCACACGAAGGAGAATTAGTGGAAATTCCATTAGGTTGGTGCTCTATCCTCTCTTCATTAAGTTACAGTTGTAAGGGGTTAGGATGGGAAACTAGAGACCAACCAAATAAATTTTCCAATCTTATTTTGCCCTGATTCAACTAAAAGGTACAGTGTCCTGCATTTTCCCTGGTTTCCTTGATCGTTGTCAATGTTTTGCTTGGTTGATGATACTACTATGCATAGATATGGCTGCTAACAATTTTCTGCTGAAAAATCGAGTTGTGGGAATGAAAATTTATGTTAGCACGTCCAAATAGAAGCAATGCTATAATTCAAATTGCCTCCTCCTACTCATAAATATTTGATTAAGTAGTAAAAATTGTCTCCGGTGAATGTGGATTAGTGGTAGGAACATGGGCTCCTGAACTGGGAAGTAAAAGCTTAAAGATGGTTGTGAATCTTGTGACTTAGATGCATTGTATTCTTATTCCCTGCACTTGAATTCTGCTAGTATTGTGTTCAAAACATTTTATACTATGCCTTGTTGAATTGGCATAGCAGCTGCATACTGCTCTATGCAAATATAGAGACTTTAGTAAACTGTCCAATTATGGTGTGGTCACATGACTAACATAATTCAGTTATTAGTGGTTGATTTCAATTCGTATGGATTTTTAGCACACATTATATTTTTAGCTAAGAAGATGATGATTTAGGCAATTAGGAAGTAATAAACATGAGGATATGACATCAAAAATAGGTTGACTGCTGTCCAGTAATAATTAGAACTTCTATTTATTCCAATACCTTTATGATGCCTATACTTTCGCTGTTGTTTGGACACATGAAGCATGTTATTATGAGCAGTTAAAAGGTTGAGTTGTGGCAACGAATAAGTACTTTCCGCCCAACTTCTCATCAATGGTGGTAGTCCGGAAAGAGCTTTGTGAAACTGCTTAATACTTGCTAAATGCGAACTGCATGTTAATATGATAGTTGTGGAGTTACTAATAAAGGGTTAATGAAATTGTTGGCAAAATGTTAGTCCAATGACTACTGAGTTTATTGAATAAAAGTTGTATAGGTTAACTTGGAGTTTAGAATCAATGTTAGTGAGGGGGTGAAGAACAAAATTTATAATTAGATCAATAATAAAGCTGGGTTGTCCAACTACATGTGATTTTACTTGTTTTGGATTTGCCTTGCCATTCCTGCCATTCGAATATTGGTAGACAGAATGGAAAATTATGTTTTATAAAGTATGATAATGTCTGGATTAATTATGATAAGTCACAGAATAGTTAGCCCTGCAAAATTGAAAAAAGGATATGTGGAGAGAAGGAACGCAGTTGTATTAGAGATAATATCGCTCAAACTGATGATTTGGGCTAGAAGCTTAGGTTAATGGGGGTGAGTTGATAGTGATGCTAGTACAAGTGCTAAAAAAAAATTAAAAATAAACTATGCGGCTAAATAGTAGTTGAAATTTAGTATCTTCGATCTAAGAAAAGTCTTAAAACAGAAAGTTAGGGGTTTAGAAATAGAAAAGAGTATAATTAGGAAATGATGATAGTGGACAACGGTGAATCCGATTAGAGATGATAGAGTTGAAAATAATTTAATAGATTGATTTTTTGGATTTCTTCACTTTCCTTTCCTTTACGAGGGCTTAGAACAATATTAAATTGTTTGGTTGCCTTGCTGTATGCTTGAATTGGATTGTATAAAGGAAGGATAAAATATTGTTGGGTGAATTCTTCGGCTGCAAAGATGGAAAATAATGGAGAACGGAAAGATTCTGAAGTAGAAGGTGGAAGAGTGGATCGGTAGAAATGGGTGAGTCAGATTGAGATTAATAATTATTTTCATTCTTGCAAAATTTAATATATATTGGTTCAAATGCTTGCTGCATGGAGTGAGCTTAAAGTGACTTTTATTGAGAGAAAAAAAATGGTTATCACGAATTTTGCAGAGAGAGAGGGAGATTAAATAATTGATTTAAATGAATTTTGTTTTAATTTTTCCTTGAATTGCCTTCTTTGATCATTGATATGAACTGTTATAATTCTATCTTTTCCTCCCTGTTTATTTCTTATTCTTGTTCACTCTACCAAATTAAACATTAGGAAAAGGGGAGGGGATTAAATGATAAATTACATAAACATCATTGAAAACAAGCATTTCATGAATTTTAGGCCATCGACAGTGAATAACACGATCTGACAGTGAAATTACTTTATTGGAGAATTTAAGTAATTTAGGTGAGTTGTTAAGATTTCAATTATGGCCTGCTACAGTTGGAGCTCCGTGTGGGCGGTTGTGAAAATTATGATATATTGTCCAGTTGTGTATTTTTCTTACTTATTTCTACAAAAAAATATTTGATTTACTGAATGATTATGAACTATAAATATATTGTGCATATTGTATTTGTCACACACGATATATATATGTGTATGTGTTAGACACATAAGAGAACATGAATACTGGACTTATCACTAGATGACAGACAAACTAGTTAGGTGACATCGGATATACGATACCATAGACTAGTTTAAAACACCTAGAGCATAGACCTAAACTTTCTAGGGACATGAACTACTAGGAATCATATAGGTCTATGTAACATAGTACCACACTCATGAATGGTGGGTACCATTTGCGTTAGTCTAATGATGGGTAACGGAGGCATCACCCGACCCATCCTTTAGCGTTCGGGGAGTACCAACAAGGGGGTTCTCGCTAAAGGTTGAGATATCCTCATGGCATGTATCCGAAACTAAAGAGCTGGGAGCCGGGGAGCTCACTTCAACCGCTATGCCTAAGGACTAAGGTGTCTATTGATGCTGACATACCTCAACTAAGTCCTGCAGGCTTGGTGGTAGTCCAGACAGCCAGAGTTGATATACGTGTTGGATCCGGCAGGTCAGGTCGTGAGTATACGTTAGCAGGTGACCTTACCATAGAGCAGAAATGTAGCGCTATATGGTTTTCTCATATCGTAGGGTCTATGGGAGACGTATGATACGATAGTCTCGGGGCGCGGTCTGGTTATACGACTGGCGAGACTAGAAGGAGAAGGTACCATGGTCACCCGCCTTCTTCGCCAACGTCAGTATGATGGGCTTAGGGAGAGACCTAGTTGGACACTGATGGGTGTGATGGTATTACCTGACGAGGGTTTATCCCGACATATGATGGCAGCCCGTGGTTAAAATTGAAGTTAAACTTAAATTAGACACGAGACACCATTTGACAATCGGACACATCTTTCATATTCCATCTTTGTTATTTTATGTATGAAATATTAACTATTATGATGTGATGTTGCTTACACCTCTGGACATTAATATTGCTTTAGCCTGTACTTTTGTCGAGATATTCTCCGTTTGTAGCCACTGAGTCGCAAGACTCAGCGCATGCAAATTTTTCCCCACGCGCAGGTTACAGGTCTCGGGATAGGGAGATAGAGAGGCTTTGGAAATGATGGGAGTCACATCGAGGAACTACAAGAGTTAATATTGCTTAAATAGAGTTGGACTGTGTTAGCTAAAAATATGTAATTGATATCAAGTCCTTGTGACTAACCTGTTTAATAGAATATTACATTGTAGACAAACTTGTTATAATAAATGTAAAAAAGTTAGAGTTATTTTTATAAGCCTTGTATGAGTTTTCATAGCTCTTATGGTAGTTGTCATGTCCAACAAAGGATCGGGTCGTGATAAATTATTTTTCAAAAGTCTAGCATTAGTGTTATACCCTCAAATCTGGACAGACGCCATGCCTCTCCCTCAACAACTATTATCTTCAATATTATTTATGGCCTTAATGCATAGAAATAAGTCATCAAGGGATTTTAATAATTGTTAGAGAGAGAGTATTCTAGTAATTAGAGGAGATCGAAGTTCAAGTCTTAGAACTCCTAGATTTGAGGGTTTTAATAGTACTCGATAAAAGCAATCTTTTCCCTCATTTATTGTTGTTCGAATGTTCCTCTTGTTATGCTCCAACAGGCTGGTATCGTTCTTACATCTCTAAATGCACGTCCGAAACTTCATGCAATAAAAGTTTCAGGCGTGACAATTGGTATCAGATCCTCGTTCTCTGAACATCGCAACGAACAACAATCTGTCCCTCTGATTCTCTCAATGAAGATTACATCTGGTGATCTCCTCCTTCCATTATCAACATGGTTACGAAGCAGGAACTGGAATGGTTGGACAAAGGTAAGTTCGATGGAAGAATTAATTCGATCTTCCCAAAATGCAGAGAATGCCAACTTTAAATCATTACAAATGCGGATGGAAGAGATGCATGCAACAATCACAGGGATCTTTGTCGAATTCAAGACACTTCAAATCTCGAACGAACATGCATCAGAGATAGGAGAACAAAGTTCTCTCCCGCCCAAGGATATATCTGGAGAAATAGAAACTAAGGAGGAACGAGAAGTGATTTGGTTGGCATTCCGTCGATATGAAGGACCTCGCCAAGCTACCAGGACAAACATATGCATACCGGATTCTCTCACGTTCTTCGGCAACCGAGATGCAAAAATTCTGAAAAATTTCATATGGGATATGGAGTCGTTTTTCAAAGCTATCATAATAGATGATGAGGACAAAATCTCAACCGTTGCTGCTTTTCTCATCGGTGATGAAAAAAAATGGTGGAGAATGCGTTACGATCCCGGCCTCAGGGGCAAGGCGGCCATAATAGATTGTTGGGAGTTGATGAAGAAAGAACTGCAAAGGTAGTTCCTCCCTACAAATGCGGCTTGGCTCGCACAAGAGCATCTGCAGAAGCTACAGCAAATGAGGTCCATTCGAGAATATATTCAAGAATTCAACAGCACTATCTTGGATCTCAGAGATATATTGGAAGCAGATCAACTATTCGCTTTTTTTCGGGGTTTACAACCATGGGCCCGAAATGAACTACTATGAAAAGGAGTGAAGGATCTACAGGAAGCAATCATTGCCAAAGGATTGCTCGACTGGACAAATGGTAATTTTTCCCCACACTTCGAAGCCAAGTCATCTTAGTTACGATACCCACAGCATAAAGCAAACAGGCAACGACAACCCATGATGGCTGCATGCTCATCAACTATATTAGTGTATGCTTGCTCATCAACTATATTAGTGCCATGCACATTAGTGAATAAATCATCTGTGTGATCATCTTCATAACCAGAAGTGGTTGGATTTAACGAAGTTGGCACAAAGGTGTGAGATCTCAAACTGTAATCTAGCACTAGCATTTGAGTGTAGTTTAGAGAAAGGAAATACAGTTTCATCAAAGATAACATGCTTAGAGATGTAAACACGACCAGTTGAAATATCAAGGCATTTAAAACCTTTTTGTACATTACTGTACCTAAGAAACACACACTCCTTTGAGCGAAATTGTAATTTATGAGAGTTATAGGGATGAAGGTTAAGCCAACAAGCACACCCAAACACTCGCAATGAAGAATAATCATGTTTTGTATGAAATAATCTCTCTAAAGGAGTTGTATAGTGAATAACTTTACTAGGAGTACGATTAATCAAGTAGGTAGCAGCAAGGAATGCCTCATCCCAAAATTTAAGAGGCATGGAAGCATGAGCAAGAAGCGCAAGACCAATCTCAACTATGTGATGATGTTTTCTTTCTGCAGAACCGTTTGTTAGGGTGTATGGGGATAAGAAACATGATGTGATATGCCTATTTTCTGGAAGAATGAGTGTAATTTTTTGTATTCGTCACTCCAATCTATCTGCATGGTGATGATTTTCCTATCAAAGAGTCTTTCAACAAGACTTTGAAACTCAATAAATTTTTGAAACACTTCAGATTTAAACTTAAGAAGATAAATCCAAGTAAATTTGCTATAATCATCAATAAAACTAACATAGTATTTTCTACCCTCGACGGAATTTGGAGCAGGACCCCATACATCCGAAAAGACAAGTTCTAAAGGAAAATTTGACACGCTAGATGACTTTGAATAAGGTAACTGATGACTTTTGGCTCTTTGGCATGCATCACAAATACTCTCATTATTTTCTTCATTAAGATAAGGAAGATTATTAAGATTAATAATTTTTTTAACTATGGGAGATGATGGGTGTCCAAGACGACTATGCCACGTAGCAAGGGATGGTTTGATAGTTCCAAAAACTTCCTTCTTTATGGATGCAAACGGAAGAGGGTAGAGTCCATTCTGACATCTTCCTCTAAGCAGAACGTTCTTCGTGGTTTTGTCCTTTATCAAGAAAAATTTAGGATGAAATTTCAAAAATGCATGATTATCAGTAGCAAGACTAATGTGCATACCTAATGTGCATGATTATCAGTAGCAAGACTAATGTGCATGATTAACAGAAATAAGATTTTTCTTTGCTTTTGGAACATGAAGAACATTATTTAGATGAAGATTGTGTTTAAGGGTATGAACAACAGTATGACCAATATGACTAATGTGCATACCTACACCACTTGCCTTGTGAATCTGATCATTCCTATTGTACTTGTCTCAGATGATCAGTTTTTCAAGTTCTCCAGTAATATGATCAGTGGTGCCAGTATCTGTATACCAATTGGTGTCCACTCCATAGGACTTTATGGCAGCAGCAGCATATTTTTCATCTGGAATAAAATTCTCAACAAATCTATGCCAACAATCAATAACAGTATAACCGCTCTTACGACAAAGTTGACAAATAGGACGCTTGTTGTTGGTGTTGTTGCGGTTGTTGGAGTTACTCAGCCTTGTGGTGTTGATGTTGATATTGCCACAGCCACAACCATTGCCACGACCACGATTATCTCCTCTTCCACGATTGAAGCCACCTCGCCCACTACGATTTATTGAGTTTACGGACGAAGATTGATGGCCTCCTTGGAGTAGTTCCATTCGTGTCTCGAAGCTCAGAAGTTGTGCATAGAGGTCAGCAACTGTGATCGGCTCCACCCTTGCAACAAGGGCAGAGACAAGTGGGTTAAACTCGATGTCGAGACCAGCGAGAATGTACGAAACCATCTCTTCATCCTCCAAGGGCTTGCCAGGAGATGCCATCTCATCTCCTAGCGCCGTCATCTTTCCCATATATTCGGCAACACTCATGTTACCCTTTTGGGTTGTTGCCAGAGCAATCTGCTTGTTCACAGCATGCGCTCGAGTCTGAGAGGAAAACATATCCTCAATTGCTTTCCAATCTTGCACTGCATTTCTTGCAGTGACGACTTGTGTGAGAACCTCTCTAGATAGAGAGGCCAGCAGATACCCTAGGACATGTTGATCTAAGGCAAGCCAATCAGCATAAGCCAGATTTGGCTCCTTCATTATTTTGTCACCTTCCTTGATGTTGATCTCGGCGGTAGGAGCTCGAGTTTCACTGGTGAGGTATCCTTCCAAGCGCGCACCCCGTATAGCTGGGAGAATTTGCGTCTTCTACAACAAATAATTGTTCTTAGAGAGCTTCTCCGTGACTTGATGACCAAATAGCGGGTTTATGGCGAAACCAGATGAGGAAGAACTGGATGTCATTGCTAGATGCGATATATTAGGAGAACCTAGCTTTGATACTATGTAAGAAAGTAGATAATGATAAAATGTTTATTTCACATTTAGAAGTTAAGCTCTTACTGGTATATATAGGCCTTGGTACAACTAAAAATAGTAAGTAAATTACAGCCATAGATATACCGGGTCTTTTAGACCGAATTTTTCTTTTATTAGATTACACTGGAGTTGGTTAGAATGTTACTGGTAAGGAGAGGTTCGAAGTTGTCGCGAGAAACAGAGGAGGAGAGAGAAGGTCGCGGGTGGGAGATGGGGAGGAAGAATAAGGATAAGTTAAAATGAGTTTGTTAATGGGTCGGATTTCATCACTTAACCCCATATACCACTTATCCATTAACCCAATTCACCCATTGGTTTAATGAGATCATGATCTGGCCATCAGTTTTAAGTTATCGTCCGTCTATTTGGATCAATTCTTAATTCACCTATTAGACTAATCAAACGATGTCCAAATTATGATTCGTCTGTGCAGTTGGATTCCAAACTAAAAATTCTATCTGATGGTATAATTTTTACATCAAAGTCCTTCATATTATTTTTTAAATCTATGTAATTTTATAAATAAGTCATTCATATTATTTTTCACCCATAACCTTTCGAATAGTCATATATTACACAATTACCTATGATACAAAAAAAAAAATCTCACAGACCTTCTAAAGAAAGATTAGAAATGGACATGGACTGAGGAACACGAAGAAGCCTATCAAAAGCTCAAGAGAAAAATGATGGAGGAATCAGTCTTAGCACTCCTGATTTTGATAAACCCTTGGAGGTAATAACAAATGTCTCTGATAAAGCACTTGACAACATCCTTACCCAAGAAGGACATCCAGTTGCCTACGAGAGCAGAAAATTGAATGTGGCAGAGCATCGATACAGTGCTCACGAGAAGGAGATGCTAGCAGTCGTCCACTGTCTACGGACATGGTGCATCTACTTGTTGGGAAATCCCTTCATAGTACAAATAGATAATATTACCAATGCCTTCTTCCAATCGCAAAAGAAGCTCTTGGTGAAACAAGCTAGATGGCAAGAGCAACTCGCTGAATATAACTTCACATGGAAATATAAGGTAGGGAAGTAGAACCAAGCAGTGGATGTGTTGAGTCGATGGGTGCACACAATGGTTGTTCAAGCACACGGTGACCTGGCAACTCGCATCCGTGAGGCGGGAGAACACAACTCAAACTATCAGTGACTTCTCCAACTAATTAAAAGAGGGGAAACCTATCGGTACTAGAAGGATGCGAATAACAATATTCAAACCAGGGGAAGTCGAACTTATGACCCCCCCTGCTTTGCAGAATTAAGACGAGACTTGATATCTGAGTGCCATGATATGGCATGGGTAGGACATCCAGGGGCAGAACAAACGATGGCACTTCTCCATCATTCCTTCTTCTGACCAAGAATGAAAGACGATGTTGAAGCATTTGTTCACACCTTTGCTACCTGTTAGAGGGACAAAATCGAGAGGGCAAATACAACAGGACTCCTCCAACCCCTACCGACGCCATCTCGACACTGGAGTTCCATTTCTCTAGATTATGTGACATATTTTCCCAAGGTAAATGAAGTCTTTGCAGTTCTTGTAATGGTGGATCATTTTAGCAAATCTATAATTTTCATTCCCATGAGTGAACGAGTCACAGCAGAACAAACTGCAAGACTTTTCTTCCACCATGTCGTAAAGTATTTTAAATTACCAGAGGACATCGTAAGTGACAGGGACCCTCGATTTACCAGTAAATTCTGGACCTCACTTTTTTGATTATTTGGATCAAGGTTAAAATTCTCCACAGCCAACCATCCACAAATAGATGGTCAGACCGAAAGGATGAACATATTACTTAAGGAATATTTGCACCATTTTGTCACAACAAAGTAATATAACTGGGTAGAATTGTTGGATACTGCACAATTCTGCTACAACTTCCATCGATGTTCGGCCACGGAGAAGTCTCCCTTCGAAGTAGTATATGGGTATCCGCCTCTCGCACCTGTAGAATTGGCCCAAGCCTCCAATGACGAACAATGCCCTACTGCTAATAGATTTGTGCTAAATAAACAAGAACAGTTGGATGAAGTAAAAGAAAGTGTAGAAAAGGCAACAAGAAGGATGAAGAAACAAGTAGATCAACATCAGCGACTAAGGGAATTCAACATTGGAGACCAGGTACTCTTAAAATTAACACCATAGATATGGAGAAATATTCGAGGAACAACCGTCCACAAGGGATTAGATTCTAGATACGATGGTCCCTTTGAGGTGATCAAGCAAGTGGGTGCTATAGCGTACTAATTACAACTTCCTCCCAAACTTCGAATATATTCAACCTTCCATGTTAGATTCCTCAAATATTTTCATGTTGATGCTGACCTCGGATGCATCCAACAATCTTATACTCTACCTACTATCACTAAAGAGTCACCAAAACAAGTGGAAAAAATCCTCGGATAAAGGATATTTCAGCCGGAAGGCATTATAGAATTCTTTGTGCAATGGAAAGGTGAACTGGTCGAGGAGGCTATGTGAGATTTGTAATTTTGTATTAAGGGTAATTATGTAATAGAAAGAGATATTGAGGGGTTTTATGGAAAAATTAATAGGAAGGACTTATTTGTAAAATAATATGAATTTTTGAAGTATGGAATTTTGATATGAAAATTATACCATCAGATAGAATTTTTGATAAGGAATCCAACGGCGTAGACGGATTGCAATTTGGACATCATTTGATTGGTCAAATCGTTGAACCAAGGATTGATCCAAATGGACGGACGAGATCAAATCACTTAAGTGGTGGACGGTCCTGATTTAATCTGAACGAACCCATGGTTGAACCACAGTTTGGACCAACATGGGTTAAGTGAACCAACTATTAATTTATATTTATTTTAATTAAATTATTTTCTTCCCATCGTGGGAAGCTTCCTCTCCTCCTCTCCCTTCGCACGCGAGAAGTAGCGACGGGCGAACCTTCCTTCAAGTCGCCGGCGACAATTGGACCACCTACCGGCCGAATTTTTCGATGAGATCTCATAGACAACTTCAGGTGAGCTGGGAGAACACATTAGAACCATCGATTTTAAGTTTTGGTTGAGATTTGAGGAGGAAAAGAGGAGAGAAGTGGGTGCGGCGAAAGTTCATCCCCGGAGCTTGCTCCGGCGATTGCCGGCCATTCTGGCCATGGAACTTTGCAAACTTGGTACCTATGTCTTTTCCTTGACGAGAGCTACCCGTTGGTACCAGAGTTGGAGACTATTGGCCGTCGGATGGCCGCCGACGAGCTAAAAATCCTAACTTAAGGGTTTTGCCTAATTTGACTTAATCAGTAAAGTTGATCGTGTGTGAGCCATAAAAATTGGGGAAAATATGATTTTTAGAATCCTCATAAAGAGAGCTTTCGATTGGTACCAATATTGGTGCTGATCGAAGAATTTCACCGACGAGGGTTCCGGTGAACTTTCCGGCGAGTCTCCGGCGAACTTTCCGACGAACTTGAGCTAAAAATTAGGGTGATTCTAGAGATCATTCTAAGAGTATTGGTGAAGACGGATTTATAAAATTATTACCGTATTGAGAATTAAAATTCATTGAAATATTCACAGGAAATTCGATAAGTAAGCACGAGGATACGAACGATCGCAATACGAATTAGAACGTGCTTGTGACGATAGGATCAGGTGAGCGTTTATTCTCCAGGTAGAATAAACGTGATAGTTCACAATGTTTAATCCAGGAGAACTATATCTCTTTGATTAGCTATACTTGATATTCATTGACTCTCCTGCTAGTTAATTATCCTGATTATGATTATATATATGAGTTGTGAATAACCTTTGATATCCATGCTTCTTGATATAAGCTTTTCATTGCTATTGTTCATTGATTCATTATAAGCATAATACGATGCTTTTGTTTGATTATAAAGCTAGTATATGCACCTGTTTTTTCTGAAAAACTAGAGGTATGGTGAAAAGCATATCCTAGGAGATTTATTGATCTATATATGATTATGCTTCATCTTTTGGGTGCGTATGACTAGGATGACCATAAACTGGTGTGCTTGGAGCACAGTCACTACAGTGATATTTGGTTCGCACTCCCATGGGCCGCCTAGATAGAGGGGCGTGGGGCTAAAGTGTCGGGCAGTCGAGATGGGAGGTTAGATGACTCCTGGCTGTGGATATTCACTGGACTAGCTATGGTAAACCAGGTAGTGAGGTCCGGTGGGCAACCCAGGGGGAAAGGGAGCTTTGTTTATGCATTCTTATGATTTCATTTTGATTTGGGTACCCTACGATTCTTGATACCTCCCCTTGAGGTGACAGTTGATAGCGACAACTATTATTAACTATGCTAGCCCTAGATATATATTCTTGTATGATCCATGATTACTCTTTTTGATTGGCTATTATACCCGAATAACCAGGTTATTCTGTTTATGAGACTGTTATTATATGTTCTCGGTTTTACATTATTTTCTATCTAACTCACTGGGTACAAGCGTACTCACCCCAAAGGGGAATTTATTTTTTTTCAGGATCACAGCAGGAGAGGGATGGATAGAGTTAGAGGCGATTAGCCAGACTCCTGACGTTTGAAAGGTAGGACAGTTCTACCTTTGTTTTGTATACAGAAAGATCCACTGGATATATATTTTGTATGTTATCGTGCATGTACCCTATTTTGGTTGTAAAATATTTGTATATAAGTGATTTCTCGTATAAGAAATCTGATTTTTGCATATGCATGGTTTTAGAGTTATATTACTCTATTATCCAGGTTCTCTCCTTCCATAAATATAGGGAATATATATCTGGTACGCTTAGTGGATTCTCATATAATTTTGGAGGCTTAGCAGAGCTGTATGTGGAGTTCACTGCGGTCTGCCATGTGCCCTAGGGAAAGATATGGGGCGTGACAGGCTAGCTGGGAAAGAGAGTCTTTTATACAGCATTCCAAGAAACTCATCCAAGAATATCTATGGAAGGAGTCGATGAGGACATCAACGACTTTCGATGGGGGTGGATTATTACACCCTCAAACCTGAACGGACGCCACCCTCGATGAAGAGTCACGCATCTCCCTCAACAGTTGTTATCTTCATATTATTTATAGTCTTAATGCATAGGAATAAGTCATCAAGGAATTTTAATAATTGTTAGAGAGAGAGTATTCTTGTAATCGAGAAGGTCGAAGATTAAGGCTAAGAACTCCTAGATCTGAGGGTTTTACTAGTACTCAATAAAAGCAATCATTTTCCTCATTTATTGTTGTTCGAATGTTCCTCTTGTTATGCTCCAACATGCTAGTATCATTCATACGTCGCATGTCCGGAACTTCATGCAAGAAAAGTTTCAGGTGTGACAACTAAGCTACTTTCTTTTAATATATATAAGTCTCTCTCATTCTCTTGATAAAAAATAATATAAAATTAAAAATTCATAATAGACATATATAATAAAATAAACTTTTTAATTTACTATAATAAATATAATTTATTATCTAAAAGTTATCTATATATAATTATATTATTATTATTGTAAGAAACTCTAATGAAAGAGACATATACTTTATGTACAATTGACTTAATTCAATTAAATCGATTCATCTAAAATTTTAAATTAAAAAATAATTTAATCATTGGTATATTTCAAATTTAATTTTATAAAAAATACTTAAAATAACATAATATATATAAATATCTATATTCAAAATTATAAATCTCCTATCTTTTAAAAAAAAATTATCCCTATTAAATCATTATCAATAATAAAAAATTAGGATAATTTTTCTTTATAAAATTTCAGCTCTTTTTTTCAACTTTTTTTAATACTTAATCATCCATATATTCTTATTCCTTATATTTTATTCTTTCAATCTCTATTTATTAGTAGTCTATGATATTTTAATCATCCATATATCCTTATTTATATAACTTTTTAATCTCATACAAGTTAGTCCATAATCTCTTATTTTGAACTTAATACTTTTCAATTCATTATCTATGTTTCATAGAGCTTGAATTTTTTTATAAAGTGTCACTTGCAATAAAAGTCACATGTACTTTACTATATTAATAAATCTAGCTGAACTCTTAAATATTTCAATCATCATAATTAAAGAAATATTATAACTAAAATTATTAACATAATAATTGATATTTTTCTATCTACTATACGTCTTTGTACTGAATTATTAAATCATATTTTTTTATTAATTTTAACCAATTTATCCTAAGTTCTTTTTAGCTAAAATCTAAAACTCTGTGATATATAAAAATATAAAATCTAAATTATCATGACTTATTTTGAGCTAAGTTATATTTCAGACTCTGTGACATGTAAAAATAAAAAATCCAACTTTATATAAATAATATTGTCATATTTTCTAAGCAATACAATCGCTTTTAATTCATGCTTCGTTGACCATAAGCGTAAATAATCATTTAAAATTTTAATGTATAAAACCTAATTAGTCCAACCACATAATAATATCGACATCATTATTACTAATATTACCGAAAAGAAAAATATGTGTGTTAATCTAAAATAGAAATATATATATGCATATAACCTTCAGTAACTTGTTAATTGCTATTAATCCACCACTTCGTTTTTTTTTTCCTTCTTTCTTCTTCTTCTCCGCCGCCCCTTTCTCGAGCTCCCTTCCCATCTCTTCCTCCCTTCCGCCAGCACCTCCTTCCACGAAGCAATCTCTCCCTCTTTTCCATTCCTCCATCTTCATCCTGCGTTCGCCAACCACAGCAGTGGCAATAAACTCTTGTTCTCCCCAAATCAAGCCCTACACAATTCCTCTCCCGAGACCCTCCTACGCAACGACGGGCAAGCCGCTGAACCCGCATACGTCGCTTCCCTTTGCCACATTTGGCCAGCAAGGGGTCCAGTTTCCATCGTCCCATTCCCTCGACTCACCACACGATCGCGGCTTCCTTCTGATCTTCTCGCGATCAATGGTGCAGCTCGGGGTCGGGCATCTCTGTAATCGCCGGGGCAATCGAGGTGGCCGGATCCCTTTAGGACGGAGGTTAGGAAGGCACCGCGTTAGTGCACCGATTGCCACATTTTGTTCACCCATAGGTGAGGCCTCCCCACACGGATCGATTTCAATCGCCTTTCTCAGTAACTGAAGGTCTACCGCCGGTTGCAACCACCACATTGTTGGAACGGGAGCCGGATTTGGGAACTCCCTGCATCAGAGATCGCATTGGACGGAGAATTGGGAGCGGTTCGAGGTAACCTTCCGTTTCCCCATCTGAATTCCTCTTCTGCGTATGAATGCCTGTTCGAATTTGGGCCGGAATTTGGTGCCGGGTTCTCTGCCGCTGGCATCCCGGATTGAAGCATCAAACTGCGATTCTTTTCTATTGTGCGCATGCTGAAATTGACTTCATGATTTCCTTCGGATTTGCCTGAATTAAGTTAAATAATTGCATGGTGTGTGGAATACATTATGGGTATTGATTTTTATCGCTTGTTACGGGTAATGTGATTTAGTGCTGATGCATGCAAAAGTCTCAAGTCCAGTGTTGAATTCGATCATAACCCAATTGGTTAACCTACCTAACAACTAGAGTTTGACTTGGATGTGAGTGAATTGATTGTAGAGATCCGTCCGGTCCTAAAAAAGCAGTAAGGAACTGTTAATACTTGTGGTTAGGATGTCTAGTTTAATGCATTATCTCATTTTAAGGTATTCATAAATTAGTTCCAACAAATGTCTCTTTGGGTGAGAATGAGGATGGACGTAGGAGAGATATCCGCACCTTTTGAACCTTCATCTATTTTCCATGTAACATTATTCCATGATTTGTTATCTTTGTTATATTGAAATATTAGTCCAATAGTATGATTATGTTACAGAATCAAAATTTCAATGTGGAACTATATTATGTGCCATATTCTACCCCACTTAAGAATTGGTGTCCTGGTCAAAGTTATGTGCCCAATTTAACTCACATCTTGGAACCCAACCATTTTGACGGTATAGGAAGCCTAAACTAGTGATGTGTACCATATTTAGAGAGAGTCTTTTTCTACACAGTTCCTCTTAAGCTTAGGACTAGCTCATATAGGCTTATGAGAAAATTTTCCTATCAATGCCATAGGCCTAGAAGCACTTGTCCACTTGACTTAAAGCCAAGTAAATTAAGGGCGCATCCATCAAAAATTTGTAAGATCAGAATGCCTGCCAATTGTTCCCAAGTTTTGACACCTTTAGGAAGAGGCAACACAACCATTCAGGACTTTAAATGCTGTAATATAGAAAGATTGGTCCTAATTTTATTTATTCTACTAAACCATGCCATTAAGGATGGTTCAGGCATCCTGAGTTGCTACAGTATTCTGAGCATATCAGTCAGTACCTTCTTGAGAACAGTGAGGATGCAGGGCAAATGAGTTAATGCTGTGTTGGGAGAATAAACTATTTTGTATGTGGAGAAATAGTCCATTTAGGAGAAAGAACAAGTCATTGAAGGGTACTTTGGGAAGGAAATATCAGATTTAATCCAATGTACAACACCCCTGCTGCAGCCAATTGAGCTCATGGTCTTCTACACTTCTTGAAAGAGGTGTGTGTCACTACCTTTCTCATAATAGACATTATAGGTACCTCAACTTCTCATGTGCTAACCAACAGAATAATTCAGAGAAAATACCATGCGGAATTGCTGCAAAAATCCATGAAATCTTTGCTGGTTCACAATCCAAACAGTGGGAATTTCTACAACCTTAGCCTACAAGTTGCAAACACTTTTTTTTTCTTAGTACTGTTTGGTTTTCATTGTCATTTATGTTGCAAGGGATAAATACCCTACCTTCCTCCTAAATTGAATAGGAATGTTAACTTCACAAAAATTTGGAATTTGAATGGGACTTAATAGAGCATGGTAGCAAAATCTTGGCAACATTGCTCCTCAACTTGGTGTATTGGGATGAATCTCTCAAGAATTTAGTAGGTATATAGCCAAGAGACTACATCAAATTATGCGGATGTGAAGCTCATCATGATCTACATTAGTTGTTGTTGAGTTGGGATAGCGAATCTTCTAATAAACTTTGGATGGTGGATTTGTTGTCAACCACGATAAATATTCCAAACATTCTACAGACTATTTGATGAATAGTCAGGATCCTAAGGTTATATTATGATTATCATGGCCAATGAGATATATATACGAGGTGGTGACTTTACCGGGGGACAAAATATATAGTACTAACTATATTATGCTCATATGGGTTACAGGGATGATATATAGGAAGACAATTTCACTATAGCATAGTCTAGAGTTATGTCAAGGCATGCGAGACACTGGAAGAGAGATCTAGGTTGTCCGCTTTCTCTGCCAATATCAGTATAATGGGCATAAGTAGAAACGTAGGCAGATAGTGATACTAATGGGATTGTGGATCATCCTTGATCCAGGCTCACCCAGAGCATAGAATGGCTGCCTAGGTTTATAATATGAGATTTAGATATGGATAAAGCATGACAATAAGCAAGATGCTACTTACATGGGGTTACATATTCTTTTGCATAGAATAACTTACACCATTAGTTATGATAATGAAGATTTTGATACAATGTTAACTTGAGATATTTTCATATATTATAAAATATTAATAAAAGTAAATTGCATCCTAGATATTTGACCCTATTACTTGAGATAATCTATTATGACTTGAGTTGTAATTTTATATAAGGCTGTAATTTGTAGGTATAATATGTGCATAGATGGGGTAGTCGAGGAGGATGATATTGTCGGAGGTTTAGATGTTACATTTTCTTACTCTTTGTTGAGTGATTTATGTTAGCAATATAGTAGGTTACATCAGGATTATGTTAGAGTTATTGTATTAGAGATGTTTGTGTAGATGAAATGATGTCAGTTGATCATATTAGTAGTGTAATAAATATTTTCATTGTGTACCGACGGATATGAATAGGACTAATATTACTATAATAATTTGAGTTACAATTGATTGTGGTATCAAAGTAATATTATTTTGCATGAATATCATGTGATGTATGGTGGTGTTATGTTAGGTAAATACCTTGTATGTGCCTTTGTGTCCATTACAACGGATTACTGTGTTGATCGGTAGGTCAAGGTATGATAACTTACTTTTCTTCTTGTATCATGACACAATATAATCTTTATTTGATTTTGGTAATAACATAACTACAGTAAAGTGGGATAATTTTTAAGTTTTTAAAAAATCATTTTTTTGGTTAATATAGTTAGTGTCTAGAAAAATCATTTGATAAATCTTATGTAATAACTAGTTAACTCTAAGAAACTTAGAATATTTCTAATTTAAAATTACTTCTACTTTATTAAAAATTCTATGATATTTTTTTTATACTTTGAGCTTTAAAAATTTCACTTCATTTTGACTAAAATTCACACTTTAAATATTTCGCATATAATTTATTTTCTCTTATGTACACGAAACTAATTTAAGATATTTTAAGTGTTTATTATTTCTAGAGTATCAAAATATCATCGATAGATACAATAATAAATTTACAATGGAACACCTTATTTATTAAATTTATAAATGTAGTTAGGGCATTAGGTATGCTAAAATTATATGAGCATAATTATATGATATTATGATATGATGTCAATCTTTTAAAAAGTCATCTGACTTTGTAACTAATAAAAAGATCATTTTTATCTTATTTAATTATCTTTTTTTAAACCCATGCCATTTCTACTTTAAAAAAAATGAAGAACCGGTTGGTTTAATCAAATCAGCTCAGTCGATCGGTCCAACCGAACCAACCCAGATGGCTAGTTTTGTCGGACCGGTCCTTCGAGTAGATCTCCACGTGAACGCGAGTGAGTGAGCTCGCTCTAAATCCGCGCTGTCGCTGCCCTCATCATCTCCCCACAGTAGATCGAGCATCGACGAGCTTGCCGGTGCACCATCCACTGCGTCAACTGCCCACCGTTCTCCATCGCGATAAGGTGGACTCACCAGAAGCAGTTTGGCGACGCCTCCCTCCGCTTCACGCACCCCATTGCTTCCATTTCCTCTTTTCGTGAGCGCACCCACACCGTCTACCGCCCCATCCCATCGTTGTCGATTCACTACTCCCTCTACTAAGGCTCAGGTTGCTCGGACTCTTCGCAAGCACAGAAGCCAATGACTTCCCCTAAATTCGACCGCATTGGGTGGCGATTTCATTGTCGCAGCCTATTTGATCCACCTCACATCGGCGAGGAGTGGATCTGTGGTTTCCTTCACCTCGCTGCTCGAATCGACCCCTTTCTCTGTGTCACAGGTTCGTAAGGTTAGTAGCTTGTTTCCTCCGTTTTGATCGGATGGTTTCGCAACCCATCGGGGAACCGCTCGCCGTGGTTGGTCCGACGATGTCTATGGAGCTCCACCGCCTCTCTCTAATGGATGATCTTGATGCAGGTCGCCCACTCTTCCCACATGCATGGAGGTTTGGAACTCTCGTCGGTGATTTCTCGTGAGTCTGGCGGGGATTCAGCTGAGGTATCGATTCGATCCCCTTTTCCATAATCTTATTTTAGTGTTAATTAAGCGTATTAGTGTTAATTTAATTATGCTTAATGTATTGGTTAGCTTAAGTATGCTTAATTGATGTATGAAGTAATAAATTTACTTAATTCTAATTAATTAGTGGGTTAGTTTAAGTGAATGACTAATTAAATGAGATTCGGGTTGAGCCGATCGGACTTGGGCTCGGGTCAAGCTTAATGAGAACCAAATCCATGTGAGTTAAACCTAAGTCAAATCAATTTGAATTGGGTTGAGTTGATATTTAATTAAATCATATGGTGGTCCACAGTCAATTTAAGTTGATTGGGTCAAAGTTGACCAAATTTTGACCCAGAACTCATGAATCAGAATTGAGTCCTTGGGTTACTCTGGGCCTTATTGAATTTAATTGGAGTAATGGATAAATAATATGTCTAACTTTAGTTAAGATGATCTTATTAAATAAATTGGTTGAGATTAACTCATATGGGCTTAGAGCAGCTGGGCCACTTACTTGAATTGGGCTGTACGGGTTAAGTTAGAGCTTGAGGTTAATTAATTAAATTAGAGGTTGATAATTAATTTAAATTACATTGAATGAAATAGAAATAAGAAATCTGTATTTAATAAATTAACTAGAATTAACATTTCATTTTGTATGATTAAATTAAAATAGGTTTTGTATGATTAAATTAAAATAGGTGAGATATTGGGTTAGTAATTGGAAATGGGCTTATTAAATTTAACATGGATCTATTAATTGGACATTAGTATATTAATTGGACATGAGTTTACTAATTGGACATGAGCTTATTAATTAGACATGAGCTAAATAATGTGAATGTAACTTTACTGAGTTGGGTTATTTTGTTTGGGAATGATTCCATGATTTGGGTTATACAAATTAACTTGAATTGAATCTTAATTAGATTGGGTTATGATGCATGAACTAGATAATTAATTTGGACATAGCCAAGCTAATTGGATAATTTAGGTTCTCTATTGATCATTTTTTATCCTACTAGCTCTAGGAACTTGTATTAAATCTAACTACTTTATATTCAAATTTAGATTGGTTCAGAAGATCAAACTACTCAATTAGATGCATTTGTTGGATTTATTCAAATTAGGAAATTCCTGATAAGGTTTTCTTAAGAAAGTCTTGGATGTCTCGAACATAATAAAATGCTATGTTTGATAAATACTTTTATGCTATGCATGCTAGAATAATTTATCTTATGTAGTAGGATTGATATACCATGTATGCTCTACTAGTATTTAGCATGCTTTACTATCTTATCCCGTATGATTGTTTTATCTTACTATGTTAAGGTACGAGACACCCCTACCATGCTGGTGAAGATAAAAATAAGTATTTAAATGATTAAACGAATATACGTAGGGGGTGGTAATATCTAAAGTCCATACCTAAAACTCTAGATTGAGAAATAAGTGACATATGATACTAGAATCTCCTAGGAATATCGCTTGATTATAAATTAAAAGGGTGCATCCTTCATACACTCTAGATGACCACTGCAAACTATTGATGGTCAAGAAGTGATGTTTCTCATCGCACCACTCTCGAGGCTACACATAGCTTAGATACTGGGAGCTGATTGGGAGATAGGCCAAACTAATTCTAGGGTCACACTAGACCGGAAAGTAGAGTAGGTTCATACCTAGAAGCTGATGCCCACATGTGTGTTGTAAACCCCCACTTCTGTATAGTTAAAAATAATAATAATAAATAAATAATTTTTTTGAAGGTGAGAACTTATAAAGCCCAATTTTAAGTGTAAGAAAATTTTCATAAGTGCAAGGGGTATTAGGAAAAAGTAGCTTTGTAAATACTTGGAAAGAGAGGGATAAATAGGGAAAAATATAATTAGGTAAATAACAAGAACTAGTAGGGGTAAAATGGGAATAGGGGTAGATTTGTGGATAGCTTGAACCAAGAGGGTCAAAGCTGGTATTTTCCCTATGCACGTGCAACGCACGTGTGTGATATGTGCCCTAAACCCGGACGATGCAGCCCCAAACCCATCTCCTTCCCCCTGCTCGCGTCGCCCTCATCGCGGTGAGCTCCTCACCGCCATCTTCGCATCCTTCCTTCGATCAGCCGGCGACATCCTCAATTACCATCTCCTCGACGATCTGGGATCACCGTCGACTCCTCCCTCCTTCGTGGGACGCCAAGGGAAGCGCCATTGCTGACCGACTGAACTCCGACAATGGCTCCTCCGATCTCCGACGACATTGCCCGATGCAGTCTCTCGTCGACCCTTCTCCACCTCTCTCCTTCGTGCGACACCAAGGGAGGCACCGCCGCTGATTGCCTGAACTCGCAGCGGCAACCAGAGCGAGGTTATCATCCACGGAGGTTCGCAGGCGACCATCGCCCCTCGCGAACGGTGATTCTGTTGGCCGCCGCTCCCTCCATCCTCCTCCCTACAGTCGCCGGCGGCAACATTAAAGCGAGGACGTCTTCCATGAAGCTCGACGTCCTCCATCGGAATCCGCCGGCACCCACTGCCCTTTTTCCCCTCTCTGCATTCTTTACGATCGGGGGGATCCGCCTCCCTCCTTCGAGCGATTTTGCAGCGGCTCCTTCAACCTCCGGCGTTATTCTGCGATTCCGGCGATTCTCCACCTCCCTCTTTTGTGCGACACCAATGCTGATCACTCGAACTCCGGCAGCAGCTCGACGGATTCCTGTATGTGGACTATCGACGGAGACTGAGTTCCACCATCGCGTGCACATCCACCGTCGCTCACCGGGAACCCACGCCCCTTTTGACCCACCGAAAAGACGTGAACACGAGACCTCCGGCGGAGCTAGTCGACAACCCCAACCAAGCTGCAGAGGGACAATTCTACAGTGGCTCCCTCAACCTCCAGCGCTATTATGCGATTCTGCATCTCATAAGAAGCGCCACCTATTTCTAGCTATTGAGGTGATTTCTACACCTCAATATTTGTTGTGAATTGATCATGCTGTTGTTAATTTTGATCCTACCATGATATGAAGAATTCTAATTAAATGGGATGCCTCTTCATGCTATTATTTGATTTCTTGATTAGTGAGATGGAGTATGCGGAGTATGCTAATAGGTGTTGATGCTGCATTTTGGGTTGAGTTACGATTATGAACTATCATGCTAATGGAGTATGAACTATTATGATGGAGGGTTGAATTTATGCTATCTCCCCCATCTCCTTCTCATTTCCCTATGAAACTCTCTTTTCTCCTCTTTACAAGGTGTATGTAATGTGTTAAGGTAGATAATCGAATAAGGGTGTGCACTAGAAAAATTATTGTCAATTCCATATGACTAATGATCATGTTTTAATGTTAAGTTGAAATATGGAATAATCAATTTGGATTTGATGTTGACTTAGAATAATCTAATAAAGTAGAACTGATGGTTAATCTTTAACAGTTTAATAGTATGAAATTAGGAATTTATTTTAATTTGATTATTTAAATAGAATAACAATTTGATTATATGATTACTAGTTAGTTTGAGCATAATAATTTAAGTCAATTTAAATAATTAAAATATATTATTATTTATTTGGGTTATGAAATTAGACTTGGGGCTTCATGGGCAAGGTGGATTAAATTAGACCTCAAGTAAATTGGAGCTTAAATTGAATTAGGATTTATTTAGTTTTGGGTTAGTTATGTGAATTAGGTTAGATAATTAATTTGGATTGAGCCAAGGTAATTCGATAACGTAGGTTCTCAATAAATTAAATTTCTATCTGAATAATTCCTAGAAATTGTATTAAATTTGTTCTAAATAAATTTTATTATTTATGAATATTAGTTTGGCACATGAGCTACATTACGGTTGATACCTCGAGCTTCAATTGGATTAGTTCTGAAGCTCAGATCGCTCGCAATTCAGGTGCGTAGGTTCATCGTAATTAGGATTTATTCAAGCTAGGGAAATTCCTGCCGAGGTTTTTCTTAGAAAAGTCTTGGATGCCTTGAATAAAATAAAATATGATGCATGTTAGATATTATAGGATTATTCATGCTAGCATGATTTATTTATCTTATATGATTGATATGTTATGCATGTCATGCTAGCATAGACATGATATACTGTATCTCCCGCATGTTATATTATTTTGTTTTTGTGTTGTCTTAAACATATACCCTGCGGAAGAAGATAAGAACAAGTATTAAATAATCAAACAAATATATATCAGGAGGTAGTATCAATAATAAATATCTAACACTCTACATAGAGACATAGGTGACACATGATACTAGTACCTCCTAGGGACATCACTAAATTATAATTAGCGGGTGTCAACAACGCACCCTAGATGACACGACGAATTGGTAATGTTCGAATAGTGATGTCTACTCACAAATACCACTCCTGAGGCTACGAGTAGCTTAGATACTGGGAGCTGGTTGGGAAATGGATCAAACTACCTCCAGGGTCAAGATAGACCAGAAAGCGAGGTGGGTCCATACCCGGATACTATTACCCGCACGTGTGACGGTTGGTTGTCACCGTGATAGTCCTTATATGGCTATCTGGGATGAACCTTCCAATGATTCAGTAAAAATGTAGTCGAGGTACCTCAAACCCATTGTACGGATTGACAGTCAACTCGACCAACATTGACTGCTTTTGAGTTGTGATTGTGACTCCCTTAAGCCTTGGACAGTGGATCCGTAGACCACACGATTATCATCCTAGACGTTCTGCAGACGATCAGATGAGTAGTCCGGATCCTAGGGTTATTATAATTTCGGTTAGCCGTGACCTATGATATATTAAGTTGAGGTGACCCTACCTGCGGGTAGTGTGTAGTACTACACAGAGTGTCGTTGCGGGGAGGAAGTAGGGGCGCGATGTTTCGCTGGGACGGGGCGTAGGGTGCGACTGGCAAAACAATGGAGAGAGATATACGATCACCCGTCCTCTCCGCCAACATCAGTGCAGCGGGCCTAGGTAGAGACATAGAATGACACTGCACTGATGGGCTTATGGGAAGTCCCCGACGGGAGAATTCTTCTAAGCATAGGCTGTCGACTCGTGATATTTGATACAAAGATATAAATAATTTAGATGACATTTATTAGCGACACATGTATGAATTGCAATATAGAGGATTTGTAGGAAAGTACAAAGAGGTGCACTATCACATATGATTACATGTATTATCGATGACATTCATTTACTTTATTAATCTTGTAAAGTGGTAATTAATAAAACAAAAAGGCATCCTAGAATCTTCCCCCTAGTATTGATTTTCTTACTACAGTTTCGAGCCGTAATTTTGCATTAGGCCGCAAGGCTGAGCACACCACATCCAATGTGTGTGCAGGTTTTGGAGTAAGAGTCGAGATCGTTGACGACGGGTATGAGGTCGGAGGATTTCATTTTTCATATTTAGTTTATTAATTATCAAACGTAGTATTGTATTAGGTCTATATCGGGACTGTACAAATGGGACTGTATTAAAGGACTGTAAATGCAGACTTTATTGAGATCGTTATTTTATTTTAGTGCCTTTTGATGTAATGTTGATGTATATCATATGCCTTGTATGAGTTTTCGGATCCATACGGCGGTTGCCACGTGTCCGACCTGCGGGTCGGGGCGTGACATGTGTTGCTTAGGCGCCACTGTGATAGCCCTAAGAAGGCTAGTGAGGATGAACCCCACCAAGAATTTAGCAACTATGTAGTCGAGGTAGCCACAGGTCATTTTGCTGATGTGTGTTTATTCCGGTCAACATTGATTGCTTTCAAGCTAGGAAGATGATTCCTTACGTGAGGCTTTGGACAGTGGATCTGTAGACCACACGACTATCATCCTTGACGTTCTGTAGACGGTCGGATGAGTAGTTTGGATCCTAGGATTATTATATCAACTAGTCATGGTCGATGAGCCTTTGGTGATGGTGACCCTATCTATGGATAGTGTGTAATATTACACAAATCACCGATGCCCCTACAGAGTCCGGAGAAGATATACAAGCACAATAGTTTCAATAAGGGAGGCATCGAGGACGACTAGCGAAATAGTGGAGAGTGATTTAGGGTCACTTATCTTCTTTGCCAACATCAGTGCAGCGAGCATAGGCAGAGACATAGATAGTAAGATATTGATGGGCTTATGGAAGTCCCTAGTCAGGGCATTCCTTAGGCATGGACTGATAGCCCGAGTCTTATAATATAAAGTTAGACAACATTCTAGATGACATATACTATTGACACAGATACTGGATACAACTTAGATGATATCAAACATCATCTACATACTTACATTATTCGGTTGATGCACTGCTTACTATAATATGATATACACAAATGAGAAAGATGATGATTAATAAACCAAAAGCATCCTAGAACCTTCCCCTTAGTATTTGATTTCATTACTACGATTTCTAGTCGTAATTTCACATTAGGTCGTAAGGCTGAACACATTATGTTCAATGTGTTTGCAAGTGTAGTAGTAACAATTAGAATTGCTGACGAAGAATATGCCATCGGAGGTATACCATCACTTTAGTATAGATTTTACTTACTGTTAGACATAGTATTGTATTAGAGATATATCGAATGTACTAGAGGACTGCATTATTGTGCTTATGATTTTAGTGTGCTACTGCATCCGTTTTATGCATTGTATGGATCATAGGGTTCCTATGGTGGTTGTCATGTGCTGACATTTTCAATGCATAATCTTAATGTACTATTTTTCACAAATAAAAAAGGTGCTTCTTCTTAATAAATTATTTATCTAATAATTTTTGTAATTATTATTTAATCCTAATAAATTATTTATCTAATAATTTTTGTAATTATTATTTAGTACGATGGAATAGTAACAGGGCTAATTCTTAGTTATAGTTAAATAAAAAATTTGAGCTCCCTGTTTGGTGATATACCCCAAGTCCTCCAAGCAAACATCAATACATTTATACAATGCATATTTATACAATGCATTTGAGGATTTAAGTATCAATTATATGACCTATATAAGTTAAACAGCTCTCTTTCTAAAGCTTGTAATATTAAAGTTATATAAATAGATAATATTTAGACCAACCAATCAAGTATCAAATTAATATCTAAATTTTCAATAAATTTTAATATTATACTAAACTTAGGATTTATATAGATTTATAATAGCTACGTTTAGTATTATATTAAAATAATTAGAAAATATTTATACTAAATATTCTTTACACATATTTTTATAATTTTGGTCCGTATTTAAGATGGATTACTAGAACTATCTAAGCGTAACCATAATGAATACCAAATTTTATCCTAAACAATGTAAGAATTTATTATGAGAATCTAATATATATTTTCTCTGCACCTCTTATATAGAGTCTAAGTATTCTAAACAAAAGGGTATACACTTAGAACTCATGATATATACATATAATGAAAATAAGTTTTTTAATCTAAATTTATTTTTCAATAATTATTTTATTTTTAAATTAATAAATAATTAAAATATTATTTCTCACAATATGATATCCAAATATTAATAAAGAATGTAAGGCCCTCTACTTAAAAGTAATCTAGTTCTATATATTAGTATATAATTTTACAAATATGATATCCCCTTTTAAATATTTTTTATCATGTGTATACAAAGGGAGTAAAATAGATAAGAGTGAATATAAACTATTTAATAATGTTTTAAAAAAATTATATATCTAAGAATTATCTCTTTACTTCTACTCTATCTCTTCTACAGTTTTATACAAGAGTTTTATAAAAAATTACTTTGTGAACTAATTATATATAATCTCATCAATATATTTGTATATAGTTTAATATTCATCATGTATGGTTATCAAATCTCTTGTTTATAACTTTTTTCTCTCTTGGCGAGATTGAATGTTCTTTTCATAATATTATAAATAATGATAATTTTGTCTCGTACAACTCAAAGACTATCGAATCAAATAATGAAATGTATATGAGTTTGAATTTTAGTTATTTATAAAATTATAGATTTATAATTTTTGAAAACTTTAAAAACTACAAGATACTTTATATGTATCATTATTTATCTTCTAATAATAATAATAATAATAACAATAATATTATTTCATCACTGATATTACTATAAGGTAAAATTTATTAATTATTGGTCTAAATTAGGTACAGCTAATTATTTCTTCATTGATGCAACTTTGCATCCCCACCTATACTCGGCACTTCCTTTTATCTACTTTTAAGATAATTACATATTGTTAATCAACTCAGTTTAATTTGCATGAAGAAGAGAAGAAACCGATGAATCCCCATCACCCTGAATAGGCCGGACGTGGATCTTCCTCCTCGCACGCCGTAAACATCTTCACGATATCGTACATGGACGGCCTTCTGCTGCGCTCTTCCTCCAAGCAAGCCACCGAAATCTTCGCCATGGTCAGCGCCTGCTCGTAGTTGAACTGCTCGCCCAGCCTGCTGTCCATCACGTACCCCACCCACGCTCTGTCCTCATTGCCGACGAGCGTCCCTTTTAGCTCCGTCACGTGCTCCCTCATCCCTTTTTCTCTTCCACCCTCCCCGGCCGCCTCCCCTTCCCACTCGGACGCTCTGCTTCCTCTTAGCAGCTCAAGCAGCACGACGCCGTAGCTGTACACGTCGACCTTGCCGGTTATCGGAAAATTCAGCGCCCACTCGGGCGCCATGTACCCCTTCGTCCCCCGCATATGCGAGAAGTTGATGCCTGCAGGGCCGCCGTCCCGCTTCGACAGCTTGGCCAACCCAAAGTCGGCGATCTTGGGCTCGAAGTCGCGGTCGAGCAGGATGTTCTCCGGCTTCACGTCGCAGTGGATGATCCACTCGAGGCACTCGTGGTGCAGGTATGCCAGTCCTCGTGCCGTCCCCAGCGCGATATTGAACCTCTGATTCCAGCTCAGCGTGCCGCCGCCCCCGCCGCCGCCTTTGCTGAAGAGGTACTTATCCATTGACTGGTTCTCGACGTATTCGTAGACGAGGAGCCTGTGCTTGCGCTCGGAGCAGAATCCCCACATCCTCACCAGATTCATGTGGTTGATTCTTCCGATCACGCTCACTTCCGCCCAGAATTCTTCTTCGCCCTGCATCACGTCCGTCAGCCTCTTCACCGCCACCACCCTCTTGTCCTCCAAAACTCCCCTGTACACCTCGCCAGAGCCTCCCCTCCCGAGCTCCTCTATGAAGTTTCCCGTAGCCTCGCGGAGCTCGCGGTAGGTGAACCTACGGAACTGGCTGCTTATCATCCTGTAGCCTTCCTCCACCGACTTGGGCGTGTCCTGCCCTCGGAAGATGAACCACCACCCGGTGACGATGAAGAGGATTTCTACTGCTCCTAGGGCCGAGGTGAAGCTGTAGATATACACCCATGTGGTGCTTCTTTTGCTGGTTCCGTAGAGCTCGATGGAAGTGTTGGAGTTGCAGACTAACTGAGATCGGTCGGCCGTGGTCGGCCGGGAGGATGCTGCAGCAACATCCGCGGTCACTTTGAGAAAGATGCTACCTGGAAAATTAGGGGACTTGAAGCCGTTGAACAAAAAACTCTTGGGGTAGCACGTCCCCCTGCCCGAGAGCCGGTAGCCGAAACCCAGGCAGGAGCAGCTACTCATACAGGCATTCCGGCAGGCCTCGAAGGTTATCATCGTGGCGTAGGTGCTCATGTCGAATCCGTAGAAGTCTGCGTTCTGGAGTTCGATGAATTCCATCTGCTGACCATGACGATCTCTCGTGTCGTTCCTGCAGCTGATGCTGAACTTCTCCTTGCAACCTCCGTTCCAGTTGGAGGGATCGGTCATCTCGTACCCCGGTGGACACGAGCACTTGATGATGTCCGGGGAGTAGTTGCAGACTCCATTCCTGCCGCAGAGCCCGTGCACGTCGCAGATCTGCTGGATAGCTTGCCAGGTGACGGACCACTTCCTCGTCGACTGATTTAAGCTGTAGAGCCGGAGATTGCCGTCGTAGTCCATCGTCAGCCGCCTCCGGATGCCGTCGGCGCCGTAGTCGGAGGCAAAAACTCTGTACTGATCGCTCGAGAGGAATTGGCCGGCCTCATCGAGGACTGCCATTCTGGTGCTGTTGTAGCTCGTTCGTCCATTTCCGAACACGTCGTAGATGGGGCTCGGCCAGTAGATGCTGGAAATCTCCGGCCCGCCGTACATGAGGCGGAGGACGTTGTCGTTGTCGAAGTAAAGGCTGTAGTAGCCGGTCTTCTGGGTGTCGTTGGTTAACGGCGAAACCAGCCGCTTGCCTATGGTAAGTGACTGCAGAGGTAGCAAGGTGTGGGTCGGCGAATCGAAGCTCTGCCAATGGACGTGGCCGAGAGCGTCCTTCAAGACGAGGTTCCCGGAGTCGAGGAGCTCGGCGGTGGAGACTCCGGTGGAGATGGTGTTGGTCTCCCACAAGGATTTGCCGTCGACATCGGTGAGGGCGAGATTGCCGTCGCGGTGGAGGGAGACCCTCGAGCCGTGGCCTTTTACCGGGTAATCGCGGTTGGCTGCCCAGACGATGGCGGTATCGGCGGAGTTGGCGAACCAGATGGCGAAGCAGTAGGCGTTGGTGCCGACGGCGTGGAAGCCGCTGGCGAAGGTGCCGTCGGGCGAGGTGAGGAGATCGTGGCTGTTCTCCGCCGAGAGGGAGGATCCTCTCTCCAGCGTGGAAGGAGGTGCTGCGAGAGAGCGATGGGAGAAGACATGGATATTGAGGAGGAGGAGGAGGAGGAAGAAAGGAGAGGGGAATTGCTTTCTCATGTGTGATCGTCGAGAGAGATCAGCAAGAGCGAGGAGGTCTGTTCTCTCTCTCTCTCTCTCCTCCTCTGGATATAAATATGCATACATCAATTAATTAATTAGCTATTCGACGGAGAGAGAAAGTTACTGCAATTTCTGAATAAAAAGCGTTTAAGAAAATAAAGAAAGGGAGGACGACGACCGACAGAAATTAAACGAGCGGCAGCGTACGGCAGGACGACTCCGTCCAACCTGATCATCCTCATCCAATTGAACTCCTTTTCTTACTTCCTTCCTTGTGGGCCCACGACAACCACTGACGGTCAAACGTGGCCGACTGCAAGTGGAATATGAACGAGGACGACGACGACCGACGCTTTTTAATTTGAATGCCAAGCTGCCGTTTTCTGCCAGGTAAGTAATTAATATATAAAAGGGCCAGCATCATTGACCAGTCCTTGGTTTCTTCGTGTTGACCTTCTTTTAATCAAACAATTCAGCGAGTTCGCCCACCCTCGCCCCGTCTAACGCTCGACCGTCTTCATCTTCGCCCATGCTCTCGCTTTGTCGTAGGCAGACGCAGCAGCAGAGGTGCTCTTGAAGTCAGAGTTGAAGACCAAGGACACTGAAGACCTCCACGCATGCTCGATTCTGACCGACAACTACTCCAGAGAAGCTCTCATTGCTCCGGCAATACCGATTGAGACCCACGGCGAGCTCAATTTTGACGCCATGCAAATGCTTCATTTCTTCTTTGCCCAACTCCTTCGTACAATAACAGCCATGCCAAAGACCTCCGAGCATGCTGGATTCCGACCAATAATGACTCAAGATAAGCTCTCTATCTCCATCCGCATCCTCTCTCGGCTCCGAAAGACCCCAATTGTGACCACAACGACATGCTCCTTCTTTGACCATCGTGTTTGTACAGGGCATCGATTCTTGGCATGGCTGCAACGAAGGAGGAGGGGATGGAGGGAGCTCTGTCCGTGGATCGATGAATTTAATGCTAAATGATGATCACAGACGTATGCGCAACAATATTACAAATTTTTTTTCTTTTTAGAACTTGGCAAATCTTGAACTCAAGAACTCAAAATTCTTAAACTTAATTATTCTAAATAGAGGAACGTATACTTTGCAGATCCACAATGTTACATTTTGAAAGTATGATATAGTATGAATTTCAAACCAACTTAAATATTTATTATATAAAAATATGTAGTAAATACTTATATTTTCCTATTAGTTTGATACTCTAATTTTACAAATGAAAAGTTCTTCTACAGGATGGTAGCATGCTATATCTCTAGTACTTTGTTTGTCCATTATCACACCTTACTATTAGCTAGCAAAACAAAATCAAATAAAATTATCATTTTTGCGAAAATAAATAAAATAAAATTAAAACACTATGTATTAAAATCAGACGGTTTTGCAGCCGTCCAATTGGAATGCTTGCTTTATGTATTGCCTAAAAAAGGCTTCCGATTCTTCGGCGGCAGCTTCGATTGAAGTTGACTGTGCTTAGGGTTTATAAACTCTTCCTAAAACCCTCGCCGCCGGCCTATTCTCGTCGCCTCCATTTCCTCAGCTCACCCATGGCCGCTTTCGCCAGGTCAATCCTTCGCGCATCTTCGTTACACGCCGGCGCGGCACGGGTTGCTGCCGCGGGAGTAGCGGCCTCTCGACCTTCGCTCCGCTCTCTCCCCAAAATGAGGCCTTCCGGCGCCACTCGTTTCCTCAGGTAGCATGCCGTCTGAGAATTGACCTCATATCTTCTCGTCCACCGGGGCTTGGATCAAGATCTCTTTTTGCTGCTGCCTTTGCACTGTGCTGCTGCTTCTGACATCTTTCTTGTTTTCTTTGTGGGAAATCATGGCAGGTGTCCCGTGGAGGCGAGCTTCTGCTCGGAGTCGCTGCTGCCGATGCACAGCGCGACGGCCTCGGCGCTGTTGACCTCGATGCTCAACGTTTCGCGTAGGGGATCTGGATGGCTTTCTGAAGGTATTTTATCTTATTGCTTATTTGATCACTGTATTGAGTAGATATTTTTGTGTCTGTTCGTCGCCTGACTTGGTTTATATGGATGGGGCAGTTTTGTTATGTATCATTTTAGAAATGTTTTACTTTATATTTCTAGCAAATGTAATATGTTTTGCTTTATGAAAGTATTTTACATTATTATACTTAACTAGTTTAGTCAAAGATAATAAAATGCAGCTTAATCTGAAATGACAAGTCATCAAGAAAATATTCTTGATGGAATGTGACTTTTATCCAAGAATTTTTTTAAATTGTAAGCTACAAGGTTGAAAGCTAATATTACCTGAATATTTGTTCAGAAGTGTCTTTAAAAGAAAATATGACAATGAAGATTCTTCTATACGGCAAGATGAGATCTATCTTGGTTGATCTTTTAATTTTCATGTATTGCTATTAAACAAATGAATGCTTGTAGTGAAGAATGATAAGAATGGAGGGAATTTTTCTATATGATTGGATTATATATGATTATATTTGCAATGCCAGCCTTCATGCTTTAGGCACATCTAAAGTGAGGTGGTCTAGTACAATATATTATAAGGATGTTTGATAATTATCTTCTTCCTTTCATCTTTCTTCTCTATGGAAATATCTTTCTTTCCCTTCTCTCATTCACTATTGAGAAACATATCAGTGAGGTTGAAAGTGTTGATCTGCACCACCTGTTGGTATGGGGTGTACCATATAGGTCCAAGTAGGTGCTTACATACGGGCTATCACATACTGGATGGTGCAATCAAAATCATTACTCTTAATATTTTTATAATTATTTATAAAGCTGGTAGCTATTGTTTAGTGTGTAGCTTTACAGTCATAACACATAGTCAACATAGCTATGGGAATAGCTACAAGAGTTGTTACAACAATATTATAACTCAAATTTCTTTTCCTTTTTCAGTACTTGTACGTTATGGTACCATATCAGGCGATATTGCACCATATTTATTTTGCCCAATGGCATACTTGTTTGAGCCTATTGTGATAATTTGCACTTAATCAATGGGAATAGCTCCATGCTGTCAAATGTTAGTACCAATGAAAAGCATTATTGGTTTTAGTTTTTTTACTTATGTTGAACACAATCATTTTTTCTTACTTTTTTTTTTCTTTTTTGATGCAAGAGCACATATTTCTTCTTTTTTGCCTTTTGTAGGACGAGATGAAACTAGATGAAGGCCAACTGCCTCATTAGCATAAAATTTACTAATAGCATCTGGATAATGGTGGGTCATTAGTAGAGATATCGAGGTTCTTCATTTATAGCCAACTGAATGATTTTGTAGATTTCAAGTTATTGTACTTAGTATGATTTATCTATAAATTTTTGGTGGTCTTATGCTATCCCACCTGAGAAAGCCATCCTACTGATAAATGGATCAAATTTATTGTCTCTGTTTTCTACCTGCTTGTTCTCCCTTGTTGTTCCAATTTATGGAGTGGAATCATGTTACTCACCATCATGAACACTGTGTCATATTTTTTCTCATTTAGCCTCATGTTTTCTACTTGTATGGTTAATTTGAATTCATAAAAAATGTATATCATGATATAGATGCACATGCAGAAAGAAAATATCCCATGGCATCTGACCTGTGAGTACTAACTTGTGACAACTTCTGCATAGAATCTGTACATATTATTTCATCTCTGCCAACCTATGTACATGCTGGTTTCCAAATCTTCTGACATTACAGCCTAAAAACATCTTTCAAAGTGCGTTACATTCAACCCTAATGATGACCTAAAACATCATTGACTCTATAACTCTTGGTGTTTGATAAAAACAGACGTGATGGTAAATACAATCCTGTTACATATAGTTTTTAGTTTTTGTGTTATTGTGTACTTGGTCCTGGTTTGTGGTAAAAGCTTGTGTGGCCATCAAAGGAAAAACCAGTTCTTAGTGTGATGCTACAAGCATGTTGGTTCTTATTTATGATCTTTTTCTATCTTCCCTTTTTATTTAATGCAATCCACCACTGCATAATGAAAAGATTACTGATACACTGTATTTAAATCAGCCAGCAACGATGACGTATGATGATATATCAAGTGGATTCAAGCATCAATTTGGATTCAAAGCACCCAATTTCTTAGACAAATGAAAAGTCGTATGCCATAGGAGGAACCTGGCTTTCTTGGTTTTGTGATCTTTTCTGCCAGATAAACCAGTCTCTTACTCTTTTTTCTTTTACCGTTTGTGTTTTCTTATTTCTTTAAATCCTAGAGAACTTATCCAGAGCTCAGCAAGTTATCATCCTCAAATTGTCATGCTTCTCTAGTATAATTTGTTGTGTTTGTATCAGGTTCTCACTAATGGTTGTGTTCTTACTGTATTCTAGTTAGTTTAGAAAAATAGTTATGGAAGCATTATGAATTACGATGGATCGCCAAGTGAACCTCCCTATGCACGAACCAAATGACATTGCATCCAATTAAATGAAGATGCTTTCTGCATTTTTGTTAACTTAAAGTAGGTTATAATTCATACATGTTTCTTGACTTCGTTCTCCTTTTTTTAGGTCTGTGATTTTTCAGCACGGGGAGCAAGTTTAGAGGAGTACATGCATTTTCCTCCATTATAAATAAAAGAGATTGCTTTTGTTCGATCATAAGAGTTTAGAGCAAGGAGCTTGTAGTTTGTATAATGAGAGAACTGTCGGTAATGGACGCATCAATACTTGGAATGGTTTTCTTGTTATTTATATTTTGTTACCATGGGTTGTCCAAAATTTATAAGACCCAAATTCAAGTGCAAATCTTGGTAGGTTTATTTTAAAGCAGTTTTCTTGTTACTATAGGTTCTTTTAGAGTAAATTTATGTATATTGTCATATAAAGTTTGAACTATATAGATTGTGAAGTAATGTGCTTGCAAGTACACAGTGTATGCTCTTCTAGTTAAAGTAATTGAGTTTTGTAGAGGAAGGGTTTGAGGGTTTGGTTAGAAGTAGGTGTTCACACATTGTTTGTCCGCATGATAAAAAAAAATTGTTGTAAGTAGATGTGCCATAATTTGATGCAATGTACTATGAGTATTTTATTTTCACGGCTAAATATCTCTATTCCACACTATTTAGTTTTTTACTTTTATAGGTCAAGATAGCCATTTTGAACTAGCACTCCACCGAGGGTCTAGTTGGATGTGTCAATGATGGCTTTGAAAGACTTAATAGAAGTCAAGTAGCTTAAGGACAAGTTCGGATACCATGTGCTCCTTCAGCACTCTGAATGTTGCCTCATATTTTATGGTCCATCTTCACAGCTTGTCCTTCTTTAGGAGGTCAGAAGGGGTGCTACAAACCTATATTAGCCTTTCACAAGTCTTAGGTAGTAGTTGGTTAATCCTAGATTTGGTAGGTTGCAACCATTCAATGATGGTCCAAACCATGCACTCATCTGTGTTGACCTTGCCCGAGTTGATTCGAAACCTAAGGAAGTTGATGTATTATCATGTGAACTTGCACTTGTCTTTGCAGCGGATGAATAGATTGTTCTCCCTTAGTTTGAACACCATTCATTGATGTGTAAGGTGATCTCCAAGCTCTCATAGTAGACCACTATGTCATTAAGGTATACTACTATAAACTTATCTAGATATTTATGGAATATGTTCTCATGAGGTTGTAGAATATTATTGGGGCATTGGTAAGATCAAAGGGCGTAAAAATGTCCTAAAAACTCTTAAGATTTATACCTTGTTATGTAGGTTGTCTGGCCCTTATCCTTATCTGCAATGCAGACTTGCAAGTATCTTGAGTGTAGATCGAACTTAGTGAAGTAGCTTACATGCTCTAGTCGGTTAAAGAGATTAATTACCAAAGAAATTGGGAGAATGGCGACATGGCCAAGGATATCATGACCCAATATGCGACACTAGTACACTTCATGTTGATGCAATTGTTGAGCACTTTATGCAAGGAGCACACAAACTCGACTCCAGATCAACATATAGGATTGTGAAGTAATAGCAGCACCCATAACTTCATGAATGAAGAGATGATAAAGTTGCTCAGACTATGGTAGAGAAGCACGACTACTAGATCAAGATTGTGAATGCCAAAGTCATGGGCATAATTGGGATCATCTGCGATCTCGAGACTACACTTGAGGGATTGTCGGGATAGCTTGACTTCACCATCGTACCTATAGATGACTTCGACCTCATCTTCGACAAAGAATTCCTCCTTACCATAAGACCATGATAACCCTTCATCTTCAAGGGATCATGATCCTTAATACTACAAAATCAAGCTTCATGAAGTAGTGTGCAAGGGCGATGCATGCATGGAGCATGTAACCTAACTTAGAGATATTGTTCATTGTTCAGCTCGAGGAAGCACTACATTGAAATAAGATGGTGTACATCGGGGCAAGATGATCATAGAGAATGTTGCACTCTAGACAAGAGAAGAAGCAACACCACAACGTATGTTTGAGTTGGCTTGGAATGTTGATCATGTTAACGAGGGCACAAGGAACATAGATGCATGTAGAGACAACATAGTATGCAAGGATCTGATAGCATAACCTAGAGTAGCATAGAGTGATAGGATCCTATATAAGGTCGCACATGATAGTACACAGGCCTCCATCCTTGCTAAGGGCACATGAAGATATCATCCATGCTGACCAGGTGTAGGACACGTGCCAAGGAAGGCGCAAGACACACAGATTCACACAAGGACCTCGTGGTATGCAAAGATCCAACAGTAGGGCATAGTAGAATGTAGGATGCAAGGATCTAAAGTCAAGCTATGCGAGACATCACATATGCCCAAACCTCAAAGTCGCACCACAAGTCGAGGCTCATACACGCAGAGCTCAATGCACGATGCAAGTGCTGGTTACAACTGAGGCTGTAAGGGATAGCACATGAGCCTCTTTCCGCACGACAAACGAGGAGGAGGTGACTATACCATGATGCGGCACAAGTGCACTTAAAATGCATAGGAGGCATGAGTACGTGAAGGAGTCATGAAGCACGACACAGGCATAGGGTGCATTAAATCAAAGCTGCGGGGTGCACCATCGAACAACTCGAGGTTCAAAGGTCCAAACAACTTGAGGTTTACAAGCCCAACAACTTGAGATTCATGGATCCAGCAACCTAAGGTTCATGTGGTGGAGCACATGCTAGCACGTCTATTCGATGGGGGATAGTTGTGACTGTGGTAAGCGACGTGTTGGCAGTTGCACGTACAAATATGAGCAGAAAGCAATACACAGGCAGTTGCGCACATGGATGTGGTGAGACCACAACACTCACATGGTTTCAATCCTCCAACAAATGCATAGTATTGTGTCCAGGTTTAGGATTAGGTGCAGACAATTGTAACTCTCCCACTATTTATTCTCCTCCAAAGCCTTAGCCAAGCATTAAGAGACATGAAGGTGATCTATAAGATATGAGTGAGAGTGAGACTCGTTGTAATTTAGAGTACTTGTAGTCTTGTAAGAGATCATGAGTTTGTACGGTTGTTGTTGAGCATGGAGTTGAGTGGAGTGTTGCAATCCTAACTGTAGATTATAGGAAAAGATTTTTAATGAAGTCTTTTCAATAAAGAAGTCATTCGATATGCTTAGGTCCTAGATGTTTATTTAAGCATTAAGCGTAGGTGCTAAGTAACTATCTCTTAAGTTGGAAGTGCATTTGATGGGACTTGAGCCCTACTGTTCCTTTCAACTGTTCACACCTGGGTGGAAAATTGATGACGGTTGACTTGCTTGGATAAGGAAGATTTGCCTAGCCTTTAAGCCTTGATATTTTGTTATCGTTTTAAGCTGGAGGATGCACCAAATTTCTGTTGCCTCCGTATATATGAAATAATACAATTGTTTTTTGATTAATCTAATGTGATTTCTTCGTAATGCAACTTCTTCCAAGATTCATAGAATTCCTCTCTTGCGTGCATATTCATCTCTTCCATAGGTCTACTACTCTTAGGAATTAGCAGACTTTGCAAAGGAATATTACAGTGCATAAATACCTTCATGGTCAACACACGACGTGTCTACTACTCTTAGGAATTAGCAGACTTTGCAAAGGAATATTACAGTGCATAAATACCTTCATGGTCAACACACGACGTTGTAAATGTAATTTACGTTGGTTTTTGTTGGACGATAGTGGTGTATCTATTTCATTGCCCATCAATTAGTTCTTTTTTTTTTGACCGTATAGAGTCCAATTATTCAATCAATCAGTTCTTAATTGATGAAATTAAATAAACTTTAATGAGCTATATTGAACTTGATGGAATATTTTAAATTAAGAAAATTAACTGTATGACTATCTTTAACAAAAATGATAATTATCTTTAATCGCCTCCTGCAGATTATATTAAAACACATTTATTAACATAGCAGGAAGCTTAATGCCACCCTGTCCCTACCTAGTTAACATTAGTTTATAATCCCGAGTCATATATATCCTGCAACGTAGCAGTAAATTATTTGTTTGTCATGACGAGCGAACAAAGATCAGAGCTAGCTCTTACCTAATTGTACTCTCCTCAAACGGTTTGACTCCTTTGGCGTTCCATTATCAAACAATAAATTAGAGCTAAGAAACCACCCCGACATCAATCAGAGAATAAAAATACGAAGAGCATGTCAACAACAACAATCAAGCGAATCCTATCAAGGCAAATGATCCCTGGTACAACGGATGAGCATCAAAGAGAGAATTGAATAGAGATTGGAATTCTTTTCCAAACAGTCATAAGCCCGTGGGAGGAGTCTACGTACAGCCAAACCCAAAAACCAAAGTTGGAAAGGTCAATGCGAATCAATGCAAATCCATCGTCAACATCTCTCATTAGAGCCACAGCAACTCACCAAGGAAGATCCGGTTTTGTCATGAATAGAAATATGTATATCTACAAGCATAACAATCCCGACAGTGGATTATTAATGTGCACAATCCGAAAGAAGGCCCGCCCATTTGAACTCACCATGTTCGTGGAGATGCTCCACCAGCATTGTGTCCATTTAATCTATCGAGAAGAGAATTAAAATCCATCGGTTGACCGCTATCGACCATCCTCTGAACAACATTTATCACCTGATTCTTGTCGAATCCCATACCAACAGCTTTATCGATCATCTCCCCATAAGGGTGATTGCGGATCATTTGGGAGTCATAGTGATGAGCTGAACCGCTACCAGGAGGCATTTGCTGGTTCCTGGCACCTGGATGGCTGCTTGGTGGTGGATAACTGTAGGCAGAATTGTATCCTGGCACATTCTGTGGTTGTGGAGGATAAGGTGCACTGCTAATGTATCCGCTCTTCCCTAGCTGCGGTCCAAAAGAGTTCTGACCACCTGGAGGTGGTATTGGCTGCTGAATATTGTGATGCAAGGGTGCTGGTTGTGGTGCTGAACTTCCTGTCCCCCCATAACCAAACGGCAAACTTTCAGGACGGATCACAGGTGGTGGAATTGTTGGATTAGGAACCTGCTGCATGGGCATGCTGGTTGGGTATGTTTCAGGACCAGGATTCACAGGCTGAGATGAGTAAGGAGGATAAGATGATGGAGCTTGAGGCCTGATTTGAGCCTGTGAAATGAGCTGTGGTGGCAGTTGCTGGTCAGTCTGGGGAGGAATATGCTGCTGATATTGAGCAAATGGGGGCTGATTCTGGTTGACTAACTGTGGCTGCTGCAAAGGTGCCTGGAGTGGTCGGTCATGGAGCTGGGGCCTTGGCTGCATGTAGTGTAGTTCAGACTGCACAGGCTGGCTGCGTTGTTCATGAGGTAATGTCTGATGTGGGGAATAGTAATTGCCAGCTTGGTTCAGCATTATTTGGTCTTGTTGGATGTTAGAAGAGCCAGGTGGTTGGTTGCCAACATATGGTTGAATTGGCTGAGAAGGTGCAGCTGGTACTACTGCGGAGGTAGCAGTTTGCCCAGTAAGGGACATCTGTTGGTTTGCAGTGTTCGATTTGTCATCCAGGGTTTTTGGTTCTGATACTGATCGTGCAGCAGATTTTTCATTTTCTGTAGATTCTTTTTGTGCCAGTTGAAGCTTGGCTAGCTCCTTGTGAGTTTCAGCAAGTTCTTGCTTATCTCTCAGAATTTGAACAGACCTGTGAACCTGAAGAGGCAATTGCAAATATATCAAATGTGACAATTAAGAAAGAAATATAATGGAAACATTGAAATTAATAACGATCAGACAACTGCAAACATCTGCAGTTTTTGAAATGAACCTTGGAAAATAAAGCATTGAAAACACTGTTAAGACTGGTAAGATCACAGTAACATTCCTCACACGGATTTCAGTTCAAGGTGGTGCCTGAGGATAGAGACGCATGAAAAGAATTTAATCTGTTCATAAATAATTTATTTTTGCTTACTTCCTCTATTTATCCACTTTCTAACATAAACTAGAAGCAACAAATTGTGATAATAAAAAAGAACTATACTCAAAGCTACCGTCTTCAGGTTCTTCACAGATAATGTAAACATAGCTACCTACTTTTTGAGCATCCTACATAAAAGATAATAATTTAATTTTCATGCTGTAGATCCAAAAAATTATCAGTAAGTACCAAAACATGGTTATTATAAAAGATGACTACAACTTATTCTTCAATAACCTTAAAAAGTAGGGTTAATAACTGGTTCTTTAGATTTAAGGCTACAAGTTGTGCTTCACTATATACAAAGAAAGTTTATCTTATGAGCAGAAAGCATGGTGAAGACATAAACATCACTTTGGAATGGAGACATTGATCAGCTGATACAATAAACACTAGCTTTCCATAACAAAATATTAGATTATGCTAGACCCTAATGATGATAAAATGAGCGTGAACTGAGATAACATTTATGGTAGCACATTATATTGTCTGTTGCATGTTCATTGAACAAAAAATAAGCAAGGAAGATACTCATATATTCCTCAATAGGTAAAGTGGCATTTTATACAAGTCAAGTACCTTGTACTTTTATCTAAACAACAAAATCAATGAATTGTTTAAATAATTTGCATAGATTTTTTGAGTTTCAACAAAACATGTGTTTGGCGGAATAGCAAAATGACAACTACCCAGAGATAGCATATAGAAGACAAGAGGAACCAACAACAGCAACAAAAATGACAATGATAGAATAAGTAAACTACTATTTGGCAGATGAAACTTAATGTAGGATAGATTAAGTTCCAATCTAAATAACACTTACGATGGGCCCTGATTCCTACAAGGTATGCAGTCCTTTAATTGATCAATATCCTTGGGAATACTTGATGAAAAATGGCTCTAATACACTCAAACTTAGATGTTGTTGCAAGTTTAATAACAATGTAGAGGGAGAGAAATGAAGGCGAAAGGGGAAAATGCACTTTTGTATGGTTATCACGAGTTGAAAGAGAAGGAGAGATGTTTAATTGGACCATAATACACTTTTAGATAATGATCAACTCTCTTTCACTTACCTAACAACTTTTTACCATCTTAGTATGATATTTAATAATAGGGGTAAATTTTATTTTTCACTAATTAATAACTATCTCCCTCCAAATTTGTTGATATCAGAGGATCATGTGCAATTAGGGGAACTTCCTACAAGGTATGCAGTCCTTTAATTGATCAATATCCTTGTGAATACTTGATGAAAAAGAAGTAGCCCTAACAACCAATTGCACACTCAAACTTTAGATGTTGTTTGCAAGTTTAATAACAAGGTACAGGGGGAGAAATGAAGGTGAAAGGAGATAATATGTTTTTATTTGGATATCATGAGTAGAAAGGGAAGAAGAGATGTTTAATAGGGCCATATAACACTTTTAAATAATGACCAACTATATTTAACATTAGGTGTAAAATTTTATTTTTCACTAATTATATAACTGACTCCCTCCCAATTTGCTGATATTATAGGGATGATGGGCAATGAGGGGAATTAATCACCTACAAGGTATGCAGTCCTTTTATTGATCAATACCCCTGTGAATACTTGATGGAAAAGAAGTGGCTCTAACAACCAATTGCAACACTCAAATTTTAGTTGTTGTTTGAAAGTTTAATAACAACGTAGAGATTGAGAAATGAAGGTGAAAGGGGAAAATATACTTTGTTTGGATACCACAAATAGAAAGAGAATGACAGACATTTAATTACACCATACTACACTTTTATAGGACGACCAACTCTCTTTCATTTACCTAACAACTTTTTACCATCTTAGAAAGATATTAATATTAGGGGTAAAATTTTATTTTTCACTAATTAATAACTGTCTCCCTTCCAATTTGTTGATATTATAGGATCATTTGCAATGTGGTGAATCAATCTCCTATCAGGCATGCAGTCCTCTAATTGATCAATATCCTTGTGAATACTTGATGGAAAAGAAGTGGCTCTAGCAACCAATTGCACACTCAAATTTTAGATGTTGTTTGCAAGTTTAATAACAATGTAGATTTTCGAGAAATGAAGGTGAAAGGGGAAAATATACTTTGTTTGGATATCACGAGTAGAAAGAGAAGGATAGATGTTTAATTGGACCACACTACACTTTTAAATGATTACCAACTCTCTTTTCTTACCTAACCACTTTTTACCATCTTAGAAAGATATTTAATATTAGGGGTTTAATTTTATTTTTCACTAATTACATAACTGTCTCCCTCCCAATTTGTTGACATTAAGGGATCATATGCAATGGGGGAATTAGTCTCCTTAATTGCCCCCCTCCCCCCACACAATACTTCTCTAGAAGGAAATGATTTCCACTCACCTTCCTTCCCTACCTTCACCAGCTACATTAACTGTAGAGCAGAAGGTTTTTCTTTCCTTTTGCCTCTTCAGAGACATCCAGTAAAACTGTAAAGCAGGAGTTGAAGGGAAATAATTTGAGAATGCAATATATCGCAAAGGTGACAATGAGCCTTTGCACATAGGTAAGGTACGTAGGTTGAAGTCAATGAGATAGTTTATTTGTTAATTATGGATAAGGTTGCAACCACTACAATGCTCCGATGAAGAATTCAATGGAAAACAAAGCATTACTGATCAACACAATATGATAAACTCAAGCCATTAAATGCTTTTACACTAGAGTTAATTGAAGCATGTAGTCTACAAAAACTATGATAACCATGTTCCAATTGAACTCCACCTGTAGGCGAAGATCCTTGTTAGAACAATCAAGGCCAGTTAATAACTAAGATATCAACTGGAGAAATAAGTTCATATACAAGCCCATTTAAAAATTTCATTATACTAAGTAGGTTATGTATGTCAAAAATATATTAATTCAACCAAAATTCGCATGCTCGGTGCTACCAGTTTTCACTAGAAATATTATAAAATATCAGTTGCAACAAAGAAAATTCTGCAAAAGAATCCTCCTATAGAACAACATGATGTTACTCATTTATGTGACATTAGCTCGAGACTTACTTCTAGGAGATGCTTCTCCAGAGACTTAAATTTTACATCCTTTTCGCTCTGGTCCTGGATGAAATCAGCTCGAAGTTCACAAATGGATCCTTCAAGCTTATGACAAGTTATCTCCAGCTGTGACAAACGGCCGCTGATACCATCCAGAGATCGAAGTAAATTATCAGCATATTTCTTCATGCATTTCTCAACAGAAGATATGACACCCTCCCTGGAATAATCCTCTTGTTCATAGATATTGACCAATGGTTTCCCCATTCTGCTTTCATGAAGATCCTAATCAAGGAGAGGAAACAACATGAGATTCAATAGTTTTCCTTGTTCACATCAAGGCTACTGATTGATTTGGTAAGAGAAGTAGTAAAAATGCTGCAGGCATGGAAATTAATTCTACTTGATTCAGATGATACGTGCGTGACAAACCAGGAAGTAATTAGGCATCAACTTAAAAATGTCAGAAATGATACAAAGTATGCACTAACAGCTAAGAATCCAAGTGAGATACACAGTTGCAAGACGTCCATCATTTCTACCTGTGACATAAGGAATAAGATACATTCCTGCAGAAACAACTATGATATATCGAGTTCACTTATTTCTATTACTAACATCCAAATTTTATTTCAACACTCAAAATTTCGGATAGACGCTACCAGTACTAACCCCAGAGTGGAAACTGACGGGGAAGACCAAGAAAATCTAATTATAAACTCTATGATTTCAATCGAAACACGTAAAGAATTGCCGACTCATCAAAGCTCCAACGTTCTCCTTGAACGACAATGGCTATGTCAATCAAGGCAATGCCAACAAAAACCTTCAATCTCAAACCGAACCAGCAACAATAAAACCCTAGATTTCCATCAGGGGAGCCGAGGATGGATCCGCAGATTCCGTGCAAAGCAAAAAATTAATACAAGTGAGGAGCATCCATCCGTCCATCCCAATGCTCAAAATTTTCGAAAACGCTACTGAATTAAGGGACCGATCTACAAAATCTCGCAGCAGGCAGGACAAGGCACCTCCTCGCACACCAAGAACGAAAAGGTAGGAAACAAATACCTTCCCCGGAGGATCAGATCGCTTCCCAATTGAGGGGTCTCTGGTGGAGAAATCATCGTAGGAGCAAAGTATATCGTCCGTGCCGAAATCGAACGATCTGGAGCCGGAACCGCCGGCGCGGCTGGAGGATCCACCTGACGCCATAGGAGGGAGGGGGGCGAGATCAGGGCGGAGGGGGTTAGAGAAATGGGGATGCGATCGGCGTCGGGTTTCTTGGACTCCAAGAAAGAAAGAAAGGGAGGGGAAGGGAAGGGAAGGGGGGGTTAGCTCGGTTTCCTTCCGAGGAGGGACCGGTAGGTTTTATCTAAACCGCGGCGGCGCCGAGACCGAAGGGGAGGCCCGATCGAAGAGAGGAAGACCTTCTCGCCGTCTGGATGACGACCCTTTGTTTCGTCGAGCATGTCGTCGTTGAATTATTGTTATAATAATAACACTCTCTGTTATTATTTTATTCTTTTAGGTGGGCTGGATCAGTGTAGTGTATGGTCCTTAATTAGGAGCTTGAAGAAAATAAATACATGCACGAGTTATTTCACGATTTCAATAAATCTCATCAATCAGTCTTATGTTATTATACACATTTAAATAAATTAATCTTTTTGATGCAACATACATGAGAAACCTTATTATTATAAAATCCGTCGTTGCAGCCATTATTAATTTCTTGTGTGGATATGAGATGGCCGGTTCAGAGTGCATTATCATATCCATATGTATAGGTAAGTGTAGATATTACAGTAAACAACAAAGATATGTACATGAGAATCACACTCTCACTAAACTTCAAATCTATGCGTAACAACCATTGCAATGCATAAAAAGGATAAAAGAAAAATTCTCTAAACATATAATGGCATTGAGGACAGAGGAAAGAAAAAAGGTACACTGAGCAAACATATTAAAAAAATAACCCAAATGTACTTAGCCCCTATTTAATGTACTAAACCCTCGAACATTTACCCGTCTCATCTCAATTACTATTTCACAACTTCTCTTGACTCCATATCCATATCCATCTCCTATAATAGAAATCAAATATAGTCTGTATTATATCATTTTGTTTAATTTTTCTTTTATTTATCACTTTCTGAAAGTTACTGTGTTCATTAACCTCATATTTCCACTAGCCTTGGGTCTCACCCATATGCTTGCCTTAGGCGTGACCTATCCACCGTGACCTAATCTTTGATATAAAAAATAAATTTAAATTATTTTATTATAAAATATATTATTATAATATAATAATAAAGTGCACAAAGTGATAGATTATGATCGGATTAGAATAATTGGAGTTCAATGTTAAATTTGATTTAAAAATATTTTATTATAAAATTAATTTATAAGAAAATAGATATAAATGACATAATTAATTGGATAAAATAATAACTTAAATTAATCAAAATATCAGTTTTAAAAAATAATCTAATGTACCACTGTAATCAATTAAAATATCAATTTAATGTGATATAAAGGCAGGATTTAGATTTCAATATAAATTTATCATATTATAATTTCAACTTATAAAACATATAAAAATTATTTCATCAAGAGTTAATTCCACAAATTAAACACATCTATAACACTTAATAGTCACTCCTTTACAATGATTTCACATATAAGATTTATAATTTTAATACTATAAAATATACAATTTTACTACATCGAATTTTACTGTGAAATAGATGCCATTAAATAAATTTTTATGTTTGAGATCCAACCCCCCCCCCCCCCCCCCAAAAAAAAAAAAAAGATTTTAATTTAGAGTTCATTGAGTTAGTTAATATGTAAAATCAATTAAAATTTAGGTTAAATAAATGAACTAGTTTAATTAAAATCGAACTAGTTAAAGGAGTTAAATGGATGGAAATAAATGGCTCAGCTTATCCTATCTTTGAAATGTATGACTCAACTTGATCGACTAGATTTATTGGGTTGGTTCTAGCGATTGAACACTGTCAATAAATATATACAAAAAGCAAGATGCTTGTGAGTTATTTACAATATTCTTAGTCCTAATAGTACGATATTAGAACGAAAAAGTCTCCCAAAGAATATGATGATAATCATATATTGCACAGATATAAAAGCCATTAGGTCATTGGTATTTTAAGTAGCAAGAAAAAATCCCAGGCTACATTGGGATTGCCATAAGCATTTTCTACTAACGGCAACTAATGTTTAGTAATTAAAAAACAAGTGCAGAAGAGATTAGACCATAAATTTAAATATAATTTTTTATTTTAAAAGTTTTTTTATAGAAATTTTTTTTGGAGTTTAGGAACTCACATTTTACACTCTTACATATTAATAATATTGAAAATTATTTTTTCTAGAGTCTAGAAATCATAATATCACACTCTTACTTTTTTTAGTGGGTCACACTTGGGTGTGTGATGCAACAACCTAATGTTTCCTGTCTTTAATCCATTTATACTCTTATTCTCTCATCAAGATACTTAGATTAACTCATGCTCCTCAATAAATTCTCCTTCTCAAAGTCTATTTTAATAGTCTTTTATATGAAAAATTCTTAACTATTGTTAAGACTCCCTATATTAGTCGATCCGTCTTATGGTGGACATTTACCTTCCCTTAAGAGTATGACACATAGATATTACTAAAAATAAAAAAAATAAAATTGATTATTATCCCAACAACTCAAACTCATACTGGTACACTTTATAGATTCCTTTGGTTAGAGTAATTGGGCTCTATATGAGAGAATCATGAAGTTTTAGATTCACGACTTATTAAGTTCTAAAAAAACTCAAACCCATATTGGTAACACCAAGCTTGAAGCACATCAATGTAGTTCGCTAATAGGCATCTAAGGGACCGAAAATATCATTGAACTGCATTAATCAGTGTATAGCCCAGCCAGCCATCATCCAAATAGATAGAGCATCCTTACCATCATCCAGTATCTTGGTCAGAGGAGGAGGATCTTCCAAAAGTGCCACCCATGTTGTTGAAGTATTTGAGAACCATCAATCAATCAATCAATTAGTGTGATAGGAGAGAGCAAACATCATAATTGGTTAATCATCCAGGGAAGTATTTTTTTTCTCCTTATAATGAATACATGGATGAGAAATTTATATTATTCAAATAATAAGGAAATTATCTGCAGTTGTGCAATTTTTTTTTTACCCAAAATATCAGTAGCAGCTACACGACGTTAATAATGGTGCGTGGGTTCGGGACCGCTCGGGCTTTGCCTCTTTGTTTCGTAAGCCCCTTCTGCTGGCGGCACCTTCCACCTCTCGACCTCATCGGATGTCATGGCACCACCTGTGGATTCGTTCGTCTTCTTGTCCGCATTCGAGTACTTAAGACTCGAGCCTGCATGATGGGAAAGGAGGAGACTGGGTTTTCAGCAGAGCTGAACAACACATACAGTTTAGAAAAGGGGAGACGCCAATAGTGTCCTATTCCCCTATTCTATATTCAAAGGAAGAAATATTACATGTAAACTACAATAAAAGTAATAAAAAGTAATAAAAAGAAATAGAAAACACTCTCTCACCATCTCCTTATATAAAAAAATACAAATAGTAATGGTAAACAAAATAAACATAAGAATAGATAATGCTTATTTCTTAATAAAACTTATTTCCTAACAATCTCTCTCCTAATGATTTTATAAAGATATCAACTTTCTGCTCTCTTGTGCTAATATTCTCAACAATCACTTAATCATTATCAATGCATTCTCTGATGAAGTGATATTTAATATCAATGTGCTTTAAACGACTGTGATACACTAGATTTTTACTTAATGCTATTGCGGACATGTTGTCAACATAGCTTCATTGGTTCTTCAAATAAACTTAATAAAAGTTGAGCTAACCAAATACCTTAGTAAGCTGCCCCAATTAAGGCTATATATTCAGTTACAGTGATAGTGATCAAACAGAGGGTACAGATCGTTAAGTTTTCTTTTGGTTAATAATTTACTCTTTTTTTTTAGAACTTAATAACTCTTAAACTCAAGACGTCATGATCCTCCGGTATAGAGCCCAATTACTCTAATAAGAAGGGTGTACACTTTGTGTATAATAATTTATTAATGTATGATTTATATATTTTTATAATAATTAGTGACCCATGTTTATTTATTAATTAGTGGATCATAATTCTCTATGACTAATTAGAGCTGTGGATCCACTATAAGTAGACCATTTTATGAGAGATCTAAAATCATCGATGAGTTATTTGGAAAATCATCGATGAGTTATTTGGAAGAGTGAGTTGTAGAGTATTGAGTGAATCAATTCCTTTTATTTCATTCTTCTTCAATCATTTTATATCATCTCGGTGACTTTATTAATGTCTTCTCTTCTTTAACTGTGATTTATTGATTATAACAAAAAGTGGTTATGATCGATAAATCACATTAAAGAAAAGAAATTAATAAAGAAACAAAGATAATATAAAATGATCTATGAAGAATGAAATAAAAGAGCTAAATACTCTACAACTCACTCTTCTAAATCACTTGTGATCCACAACTCTAATTATAGTCTTAAAGAATTGGTGATCCACTAATTGATAAATAAATATGAACAACTAATTATTATAAAAATATAAACTATATATATTAATAGATTATTAACCATAAAACCTGACAGTTATTAAATGCATATTTTAGGTGGGCGTCTGAATTAATAATTGTGCTTGGTTTTAATGGGTAACAAACGTTTGCAAGTGCACTTCCCACCTATTAGGGCTAACTAGTAGTGATGCCTAGTTAACCCGACACAATGATCATGACCTGCTGTTGTTATCATCATTTAGGGCTTGCTTGTTCGTTCCCATAAATTATCAAATCAATAGCGATATCGACCTTTTAATCATTAGCGTTGGCCAGCTGCAACTTAAGAGCATACATTTGTATGCTTAAATTTTTTAATTTTATACTCATAAACTCTCACAAACCCTGATCCAACGCACATTTTGTATGTTTCTTATATCTATTTTCTAATTCTTGGTCTACATTCACCAGAAAGGTCCTCTCTATATATCTCTACCCTCATCTCTCTTTTCCCCTTCTCAACTTGCTGTGATTCTTCTCCTTCCCAAGTAATGCAAGGTTGTGGCATGGAGGGGGTTGCCCTAAGCACTCTCTGTCATCTTGCTCCACTGCTACTTGTTGGCAGCTCTTCTTCTAGCCTCATGCTACCTCTCCTTCAATCTGTATAGGCCTCACTTGTAGACATCTGTGGCTTTTCATGCAAAGGCGGTTCTCCATGCTGGCCCGACCCCCCTCTACGGAGTTCCGAGAGCAATCTGTCTGAGGTATAACTGATGGCGGTAAGAGGGAGTTCCAGTCTTGAGTTTATTGTTTCAAATCTCCATGCATGATCATGCTATTCCCTTCATGTGAAAATTCTCTATTATCGGGTTGACACTGCTCTATTTTGGAATATAAGATTTTGTAATATAGTATTTGTTTTCTCTAATGGCAATACTTGGTTCTATGGTTTCTATGCTTCATTCATGTTCTTCTTGATTTATGCAAGCTAGTTAGTTTGGTCACTCTGTGGATGCATTACACTTATATTTGTAGGTTTAGATTAAGAAGATTAAAAATTATTAGTTAGTTGTACGGAGAGTGAGTAGGCGTGAGGTGAGGTTCGTTGTGGTAAAAGGAAATTTCCTCACATCTTGATAGGATTTTGACTTGGACCCCAATGCTAGAGAGATGAATGCTACGGTGCTTCTTCAAGTTTGCGAGTTAATATACAGCTTTACGCCTGAGAAGAGCTTGCTTTTAGTCTGGAAGTGTTGGTGTCATTTCAAGTTCCACACATTTCATAATCTTGATATTTTCTTACGAGAGTACTGCACTTTCAACGGTTGGTGAATACACAATACCCCAGGCTCAAGGGAACAGGACGACGGCAGATCAGGAAATGCCTAATTGGAACAAAAATTATTTGTTGGTATTGTTAAAGCATAACTAGTGCCATAAAAAAAACTAGACAAGACAAAGTAAACTCATCCTCGACGCAGAATTAGCGATAGCATACTTAGTTGAGTCTGTAAATGAACCTTCAGCGAGCGGTGTGCAATTACAACTATAAATGGATTAATTTATATGGAGAAAGAGACGTAAATCAATGATTTATTTGTGAATGCAAACATACCAAACCAAATAGCTCTCACCGAAATTCAAGGGCATGTAGGACCAAATGCATGTGTTGCAACTCTGACTTTATTGATCCCAGTGCAACTTAAGGTCCAATCATCAAACGAGTCATCGACACAAACTCATGTTATTTTCTACAGCAAGCATATCTTCATTCATCCAAACAAATGGATCAAGAATCTAATCTCTAGGCTTTTCTAGACAATTACAATTACAAAATGTAATGAACTTTAGCAACCTAACTTGTATTGTTTATTTAATAACCCATATTGCTCCAAGTCTTCAACAAGCTGATGATTCTGAAGGAGCCAATAAGTGCTGACGACACCTGGATACAACCAACATATACATGAGTAAATTAGTTAGAAAGTAGAAAAAAGTGCCTGCACAAACAATTTAGCTGATGTTATAAACTCAACTTAACAAACACTAATTATGCAATTTGGAATGGTTGGAGGGTTGGGAGGGTAAATCAAGGGGAGGAGAGGAGAAGAGATGCTAATACTTTGTTTAGTAGTTTATTTAGACGATAATGTCTCCTCCATTCTCCTCGTTTAATCTATTCCAGATAACAGATAATAACGCAATCATCAAAACACGAGAGAAATAATTCCCTCTAACTCCCAAACAAGCCCCTAAAGGAAAATTACATTTCACTGAAGCAAATTATTACCTTGATCACACTTGGTGATGTCTCTGGTAACGATAATTATTGTATTTTCATGGCATGGTACAATTGTCCCTGATGTAGCGGGGAAATCTGTATTTGGGCCTTTGCTCATTGAAAGAAGGTGGCCGCTGGTAAACAACCGAGGCAGCATGAATCAAGATACTTGCAGTTAATCCCCATATAATAAACTGCTTGTTGCCTGTTTCAAAGTTAAAGAAATGAACAAGAAATTTCTCCCCCATCCATTCTCGTTCTTCAGATCTCCGGTTTTCATCCTGTTCGACAAAGAACGAGTCTTGACCGCAAATGTATAGCCAACTTCAAATACTCAAATAGACAGCTCAAGTAAACCTTGAGGAACATCTCTAACGGTGCGTCAAAAATTGTTTCCACCTCAGAAGCATTGAGTCTCGGCTTGAATGCATGTCTATCAGCGAGTACACCTATGACAGGAACTACTTTGAGAAGATGCTGCAAAATAAGTTACAGATCAGTTTTTTTTTGGCCACAAGAAAGACGTGATTATTCTGCATTAAAACCTTGCTTATCAGTTTATTGACTCCTCTGTCATGAATGAACCTAATACTGATCAATGCAAGTTGGGGTTTCTCCATGATTAGAAATTCACATTGAGATAAAATACGTTCAAGGTGTGTATATCATGAGCATATATAGCTGTTGCATTTTAATATGTAAACATGTCCTACTACATATAAAAATTTTGTTGAAAAGTTTCTTTGAGATGACCGATCCTGTTATTTATTGCTGCAATGTTCTTTAAGTAACAGGGCTGAGCCTCAAAAATAATCAAATAGTGAAGTATCAACGAACTACAAAACCCAGTGAATGCTCGTCAAGAGCTCAGAATTCCTCTTTCAGTTGGCACCTAGATGGTATATGGAATATCTCCTTCAAATCAAGAATCCAAGCAAATATTCCTCTTAGCTTTACATGTCAAGCTTTCTGCACTTGCTTAGAAATATTTTCTATATGCATTCCCCCAAATCAAGCTGAAAACCTCAATGTCCTGTTTTGAAGCAAACAAAAGAAGAGATACTAAGAGAGGGATGAAGAATATGAGAAAAAATGAGACCACAGCCAAACATTATATGTCAATTTCTTATTGTCTTTTGAGGCTTTCCAAAATTGATATCTCCCTCATCTGAAATCAACTACATCTAAAATCAGTCCAAGTCTTGGTAGCTTCCTCATTAAGACACAACCTAGGCAAGAACAGGTAAAAGCAACGAGGCTACCACAAAAGTCCAAGACGTGAATCAGTTTTTGTAATTTTTCATAAATGTCAGGGGATGTTATGTTTCTGAAAAGTAGCATCACATATCGACGTACCTTAATTGTTAAATAATAATGGCATACAAGGCTACAAAACATGTAGATTAGCCAACCAGGCTGTAAATGCATATAGCAAGGATATATGAGATATTCATGAAACCAGAGCTCTAAGTGCATTCTATACAACACAACCAAGAGAATGGCAATAGTAATTCTAACCAATATAACCAACCACAAAATACATAAGGTGCGCCACATTCTTGGTTTATCTTGAAAGATGTAGAAATTGCTGTGTTGGACTTTACAAATTAACTAAAGAACTTACGATCATTGCATGAAAAATATATAACTCAAATCTGTATTATCAAAATGATGGTTAGATTTATAGGTTGACTTTTACCAACATCCCAGTTGCTAATCAATGCAACTATGGCTGGAAGAGGCCATCACGATTCATGAGATAAACTGAAAAGGTAGATGCAGTCCTTAGGGTTGTTATTGCAGGGTCCAATTCAGAACTGGTCAGAGAAAATCAACTGATGCAAAAAAAAAAAAAAAAAAACAGAGCCACGCCCGTCGTTATTCCTAAAGTTTAAACAGAAAAGAAGTTTGGCTCCACTACAGTAAAATCATTGTTTTGCGCGAGGGGAAGTATCTCAAAAAAGGCTCAAAGAACAACCCAAGAGAAAGAATTCCCGAAGCAGAATTACCTTGGACAAGAACGGCTCCAAGAGGGCAACGACAGTGACAAGAGAGGGGCTCAGCCCTATTTCTTCTTTTGCCTCGCGCGTGGCGGTATCGGAATCATCTCTGTCTCCTTCCTCCGCTTTCCCCCCGGGTAAGGACACCTCGCCTGCCACCCATCCAGCGGTCAATCGGAGGCAATTCACAGAAAAGTAGGGCACCTTCAGCTCCAAAATCGAAAATCGGATCTTTCTGGCACTTCATCATTAGTGAGAAGACTGAACCAGCAGGAGGAAGGGAAACGAACCAGAATGTGTGGACAGGTTGGGGGAGCGCTTGGTGAGGATCACCCGGAGCTCGCCGAGGTCCCCCTCGAAGAGGCAGATCAAGACGGCGGCTCTCTTCGGGCGGTACCTCTCCGGCGGGGGGGCAGGGGAGGAGGACTCAGCGATCCCCACGGCCGAGAAGACCTTCCCTTTCTCATCGACGTCGTCATCGACGCAGCCGTCGTCGAACGGAGGAGGCGGGGGCTCGTAGAGGCGGAGGCGGTCGATGAGTTCGCGGAGAGCAGGAGCCGAGTCCATCGATCGGAGTCAAGTGGGCGCTGAAACAGATTTGATGCATCCTGATTAAAAATAATAAATAGGTAGCAAGCACCAAAACGGGGTGGGGGATCAAAATGAAAGGCCAACGGACCTAGTAATAATCCATTCCCTCCTCTTTGATGCAAAAAAGAGGTGTAACTACTAATTGGTATTCTATGATGTATTTATTTGTTGCCCTCTCACCTTGAGATGGAGCCAGAGAGAAGCTTCCGCATTTTAATTTTAATTTGGGGGAGATGCTTGGCGGAGGAGGCAAAGGCAAGCAGGTTGATCCGTGGAGAGAGGAAATTTAAAAATAATGGGATGGGTTGGGTTTATCTTTTTGATAAAATTATTTTGCTTATAACAATTTGATGACATTATTTTAGGATTAATTGGATGCACACCCTTTCCACTTTAGGGTAATTATAAAAAAGAAACCATTCCTCTAAGTTTCAAAATTATTTAAACCTCCCATCTGATTTTTGTTACCTAATTTAAATTGTCTCCGTTCTACCGATTCTACCCACTCACTTAACTTATTCAATCTCTCAACCATCTTTCACTTCTTGTCGGTAGATCTTACTCTCCTAACATTTTTTCCTTATCTACAATCAGTCAGACAACTACTTCAACCGCTCACCTCCCACCTCGAGCATATGAATGCTCACTTGATTCTATGAGTAATCAACACGATTGCTTGAAGTGAATCAAGCGACATGGGCAAATTCGACAAGCAATCACTCATAGAGAATCAAGTGATGCTTGCACGTCCGATGAGCGATCACTTAGAGTGAATGGAGTGGATTCACTTGTTATGAGTAATTGCTCGATACAACAAGCAATCAATTGTACACAAAGTGTACATCCCTCTAGTTAGAGTAATTGAGCTTTATACGAAAGAATTCTATATGAAAGGATCATGAGGTCTTGGATTCAAGACTCATTAAGTTCTAAAAAAAATAAACGATCAACTATCGTCGCTCGAAGCAAATTATGCAACACACAAAGATTCAATGAGCAATATCTTAGAGCTAGTTGAGTGATGCTCACACATCTGATGAGCGAATCACTTGTAGCAAATATCTTAATATTCTACTTGGTAGATTGTTTTAAAATCTTTATATTATCTTTTTATGTGCTTCTTTTCTTGTTCTAAAATCTATAGTATATATACAACATATGGAATAACAGGCATGTTCTTGCCCCAAAATTCTTAATTCCAAATCTCATGTTTTCTTTCAAAAATTAGTTCAAGTAATTGCTATAATTTAACTAGGTGCATGCATCTAGGGATAAGCAATTGCTACAATGCTAAGTGAATCTTTTTCCATTGTCTTGACTTACTTTCATTTTTCAAGTAATCGATGACCGATCAATTGGCACATAAGAGCAATATGTACAATTATTTCTTTTTTAATGAAAGGATCTGATGTCACATCCCCACTCAACCGACCAAGAACACCATTGGAAAGTATCGTAGTTGTTTTAGTTCACCAACTAAGGAATTCAGCATTTTTAGCATGTTAAATCAAGAGATTTGAGCTTATCTCTTGTTCATATACTTGCATATCCTCAAGGTCAATTATTGAAGATCTTTCTGTCAAATCCTAGACAACAAAACTTACTGTACCAAATTAATATATTACAAATAAACCAACCTTGATTTCCAATTCTGAATTTTTCAAGTGATATTAAAGGAGTATCCAATTTGTAGATGTTATCCTTCATTAAGGACCCCTACTGTATTCCTCACCTTGTTATACCATCTCTACCTCAAAATCTCAACCACAACTCCCATACACAACTAGAGAGTGGGCTCAAACCGAAGATAATTAAAGGTATCAGTCACTGTAGTAGAGTATCAAAATTCTAGAAAGTTTTAATTCTAGATTTACCTTACCTTAATTATTCGATCGCCCTGAGCTCTTTGAGTGTCCAATTCCTCCGAAAATTGGTGGATATCTTCTTCACTGATGCAACACCTACCCTCAAAATTTCAGCTTAATCGGATCCCAGTGGAGGAAGTTATGACCCTCCAAATTTCACTGAATTCTAAAAATTCAGTGTGCTAAAAATTTAATACTATTGGATAGAAAACCTATTCATCTTTATACTTAAGCCTTATGTCAGACCCAATTCTGACTGGTTAGACCCAAGGCGCACCACGAACCACAAAGGGTCAAGTGCAAAGGTTCGACCCGCACACAACTCATGGGGGCCGCTTCAAGGCTGCAACCAAGATGTGCATGCGGGACGAGCCGCGGGGCAAGACGGCTGAGCAACTGAGGTGCACACATGAGATAGGCAACTGAGAGGAGAGTAATCGAGGTGTGTGCGCAATATAGGTGCAAGGCAGCCGAACGAAGCAAGCACCTGAGCAACCGAGGAACTTCACGGGACAGGTGCCCGAGCAATTGCGGGCGTGATCAGAGCAAACACTCGAGCAGCAAAGGCCACGCATGGAGCAAGTGGTCGGATAACCGAAGGTGTGCACAAATCAACAAGGGACACATGTAGGGCAAATGTCGGGCAGTCCCTTAGCCGAAGGCATATGCGAGCAAAGCACCAAGCCACAAAGCTCCTGCACGACCGAGGGTCACGAGCAGCAGCCCGCCGACACCGCCGACGCAGGACACAGGTGCGCAACCGCCAAATGCACGGACGGCGCGGGCGTAACGGTGATTTAAACAATTGGAAGGAAGGACTTCCTACACTATGAGTTGTTTTTAAGTTCAATTATGAACTGATGCAGATTGAGCCCTTAGTGGGCGGTTGTTAATATTTTCAGACGTATGGCATGATTTAAATTCAGAGTATTATGAGTATTATATTCTGGTTAAACTATGTGCTAAAGCGTGCATACTTCTATCATATTTAGATAAATCTAAATATGCTCTCTTGTATAATATGCATATTTATATCATACTCAAATTATTGAGAGTATAGAAAACTCATGAGCTATATGAATAGTTGATACCATAGAGATAATTAGTGATATGATTCAAATATATCTCTAATCATGGAAATGAAAAGGATTGAATATCCTAGAGACATCAAAACTAGGAAAGATATTTTGGGACCTTGCACTTTATTTCCCTCATGGTTGATAAGTTCCACCATACTAGTCTAATGAGGGTATTGCTGCTTTTGAATTTGAACGATGATTCCTTCCATGCAGCCTTGGACTGTAGATTCATCGGCTACACAACTATAGCTATCATGGTACCACTGACAAGCACCTTATATTTAAATATTATAATCTTAGTTCTGCAAAAAGGTATTCTTTAGTGTCCCACTCCTTAAGTAGTCGTCTTTGATAAAAATAGAGGTTCAAGAGATAGAAAGAGGAAATTTCAAGATAATTTTTATTAGGAACTCCCTTTTATTTATTAATAAAAAAGTATTTACTATTTTTTAAATAGTAATAGGCATAGATATGATTGACACTGATTGGCTTATAGGAACTCCCTCATCAAGAGGTCCCCTAAGCATACGTTGGCTGCATGAGACAAATACTGTAAAGACATATTTTGTTTAGAGGATGTATACTAGTGACACTTGAGTTAAAGATAGATATATTCTTAGATAACATATAATGGAAGCACAAACATGTTATACAATATAGTTGACTTTTAGAGCGATACATGTACATACATTGTAAGTTAGTAGACATCATTATTGATGATATCTTTTAAAATGAAAAGCTACTGTATGATAATTAATAAACCAATTGCATCCTCGAATCTTCCTCCTTGCTTTTAATTTCTTACTACGATTTTGAGCCGTAATTTCGCACTAGGTCGCAAGGCTGAGTAAACCACGTTGAATATATGTGTGCAGGTTTAGTAGAAGACCAGTGAAGGTAGTTGATGAAGGTAAGGCCGTCGACGAATTTATTTTATTTTCTGGTATCATTATGCTGGAGTTGTAGTAGGTATATCAAGACTGTGTTAGTAGTGTTGGATTGGTATATATCAACAAATTCCTTGTATGGGTCATTGAGGCTTATAAGGCGGTTGCCACGTACTTGACAGATGGGTCGGGACGTGACAGTAGGAAAAGCTACGAATAATATTATCCTTACTACTGTCGATAGCCTCAGGATTAGTGTCGTTGCTATTGGCCAAGTGGATTAATTAATTTTCTTTGTAATATTTTAAAAGAATTGCAATTAAGAATGTGACTCCACTCAAAATATTTTATTACAGCCTAATGTGAATGTTTGATCTATCTTGCCTGATGGGTATTATAAATTGAGATTCATTTGATCTAATAAATCATTTAGCAACTCGAGGTTAATTTGATGGTCTGATGATAAAATCATTGACCATTGTAATTTCATATTTTTATTATTTTTTAAATAATTATAATTAATATTTTGGGTATTGTCTAAAAATATGTATTTTATCTAAATACCACACAAGTTGTTAGGTAATTTTCATAAAAGAACGATTTTCAAAGCATATCTATGAATGTTCCCACAAAGAAACTTGATGAATGCTCTCTCAAAGAAACATGATAAATTGTGCATCTATTTGGGCAAAAATATAAAAATCAAACAAGTCCTAACATATTAAGATGACATTCTCTCCGTCACAAAAATTAATGTGCAAATCATTTGAGGTATCATGAATATCTACGCATATAAATTTATTGTGTATTACTCATTATAGACTCGATATGCATGATTCTCAAAGTAAAACTTATATAATACCATAATTATCTTTGGTTTTTCTAACCCTACTGAGATCAATGATTATACCAACAATATTTGAGGACGTCCCCTAATAAGTTTGGTTTCTATCAAGAAGAGACTCAATAACTATACATCTACAACAATGAATCTTAACTCACGCTTGCACAGCTCTCTAATTCAATAGACTTAATTGGTAACACATGAATTACAACATGGATCTTAAGCCACTATTGATTATGATATATAAATTCAAATCATAATTTATTTATCTAACAAAAGAATTTAATTGTTATAAAGTAAATATCCTCTATATTATTATTGTTATTATCATTTTGATAATAATTTGAATATAGAGGGGCCGCGAGTTATCTATAATATACTTTTAAAAATTTATTTCTTAACTTCTTTCCCTTCTACTCCCTACCCACTCTCGTTGTATAATAAAGTTGCTGGCTGTCATGGTACCACTGACAAGCACTTTATATTTAAATATTACAATCTGACCTCCAAAGGGGTATTCTTTAGTGTCCCACTCCTTCTTTAAGTTGTAGTCTTTGGTAAAAATAGTGGTCTGAGAGATAGAATGAGGAAATTTCAAGATAATTTTTATTAGGAACTCCATTTTATTTATTAATAAAAAAGTATTTAATATTTTTTTAAAAAATTTATTACATATTTTTACTAAAGAAAATAATACCTTTACAAAAGAAAATATTAATAATATTACAAATCATATTTTTAACACTATTTATTAATTTCAAATATCATTGATTTAAGAATGGGGGAGGGAAGCGGGGGGAGTGGTAGAGCTGAATAAAACTAAGCAATATAAGCTTTTATTATTCTAGTTCAAGAGGATGAGGAATGAGAAAAGGTTTGTCCAAGGGATAATCCTCTCTTATTAATTTATAAGTAGATATCAAGATTGATGTCATCGGAGTTAGTGCTGGAGCCCTCCTGAGTTGGACGGGGAGTAGAGGTTACAGTCTCAATGGGTCTGTGCACAGCTATCGCTGATGTGGAAGCTGAAATGAGGTCTTTGTGTACAATGATCTTGTGATATTTGGCTCCTTGCAATGTTTCAAATTTTTTGGAACACTAGTCACAAGAGAAGGGCATTGTTGAGGGATGGGGTAGAGCGAGAACAACCTCCATTGGTCTGTGAGGTGATATCGGTGGGCTTAGTACTACTTTTTGACATTGAGAGAGAGATGTAAAATTTTGCTTTGATGGTGCTACAGATGAAGCTAATAATATCATGAGTTTATGGATGAGGAAGGTGGAGGATGATATGTTTATGTACATATACAAATATATATAGTGTAGAGACCGAAAGAGAGAGAGAAGTTATTAGTGTTTGCTGTGTTGGTTATATGGAGCTGGCGGTTTACCATATTTAAATGTTTGTAAATATTCATTCTCGTAAAGATTGGGATAAGCACTCTTCCAACACTTTGTGCAGCAACTTAGGAGTCGTTTTTAAGTTATTTTATTTTTGTAGCCGTATCTTGGTCAATATAATTTAGAAAAACTTGCTGTATATAACTAGGAGCATATGTATAGTATTAATATTAAATAGCACCATACGTCAAAAGATGAATCAAAGAAGAATTAATGAATAAGTATGACTTATTTAAGATCATATTGAGTGTTCTTTGAAATTGATCGGCAGTTTTTACACCAAATCTTTAAGTAGCACAAAAAACTTCAATAAATCTCTATCTTCTTTGTGATAGACTTTCGTAAATCACTCGATAATTTATATTTCAATATGTAGCCCCAACAACAAATATCAATGTATTTATTTCTTCTCAAGCATTTGTAGTCAAAATTGCATATTCAGATCTTACAAATATCGTCTTTAATTTTTCTTCACTAATACAACAAGAAGTAAAATAAATGATTCATATACTTTTTCATAAGATATAAAGCCACAAAATCAATAAAATATTTTAACTTTTCAATGATTCAATAGCCATTTTTGATTGCAAGCGTCCAATTTCCTACCTATATTAAGTAATGCAAAAAGAAATAACACAAATGATATATATTATAGAATCAATCAAGCATCGAGGTGATAAAAAAATTATTAAAGAGGCATAAAAAAAATTCTTCAAACCATAAGACCATCAAGACATCCCCAAACAAAACACCATGAACAAAGATATAAATCTAGAAGTCTGCATTTTGTATTTTGCTAACCAATAATATTTTTAGTATTTTGCGAGCCAATAATATTTTTAGTAATGGTACGATGATATTGCTTGGCTTTGATGGTATCTCCCCCACCTCCCTCCCTCTCCCTATCATGATCTCTCTTTCTTTCACTACTTGTGACTATGCATGTTGTGCAATAATTATGATGGAATGGATATTCAAATGCATGTCAAAACTAGAGCATGATTATTATCTTCCATTTAGTTAGTGTGTAGATGTGATGATGAATGAAATTAGACTTGATGGTTGTATAATTAATTAATTTGGGTTGGGTTAGGTTTAAGTAAAATAGTGAAAATGATTGATTCAGTATGTTATAGATAGGTTTGGTTACATATGATATTAGAGTCAACATCAAAAGGTGATATTAATTGTATTAAATAGATCACCTCGAAACCATCACACGATAAAGAAATTTATATACAGTTGATTCTAAAAACCGATTTACTTTTCCAGGTGCATTGGTTCATCGCAAAAGAATTTAATTCAAACTAGGAAAAATCATAACAAGATTCTATTAGGAAAGTCTTGGATGCCTTGAACATGAATAAATGCTATTTTGCTAAAATATCATGATAATATGCATGCTAAATAATATATTTTATCTAGAATGATTGTGATATGATGTAATATGTTGCTTAGTGTTTATTCGGTGTACTTTCATATTCTCACATGATACTTGGTATGCTATGTTGTTAAATATTATTTTATTATCATGTGGAAGAATATAACATTAATGATGTAGAAAGCTTAAATCATTACGTGTGAACTAGATTAACTACTAGGTAATGTTAAACCAGCAAATGGATTTGGTCTGTACCCAATAACTATTACCCACAGGCGTGATGCTTAGTCGTCACCGTGATAGTCCTAAGATAGCTAGTGGAGATGAAGCATGACTAAGGATCTAGCAAGCATGTAGCTGAGATTGTAGCATTGGTGTGATGGCTAGGATGCACACCTTCTAGCAGGTATTGCTGCTTTTGAGTTTAAACGATGATTCCTTCCATGCAGTCTTGGACAGTAGATTCATCGACTATACGACTATGGCTGTCATGGTACAACTGACAAGCACCTTATATTAAAATATTATAATCTTACTTCCGTAAAAAAGTATTCTTTATTGTTCCACTCCTTCTTAAAGTAGTAGTATTTGGTAAAAGTAGAGGTCCAAGAGATAGAAAGAGGAAATTTCAAGATAATCTTCATTAGGAACTCCCTTTTATTTATTAATAAAAGAGTATTTACTATTTTTTAAAAAAATTATTACATATTTTTACTAAAGAAAATAATACCTTTACAAAAGAAAATATTAATAAAATTACAAATAAATTTTTTAAAACTATTTAATAATTTCAAATATCATTACTTTAAGAGTGGGGGGAGGGAAGCGAGGAGCGGTAGAGTGGAATATAAATATACAATGTTTATACTATTATATATATAAGGCTTTTATTATTATATTTCAAAAGGATGAGGAATAGGAGAAGGTTTGTCGAAGGGATGGTCCACTCTTATTCATTTATAAGTGAAGATCTAGATCGATGTCATTAGAGTTAGTGTTCGAGCCCTCCTGAGTTAGACGGGGAGTAAGGGTTACAGTCTCAATGGGTCTACGCGCAACTATCGCTGATGTGGAAGCTGAAATGAGGTCTTTGTGTACAATTATCTTGTGATATTTAGCTCCTTGCAATGTTTCAAACTTTTTGGAACAGTAGTCACAAGAGAAGGGCATTGCTGAGGGATGGGGTAAAGCGAGAACAACCTCCATTGGTCTATGTGTAGTGATATCGGTGGGCTTAGCACTACTTTTTGACAATGAAAGAGAGATGGAAAGTTATTCTTTGATGGTGATACAGATGAAGCTAATAATATCACGAGTTTATGGATGAGGAAGGTGGAGGATGATATGTTTATGTACATATACAATATATATAGTGTAAACAGACCAAAAGAGAGAGTGAAGTTATTAGTGTCTAGTGTGTTGGTAATATAGAGCTGGTGGTTTATCATATTTAGATGTTTGTAAATGTTCATTCTGGTATAGATTGGGATAGGCACACTTCCAACACTGTGCAGCATCTTAGGAGTCGTTTTTAAGTTATTTTATTTTTGTAGCCGTATCTTGGTCAATATAATTTAGGAAAACTTATTATATATAACTAATAGCAGATATATAGTATTAATATTAAATAGCACCATAAATCAAGAGATGAATCAAAGAAGAATTAAGGAATAGGTATGACTTATTTTAGATCATATTGAGTATTCTTTGAAATATGATCGATAGTTTTTTTCACCAAACCTTAAAGTAGCACAAGAAACTTCATTAAAATCTCTATCTTCTTCATGGTAGACTTTCTTTAATTACTCGATAATTTATATTTCTATCTGCAGCTCCAACAACAAATGTAAACCCTGTTTTATAAAATAAATAAAATAAAATAAAATATTTTAAAATTTATAAAAGAAAAAAATTTAATAAATGAGAATTTTTTTTAAATATTGAGACTTAAATATTAAAATAAAAAATAAAATAAAATAATAAATATTTTTTTATTAAATTAATAAAATAATAGATAAATAAAGATAAATAAATAATAAAAAGGAAATAGAAATAGAGAAAAACAAAATATATATATAAATAAAAGATATAAAAATAAATAAATAAATGAAATTAAAAGATAAGGATTTAAGGAAGAAAAAGGGGTTTAAAATGTAAATTAGGAAAATAGGAGGGGCTTTCTATAAAAAGGGAAAAAAAATAAATAAAATACGTTGCACGTGCAGCGAGTTGTGCGATTTGACCCAGCCGAGTCGATCGATGAGTCACTGATTCGTCGACAGAGGGTTATAAACCCTCGATAATAGAGGGTTCAAGGGGCCTTCCGAGTTCACAGCGCCAGCGGAAGATTTCTCCTCCGGCAGGCCGAGTTAGCGGCAGGCGAAGGTGAAGGCTGTGGCTGGGCGTCCGTCGGGGGTCGGCGACGTGCGTAGGTAGCTCCGGCGGGCTACAATCGCATGGGAGGCGGCTAACGGTCGACAAACAGGACAGTATCCCTGTTTCGAGCGATTCTGTCGGCGAGGTGTGCTGCGAAGATTCCTCCCACTGCGGCGAGGGTAATACGACTCAGTAGAGTCGTGTAAGAGTAGCAGCAGCTGCGGCGAGAGCTTCGGCAAGCAGCTGGCAGTTGGGAAGAGGTGGAGGCAGGGGAGGAGATCCTGTCCTGATTGAATTCGCCATCGACCAGCGCGAGGTCGCCTCTTTTCCGCTGCGGCTACAATCGCATGGGAGGCGGCTGACGGTCAGCAAATAGGACAGTATCCCTGTTTCGAGCGATTCCATCGGTGAGGTGTGCTGCGAAGATTCCTCCCACTGCGGTGAGGGCGATACGACTAGTAGAGTCGTGTAGGAGCAGTAGCAGCTGCGGCGAGAGCTCCGGCGAGCGGCTGGCAGCTGGGAAGAGGTGGAGGCAGGGGAGCAGATCCTATCCCGATTGAATTCGCCGTCGACCAGTGCGAGGTCGCCTCTTTTCTGCCGCGGCTTGGTGTACAATAGCAATTCGACTCCAGAGGAGTCGAATTGTAGCGTGGGTAGCTATGCCGGAGGCCGGGAGTGGACGCCCGGTGAAGGGCGAGCGGTGCGACGGGGGAAACCCTTGCACCGACGCTTGTGGGAGTTGGGAAGCTCGCTGGCAGTGATGAAGGGTAGGGGATGTTGCTGCGGGTTCGTGCGGGTATTTCCAACAAGGCGGTGGCAGTGGTCGGGCAGCATTGAGCGGAGAACAGCAGCGGCAGCATCGGCGGCTGCAGTGGAACTTGAATGGGGTTGGGCAAAGGGAGAAGATGAACCGCACGTGCGTAGCGCGTGCGACGGTCCTGTTCATGGCCGGTTCAGCTTCGGTTCAACGTGGGTTTAGCCAGTTTTCACAATTTTACGAATGGATCAGTGCGGTTCAACATTGCTAGGGCTTTATTGGTGAGTTTTAAATCTTAAGAAATTTATTTAGAATTTTTAACACATTATAGGTGCGGTTTTTGAATTATTTTAGGTTGGGTTCAGGGTTTTGAGTGGGATAACCATATTAGAAAAATCTAAAATAAATTGTAATGTTAGATTATGCTTAGATATAATTTTTATGATTTAATTAGAATTTTTTTTAGATTATTAGGATGCAGTTTTTGATTTAATTAAGATAATTTGGGTTAATTTAGAATTTTATAAATTATAATGTGATAAGATTTAGAAAATTAATTTGTTTAGATTTTTTAATTTGTGAAATTGCATAATTTGAGATTTTGTAGATTTAATTGATTTAATTATATTTTTTCAAATAATTATTAAAATTATTTTTAGAATTAATTAAGGTGGTATATTGATTAAGATGTTTGGGTATAATTAAATTGTTAAACTAAATATCATTTTAAATAATTTTGATTGTGTTGGATTGTGATTGTTAATGTGATGGATGATTGGTTGATTATAAGAAATTAAAATAAAATAAAGAAAATAATGTGAGGATGTGAGAAGAAGGGTAGATATGAAATTATTGTTTGAATTATATGATTTATGGTTGTTAAAAGTATTTATTTTATCTTAGGAAAATTGATTGTTGTGCTGTGGCTTGACAAATCATGACCAAGCTGTGATTTGTGTTGGAGTAAGAAGGAGTTGTTTGCTTACTTTTAAGAATCACAGCCAAGCTGTGAATTCTTATTTTATATTACTTTGAGACTCAGGTGAGGGTTTATAGTTTCAAATTTATTTGGCCTACTACAAATGCTGAGTCCTAAGGGTCGTTGTTAATTATTGTACATGCTAATAAGTTATATATTTGTTTGGTTGCATATTTGATTAACATGTGAATTATTTAAAGTTGTATCATGCTAGGTCATATATGATGTTATTATGTATATGCTCTTGATGTGAGTTAGAAGTTATACCATGCTAGCATATGTACGTTGCTATTATTTGCATGTTATCGATAATTATGCTCATGTTATGTTGATGATTTAATATGTTCATGTTGTTAGAGTTGTAAAGATACTTATTAAGAATACGGAACATGTTGACATGAGATAGAAATTGAGATACTTTAGGTACATGTGATAATAATACCTAGAGTGATCTAAATTGTTATATGATTAAGAACTTTGAATATCTTAGGGTTATGATAACCGAGGAGAGGATGTGGGGTTCTTAGACTGGTATGTGCCAACATGTGGTGAGGAGCCATGTGCTAGTAAGGTAGAGATGCAAGTTCGGTAGAATTAAATCACTAATACTTTGGTGTAGCCGGGATCTCACTTCAGTGCAGAACTTAACTTATCTGTGTTACACCAGGGTAGATGGTGTACTAGGAACAGTACCATCCCATGTGCTACCAAGGCTAGGAAACCTGATGACTTTGGCATACTCAACTGATGTGGGTCCCTGAGCAGTCCAGGTTCATTGGTATCATATGCAGTGGATCTCAGCTTGCCAGGCTGTTGATGGGTGTGATTTGTATTTTGTATGGTGATCCTGCCATGGTTCAGAATTACAGCACTGTATGGTACTTGTGGTGCATAGAAGGAGTGTCGTGGTCACTAGCTCCTTCAGCTAATGTTAGTGTACAAGCATATAGGACAAAGATGTAGAGTTGACACAGACGGGTTCAGGAAAAATCTCTGACGAGGGGTTTACCTTGAACATAGGATGGCTGTCTTAGGAATAGTATTGGACAACTTGTGATATATTGGGTAATGTGATATGTTACTTTTGAATTTAAGTTACTGTTATACGGTTTTGTACCATGTTTACATGCCTTGTTTAAATAGTATGACTGCTACATTGATATATTAACTTTTGCTATATGTCATGCCTTGCTGATTTAAATGTGTGATTTGGTAGATATATTTACTTGTTGACTTGTAAAATACCTTATGCGCATTTTTATCTCTGTAGCCTCACTGAGTTTTGCGACTCCGATGTGCACATTTTTCCCCTGTTGCACAGGTTACAAGTTGGACATTGATATGGGGAGCGAGGGAGAACCTAGTTATGGCGAAATAGAATTTACTTTAGAAATCTAGATAGAGATTTCATTTTTATAGCATTGATGTAAAATGTACATTATCTATGTTTCCGCTGTGTTTAATAAAAAGAAATTATTGTACTTTGTGATACATCTAGCCTTGTATAAGTTGTGGTGGAGAAGTGCACCTTATACAGTGGTTGCCACGTGCCCAAAGGTGGATTTGAGGCGTGACAACAAATGTTAATGTATTTATTTCTTCTCAAGCATTTGTAGTCAAAATAGTATATTCAGATCTTACAAATATCGTCTTTGTGATGGTTTCAAAAATTGCAAGCATCCAATTTCCTACCTGAAATAGATTTAGAAGTTTGTATTTTTTATTTTGCTAGCCAACAACATTTTTAATAATAGTACGATGATATTGCTTGGTTTTGATAGTATCTCCCCCACCTTCCTTCCTCTCCCTATTATGATCTCTCTTTATTTCACTACTTGTAACTATGCATGTTGTGCATTAATTATGATGGTATGGATATTCAAATGCATGTCAATACTAGAGCATGATTATTATCTTCTATTTAGTTAGTGTGTAGATGTGATGATGAATGGAATTATAGAGTGATTAATCGAGACTTGATGGTTATATAATTAATTAATTTGGGTTGGGTTAGGTTTAAGAAAAATAGTAAAAATGATTGATTCAGTATGTTATAGAAAGGTTTGGTTACATATGATATTAAAGTCAATATCCAAAGTAGCAAAGGAGAAATTAAAATGCTTGCTACTGCCAAAAGAGAAAGGACAACAATATGATGATGAATGGAACAAATATATCACATTTATTATTCAAGGTTTGACTTACAATCAATTATATGCATGACTCAATTATTGAAATATTGTTTGGAAACTTTGAAATACCCATCTTTGATGCAATGCAAAATCTTAGGATGGGAAAGAGGTAAAAGTAAACTCTTCATGAGATAGGGAAGTAAAGTTTTATTTTGATCTATGTTTTTAGGAAATTTGCTTGACACCAACGACGATATAAATTATTGGAAGAAAGGATTTCCTTCACTATGAGTTGAATTTAAAAGTTCAATTATACTACTGCAGATTGAGCCCTTAGTGGGCGATTGTTAATACTTTCAGGCATATGGCATGATTAATTTTCATAGCATCATGAGTACTATATTGTGGGCTAAACTATGTGCCACAACATGCATATTGCTATCATAATTTGATGAATCTAAATGTATTTCTTGTATAACATGCAAGTTTATTTAATGCACGAATTGTTGAGAATGTGGAAAACTTATGAGCTATATAAATGGCCAATGCCATGAACATAAAGATACTCAGTGACACTATCCGATTAGATCTCTAATTATGGAAATGTAAAGGACCGAACATCATAAATATATCAAAACTAGCAAAGACATTTTGGGTTCTTGCATATTATTTCTCTCATGGTTAGAGGGTTTCACCTTACTAAGTCCAGTGAGGGTAACCGGAAGTGTAATCCAACCCATTCTTTGGACTAAGGTTGAAGCTTAGGTGACGTCTTCTATATAACTCAGATACACCCCTCATAGCATGCAACCAAGTCTAAAAGACTTGAGAATTGGGGAGCTATTCTAGCTGTTCTTCCCTAGGACTAAAGGGGTCATAAGACAACTGAAGTACCCTGTTCAGGCACTGTAGGCCTATGAGAAGATAGTCTAGACCTCGAAGGTAAAATAATTTATGCGGAGTCCGGTTCTTCAAACTGTTGAGACTAAACAAAAGGGTGACCCTGTCATGGGACAGAATGTAGTACTACATGATAGTCGCATGGTGTGGGTCTCGGGAGACACACATGTGAAGATCTCAAAGCGTGGGCTGGGGTTATGGCTCGTAAGATCGAAAGGAAAAATTCTACAGTCACTGGTTTATCTCTACTAATATCAGTGTGACGGGCACTAGGCAGAGACCTAGAATGACACCGACATGCTTATGGATAGTCTGTGGCCCGGGCTTATCCTAAGCATAGGATGACAGCCGTAGAAAAGATAATACAATAAAAATGAAGTGGAAAATGATATCTTGCACACAACAATGATATGCAGAAATTATTTACATATTCATCTTTTAAATTCCTATGGTATAACTATATCATGCATGCTATGTTTCATTAAATCCATGATTGTCAATGTCCGTGCCCTTACAATTTCTAAGGACAATTATTTATGTAAGCCACTGGGCCGCAAGGCTCAGTGCATATTATTTTTCATGCACGCAGGTATTTGGACATTGGGTAGACTATTGAGGAGTGATGAGATTAGCATAATATGGTTGATATTTTATACATTATAGTCAGACTATATCAGTTTCAAAGAAATATTTATTGTAGTAAGATGTAATCACGAAAAATTCTCACAGGTTTCTGTCATGTGTAAAATGTATGTAATTTTTTTTAGCCTTACATGAGTTCTTCCAAACTCATACGGTGGTTGTCATGTTGCTGACACAAGGTCAGGGTGTGATAATTAAAGTAGTATCAGAGCAAAGGTTGACATAAACCTTGAGAAAAATAATTAAGGAATGACATTAGAGACTAAACCCTGATACAGTCCATATGCAAACACTAGAACATCAGGAACAACATAGATGAGCATGAGAAGGGCAAAAGTAGAATGATACTTGATTGATTTTGTTTACTCTATTAGAAAAATCATTTGTTCAAAATTGCCCTTGTTTGTTGCTCACTAGGAGCAAACTGATTTTTTCCTTTTAGGATGCTCTTTGTGATAATATCATATGTTCATTAGTAGAGAACATATTTTCCTTGAGTATATATATTCTCGATGAATATTGAAACAAGGCATGCACTAGATTTTACAAAATTTTAATATTATTGCACTCTTACTGCATTTGAACTAGTTCATCTATTTAAGCAACCACTTGTGTAGATAGCAAAAAGGAGTCAAAGAGTTGTAGAAGAAGATCACTCATATTCGGTTGAAGGTCCAACAGCACCTCTAAATCACATAGATGATGATTATTTTGCTCAAAGTGATAGCGATCCATTGCCAGTAGAGCTAGCACCTAATGAAGAATCTGCTAGGAGATCATTCAAGCCGATAGAAGAAGAGATGCTAGTAAAATCTAGGGTAGATGCCACACCACTGCAACCTGCTACGAGCGAAAGTCAAAAGCAGGTAGAATCAATTCTAGACCTTAGGGACAAGATGATAGAGATGATGAAGCAAGTATGAGAATTATACATAGGTTATAGGATCAAATCAACAAAGAAGACTCGGAGTCTATGCACACATCATCACTAGGAAATCAACATGCCCAATGATTAAAGAGTTTTCTACTGCAAGATGCAAAGAAACTTGGGTGAGAATTATTCACTAGATCCTTCGACCCATTGGAGGCATTTGGTTGGATTACAAATATATGCCTCATCATAGAAGATATGGGAATATCAAAGGAAGATAGACTAGTTGTAGCACAATATCTCCTGAAAGGTAACGCAAAAATATGGTGGAATGAAATTAGAACGAATTGTACAAATACCGCTACATGGACTAGATTTCTAGAGATGTGTAAGTCCAAATATTGCTTCATAAGACCGCGCGGCCGGAAGAAGAGAAATTTATTAAAGTGTTCACAAAATGGATGACCGGTGGCAGTGTATGCAAGGGAATTTGAATTATTATTTGCCATGGTGCTAGAAGACATCCCAAGAGACAAAATCGCTCTTGCCGATTCAAAGGAGGATTGGATCCTGATATTCAACCAAGGATAACTAGAGAAAAGACTACAAATTTCGATAAACTAATTGATGCCACTGAGGGGATAGAGGAAATGATCCGAGAGAGGAGGCAAGGTGAAAAAAGAATGAAGAAATTTCAATCCATCTCAGCAGATAATTGAAGTCAATAATGCTTGAAGTTTAGTATTTTAGTTTAGATGAGTTAGAGGGATAATCCCCTATTTTGTGTTAGTTAATTCACTTTCTTGAAAATTTATATTCAAGGTTCATTATAAACCTTAAGACACTAAGAGGAGATATAAGAGACATTGAAACTTTTATGTTTATCTCTACACCTCAACTTCTCTTTATTAACCTTCATAATCCTTCTCTATGAAGAATTTGCTATCAAATACCCTTAGTTAAATTTAGTAAACCTTGAATTTATATAAGTATCCTTCCGATTGACCATCTATAAAGTGTCCTTTTATAGATCATTTAATCTTACCTTTGTCATTACTTGTTATGAAAAATAATCAGCAACCTACTGAGATCAAATCAAGCATTGAATTGATCGACTTCCCTCGTATCTAAAGACAAGAACAATAGGCTTCTATCAATCTTACCTTTGTCATTACTTCTTATGAAAAATAATCAGCAACCTACTGAGATCAAATCAAACATTGAATTGATCGACTTCCCTCGTATCTAAAGACAAGAACAATAGGCTTCTATCAAAAGACATTCACATCCTCCATTCTTATATCATTTAATACAGAGTATTTCTCTAACTTTCCTTCTTAGGAAATAAACTCCTATATTCCACTAGTTCTTGGTGGAAACTATTTGAATCTACTAGATGATGAACTATAGCTTGATTATGCCTAAGTGAATGCATAAAATCAATATACTATGACTGGATGTGAACTCCTAACCAAAGACTGGCACAATTAGATTGTCAAAAATAAATAGTTGCGGTCATACCACTATCAAACTTCAATTTCTTACAACCTTACCAACTGTGATATTATTTTCTTCCAAGTAAATGAGTTTTAATAGCTTCATTGAAAAAGGAAAGTGGATGTTTGGGAGATTCCATTCCTTTTCTTTTCTTCTTCTATGAAAAAGAGAGTTGGTATAATTTTTCTTACTTTACCTTCTCATACTCTCAATAAATCAACTAAGAAGACCATGAATCAAATCTTTTTATTAGTGACTACTCTTTGTAATTAAAGATCAAGATGTTCTAAACTCTTCAAGACTACTAGATTGAATATATTAGAAAAATTAGAAAATCTTGAGTGAGTTTATCCTTATGCTCATTAGCAACACCTTACAACTTGTCTATAATCCTATACTTAGTTTCTACAAAAGAAACATCCAAATGATTGCTTGCTAGAGCTTCAAAGCGATGGTAGAAACATTTCAACACAAATAAGTTACTGTTCATAGTAACTTAAATGTAACTCAAGGATTTAAAATCCTGAAATACGCAACTCAAAAATAAGAGAAGTTATTAAAATATGGGAAGTTATTCAAGTCAAGTATTCAGGATGAGCTGCAGTGTGTTTGAGATGAACATAAATATTTTGAGTAGACAATAATACCTTCACCTCAGTATGCATAATGGAGTAATAGCTGCCATCTCAGTGATTCTTCGAGTAAAGTGACTATATATCAAAGTTTTCTAGTGATCCTGATACCCTCAAATCAATTTGGAGTTATCACAAATGTTAAACTTGCTCCTTAGATGATTAATCTTAAAATTTAGGAACTTTTGATCCACGTCAAATCTTTTGATTTACGACAATTACACAAATTTTCAAGACTAGGAATCAAATATTCTTCAGCCAATTAGCAGTCAATTCCCCTTAGTATGCCGAATAAAGATTATGTTCAAGTGGACCAAATATGATCGAGACTGAAATTTTATAGACTTTACATAAGTAATTGGAAATATGTTTTCTTTGTCCGATTATTTTTTTCACATCTTTTCCCTACTTATGGCTAAACAAACTTAGTCAAGCTCTAATCAGAGCACATTTAGTCAAACTTAAAATCTTCTTTTCCTTCATTCTCTCAGCCGCGTACACTCGCCCCACTTTACATAAGTAATGGGGAATAGGTTTTAATTAATTTTTTTTAAAAATCAAAATAAACAAACAATTATTTGTTATTTTAAATTAAATTTAAATATTTTATTATTATAAAAAATTATTATTAATTTTTCCTTTTCAATTCCTATTTCTATTTTTTATTTATTTCCTTTATTTATTATTTTTATTAATTTAATATTAAAATAATAATAATAATATTTTTTTTAGTAAAGAGGGTTTACATTTACTATGCTAATAGGAAGGTTGATTTTAAAAATGATTAAGAAGGATAAAAGAGGGATTGAAGGAGGATGGTTATTGAGTATTTTGATAGTTGACGAAATAGCCCTGACCATACATATTGTTGGCATACAAAACAATATATTATTTATTTTTGGAAATGTTAAGTAATGTTACTTTAGCAAGCACTCTTCACATACTTCAAGTTATATTCAAAGTTCCCTATGTGTGTATCCGTATATGGCATAAGGCATCACCGGAACATACTTGAAACATGGATAAGTAACAAGATACAATGATTCTTTCGTTGAATTCACTTATTATACCTTTCTTGTAGATATCTGCATTCTTTCATACCTTTTAAATTTTAAGCATATAAATGAATTTATCTTAGACCTTCATATCTAAATTTCATACAAACACGTTACTTTCATTTAGTAAAATTTTATTTTTATCACTTGCCTGCAGGTAGTGATCAAACTAATTTTTTTATTTCACTACCATAAAACATTGTATTGAGGCCTTAGGATTTGAAGATATCTAAGAGGACAATAGTCGAGGATACCCTTTATAGACCAATAGACATAGTACAACAAAATCACCTATGGTACTTGTCACGCCCCGACCCTACTGTCGGGCACGTGGCAACGCCGTATGAGCCCAACGGACCCATACAAGGCATCAAGTGATACATACAATCCAAACACATCGTTTACACAACGGAATATAGGTGTAGCACTAGATGTCACCTAAGCTGTCTCTAGTATTATGTCGTCAGTGTCACCGGAATGTCATCTACGGTGTACTATGTCTATCAGTCTCAAGACTCGGGCTACCAACCTATGCTTAGTTGTCTCTGTCTCTTCCTATGCCCGCTGCACTGATGTTGGCGGAGGTGACGGGTGACCCTTGATCACTCTCCTCGGCCTCGCTAGTCGCCTGCCATGCCTCCCCTAGCGAAAACCCGCCGTGCCCTTACATCCTCCCCAGATGCCGTAAGGACAACGACACTCGTGTAGTACTACACACCATCTGAAGACGGGGTCACCGTCAATAAAATCCATCGACTACGGTCTCGGTCGATATAATACAACCCTAGGATCCGGACTCACCATCCGTTCGTCTGCAGAACGTCAAGGATGGTAGCCGTATGGTCTACGGATCCACTGTCCAAGGCTATGCGGAGGGATGTCTCCGTACCAATCCCCGAGCAGCGGTGCCTGCCAAGAGGTGTGCAGACTAGCTATCGCCGGAATGCTACAACCTCGGCGACATGTTTGTTAGGTTCTTGTTCCGATTCGTCCCGGCTAACCATCTCAGGACTATCACGAGTGGCCCTTAAACGACACTCGTGCGGGTAGAAACCATCGGGTAGGGGCTTGCTCCATATATCCGGTCTAATATAACCTTGGAGTGTGTACAGTCCCTTTCCCCACCAACTCCCAGTATCTAAGCTATGTGTAGCCTTGGGAGTGGTGTGTGGTGGAGCATCACCATTCTGACCATCGGCAGTACGCCGGGGTCAAACGGGGTATGCAAGCAGTACCCCTTTCTGTCTTATTCCTAGCGATGTCTCCTAAGAGTTTCTAACATGTCATCATCCTTATCTATAACTGCATGGTATTCGTCCTATCATAGCAAAGATACATAACATAGCATGCAGGATAAGATTTATAGACATGTTAAATAAGTAGCATGGTAAACATGGCATATCATGCATATAGACAAGATAAATCATACTAACATGTATTTACATATAAACATAGCATGCATTTCATTTTTATTATATTTAAGGCATCCGAGATGTTTCCTAAGAAAACCTCGGTAGGAAATCCCTAGCTTGAATAAATCCTATATTCAGTGAACCAACGCACCTGATTAGGGATATGAATTTCTGAATCAATCCAAATATAGCAATAATACACAGCTCCCAAGATGGAGCAAGATCCCTAATACAATAAAGATCTTATTTAAAATAAAATCTTCATGATTTAATATGATAGAAATTATTTGATCACCAATAACTCAACTTATGTGATTCATTTGGTTTAATCCAAAATAAATGATACACTTCAACTATTGGGCCAAACTTCATACTCAAGTCCAATACTTCAAATCTCTTAATTATCATAAGTCAACTCAATAGTCTAAGTCAACAACAATTCCAACTCAATCATTTTGTTTTTCAACTCAATATCAAAAATCATCATTAACTATGTAGGATTAGAGATCACTTTCCCTAGTGCAAACCCTTGTTCAATTCTCTATCTTAACACATTATAAGCATCAAGAGGAGAATAGGGAAAGTAGATCAGGAAACGAGAAGAAGGTCATAATAGGTGAGAAGAAGTAAGATGATGGGGGCGATAGCATAAATCAACCAAGTTCTTATAATCACCATAACCCATCACATTAAAAACTCACCATAAGTCACATCCAAAAACACCACCACCAAAACCGCTGTATGAAAATATCATGTAATCACTATCAATAATTCAAAAGCATCAAAGCCATCATTCCTATTAATTCAAAACTATCTATCAACAACGTTACCACATAACAAACCATAACAACATCATCAACTCCATAACCATCAAATTGGAATTTATTAATATTTTCCTAGTGCCGACCTCAATTCGAATCTCTCTACATCCCCAATTAATTATTGTATACTTTAGATATTCACAAACTCCTTACAATGGTTTCAAATTATTATATTCTTCGGCAGGGTAATATTCATATTCCCTATGAAGAAGACTAACTTCGGATGATCATAGTGTGCGAAATGAGAAGTTTTGTCTACTAGACGAAATGATAGTTTGATTAACAAAAGAGGAAGAGTCAATCTAGTGATTGTCTTCTAAGTACATATTAGAAGATCATAGATGATAGAAGGAAAATATAGATAAAAATGTATTATAGTTACAATATAATTAAATTTTTCTACCTATACACATAGCTAAAAATAAGATAAATACTTAATAGGTATTTAATAATAATTGATTAAAAATAGGTATAATATTTTATACGTAGATAAATACAAAATTTGGTGATTTAACACGTGCATTTTTGGATAAACATTCACCAAATCCTATAAATACTTATAAAATAAGAGTAATAAATATCCATCAAATTTTATACATATATATTATGGTGAGAAAATAATTATTCATAAAAATACATGTATATGTAAATTGAATATACTAATTCTATGTAATTTATAAAAGATTATAGGAGATATATATAGATCTCATACGTGTTTTATATAAAATTAAAAGATATATATAGAGAGCTAACTTATAAGTTTAGATTGATATTCATCAGATTTAAGACCTAGCAAATTGGAGGAGAAGTAGAGGGCAATAAAGTAAAATTAAAATAGGATGAAAATTCATGATTATTAAGCCTAAGGTCAATTATAAAATTTGAAGGAAAGTGAAGGACAAAAGATAATTCAATAAGGAAGAAGAAATCAAATTACTTTACGGATTAATGGACGAAATAATAGCCTAAGGGTGATTTTGTGGTTTAGAGAAAAGTGAAGGGCAGAAAGGTAATTTCATAAATGAGATGTAATCAAATTAGTCTGCGTGCCTTGTATAAGACATTCAATAACTCTTAGATTCATATGGTTTTAACCGGATCTTCTTAGAAGATTTACTAATTATGAAGAAGATATTTGTGCTTCGGAATAAGACATAACCCTTAACGAAGTTCTTCCACGAGTAGACAATCGACTCTATATGATACTATGCTATTCTATTGTGATGAATGAGAGTAGTGAATGGTCATTCCTCACTGCTCGATAGTGTGCATATCATCTGTGTTATTTCACTTTATATCACATAAAATAGGAATGAGACTATAAACTTGTAGCAATTTAAAGTATTACTAATTGTTCAAAGTTCATGAAAAAGTTTAAATTTATGTTCAACTTTATTATATTATATTATTATTTTTTATAGAAAAGCTTTTTAAGCATCTTATTTTTCCATCATTGAAGCACTAGAAGAGCCATAAGAGAAGGCATTTATAAGATCAACAAGTACTATTGTGATTATTGTTAGAGTTGTAAATAGGGAGACAGATCCCAAATGATTGATGAAAATGTTACATAAAGAAGTTAGAGATTTTAGTGACAGATTCATGTAACACATCATGCTGCTAGTTTGTCATTACCAAATATGTCCTAATTATATCAACAAAAACTAAAATCATCTCTTAAATAATTGTGCAGGAAACTATTGATAGCAGTAGGGATATTCTCATACTTCTAAATAGAGTAAACTATTAGTTTTGTAAAAACAATACACCAAACCCACCAACATCTCTCTCTTTTATTTTGTCTGTACTCAATGTATATATATATACACAAACCACCCAATATCAATCATAAATCCTCTTATTGGCTCTTTCCATATTACTATAAAAGCACAACTTCCAAACTCTCTCCCAATGTCAAAACCCAATGCCAAGCCCATAAAAGCTACAACCTCTTATCCTGCTCCCACGCCACAAACATATACTTGCAACTACTGCTCCCGACGATTTCTTACATCCCAAGCCCTTGGCAGTCATATGAATACACATAAGAATAAGCATGTCGTAGATGCCTCTGCTTCCACCAACAGGTCTAGTCGCCCAACTCCGTCTGTAGACACTCCCCCATCCAACTAAAAGGTCTCCGGCGGTGTTAATTCTAAGAAAAATGATGTTTTATTATATATATGTGTGTTTTTTTTATATCCTATTTTAAATAATATATATATATATAATTATTTAATTTCAATAGTAAATCATCTATTTTAATAAAAATATTTTCTTTTTAAAATAAATTAAGTTATAAAAATATTATTTTATATGATATTTATAAACATATTTAAGTATAAATTTTGTATTTTAAAGTGTATATAATTTTATATTTTATTGTAGTTTTTTTTATTTCTTTTTAATTTATAGTATATTAATGTATAAATAAATTTATTTTATAAATTTAATTATATTAAAATCATTGACTAATTTAAATATATAAAAGTTTTAGTGCTAAATAAAGGATAGTAAATGTTACACCTACGAAAGTGAATAAACGGTAAGAAAGGCGCCCAAAGAAGAGTTCTCTTTCTCTTCAAACAATAGGAAACTCCACCCTATTTATAGCTAAGATGCGTAGGGAAACTAATCATCGATTATTGTATTCTTTAGAGAGAGAGAGATTCCTTGTAATTTAGGATAGATTCCTTGTAATTTGGGAGGCTCGAGTTCAAGAAAGTGAACTCCTTAATTTGAGGGTTTTACTAGTACTTTTAAAGTAATCCTTTTCTCATATCGTTGTTCGTTGTTCGGTGTTCTTCCATGGGTAATTGGAAAGGTTGGTATCGTTCTTCATCTACTCATGGTACGCAGCACCCTTCGTGTTGCTTCTTCGTTCATTGCAATTGCAAGTTTATTAGGGTGACATTTGGTATCAGAGCATAAACACCATAACATATAGCGACATACCTCCGTGAATCCTCGACAATAATAACATACGGTACGTTGACATCAGAACGAAGGCAATTTCCTTCGAGATCTAGTGAAGTTAGAAGAAGAAAAACTTCCTTTCCTCCCCATTCGAAAATATGGTTACAAAGCAAGATTTTGAAAAACTATAAAGGAAGGTGAGTTCGATGGAGGATCTAATTCGATCCTCCCAAACTACGAGCGATACAAATTTCAAATCGCTCCAAGTTTGCATAGAAGAATTACATGTGATTATCTCAAGCATCATCTCAGAGTTTGAGAAACTCCAAACTCATTAAGAGTGATGCCGGAAACAAGGGAATCCAGTTTTCCTGCACCCAAGGAAACAATCAATGAGTTGATGCTTTGAAGAGAGTTGGAGATGTTTTGTCTTAGTAACATGATCCGAATAGATATCTAATTATGGAAATGAAAAGGAACGAACATCCTAGAGACATCAAAACTAGGAAAGACATTTTAGGTCCTTGCACATTATTTCTCTCGCGGTTAGAGGGTTTTACAGTGCTAAGTTCAGTGAGGATAACCGAAAGCATAACCCAACCCATAGTTTGGGCTAAGGTTGAAGCTGAGGTGGAGTCTTCCCATATAACTGAGATACTCCCCTCATGACATGCAACCAAGGCTAAAAGACTTGTGAACTGGGAAACTATTCTAGCTGCTCTGCCCTATGACTAATGGCGTTATAAGACAACTGATGTACCCAGTTCGGGCTTTATAGGCCTGTAAGAGGGGTAGTCTAGATCTTGGAGGTTAAATAATTTGTCGGAGTCTAGTTCTTCAGACTGTTGATATAAACCCTGAAAATTTCCCTCTAAATATATGCATGATGGGTATGATTTGGTAGGAAAAATACACATGTATAAAGTTATGAGAAATAAATTTAGAAGTATAAGGAAAATATAGATATAAAAGTATTATAGTTACAATATCATTAAATTTTTCTATATATACACATAAGATAAAAATATAATAAATACTTAATAGGAATAAGCATAATTAAATACGTATAATATTCTATAGGTAAGAGAAGGTAAGTTGATAAATACAAAATATTCAGCGAACATGTGCGTCCATGAAAATGGATAAATATTCACAAAATCCAATGATTACTTATAAAATAATAGTAATAAGTATCCATCAAACTTTATAGATACATATTAAGGTGAGAAAATAATTATTCACCAAAATACATATACATGTAAATTGAATATACTAATTCTATGTAATTTGTATAAAATTAGAGAAGATATATATTGTCACGCCTCGAATCCACCTTTGGGCATGTGGCAACCGTCGTATAAGTTGCACTTCTGCACCATAACTTATACAAGGCTTAAAAGTATCACAAAATAATACAATTATTTTAATTTAAACATAGCGGAAGCATAGTCATATTACATTTAATACCAACACTACAATACAATTCTCTATCTAGATTTTCAAAGTAAATTTTGTTTCGTCATAACTAGGTTTTTGCTCGCCCCTGTACTAATGGCCAATCTATAACCTATGCAACAGGGGAAAAATATGCACATCTGAGTCGCGAAACTCAGTGAGGCTACCGAGAGAGTACCCTAAAAATGGGCATAAAGTATTGTACAAACCAATAAGAAGAAATATCCATTAAGTTACATATCGAAGTAGGATGCTTAAAAATTTATAATCATACAAATAAATCAATGTGGAAGAGTCATGATATAGATATGATATATAAAACAAAATATAAGGATTTCAATCATAATAGTAATTCAGATTCACAAATATCATATTCCTTAACTACCATATCATATTTGTCCATACTACACCTACGGCAGTCAGCCTATGTTCAAGGTATATCTCTAGTCAGGGACTACCCCAAACCCTTCAGTGTCAACTCTATGTCTCTATCCTATGTGCCTGTACACTGACGTTGGCAGAATGAGCTGGTGATCACGGCACCCCTTCTATGTAAATACAAGTACCATACAGTGATGTAATTCTGCCCCATAACAGAATCATCGTACAAAATCAAACACCACAGCCGTCCTAGCCTGACAAACTGAGACATCCTGCATATGCTGCCAATGATCCTAGACTGCTTAGGGACCCACATCGTTAAGCATGTCGGTGTCTTTAGGTTCCCTAGCTTGAGGCTAAGTCAACCGAACTTACACCTCTACCTCAGCTAGCACATGACTCCTCACCATATGTTGGCACATAGCAGCTATACATCTCATCATCCATGGTTTTAGCTCTCTTCAGCTGTGTATGGGAGTTGTGGTTTAGATTTTTGATATAGGAACAGTGTTACTAAGTGAGAAATACAGTAATGATCTTTAATGGAGGATAAGGCTGCAATTTGGATTTTCCTTTAGTATCATTTGAAATATTCAAAATTAAAAATCAATGTTGGTTTATTTCTGACACATTGGTCTGGTATAGTAGGTGTGCTTATCTAAGATTGAGTAAAAAAGTATTCAATAATCAACATTGAGGATATGCAAGTATATTAACAAGAGATCCATTTTCTTAATTTAACGTTCTGAAAATGTTAAACTTTCAGCATTAGGATTTCATTGAATTTACTTGCAACTATTACTAGATTTCTCAATAACTTGAGGTTCTAGATTGTATTTGGAACATTTCTTGAAAGTGTCAAGAGTATCACCAAAAATCTTTTAGAAGATGATAAAGATTAGAAAGCGAAATATACTAAGGAATAATTGTTAAATATCAAAGGAAGGAAATTGAGTTCTTTTAGTGCCAGGGATGGAACCACTTTTTGAATGCACCCAAGAATACTCAACGAAAGGATTGTTAGTATTTTGAGAATGGTCAGCACTTGAAGAATGGTCACCACTAAAGATTTGTAGAAAAGGGTTGAAGCATACCGGTGACTGACAATGATGGAACAGATCTTCTTTTCATCTACATATGCTGAATATAGTTCATGGGTATCAAGATTTTGATTTCTCCTAATTTAAGGAAGAAAAACTACATTGCATAGTATAGTCCATGTGCTATGAAAGTATGTGATATCTATTCATATAAGACTGTCAGATAGGGCTAAAGGAATAAGATTGAAGTAAGATAGTAGATACACCCCAATGGTACCAACTAGTTCATGTGATACCGATAACTTTGGGGTTTATTTGACTCCCAAGGTCAATACCCTAAGATCACCAAAATGTTGAATAAGAGATGATATTGATTCCTAATTATGATTCAAGAGTAAGGGATGATAAAATCAATAAAAACTAAGGGAATAAAACTCTACAACTTAACAATGTAATTTAACCAAGTTCTGGATATATAGAGAAAGAAAGATCATTCCTACACTTTGGTCTTGGATTAGGATGTGATAGTAAAATAATTTGAGAGAATCTCTATCCTTCTTCTCAACCCCAACTAGAGGGAAGGATATTTTCAGTTCTGTAGCAAGGATCAAATTTAAATATCCAATATTGTATAATGTATTAATATTTAAATTTTTAATAAATCCTATGCCATACTTTATTAATACCAATGGGTAGATGACTCCTCTATTTAGCAATAAGGAAGGAAAAATAGTTGTAACCCAAGACAATTAACTGCTCAGTTTGGGCAGGAGTCACACAATGATAACTTAGGTACTAAATCAAGAAGGAATTTGTGATCTTTAGCTAGAGTGGTGGATTAGTCCATATCATGTGGACAGATAGGATCATATGTTCAATAGCTGAGTGAGATCAACTGAAATCAAGGCAACTTAGTTGCTACATCCATGAGGAAAACATAGGAAAATAATTTCACATAATTTCAGTGAATTATCCTATATAAATCATCAACCAGTAATAGGCATAGAACCCTAGCAACAAGTTCTCTATAGTCTGATATGGAAGTCTCTAAATGTCTAGGTCTTCCTAGGTCAAGTTTTCGGCAATCACAATACAATTCAAGCACAATCAATATAACCTAAAAACACACAATAATAAGTTACTTACCAACATCAACCAATACAAACATAGAATATCATCACCTAAGAACATAAAACACAACGTAACCAAGTAAAGGGTAATATAGGCATAAAAAGGGATAAATCTCCATATATCCCTAAAATCTCTCTTTACCTATCAAAGTTGTCTCACATGAGTACTTAGGCCTATGGTGTATCTTAAGTCCTATTCTTACTTTTAATGTCATCTTTTTAAACTTAGGCTCTGATACCACTTTAATTGTCATACCCCAATTCCACCTTTGGGTATGTGGCAACCGCCGTATAAGATGTACTTCAACACCACAACTTATACAAGGCTAAAAAGTATCATAAAGCACTATAATTTTATTAATTAAACATAGTGGAAGCAATACCTTTTACAATTTAACCACCACTACCAATTCAAATCTCTATCTAGATCACCAAATTGATATTGTTCGCCAAGCTAGGTTCTCCCTCACTCCCGACTAAAGATCCATCTGTAACCTACGCAACAGGAAAAAATGTGCACATCTGAGTCACGAGACTCAGTGAGGCTACAGAGAGAGCTCTCTAATGATGGGTAAAAAATATTGTACAACCCACAAGAAACATATTCACTAGGATCACATACTTAAGTCAACATGTCAATAAAATATATATGACAAGGCAATACATATAGAATAGCATGATCACAATTATAATAAGATGTACCATAGGATATCTGAAATCTGAGCATAACAGGATACTCAAAATTTAAAGATTTCATATCACTTAAATGTGTATATCATTTTCATTACCATTACACACTTAAGGCAGTCAATCTATGTTCAAGGTAAATCTCTCATCAGAGATTACCCCAAACTCGTCATTGTCAACTCTATATCACTGTCCTATGTGCCTGTACATTGACGTTGGTAGATGGAGTCGGTGATCACGGTACCCTTTCTAATACAAATACAGGTACCATACAATGCTGTAATTCTGCAACATAGCAGGATCACCATAACAAAATACAAATCATATCCATCTCCAGCCTAGCAAGCTGAGATCCACTACATACGATACCAATGAACCTGGACTGCTTAGGGACCCACATCTGTTGAGCATGCCAGTGTCAATTAGGTTCCCTAGCCTCGGTAGTGCATGGGACGGTACTGTTCTTAGTACACCCTCTACCTTGTGTAACATAATTAAGTTGAGCTCTGCACCGAAGTGAGATCTCGATTACACCTAGGTATTAGTGATTGAGGTCAACTGAACTTGCATCTCTACCTTACTAGCACATGGCTCCTCACCACATATTGGCATATACTAGTCTAAGAACCACACATCTTCTCCTAGGTTACATAACCTTAAGATGTCCAAGGTTCTTATTCATATAACAATTTAGATCACTCTAGGTGTCATTATCACATGTACCTAAAGTGTCTCAATCTCCATATCATGTCAATATGTTTCATGTTCTTACTAAGTATTTCTACAACTCTAGCAACATAAACATATTCAATTATCAATATAACATGAGCATGATTATCAATAACATGCAAATAACAGCAGCATACATCTGCTAGCATGATTCAACTTTCAACTTACATCAATAGCATGCATACATTAGCATCTTACAGGAACTAACATGGCATACTTTCAAGCTCACAGTAACCCACATGCTAAATAAGTATGTAACGAAGTAGATATATCACTTATTAGGAGGTACAATAATAAACAAAACAACCATTAGGACTCAGCATCTGTAGTAGGCCAAATTAAATTTGAAACCATAAACCCTCACCTGAGTCTCAAGCAGATCTTTAAACAAGAATCACAGCTTGACCGTGATCCTTAAGAGCAAGCAAGCAAGGCAATCAATAACTCAAGCAAGCAACGCAATTACTCTCTACTTCGACACAAATCACAGCTTGGTTATGATTTGTCAAGTAATAACACAGCAACACAATCTCCTAAATAAATTAAATACAAATAAACAAGCATGTATAAATAACGCAACTCAAACAATCCTCTTAACTACCCCCACTACTCACAACCTTACACCAAATTTTTTTTTAGTTATTTTCCTTTTAATCAATTAACCATTTAACAATTCAAATAAATACCACCACCAATTAACCTTTTGCTGAAAGGAAATAGGGAGATAAAGATACTAAACAATAATCCTTTTCATTTCCTTGTCTTGATTACATAGTCTATACTATGAATGTTGAAATAAACTTCCTTGCCCTATGATTGTCCCTTACGAAGGTCAATTCAAATTCTAGAGCAAGGGAAAAGGGTTAACATAGATTAATATCCTAAATTGAGATGTAAAACCAATGTTTTATATTTTAGGACATGTTATTTGCGTCGACGGTGTTATACACGATTAAACTGCAGTTTAGCTTAATTGGAGGAATATAGTCATGGCTAGTTGTTAATGTTTCAATTATGGCCTGCTACAGTTGGAGCCCCGTGTGGGTGGTTGTGAAGTTGTGATATATTGTCCAGTTGTGTGTTTTTTTCTTGCGTAATTTATGTAGAGAATAATTAATTTACTAAATGATTTATGAACTATGAATATTCTATGTATATTGTATTTGTCAGACATGATATATATATACATGTGTATGTGTTAGACACACAAGAGAACATAAACACTGGACTTATCACTAGATGACAGACAAACTAGTTAGGTGACCTCGGACATACGACACCATAGACTAGTTTAAAATACCTAGAGCATAGACCTGAGCTTCCTAGGGACATGAACTGCTAGGAATCTTATAGGTCTATATAATACAGTACTTTTCTCATGAATGGTGTGTACCATTTATGTTAGTCTAATGATGGGTAGCAGAGGCGTCACCCGACTCATCCTTTAGCGTTCGGTAAGTACCAACAAGGGGGTTCTCGCCAAAGGCTGAGATATCCCCATGGCATATATCCGAAACTAAAGAGCTGGGAGCCGGGGAGCTCACTTCAGCTACTATGCCTAAGGACTAAGGTGTCTATTGACGCTGACATACCTCAACTGAGTCCTGTAGGCTCGGGAGGTAGTCTGGATAGCCAGAGTTGATACACGTATTGGATCCGGCAGGTCAGGCCGTGAGTATATGTTAGCAGGTGACCCTGTTGTGGAGCAAAAATGTAGCATTACATGGTTTTCTCGTATCGTAGGGTGTATGGGAGACGTATGATACGATAGTCTCGGAGCGCGGTCCGGGTATACGGCTGGCGAGACTAGAAGGAGAAAGAACCGCGGTCACCCGCCTTCTCTACCAACGTCATTGTGACGGATTTAAAGAGAGACATAGTTGGACACTGACGGGTCTGAGGGTAGTCCCTGACGAGGATTTACCCCAGCATAGGATGACAGCCCGTAGTTAGAGTTGGAGTTAAACTTAAATTAGACACGAGACAACATTTGACAACTGAGCACATCCTTCATATTTGATCTTTGTTATTTTATACATGAAATATTAACTACTATATTGTGATATTGCTTACACCTCTGGACATAAATATTGCTTTAGCCCGTACTTTTGCCGGGATGTTCTCCTTTTGTAGCCACTGAGTCGCAAGACTCAGCGCATGTAAAATTTCCCCCGCGCACAGGTAACAGGTCTCAAGTCAGGTAGATGGAGAGGCTTTGAAAATGATGGAAGACATATGAAGGGACTATGAGAGTTAATATTGCTTAAATAGAGTTGGACTGTGTTAGCTAAAAATATGTAATTGATATCAGGTTTTGGTGACTAACCTGTTTAATAGAATTTTACATTGTGGACAAACTTGTTATAACAAATGTGAAAAATTTATAGTGATTTTTATAAGCCTTGTATGAGTTTTCATAACTCTTACAGTGGTTGTCACGTCTGATAGAGGATCGGGTCGTGACAGAACATATTTTCCTTGAGTATTTATATTCTCAATGAATATTGAAACTCCGTTTATACTAGGTTTCCAAATATATATATATATATATATGCTTGGAAACAATTAAGGCATTCACTAGATTTTACAAAATTTTAAGATTATTGCACTCTTACTACATTTGAACTAGTTCATCTATTTAAGCAACCACTTGTGTAGATGGCAAAAAGGAGTCAAAGAGTTGTAGAAGAAGATCACTCATATTCGGTTGAAGGTCAAACAGCACCTCTAAATCACATAGACAGCTAGCACCTGATGAAGAATCTGCAAGGAGATCATTGAATCCGATAGAAGAAGAGATGCTAGTAAAATTTAGGGTAGATGCCACACCACTGCAACTTGCTACGAGTGAAAGTCAAAAGTCAGTAGAATCAATTCCAGACCTTAGGGACAAGATGATAGAGATGATGAAGTAAGTAGGACAACTTATACATAGTTTATAGGATCAAATCAACAAAGAAGACTCGGAGTCTACGCCCACATCATCACTAGGAAATCAACATGCCCAATGATTAAAGAGTTTTCTACTGCAAGATGCAAAGGAACTTGGGTGAGAATTATTCACTCGATCCTTCGACCCATTGGAGGCATCTGGTTGGATTACAAATATATGCCACATCACAGAAGACATGGGACTATCGAAGGAAGATAGACTAGTTGTAGCACAATATCTCCTAAAAGGTGATGCAAAAGTATGGTGGAATGAAATTAGAACGAATCGTACAAATAACGCTACATGGACTAGATTTCTAGAGATATTTTAGTCCAAATATTACTTCATAAGACCTCGTGACCGGAAGAAGAGAAATTTATTAAAGTGTTCACAAAATGGACGACCGGTGGCAGTGTATGCAAGGGAATTGAATTATTATTTGCCATGGTGCTAGAAGACATCCCAAGAAACAAAATTGCTCTTGCCGATTTAAAGTAGGATTGGATCCTAATATTCAACCAAGGATGACTAGAGAAAAGACTACAAATTTAGATAAACTAATTGATGCCAATAAGGGGATAGAGGAAATGATCTGAGAGAGGAGGCAAGGTGAAAACAGAATGAAGAAATTTCAATCCATCTCATCAGATAATTGAAGTCAATAATGCTTGAAGTTTAGTCTTTTAGTTTAGATGAGTTAGAGGGATAATCTCCTATTTTGTGTTTGTTAATTCACTTTCTTGAAAATTTATATTCAAGGTTCATTATAAACCTTAAGACAGTAAGAGGAGATATAAGAGATATTGGTACTTTTACGTTTATCTTTACACCTCAACTTCTCTTTATTTAACCTTCATAATCCTTCTCTATGAAGAATTTGCTATCAAATACCCTTAGTTAAATTTAGTAAACCTTGAATTTATATAAGTATCCTTCCGATTGACCATCTATAAAGTATCCTTTTATAGATCATTTAATCCTACCTTTGTCATTACTTGTTATGAAAAATAATCAGCAACCTACTGAGATCAAATCAAGCATTGAATTGATCGACTTCCCTCGTATTTAAAGACAAGAACAATAGGCTTCTATCAAAAGACATTCACATCTTCCATTCTTATATCATTTAATACAGAGTATTTCTCTAACTTTCCTTCTTAGGGAATAAACTCCTATAATCCACTAGTTCTTGGTGGAAACTATCTGAATCTACTAGATGATGAACTATAGCTTGATTATTCCTAAGTGAATGCATAAAGTTAATATACTATGATTGGATGTGAACTCCTAACTAAAGACTGGCACAATTAGATTGTCAAAAAAAAATAGTTGCGGTCATACCACTATCAAACTTCAATTTCTTACAACCTTACCAACTGTAATATCATTTTCTTCCAAGTAGATGAGTTTTAATAGCTTCATCGAAAAAGGAAGGTGGATGTTTGGGAGATTCCATTCCTTTTCTTTTCTTCTTCTATGAAAAAGAGAGTTGGTATAATTTTTCTTACTTCACCTTCTCATACTCTCAATAAATCAACTAAGAAGACCATGAATCAAATATTTTTATTATTGACTACTCTTTGTAAAGTAAAGATCAAGATGTTCTAAACTCTTCAAGACTACTAGATTGAATAGATTAGAAAAATTAGAAAATCTTGAGTGAGTTTATCCTTATGCTCATTAGCAATACCTTACCACTTGTCTATAATCCTATACTTAGTTTCTATAAAAGAAACATCCAAATGATTGCTTGCTAGAGCTTCAAAGCGATGGTAGAAACATTTCAACACAAATGAGTTACTGTTCATAGTAACTTAAATGTAAGTCAAGGATTTAAAATCCTGAAATACGCAACTCAAAAATAAGAGATGTTATTAAAATACAGGAAGTTATTCAAGTTAAGTATTCAGGATGAGCTGCAGTGTGTTTGAGATGAACATAAATATTTTGAGCAGACAATAATACCTTCACCTCAGTATAAGTATAGAAAGGAAGCTGAAAGCGCGGTTGAATAGGTAAATATCGATCTAAGATTTCTGAAATCACTGTAGCAACATGCATAATGGAGTAACAGCTGCCATCTTAGTGATTCTTCGAGTAAAGTGACTATATATCAAAGTTTTCTACAGTGATCCTGATATACTGAAATCAAATTGGAGTTATCACAAATGTTAAACTTGCTCCTTAAATGATTAATCTTAAAATTTAGGAACTTTTGATCCACATCAAATCTTTGGATTTACGACAATTACACTAGGAATCAAATATTCTTCGGCTAATTAGCAGTCAATTCCCCTTACTGTGCCGAATAAAGATCATGTCCAAGTGCACTAGACATGATCCAGACTGAAATTTTACTCACTTTACATAAGTAATCGGAAATATATTTTCTTTGTCTTATTATCTTTTTCACATATTTTCCCTACTTATGGCTAAACAAACTCAGTCAAGCTCTAATCGGAGCTCATTTAGTCAAACTTAAAATCTTCTTTTCCTTCATTCTCTCGGCAGGGACAGGTTTTAATTAAATTTTTTAAAAAAAATCAAAATAAACAAACAATTCTTTATTATTTTAAATTAAATTTAAATATTTTATTATTAATTTTTTCCTTTTCAATTCGTATTTCTATTTATTTTATTTATTTATTATTTTATTAATTTAATATTAAAATAATAATAACATTATTTTTTTTAGTAACAGGGTTTACATTTACTATGCTAATAGGAAGGTTGATTTTAAAAATGATTAAGAAGGATAAAAGAGGGATTGAATGAGGATGGTTATTGAGTATTTTATTAGTTGACGAAATAGCCCGGATCATACATATTGTTGGCATACAAAAAAATATATTATTTATTTTTAGAAATGTTAAGTAATGCTACTTTAGCAAGCACTCTTCGCATACTTCAAGTTATTTTCAAAGTTCCCTATGTGTGTATCCGTATATGGCATAAGGCATCATCGGAATATACTTGAAACATGGATTAAGTAACAATATACAATGATTCTTTCGTTGAACTCACTTATTGTACCTTTCTTGTAGATATCTGCATTCTTTCATACCTTTCAAATTTTAAGCATATAAAGGAATTTATCTTACACCTTCATATCTAAATTTCATACAAACATGTTACTTTCATTTAGTAAAATTTTATTTTTATCACTTGCCTGCAAGTAGTGATCAAACTAAATTTTTTATTTCACTACCATAAAACATTGTATTAAGGCCTTAGGATTTGAAGATATCTAAGAGGACAATAGTCGAGGATACCCTTTATAGTTATTACCAATAGGCATAGTACAACAAAACTACCTATGGTACTGTAAACCCTGTTTTTCTTTTAAAAAAAAGAAAATTACTTGGGTTATTAATGAAGTTGGTTCGAGTGTCGTGCTAATAACACAAAGGTCACGAGTTCAATGTTTGCATAGGCCACCGGTCTCATGTATCCTTTTCTATTTAAGAAATATTTAGTCCCACATCAGGGAAGTCTTGGAAAGGAGTTGTATCCTTTTCTATTTCAGAAATATTTAATTTATATTAGGGAATTCTTGGAAAGGAGTTGCATCTCTATTTAAGAAATATTTAGTCCCACATCAGGGAATTTTTGGAAAGGAGTTGTATCCTTTTCTATTTAAGAAATATTTAATTTACATCAAGGAATTCTTGGAAAGGAGTTGCATCGGTGGTCTTGCCATGCCTAGCACAGCCCGACAACATACGTTGCGCGTGTGTTGGTCTAGTTCGGTGAACGGCCAGTTTAGCTAAGTTGGCTAGTTTCATAGTTTGTTGATAGGTTTAATTCGGTTCGATGTGGCTAAGGCTTGATTGATGAGTTTTGAGCCTTAAGAAATTTATTTAAAATTTTTAACATATGTTATACCTCGTTTTTGAATTATTTTAGGTTGGGTTCAGGGTTTTGAGTATGTTAATGATATTGAAGTGTAGTTCTTAATTTATTTATGATAATTTAGGTTAATTTAGGGTTTAAATGAATTAATTGTATATTATATGCATGAAGAAATATTTTGGTAAATGTTATGACATTTAAATTGTATTAATTAAAATTTAAATTAAAATGATTTATTTAAATTTTTATAGAATTAATGAAATTAGGAGATTGCAAATTGACGTAATTAGATTATTTCAATAAATGAGGTTGAATAATTTAGAATTTTATAAAGTTATAATGTGATAAAATTTAGAAAAATAGTTTATTTAGATTTTCTAATTAACGAAGTTTGATAATTTGGTATTTGTAAATTTAATTGATGTAATTAGATCTTTTTACAGTAGTTTATAAATTTTAAACTGTGATTAAATTGAGTAATTAGGTTAATTAGATTTTCTAATTAATTAAATTGGAGAAATTATGACTTAATTGATTTATATATATAGTGATTAAATTTTTACGGAAGTATTAAAATTATTTTAGATTTATAAGGTGGTATAGTAGATCAAACTATTAGAAGGATTTAATTGTGCAAATAAAAATTTAATTTGTGTTCTTATTGTATAATTTAAATATAAACATATTTTATTAGAAAATTATGTGGTAGTATTTATTTGAATTGTTAAATGGTTAATTGATTAAAAGGAAAATAACTAAAAAAGAAATTTAGGTGTGAGGTTGTGAGTAGTGGGGGTAATTAAGAGGATTGTTTGAGTTGTGTTATTTATGCATGCTTATTTACTTGTATTTAATTTATTTTAGGAGATTGTGTTGCTATGTTATTGCTTGACAAATCATAGCTAAGTTGTGATTTGTGTCGAAGTAGGCAGGAATTGCGTTGCTTACTTGAGTTATTGATTGTCTCGCTTGCTTGCTCTTAAGGATGACGGCCAAGCTGTGATTCTTGTTTAAAGATCTGCTTGAGACTCATGTGAGGGTTTATGGTTTCAAATTTAATTTGGGCTACTATAGATGCTGAATCTTAAGGGTTGTTTTGTTTATTATTGTACCTCCTGATAAGTGATATATTTACTTTGTTACATACTTATTTAGCATATGAGTTTGTGTGAGCTTGAAAGTATACCATACTAATTTCAGTAAAATGCTAATATATGCATGTTGTTGATGTGAGTTGAAGGTTGAATCATGCTAGCAAATATATGCTGCTGTTATTTGCATGTTATTGATAATCATGCTCATGTTATATTGATGATTGAATATGTTCATATTGCTAAAGTTGTAGAAATACCTAGTAAGAACATGAAACATTTTGACATGAAATGGAAACTGAGATACTTTAGGTACATGTGATAATGATACCTAGAGTGATCTAAATTGTTATATAAATAAGAACCCTGAATATCTTAAGGTTATGTAACCTAGGAGTAGATGTGTGGTTCTTAGACTAGTATGTGCCAATATATGGTGAGGAGTCATATGCTAGTAAGGTAGAGATGCAAGTTCGGTTGACCTCAATCATTAATACCTTGGTGTAGCTGTAAACCCCAAAATTTTATGAAAAAAAAATAATAATAATAATAATAAAATAAATTTTCAAGAGTGAAAGGGGTAGTATGAAAAATAGCATAGTAAATAATTGAAATGAGTAGGGACAAATTTGGAATGGTAAGAAAAGGTAAATAAATGTACATGATGGGGGTAGAAATGTCAAAGTAGGGTAAAAAGGTAAATAAATGGAACCAGTAGGGGCATACCAGGGATTCGAAGGCACATGTGCGTTGCACGTGCACTCCAATACCTAGTTTGGGGCGAGCTCGTGACGGCGCCTCTCCTTCGTCCTCTTCGCACACCGCGGACGACCCGCGCCTTCTCCTTCTCCTTCTCCTTCTCCTCTTCGCACGTCGATCCGCTCCGGATCTCTTGCCGAGAGATCGACGCCGGAGTCCATGGAAGTCTCCCTTTCCCTCTTCGCACGCGACGTGGGATCCGTCGCTGTGAGTCCCTCCCTCCGCTTCGGATCCATCACTGCAACCTCTCCTGTTCGTCCTCGCCTCTTCGCCGCCGTCACTCCGGATCTCTCGCTGCAAGATCGACGGTGAACCACCACTTCTCCTATGGCCATCGACAACCCGCGCCGACGTCGTGATCTCTCTCCCCTTTGATCTGTGACGCTGACGACTGCAACATCTAATGGAGCCCTGCCGCATCCTCGATCTCCTCTTCCTTTTTCGCTTCTCACGCCCGCGGTGCCGGATCTACCACTACGTCGCAGCAAGCTCGACGGCAGAACCCCTCGTCGTATTCACTGCTTCCTCTTCTTCTTGGAGCCATCGACGATCAAAGCTCGTTCGCCGGTTTCGCCGGAGACCTCTCTCCCGGATTAATTCCTCTGCTGAGCATCGAGCCCTCCACCTTCTGTCATTGCCGCAGCTCGTCGGGAGCCCTAAATGCAGCTCCTCTAGAGCTATTTCCCATTTCGCTTGCTTGTGGCCCTGCTGTATGCACGCCCCTCCTCGTCGGTGCCAGCACATCGGGAGCCCCGGAGACTCCTCCCTGTTGCCGGTACCTATTACCCGTCAGTGATGTATTTGGGTATCAACAAGGAAGGGATTCTCTGCTCCAATTTGATCCATGCTAAGGTCGATTTTGCTAATTCCCTCTCTCTTTGATCTCAATGTTGCATGCTCTGTTCTTGATGGATGTTGTTTCCTAATTTGATTTGTTGAGTGTATTGCCGTGAGGTTGTTTGCACTAACTTTAAATTATGGATCATATATGGTGATGTTTGTTTCAGGTGGTTTTGGTTGTAGATTTAATGGTAATGCGGATGTTGTTTTGCTGATAAATTTGATTAGTTAGCTGATGATGTTGATTAACTCTCACCTGTGCATGATTGATGAATTGCTGATGAATTACTGAGTTTTGACGAAGTGTTGTTGCTGTTGGTTTAGTTTTAAATGGTGCTGATGGATTCGATGGGTATATATATGCTGCTGAGTTTTTGATGATGAGAGGTTTATGTTTATATGTTGCTGAATTAGTGGATTGCTGATGGTGTGGCTGTTGTCAAATTGGTAGCTGGATTATGGAGTTGTTTGCTGAATTTCCTTAATGGTTTGATAATGGTGTTTGATGAATTTTCATGAATGGTGCTGATGGTTTTGATGGGTTTACAAGTTGTTGAGTTTTTTGAATGGGGTTATTCTTGATTGCTGCTGATGGGTTGGAATTGTGGTGTTTTATGGTGGTTTAATGATACCGCCGTGTGTTTCATGGAGGTTTCACGATATAATGCTTGATGCTTATGGTGTTATGATAAGGAGGTTAATTATGTGGTGCTTGATGAGTTTTGATGGTATTCACATATGATTTATTCTTACTTGATGGTATTCAAGTATTATGATTTTGATGGTTGTGAATGTGGATTTAATGGTGATGTTATTTTGGTTGGCTTGTGATGAGTCGATACGGTGTATTGCGGTTGAGTGTTGATTTTATTTCTATTTTCTTTTCCTTGCCTTTACTTGATGATATGTAGATGATATGTTAATTATGATGGAATGCATAATCGAATGCATGTCAGCACTAGGGCACAATTAATAGTTTCCTCTCTGCTAATAATTAGACATGGTAATTAAATAAAAATTAATGAGTGGTAAATTAGGACTAGGGATGATTGCAATTTTAGTTGGACTTTATTTGGGACTCTAATGGTTACTTGGTAGTTATGATTAAGGTTTATAAAGTGAATAAGGTTAATTTATTAGATTTGTTTGGATTAATCAAACCTTATTGAATAATTAATTTAGGATGGGTTAGGTAGGCAAAATGGTTGAGATGTTTGATTTAGTATTTTGTAGATAGGATTAATAATATATTATGTTAAAGATCATATCTAAAGGTAATGCTACTTGTAATAGGTAGATATCTTGATATAATTAGACGACGTTCAAGCTAACATACGATTGGTTCTGAAGATCGATCTACATATTCAGGTGCGCCGGTTCACTACAGTAGACTATTCTCAAGTTGGCGAAACTTGAGGAGATAAATGTTTTACTGCATAGAAATTAATATTAAATCATTTATGATTCATGCTTTGTATGTTAGAATAGCCTATTTATATGATTAATATGATATGCTTGTTGTCTCATGTCTACGGTTATTCAAATATGTGTTAGGTTATTCTCTTGCATAAATATTTTACTGTTTAGAAATTAATATTTAATTATTTATGATTCATCCTTTGTAGGTTAGAATAGTCTATGTATATCATTAATGTGATATGCTTGTTGTCTTATTTCTACTGTTATTCAAATATGTGCTAGGTTAGTTTCTCGCTCATTATCTACTAGATTGATGTGACGAAAAGTAATACCATATTACAGTTACTTCCAGAACTTATTATGTTACACTATAGTGTGACATATTTATAGACATCGACAAGCATCACTTATAGACATATGATATTGATATACTTACGCATGAAATTATTAACGATGCACCATTATGATCTCCTGAGTTACGGATACGAGCTTAAATGTTTATATACCTATACCACCCAAAGAGATTGAAATCATCTTGGACATAAAGGGTGAGAATAAAATATGAATTAGCTTATTGCCAGAGAACGTTGTGATGTATTCACTATACTCGCATGGTGCCGTTAAGTCGTCACCATGATAGTCCTAAGATGGCTAGGATGGATAAAACCAAACCAATGACCTAGCAAACATGTCGCCGAGATTATAGCATTCCGGCGACGGCTAGGATGCATGCCTCCTGGCAGGCATAGTTGCTTGTAAATTGGTACGGTGACTCCTTCCGTATGGCCTTGGACAGTGGATCTATGGACCTCACGGCTATTATTCCAGACGTTCTGCAGACGTTCTGATGAGTAGTCCAGATCCTAGGGTTTATTACCGGCTAGCCGTGGCCGATGCGTTTACATAGGTGCGGTGACCCCTTGGTGTAGTACTGCACGAGTTGCTCCATGGATTGTCTGGGGAAGACGCATGGAGTGACAGGTCGCTAGGTCGCGGAGATGAAGTGATTCGCCTAGTGTACCACCGGAGAGGGATTCACGGTCACCCGACCTCTCTGCCAACATCAGTGTGACGGGCATAGGTAGAGACATAGACAGTGGACACTGATGGGCTTATGGGAACTCCCTGATCAGGAGATCCCCTAAGCATAGGCTGGCTGCCCAAATCACAATATTTGAATGTGATGATATGTTTAGTGACAATAATCTTGTGAAATAAACACACTTCATATTTATAGTTGAGCTACACACTTATATTACATGTTCTTCTTATAATGCTTCATGTTTTATTTGTTGATTTTACATGCTTTGTTTGAGATTATGAAATGATGTTATGGATATGTTAGAATCTCCTTGTTTGCTACTTGAGTTATTCTACTGCGGTTAGAGCCATAAGCACTCAGCCGCTTGCGGCTGAGCACACGACGTTCAAATGTGTGCAGGTCTACTAGACGACCGGTCAAGATAGCTAATGGAGACGAGATTATCGGCGAATCAAATTATTTACAAATTTTGCGATCATAGTATTGTAGTAGGTATATCGGGACTGTGTCAGTAGAGTTTAGTTAGATGATTTGATTGTATTATCCGCTGCATTGTTAATGTATAAGAGTTGTGTATATCATTAAATGCCTTGTATGGGTCCCTTGGGGCTCATACGGCGGTTGCCACGTGCTCGACAGATGGGTCGGGGCGTGACAATTAAAGTGGTATCAGAGCCAGGTTCGAGGATTTAAGGATTAGGCTAATAGTCCCGATATACATAGGATATTGAGTAGGGTCAGAATGATGGTACTTTAGTTCTCTTAACCTCACGTATATCTTATTCGAGATTGCATCTCTTGATCTTGCACCTCTTCTATGATCTATTAGCACCTCTTACAGACCATATCTATACCTTGACAAAAATTTAAATTCAAGCTATAGGTGGGGCGAGTTATTTGTCACCTCGATATTAGTTCTTATTATTGTGATTGGATATTTCTTTTAAGGAAGTTTATCACATCTTCTATATATGGATCATGGATGATGAATTGTCTAGATGCAGAGGTCTTAACTATTACAAGGTTATTGTTGTGATAGTAGTTAAGTATTATATCACCATGAACTTCCCTATGATCATAGATGTTATTTATCTTTCTCTCCTTATTGAATTAGTTTCAATAATCCAAGCACTTGTTTTTCCTTCTTGTTGATAATATATGTTGGTGGTTGAGGCACTTCTAAACTCCCTATTCTTACTAAATTCCATTCTTAGTGAGTTTTAATATTCATATCCTCTTGACAAAGTGCATCAACAATTTGAAACATTGGTTGAGATTTTATCAAAGCCTGTTGCCCATTAAGATACCTATTCTAGTTGCATTGAAAAAAATTAACTTAGCTTGCGAAATATCAGTTTTAAGAGAATTTATTTCTTTCCTCAAAGTCTTGAATTTTGAAAAAAAAAAAAAACTTCTTTCTTAGGATCAAATGTTTCATTGATTTAAATCTTCGAACCCGTAATTAAATTAAAGTCATATTAATAGTCTCAAATGCGTAAGTTTATATATCTTGGATGACTACGTCTATGGAATCCTTTCAAGACTTTCAACTCAACAAGAATCTTAGAGGATATGATTTCATAACCTTTTCTCTTGGGTTGCTGTTCCTTTTTCAACTTCTTTGGTTGATAGGGTTTTATTTGAGGCATACCAAATCTATCACACATATAGTGTCTTAGATTACTTGATGATACACCATTTTCTTCTTTTTATTTGTGGTAGCATCGATGGTTAGATCTACATACTTCGATGACATGCACTAACACTAACCATCAGTATGAATATTTTTCATGAAAAGTCATTGGTTTCCTTAGTTCTAGTATGGATAATGTGCTCAAGAAATTACAGAAACTTATAAGTTATTTCTCTATTTGCATGTTTCTTTTAGAATTTCATTATGGTCCTTAAACTCTTGTAGATTAAGAATTATTCTACTATATGTCTACCCCGAAATACATAGTTCATCTTCTCTTAATTCTTATTTCTAGTGTACTAGATACTACCAGTTATGGTATTAGTTATTTATACCTTCACCATAAACATTCTCTAAACATTGTACCTTCTAGCATGTCTTCTTTTTCTCTTTGCCTATCAGATCAAGTATATCTTCTTTAAACGTGATATTATTTACTTTTGTTTGCTTCATTACTTCTCTAATTTTCTTGGTTAGTGTTATCCTCCATGGATTTGGAGAATGCAATACTACTTTGTTGGTTATGATAAAGATTGACTTAACATGTTTCTATCTATTGTCAACTTGAGACTCTTATTTCATCGTGTAGATGTTTATGAAAAATTTATGATATATATCCGCAATGGTTATATCTAGATGTGCATCTTATCATTTTGAGCATATAGATGCAAGATCATAATTTCTCTACTCTCAAATATGATAATATTATCTTTTGCATATTGATGCAAGGAAAAAGAAATGCCATAGTACATTTCCAGGTGATTAGTCTTGGGATTCATTGGCATGGTTATTGTCAGATAATATACCGTTTAACATTTTCTCAAAATCCTTCATACTCTGCTACTCCACAATTATTTTTGCATATGCATTAGTATGGCACTTCGAAAGTTGTGCAGCAGAAATAAAATCTTGACTTTCATTGGTCTTGAAAATTGTATCATCTTTCACTTGATGATGAGAGCAGTTTGTCATAGTTTCTCTTCACTAACTTTTGTAATATTGGGGTTGGATGTTTCTTCTCCTTTTATGATCTTAACACGTGGATTTTTATCCCCATGGATTTCCTTTGACAACCTAATAGCTTTCTTGTTTGCTTCAGATATTGTAGAAATCTAATCATCTACTATGTGTTAATTCCTACATAATAAAAATTTGATCTAGTTTTGAAATGTTTTCCAATTTCGTCTAAAGATCATTTCCATCTATCGTTATTGTTATTCTCTTATTTGTCATTTAAAGTTTGATCATTTAAAATTTCTCCTTTTATTTATTGGTCCCTTCCCTCATATCACTTGTAGGTTATAGTCTTGCAAGATATCGTAGTTTGGGTCTTAGTTATACTACTTTTGGGGACTTTAGAAAAATAAATAAATAAATAAATTAAATAAATTATTATTTAGAATTGTGGTTGTATCTTGAACCCCTCTTCTCTATTGAACATTTAAGTGAGAATATACATTTGATCATTTTGACTCAGTTTCTTATCGTTCATACCCTACGAGGACTTATATTAGCAAAAGTTATTTCGAAACTATCAAATAGAATATTCTCAAGAGAGTTTGGGTAATGCTACAATTACCTTCAAGGATGTAATAAAATGTGGAACTGCAAAGATTGATACTGAATATGATTTTGAGATCTATTGATACTATTAAAAAGGAGATACAACATAAAATGGAGTATCCATTTGTATCTTCAAATTGTATCTCCATGAATACATACTCATGTATTGAGTTGTTGTTATATTGGGGTATGATCTTGAGAATAAGAAAAAATATACCCCTGCTTTTATCTTGAAATTTAACTTTTACTATCAGTCAGATAAATTGCAGCGTTTCTTTGGGAATAAGTTGCACTTACTTACCTATGTTTTCCTGTTGGTTTCAATAATCTTGTCAAGTATTGCATATGGAAGCGTATGACCTTTCACTACATGACTTAAGTGTTCACATATGAACCTAGCCATGTTATGCTAGAGTTTGATTGATCACAGTGATATGTATAGCTTTCTATTCTCTGAGAAAATATCTTTTGATTGCTAGAATTTTAATCATGATGTGATTACATTACTCTAGTGGAAAATAGTTTTTCATGTTGTTTTACTTTGAGTTTGTTTACAGTAATTTGCTTGTTTTACATTACATTAGTATAGATTTTTGAGCCTTAGACATTAACCCTTGTATGTTGTCTTACTTTGTTTCATTGGGAGTCGATTTCATAGTTAGTTGGGAGAATGCTAAACATGAGCCTCTTTTAACATTTCTAGATATTTTTAAGGTACCTAACTTAACGAGCTCTTTGATTTTTCCCTAGTATCATATCTTTTATTTTTCTCTCCTCGGCTTCTATGGGTTAAAGTGGTTGATGATTTAGCTCTAACACTTCTACTATTAGAGAGGATCAAAGAAGAGGCAATGAAATGTCTTATAGGATATATGAGAAATCTCAACTAGGAAAAAAAAAAAATTTCTTGTTCTTCCTAGTAATCCTAAAGTAGTCTACATACTTATCTTTAGGATTCAGAAACATTTAGTTGACAAAGAGATAAATGTCATAACTTCCTTCCAATGTTAAGGTGTTATAGTTGAAGAATTTGTTAATATAAGCTTATTCATGCAACACAAAATCCTTAACTTTCCAATAGGTATCTAGGAGATAAGCTATCTTAGTGATTATAGATGGGAGTTACAACAACATGACTATTTGTCTTCTTTATAAAATACCTTTAGATCATGAGAAAGGTAATATCTTTGATGAAAGATAAGGTAGAGGAAGACATCTAGGAAATTAATGGAACAATCAAGTCTCCACCATCGAATCACTTCGAAGCACTAGTTGTGAAAATTTTAAGAATAATAAACTTCATTATTCATAATGTACACCCTAATTATGTTTACTGTTATGATCATTTAAATTTTTGGAGGACCAAAAATTTTTAAGGGGGTGAGAACTTGTAAACCCCAAAATTTTATGAAAAAAAAAAATAATAATAATAATAAAATAAATTTTCAAGAGTGGAAGGGGTAGTATGAAAAATAGCATAGTAAATAATTGAAATGAGTAGGGACAAATTTGGAATGGTAAGAAAAGGTAAATAAATGTACATGATGGGGGTAGAAATATCAAAGTAGGGTAAAAAGGTAAATAAATGGAACCAGTAGGGGCATACCAGGGATTCGAAGGCACATGTGCGTTGCACGTGCACTCCAATACCTAGTTTGGGGCGAGCTCGTGACAGCGCCTCTCCTTCGTCCTCTTCGCACACCGCGGACGACCCACGCCTTCTCCTTCTCCTTCTCCTTCTCCTTCTCCTTCTCCTCTTCGCACGTCGATCCGCTCCGGATCTCTTGCCGAGAGATCGACGCCGGAGTCCATGGAAGTCTCCCTTTCCCTCTTCGCACGCGACGTGGGATCCGTCGCTGTGAGTCCCTCCCTCCGCTTCGGATCCATCACTGCAACCTCTCCTGTTCGTCCTCGCCTCTTCGCCGCCGTCACTCCGGATCTCTCGCTGCAAGATCGACGGTGAACCACCACTTCTCCTATGGCCATCGACAACCCGCGCCGACGTCGTGATCTCTCTCCCCTTTGATCTGTGACGCCGACGACTGCAACATCTAATGGAGCCCTGCCGCATCCTCGATCTCCTCTTCCTTTTTCGCTTCTCACGCCCGCGGTGCCGGATCTACCACTACGTCGCAGCAAGCTCGACGGCAGAACCCCTCGTCGTATTCACTACTTCCTCTTCTTCTTGGAGCCATCGACGATCAAAGCTCGTTCGCCGGTTTCGCCGGAGACCTCTCTCCCGGATTAATTCCTCTGCTGAGCATCGAGCCCTCCACCTTCTGTCATTGCCGCAGCTCGTCGGGAGCCCTAAATGCAGCTCCTCTAGAGCTATTTCCCATTTCGCTTGCTTGTGGCCCTGCTGTATGCACGCCCCTCCTCGTCGGTGCCAGCACATCGGGAGCCCCGGAGACTCCTCCCTGTTGCCGGTACCTATTACCCGTCAGTGATGTATTTGGGTATCAACAAGGAAGGGATTCTCTGCTCCAATTTGATCCATGCTAAGGTCGATTTTGCTAATTCCCTCTCTCTTTGATCTCAATGTTGCATGCTCTGTTCTTGATGGATGTTGTTTCCTAATTTGATTTGTTGAGTGTATTGCCGTGAGGTTGTTTGCACTAACTTTAAATTATGGATCATATATGGTGATGTTTGTTTCAGGTGGTTTTGGTTGTAGATTTAATGGTAATGCGGATGTTGTTTTGCTGATAAATTTGATTAGTTAGCTGATGATGTTGATTAACTCTCACCTGTGCATGATTGATGAATTGCTGATGAATTACTGAGTTTTGACGAAGTGTTGTTGCTGTTGGTTTAGTTTTAAATGGTGCTGATGGATTCGATGGGTATATATATGCTGCTGAGTTTTTGATGATGAGAGGTTTATGTTTATATGTTGCTGAATTAGTGGATTGCTGATGGTGTGGCTGTTGTCAAATTGGTAGCTGGATTATGGAGTTGTTTGCTGAATTTCCTTAATGGTTTGATAATGGTGTTTGATGAATTTTCATGAATGGTGCTGATGGTTTTGATGGGTTTACAAGTTGTTGAGTTTTTTGAATGGGGTTATTCTTGATTGCTGCTGATGGGTTGGAATTGTGGTGTTTTATGGTGGTTTAATGATACCGCCGTGTGTTTCATGGAGGTTTCACGATATAATGCTTGATGCTTATGGTGTTATGATAAGGAGGTTAATTATGTGGTGCTTGATGAGTTTTGATGGTATTCACATATGATTTATTCTTACTTGATGGTATTCAAGTATTATGATTTTGATGGTTGTGAATGTGGATTTAATGGTGATGTTATTTTGGTTGGCTTGTGATGAGTCGATACGGTGTATTGCGGTTGAGTGTTGATTTTATTTCTATTTTCTTTTCCTTGCCTTTACTTGATGATATGTAGATGATATGTTAATTATGATGGAATGCATAATCGAATGCATGTCAGCACTAGGGCACAATTAATAGTTTCCTCTCTGCTAATAATTAGACATGGTAATTAAATAAAAATTAATGAGTGGTAAATTAGGACTAGGGATGATTGCAATTTTAGTTGGACTTTATTTGGGACTCTAATGGTTACTTGGTAGTTATGATTAAGGTTTATAAAGTGAATAAGGTTAATTTATTAGATTTGTTTGGATTAATCAAACCTTATTGAATAATTAATTTAGGATGGGTTAGGTAGGCAAAATGGTTGAGATGTTTGATTTAGTATTTTGTAGATAGGATTAATAATATATTATGTTAAAGATCATATCTAAAGGTAATGCTACTTGTAATAGGTAGATATCTTGATATAATTAGACGACGTTCAAGCTAACATACGATTGGTTCTGAAGATCGATCTACATATTCAGGTGCGCCGGTTCACTACAGTAGACTATTCTCAAGTTGGCGAAACTTGAGGAGATAAATGTTTTACTGCATAGAAATTAATATTAAATCATTTATGATTCATGCTTTGTATGTTAGAATAGCCTATTTATATGATTAATATGATATGCTTGTTGTCTCATGTCTACGGTTATTCAAATATGTGTTAGGTTATTCTCTTGCATAAATATTTTACTGTTTAGAAATTAATATTTAATTATTTATGATTCATCCTTTGTAGGTTAGAATAGTCTATGTATATCATTAATGTGATATGCTTGTTGTCTTATTTCTACTGTTATTCAAATATGTGCTAGGTTAGTTTCTCGCTCATTATCTACTAGATTGATATGACGAAAAGTAATACCATATTACAGTTACTTCCAGAACTTATTATGTTACACTATAGTGTGACATATTTATAGACATCGACAAGCATCACTTATAGACATATGATATTGATATACTTACGCATGAAATTATTAACGATGCACCATTATGATCTCCTGAGTTACGGATACGAGCTTAAATGTTTATATACCTATACCACCCAAAGAGATTGAAATCATCTTGGACATAAAGGGTGAGAATAAAATATGAATTAGCTTATTGCCAGAGAACGTTGTGATGTATTCACTATACCCGCATGGTGCCGTTAAGTCGTCACCATGATAGTCCTAAGATGGCTAGGATGGATGAAACCAAACCAATGACCTAGCAAACATGTCGCCGAGGTTATAGCATTCCGGCGACGGCTAGGATGCATGCCTCCTGGCAGGCATAGTTGCTTGTAAATTGGTACGGTGACTCCTTCCGTATGGCCTTGGACAGTGGATCTATGGACCTCACGGCTATTATTCCAGACGTTCTGCAGACGTTCTGATGAGTAGTCCAGATCCTAGGGTTTATTACCGGCTAGCCGTGGCCGATGCGTTTACATAGGTGCGGTGACCCCTTGGTGTAGTACTGCACGAGTTGCTCCATGGATTGTCTGGGGAAGACGCATGGAGTGACAGGTCGCTAGGTCGCGGAGATGAAGTGATTCGCCTAGTGTACCACCGGAGAGGGATTCACGGTCACCCGACCTCTCTGCCAACATCAGTGTGACGGGCATAGGTAGAGACATAGACAGTGGACACTGATGGGCTTATGGGAACTCCCTGATCAGGAGATCCCCTAAGCATAGGCTGGCTGCCCAAATCACAATATTTGAATGTGATGATATGTTTAGTGACAATAATCTTGTGAAATAAACACACTTCATATTTATAGTTGAGCTACACACTTATATTACATGTTCTTCTTATAATGCTTCATGTTTTATTTGTTGATTTTACATGCTTTGTTTGAGATTATGAAATGATGTTATGGATATGTTAGAATCTCCTTGTTTGCTACTTGAGTTATTCTACTGCGGTTAGAGCCATAAGCACTCAGCCGCTTGCGGCTGAGCACACGACGTTCAAATGTGTGCAGGTCTACTAGACGACCGGTCAAGATAGCTAATGGAGACGAGATTATCGGCGAACCAAATTATTTACAAATTTTGCGATCATAGTATTGTAGTAGGTATATCGGGACTGTGTCAGTAGAGTTTAGTTAGATGATTTGATTGTATTATCCGCTGCATTGTTAATGTATAAGAGTTGTGTATATCATTAAATGCCTTGTATGGGTCCCTTGGGGCTCATACGGCAGTTGCCACGTGCTCGACAGATGGGTCGGGGCGTGACAGTAGCCGAGATCTCACTGCGGTGCAGAACTCAACTTAGTTGTGTTATACAATGTAGAGGGTGTACTAGGAATAGTACCGTCTCATGCGCTACCGAGACTAGAGAACCTGATTAACACTGGCATGCTCAATAGATGTGGGTCCCTAAGCAGTCTAGGTTCATTGGTATCGTATGTAGTGGATCTCAACTTGTCAGGCTGGAGATGGATATGATTTTATATTTGGTAATTATGATCCTGCCATGGTGCAGAATTACAGCGCTGTATGGTACCTGTGTTTGTATTAGAAGGGGTATCGTGATCACCAGCTCCTTCTGCCAACGTCAGTGTACAGGCACATAGGACAGTGACATAGTGTTGACACTGACGGGTCTGGAGTAATCTCTGACGAGGGATTTACCTTGAACATAGATTGGCTGCCTTAGGTGTAGAATGATAATGAAAATGATATACACATTTAAGTGATATGAAATCTTTAAATTTTGGGTATCCTGTTATGCTCAGATTTCAGACATATTGTGGTACATCTTATTATAATTGTGATCATGCTATTCTATATGTATTGCCTTGTCATATATTTTTGTCTATGTTGATTTAAGTATGTGATCATAATGAATATATTTCTTGTGGTTTGTACAATACTTTTTACCCATCATTAGGGTGCTCTCTCTGTAGCCTCACTGAGTCTCGCGACTCAGATGTGCACATTTTTTCCTGTTGCGCAGGTTACAGATCGATCTTTAACTGGGAGTGAGGGAGAACCTAGTACTCATGTAAGATAACTTTGACGGGGTAAAGAGAGACTTTAGAGATACATGGAGATTTATCCTTTTATGCCTATGTTACACTTTACTTGGTTACGTTGTGTTTTATGTTCTTACTTGATGATATTCTATGCTTGTATTGGTTGATGTTAGTAAGTAACTTGTTATTGTGTGTTTTTGGGTTGTATTGATTGTGCTTGAATTGTATTGTGATTGCTGAAAACTTGACCTAAGAAGACCTAGACATTTAGAGACTTCCATATGAGACTATAGAGAACTTGTTGCTGCGATTCTATACCTATTACTGGTTGATGATTTATGTTGGATAATCTACTGAAATTATGTGAAATTATTTTTCTATGTTTTCCTCGTTGATGTAGCAACTAAGTTGCATTGATTTCAGTTGATCTTACTCAGCTACTGAACATATGATCCTATCTGTCCACATGATATGGACTGATCTACCACTCTAGCTAAAGATCACAAATTCCTTCTTGATTTAGTGCCTAAGTTATCATGGTGTGACTCCTGGCCACACTGAGCATTTAATTATCTTTAGTTACGATATCTATTTTTTCTTTCTTATTGCTAAATAGAGGAGTCATCTACCCATTGGTATCAATAAAGTATAGCATAGGATTTATTAGAAATTTAAATATTAATACCTTATACAGCCTTGGATATTTAAATTTGATCCTTGCTACAGAACTGAAAATATCATTTCCTCTAGTTGAGACTGAGAAGAAGGATAGAGATTCCCTCAAATTATTTTCCTATCACATCCTAATCCAAGACCAAAGTGTAGGAATGATCTTTCTTTCTCTATATATTCAGAACTTTGTTGAAGAACATAGTTAAATTGTAGAGTTTCATTCCCCTAACTTTTATTGATTTTATCATCCCTTACTCTTGAATCATAAATAGAGATCAATATCATCTCTTATTCAACATTTTGGTGATCTTAGGGTATTAACCTCGGGAGTCAAATAAACCCCAAAGTTATCAGTATCACATGAACTAGTTGGTACCATTGGGGTGTATCTACCATCTTACTTCAATCTTATTCCTTTAGCCCTATCTGATAGTCTTATGTGAATAGACATCACATACATTCATAGCACAGAGACTATACTATGCAATGTAATTCTTCTTCCTTAAACTAGGAGAAACCAAAGTCTTGATACTCATGAACTATATTCGGCATATGTAGATAAAAAGAAGATCTATTCCATCATTGTCAGTCATTGATATGCTTCAACCCTTTTCTATAAATCTTTAGCGGTGACCATTCTTCAAATGTTGACTAATCTCAAAATAATAACCATCCTTTCGTTGAGTATTCTTGGGTGCATTCAAAAAGTGGTTCCATCCCTGGCACTAAAAGAACTCAATTTCCTTCCTTTGATATTTAACAATTATTTCTTAGTATATTTCTCTACCTAATCTTTGTCATCTTCTAAAAGATTTTTGGTGATGCTCTTGACTCTTTCAAGAAATGTTCCAAATACAATCTAGAACCTCAAGTTATTGAGCAATCTAGTAAGAGTTGCAAGTAAGTTCAATAAAATCCTAATGCTGGAAGTTTAACATTTTCAGTACGTTAAATTAAGAAAATGGATCTCTTGTTAATATACTTGCGTATCCTCAAGGTTGATTATTGAATACCTTTTTACTCAATCCTAGATAAGCACACCTACTGTACCAGACCAATGTGTCAAAAATAAACCAACATTAATTTCCAATTTTGAATATTCCAAGTGATACTAAAGGAAAATCCAAATTGCAGCCTTATCCTCCATTAAAGACCCTTACTATATTTCTTACTTAGTAACACTGTTCCTATCTCAAAAATCTAAACCACAACTCCCATACACAACTGAAGAGTGAGCTAAAACCATAGATGATGAGATGTATAAATCACTATAGTAGAGTTTCATAAACCTGGACAGATTAAATTCCAGATTTACCTTATCTTAGAGATTTAATCACCCTGAGCTCTCTAGGTGTCAATTTCCTATGAAATGTGGCAGACACCTTCTTCACTGATATCAAAACTTATCCTCAAAATTTTAGCTTCATCTAATCTCTGTGAGGGAGGTTATGACCTTCCAAATTCACTAAAGCCTGAAAAGTTAGTGTACCGAAAATTTGATACTCTCAAGTTGAAAATTATTCATCTTTCTACTTGAATCTTTTATGTCTGTGATAATAGCAGAATATATATCCATTCTTTTCCCTTACCCTGACTTATAATCTCCTAGTTGTAAGTCTAGGTCTCATTCTTCAGCATGATAAGTACTATGGGTATATATGAATAACAATACTGAAATTGTACCTTACCTACATTCTGAACCTTGATAATTTCAATTTCCTTATCCTTTTCTTTTAAACATAGACATTCTTTGATGAATAATCTCCCCCGACAATTTAGATTTCCTTCCCTTACACTATAGGAGTGCACTCCCGTGAAGAGTGAATTCCCATGAATAAAGGTTGTGGCATGTTTATTGATATCATACCTTTTTGTTGTTAATACTAAATCCATTTCCGATATGTGTATCACTGCTATACATTGTTGTTCGGATCTATCCTAGAAACTTGTACTTCAACCTCTTAAGTTTGTCGTATTACATCACATTTTGAGATTACTTAAGAGAGGTTCAACCAATTCTCAAATCTTGAAGGAATCATTTTCCCTTTTCATTGCTGTTAAATCCATTCGGTAACAGCAGCCACCATCCAGTTCATCCTAATGAGATCTTTACTACTTAGCTAAATATCTACCCTGCTTGGCTAAATAAAATAATTAGATTTCAATCTCGAATACGAGCTGAAGGGATTGAATTATGGTCTATATCCATTGACTTTTCTCTGATCTCTTGGAGTTGTCAACTGAGTTATCAAAATCCAGTGGGAACTTAATGTAGAGGAACTGTTGGAAACCCAAGTTTATATTCTTACTATCCCTGGAAGCAAGTTTCAGAACTAGTGACCTATTATATTAAAGTTTTGACTTGCAATTTATTGTATGATGGTTGGATTCGTTGAAATATTGATTGAAACCTCGAAAACACCCTCATTTGCTCCTTTGGTTCTTTGATTCTTTGACCCTTTGATGCAAAGCAAAATCTTAGGATGGAAAAGGGATAGAAGTAAAACCTTCATGAGTTAAAGAGACTATGTGATGTACCGGTGCCGAGTGTGTCGGACCGGGATCCCTGATTTACTTCTTGGTTTTGATCATATTGCTTGATGAATTCTTTAATGATTCATTCTTTTGCTTGGCTCATATGGCCTTATCTTCCTTTAAAAAATAAAATTTCATATCTTCCTTGAGAAAAGGCCTATTCCGTTCCAAATATTCTATGTCTGAAAAGTTAATTGCATGACTTCTCTGAATGATATACATTCTAATAGTTAACCTTTTATGATTGTCTCATTATTCTTTTGAGTCAACTTAATTATTTGGATGCTTAATTTATTTACCTCATCTTGAACTTTCTAATTGCCTTGTTGTTCCTCTTGGTTACTTGTTTTGAATGCAACAATTGGAATTATTTGAAGACCCTTAGTTGACCAATTAGTATTCTTTATTTCATCGAGTGTTAAACCTATGGTCTATAATCTTAGTAGGTCCACCTGCTTATGCTCTGATCAATTTCGGAGCACAGAGCTCTTATGTGAACACGACATTTCTAAAGGGGCTAATCGACCCTTAGAGATGCTAGGATGTGAGCTAAAGAGCTGATTTGTTGCCTTTAGGTACGAAAAGAGTTTGATGTGATCTTATGTAAACACCCCACTTTTACGTGGTTTAATTAGTATATAAAAAAAATTGAGAGATTAAAATTTTACTTATGTTTAGATTTGTGTGGAAAGGGGTTAGAGAACTTTTAAATTGGATTAGGACCAAAATGGTGACATTAGGTTGATGTTTGGATTAAAAAGGATGTAGTGGTAATTTATTAAAATTTATAGGGACATAGTTAGAATTTTATTAAAAATAAAGGGACTTAGTTGAGATTCAATAGACTCGAGGGGGCGAACTGCATAAGTTTACTAGTCACATGCTCCTCACATGACCGGCCTAACTAAGCTGCCCGCTTGAATCAAACCAGACCGCCCTAATCGAGCCGATCCGCCGGAACCAATCCCGGTCCACCCGAACCGACGCCAGCAAACATAACTCCATCGAAGCCCTAATTTTTTTCCATCGACGCCGACTCCTTTGCCCCTGCATCATCGCGTCGCCCTCATCGCTCGACTTCCTCACTCGATCCGTCGGTGACTGCAGGCTGCCATCTCCGACGCCGTCTCTTGCTGCTATGCTGTTGGTTGATTCTATGAATCTGTTTTCATTTATCTTTTACTTAGAGATTATGCATATGATATAATAATTAGGTATGTAGAGAGAATAGAATGAAGGTTGACAAGGGAAGGATTGTTGAATGTTAGTTTTCTAGTGATGATCTCATTTTCCTATTTCTCCTCATTATGTTTTCCTTTATCTTTTACTTAGAGATTATGCATATGATATAATAATTAGGTATGTAGAGAGAACATAATGAAGGTTGACAAGGGAAGGATTGTTGAATGTTAGTTTGCTAGTGATGATGTTAGATTAAGTTAGGGAGTAATTACCTTGGATTCTCTATTGATTTGGATTTGAAAATATAATTAGGTTTTTTTTTAGAACTTAATGAGTCTTGAACCCAAGACCTCATGATACTCCCTGTAGAGCCCAATTACTCTAACAAGAGGGACGTACACTTTGTGTACAAAAATATAATTAGGTTTGATATGAGAATTTAACTATTCTAATAAATTGGAGGTGATGAAAGAGTATTAAAGATTTAAAGTATTGGGCTTGAGTATGAACTTGGGCCTAGTAGTTGAAGTGGGTTATTCATTTTAGGATTAGGCTAAATTAATTAGATAAATTAAGTTAGTAATCAAATAATTTTTATCTTATTAAATTAGGAATATATCATAATAAAATATATTTTAAATAAAATTATTATTGTTTTAGGGATATTATTCTGATTTGGGAGCTACCTATTACTATTGTCTCGGAGCTTTAATTCGGTTGGTTCTAAAGCTCGAATTCTGATAAAGGTGCATTGGTTCATCGTAATAGGATTTAATTTCGCTTAGGGAATATCTTAAAAAAAATTTATAGGAAAGTCTTGGATGCCTTGAAAATAATAAAATGCAATGATTGCTAAATATGTGATATCATGCATGCTAGAATAACATTATTTATGTAGCATAAATTATATGTCATGAGTATATTGTCTAAATATTTAACATGCTCTATTAAGTTCTTTTACATACTGCTTTATTTTTCCTTGTTGTTATATGATATGCTAATACCTTTCTAAAGAAGATAAAATATGGATTCTAAAGTTAAATCACTATATAGGAGGTAGTATCAAGAATAATTACCTTACACTCTAGTTTTGATAGAGACATTGGTAACATATGATACTAGCACCTCCTAGGGACATCGCTAGATCACAAATTGTGAGGGTGTATTAATAACACACCCTAGATGATAAATCGAACCATTAGTGTTCGAATAGTGATATTCACTCACTATTACCACTCCTGGGCTACAAACAACTCAGATACTGGGAGTTGGTTGGGAATTGGGCTGGACTAACTCCAAGGTCAAGATAGACCAAAAAGCGGAGTAAGTCCATACCCGGATACAATTACCCGCATGCATGACATTGAGCGTCACCATGATAGTCTCGGAGTGGCCAGCGGGGATGAACCCTTCCAAGGATTTAGCAGACATGTAGTTGAGTTAGCTACAGCCCATTGTGCGGATGCGAGCTCAACTCGGCCAACATCAACTGCTATTGAATCAGAGAGGTGAATTTCCTTAAAGCCTTGGACAGTGGATCCGTAGACCACACGGTTACTATTCTAGATGTTCCGCAGACGATCTGATGATGAGTCCGGATCCTAGGGTTATTACTTAATTCGGCTAGCCGTGGCCGAGGACATATTAATTGAGGTGACCCTGTCGACGGACAGTTGTATAGCGCTACACGGTGGTGTTGTGACCAGTACTTGGATTCCAAAGGGAAAGGTAGGGGCACAACAAGTTTCGCTGGGACGGGGTGTAGGGATCGACCAGTGGGACAATAAAGAGAGACACATGGTCACCCGATCTATCTGCCAACATCTGTACAGCGGGCATAGGTAGAGACCTAGACATTCACGACATAGATGGGCTTATGGGAATCCCTGATTAGGATATCCCCTGAGCATAGGTTGGTGGCACGAGGCATATGACATAAAGATAATAATACTTCTAGTTGACATATACTAGAGATACAGACATATTAGGCAACGTAGATGACTGATACTAGTGAGAGACATGTCGTTCAACATAGATGATAACTAGGAACATATACAGCTATACACAAACAGTTAGAACTCAACTTTATTAATGACGTTATTTACACCATAAAGTTAATAATTGATAATTAATAAACCCAAAGGCATCCTAGTACTTCCCCCTAGTGTTTGATTTCCTATCTACGATTTCGAGCTGTAATTTCGCACTAGGCCGCAAGGCTAAGCACACCGCGTTCAATGTGTGTGCAGGTGTGATTAATTGATCAATGGGGATGGTTGATGAAGATGAGTCTATTAATGAATTTACTTTTATTTATCGATACTGTTATCATAGAATTGTAGTAGGTTTATCGGGACTGTGTAGTAGTGTTGAGTTAGATTATTTAACTGTATATTCCATTGTGTTGATGATGTATGCGGACTGTGATTATCATTAAATGCCTTGTATAGGTCTTTTAGGCACATACGGCGGTTGCCACGTGCCCGACAGTAGGATCGGGGCGTGACATCTTAGGTGTTGATTAATTAACCGGGTATCGAGCCATAGCGATTAGTTGATGGGATTAGATTGTCTGTCAAGAACAGTGACTTTCTTCCCTAGACCAGTTTGCTCTACTCTATCTTTCTTTCTAAAGTAGTCCGAGCAAGACTGAAGGCAGCTTAGGATAGACAAAAGAGTTATACAAATAATCAGCAGAGGTCTTTAGAAATTGTGGTTAGGGACAGAGTATTTCTAAGGGTGTTTCCTTGGAAAGGACTTTTTCGACTGCCCTCGGAAAGAGAAGTTACATCCGAGGTATTGGACCGTTTGAAATTATGGAAGGAGTTGAGCTGGTGGCTTATAGAATGCAGTTACCGATAGACTTAGACAGAATCCATAATGTATTCCATGTGCCGATGCTTATGAAGTATGTGTTGGATTCACCACATGTTCTAACTGCACCTCTGGTTGCTCTGAGAGATGATCTGAGCTGTGGACTTCAGGCAATAGCTATAGTTGACCGACGTAATCAAGTATTATGGGGTAAGACCATACCTCTAACCCGGGTACTTTGGAAGGATGGTAATGTAGAGAAAGAGACATGGGAAACCGAAGCTCAGATTAGAGCCCAATACCCATAATTGTTTGATTAGTATTTTACTTTGATTGTATTTTGCTTGATAAATTGTTTGAAGATGGTTGAAAATTATTTGAATTAATTGAATGATTTCTTTAGGTTGTTCTATATCTTAGAGGGTAGTGGAAAGTCTAGAAAACTTAAAGGGGTTGGGTTGTTATTTTTGGAGGACCAAAAATCTTAAGGGGGAGAGAAATTGTAAACCTCCTTTTATTTTTATTTTTTAAAAATTACCTGGACTATTAGTGAAGTTGGTTAGAGTGTCGTGCTAATAATAAAAAGGTCACGAGTTGTGTTATATATGCATGCTTGTTTACTTGTATTTAATTTATTTTAGAAGATTGTGTTGTTGTGTTATTGCTTAACAAATCACAGCCAAGCTGTGATTTGTGTCAAAGTAGGGAGGAATTGCATTGCTTACTTGAGTTATTGATTGCCTTGCTTACATGCTCTTAATACTCAAGTGAGGGTTTATGGTTTTAAATTTAATTTGGTCCAAGCTGTGATTCTTGTTTAAAGATCTGCTTGAGACTCAAGTGAGGGTTTATGGTTTCAAATTTAATTTGGTTAACTATAGATGCTGAGTCCTAATGGTTGTTTTGTTTATTATTGTACATCCTGATAAGTGATATATTTACTTCGTTACATACTTATTTAGCATGTGGGTTTGTATGAGCTTGAAAGTATATCATACCAATTACTATAAAATGCTAATATATGCATGTTGTTGATGTGAGTTGAAGGTTGAATCATGCTAGTAAATATATGCTGCTGTTATTTGCATGTTATTGATAATCATGCTCATGTTATATTGATGATTAAATATGTTCATGTTGTTAGAGTTATAGAAATACCTAGTAAGAACATGAAACATGTTGACATGAGATGGAAACTAAGACACTTTAGGTACATGTGATAATGACACCTAGAGTGATCTAAGTTGTTATATGAATAAGAACCTTGGACATCTTAAGGTTATGTAACCTAGGAGAAGATATGTGGTTCTTAGACTGGTATGTGCCAACATGTAGTGAAGAGTCATGTGCTAGTAAGGTAGAGATGCAAGTTCAGTTGACCTCAGTCACTAATACCTTGGTGTAACCGAGATCTCACTGCGGTGCAGAACTCAACTTAATTGTGTTACACAAGGTAGAGGGTATACTAGGAACAGTATCATCCCATGCGCTACCGAGGCTAGGGAACCTGATTGACACTGGCATGCTCAACAGATGTGACTCCCTGAGCAGTCCAGGTTCATTGGTATCGTATGCAGCGGATCTCAGCTTGCTAGGCTAGAGATGGATATGATTTTGTATTTGATTATGGTGATCCTGCCATGGTGCAGAATTACAGCACTGTATGGTATCTGTGTTTGTATTCGAAGGGGTACCGTGATCACCAGCTCCTTCTGCCAACGTCAGTGTACAAGCACATAGGACAGTGACATTGAGTTGACACTGACGGGTTTGTGGTAATCTCCAACGAGGGATTTACCTTGAACATAGATTGGCTGCCTTAGGTGTGGAATGATAATGAAAATGATATACACATTTAAGTGATATGAAATCTTTAAATTTTGGGCATCCTGTTATGCTCAGATTTCAGACATCTTGTGATACATCTTATTATAATTGTGATCATGTTATTTTATATGTATTGCATTATCATATATTTTTGACATGTTGATTTAAGTATGTGATCATAGTGAATATATTTCTTATGAGTTGTACGATACTTTTTACCCATCATTAGGGTGCTCTCTTTGTAGCCTCACTGAGTCTCGCAACTCAGATGTGTACATTTTTCCCTGTTGCGCAGGTTAATGATGGATCTTTAGCCGGGAGTGAGGGAGAACCTAGCTTGGCGAACGATATTAATTTGGCGACCTAAACAGAGATTTAAAATGGCAGTGATGGTTAAATTGTCAAATGTATTTGCTTCCGCTATGTTTAATTAATAAAATTATAGTGTTTTGTGATACTTTTTAGTCTTGTATAAGTTGTGGTGTTGAAGTACATCTTATACAGTGGTTGTCACGTGGCCAAAGGTGGAATTGGGGCGTGACAGGTACTCAGCTATGGTCTTTCCACCTCTTTTAGATATTCACAAACTCCTTTCAATGGTTTCAAATTATTATGTTCTTCGGCAGGGTAATATTCATATTTCCTATGAAGAAGACTAACTTCGGATGACAATAGTGTGCGAAATGAGAAATTTTGTCTACTAGACGAAATGATAGTTTTATTAACAAAAGAGGAAGAGTCAATCTAGTGGTTGTCTTCTAAGTACATATTAGAAGATCATAGATGATAGAAATTTTATTTGACACCTAGGTTTCATAAAAGTTTAGTTGTTGAAAGACTAGAAATTTACAGTCATTTGAATGGATTCTTTTCATATTTGGAGGACCAAAAATCTTGGGGGGGGGGGGATGGGTTAGAAAAATACACATGCATAGAGTTATGAGAAATAAATTTAGAAGTTAGAGAAGGAAAATATAGATAAAAAAGTATTATAGTTACAATATAATTAAATTTTTCTACGTATACACATAAGCTAAAAATAAGATAAATACTTAATAGGTATTTAATAATAATTGGTTAAAAATAGGTATAATATTCTATAGGTAAGAGAAGGTAGGTAGATAATACAAAATTTGGTGATTTAACATTCACCAAATCCTATAAAAATATCCATCAAAATTTATACATATATATTAAGGTGAGAAAATAATTATTCACAAAAATACATGTACATGTAAATTGAATATACTAATTCTATGTAATTTATAAAAAATTAGAGGAGATATATATAGATCTTATATGTGTTTTATATAAAATTAAAAGATATATAGAGAGAGCTAACTTATAAGTTTAGATTGATATTCATGGGATTTAAGACCTAGCAAATTGGAGGAGTAGTAGAGGGCAGGAAAGTAAAATTAAAATAGGATGAAAATTCATGATTATTAAGCCTAAGGTCAATTATAAAATTTAAGAAAAAGTGAAGGACAAAAGATAATTCAATAAGGAAGAAGAAATCAAATTACTTTACAGATTAATGGACGAAATAATAGACTAAGGGTGATTTTGTGGTTTAAAGGAAAGTGAAGGGCAGAAAGGTAATTTCATAAATGAGATGCAATCAAATTAGTTTTCAGTTTAATATCTGCGTAAGGTTGATTTTGTAGTTTAAGGAAAAATCTGCCTCTCCGCCCCCGGGCTCAACGGCGCCCTCGAGTTCAGTAGAGGGGAGTTCAGTAGAGGGTTAGATGAGAGGAAACCCTAATTCCCCAAATCTGACCTCCCTACACCACCTCACCGCTAGCGATCGTACTAAAGTGGACCACTCAGAGATCCCCTATCCAATGAGTGGCCAATTGCAAGCTGACGCCACGAGCTTGGATCAGAATTGAGGAAGAGAGGCATAGAAGGCGGAGTGGGTGTCGAGACCCCAAACGCCGATGAATACTCCAGCCAAGCCAAGTATATCATCATAAGATAACTTCCCTGCGACCCTATTACATAAAAATAATAAATTTACCTACTTTGGGGAAAAATTGGAGATGATCGTAGCCTTAATTTATTAATTGTGGTATAATTATCCCCAATACAGATGACAATCTAATTAACATAGATTTACCCGTACCCTCTGTAGCCAAATTTAAAGCTCACAATGAAAATCATGTTTTTGATTGAATGCCATGAACCCTTTGCATATAACTTTGTTTGTTAATGAATAATCAATCTTTGTATGCTAGTAATAAAGGTAAAATGATGCCCAATCTGGTTGTCACATAATGCATTGGTAGTTATACAAATTTGTTCTAACTTTGATTAGCTAAATTCCTAAGTTGGTAGTTGGTAATCTAAATTCCTATTACTATCTCTATAAAATAAAATTAAACACTACGTATGCCTACTATTCTAACAATCCCTTCCATTCCTCCCTTACTGAAAATTCTGAGATAGAAGGAAAAAGAATCTCCTTATCTTTCATTTCAGCTGCCAGCTTACTAAAATGTATGGTTTTTATCTCTCCCTTGGTTCAAGTATAAAAGATAATAGGAATACACAAATAACAAGTGACTTCCTCCCATTTTATCACTATAGCCAAGCACTATTTTATCTCTAATTAAAGGGTTATGAATAACCTTATGGGATGATGACAAATTTCCACATGTCAAAAAGTGGAAATACTAAACCTTGCTGCTGCCAAAACATATCGACAAATTGATGAGTGATTTAGGAACATAAATCATCTTCTATGATGAAATCCTATATCTATAAAGAGTGCTAGGAATGATCTACTTCCTGAAATATTAGTACCATTTACTTGAGATTTCTTTCTCTAAGTTAATATAAGGTCTTAGGATGGAAAAAATGGGTAGAAGTTAAATTTTCTTGAACTTGTAAAGTAAATGCATGTTTTATGACTTTTAGCAGATTTGATTGATACCTACGGTGACTATATTATTGAAAGAACTTTCTTGATCAATGTGAGTTGTTTTAAGTTCAATTATGAACTGTTGTAGTTAGAGCCCCCGGTGGATGGTTATTATATTTGGACATATGATATATTTTAATTAAATCTCTGGCTTCATGAATGTTATACCGAAACATCATTATATGCTATGTTATGTGAATTTCTATCATGCTTGATATGTTCAAATATGGATATTATATAATTTGTTTATACCATGCAACATAGAGACAAATATAAAAAACATAATACATTTCTATATGTATGGAAACATATAGGACCTCATATTCTAGAGACGTCGAAAATAGGAGATGACTTTTAGATCCCTACACTTCCTTTCTCTCATAGTTATTAAGTTTCACCATACTGAGTCTAGTGAGGGTAATCGGAAGCATAACCCACCTCAACTTTGAGCATGGGTTGAAGCCGAGAAAGAGTCTTCTCACATAGTTGAGATACTCCCCTCATGGCAAGCAACCAAACTTCAAAGACTTGAGGATTGAAGAGTTACATAGTCGGTCTACACTGATGTGTAAACCATATTTTCTTTATAATTTTTTTTAAAAAAATATTAATAAAAAATTATTATTATTATATTAAAATAATAAAGTAATAGAAAATAAAATAAATAGTAAAAAAATAATTTTATTATTTAAAATAAGGATTAATATTATTTTAAAATAATAGATAAAATAAAATATAAAATAAGAAAAATATATAAATAAAATAAAAATTGTAATTTTAGAAATATATATGTATTAAAAATAAATTAATCGTTTAGGAAAAAGTTATAAATATTATTTTATGTAAAATAGAAAAAAAAATCATAAAAATAATAGTAATAGGTTGTAGTAAGGATTTGTAGAAAAAAAGAAATAATAATAAATAAATATATATATTATTTTTGTTTAAAAAAATATAATAATAAATAGAATGAAAATCACGTAAAAGAAGTAGAAAAAGAAAAGATAATATATATATATATATAAAAGATAAAGAAAAAAAAAAGAAAGCCGCAGCACGTGTGGCGCGCGTGCTGCCGCATCTAACCTCGAGGGTTCAAACCCTCGAGGGTTTCGAACCTTCGAAACAAGGATCCTGTTTCGAGGGTGTCGGCATCGGATGGCTCCGCGAAGCTCCGGCTGCCGGCTGTGTTGAAGATGAGAGGCTACGGCGAAGGTGGAAACGTCGTCGCAAGGCTGGCACGGCGCGGTAGGAGCTCTAGCGAGCTAGGATTTTGTGGGAAGCGACAATCGAGCGGCGAGCAGGGGCAGATCCTGTTACCGTCGAATTCACCGGCAAAGAGTGCAGCAAGGGTATTGTCCCACTGCAGAAACTTCTCTGACATTGACACGATTGGAGTCATTTTCGAGTGGCGGCCGTTATGGGGAGGCTCGGTTGGCGGACTGGGACGGAGTTGATTGGTGGAACAGGGGACGTCCCTATTCCCATTGTTTGCGCTGGTGAGAGGGGCGAGGTCGCCTTCCTTCCTCCGCGGCGTGATGTACAGCTTCAGTTCAAGATTGGGGGAGTCGGATTGAAGAGTAGACAGCAATGCCGGAAGCGAGGTAGTGGCTGCCGGCGGGGATCAGTTGCTCCAGTAGGGAGCAGCGGGTGTGGGCGATGGTGGCTGCTCCTGAGCCTTGCCAGTGGCTACGCGAGGCAGCAGATGGGTGCAGGAAGGGGTGCCAAGCTTGTACGCGTGTTTTCGGCAGGTTTACAGTAACAAAGCGGCGACAATCGCTGGTGGACGCGGGGTGGCGTGGCTGGCACTCGAACAGGGTTCGAGCGAATGGAGAAAGACAGACCGCACGTGCGTAGCGCATGCAGGTAAGTTATCCAGTCTGGTCTGGGTTAAGCCGGTTCAGATCGATTTTTTGACGATTTTCGCTGGTTTTCGAGGTGTAGCATTGCTAGAGCTTTGCTGGTAAGTTATGAACCTTAAGGAATTTATTTAGAATTTTTAACAAATTATAAGTATGGTTTTCGAATTATTGTAGGATGAGTTCAGGATTTTGAGTGCGTTAATGATGTCAGAAAAATCTGAAATAAATTATGATGAAATCTAGACAATCCAATAAGAACACCAACGTAGATATTTAGCTACCACCAAATTCCAAAACATCACAGATTTAAATCCACTCTTCAAAACCAAATCGCTCAACTAAAACCATCAAGGTGACAATGACAAACAAAAGGGCATAAAATCACCAAAGACAGAATTATCGACATACAATTTACCAATACAAGTTTCGACGTAATTATCTAAGCAGAATCCTGGCAGTAAATTTTTTTTTTTTTTTTGACATCATGCAGCTCCAAGAAAGGGAATGAAAATTTGCAGAAACAGAACGTACTAGCAAAACTCAACATGGTGCTAAGCAAAACATCTCCTTAACCCTAATTTCTAGCATAGAAATATTCAGGCAGAATCACCCAACCAAAATCATGAAAACATAATTCCTCAAATAGAGTTATCCATACCAAATTATCAAAACAGAAACATCTTTGAACATCGAGAACAGTGAGGAGCATTCTAGGACAACCTTCAAAACACCCATATTCGAAACATGACTTCAAACATAGTTTTGGTAGCAACCACAACCAGAGGGAATAAGCTATTCTGTAAATTCTCATAATCAACTTAACATGGTGAAATAAACACCCTAAACATAGTCATTTATCAGTGAGATGAAATCTTTAATTATATGAAACAACAATCAAACCAAACAGAGCATTTTATTTGACATAAGGAATTCAGACAAATCAAACAATTGTGACGTTCCAGATAATCCAAATTCCAACAATGTAGTGGGAGGTTATCAAGCAGGCTTTCCATGTATCAAACATATCCACGAATGGGGCAAAACAACATGGAAAACAAGATGGGAAAATTTGTTTGGTTGGCCTCTAATTTCCCATCCTAACCCTTTAAAATTGTAACTTAAAGGAAAGAGGATGGAGTACCAACCTAATCGCGTTTTCTACCAATTCTCCCTTCCGTGGCACAGTCAGCTTTCTTCCTCTTCGTTCCTCCCCGTCTATGATGTGTCTTCTCCCTTCATCGGACCACCCGCTCTGGGAGTTACCTTCAACCATTTCCGAAGATAGCAAGAAGGGATGATCAATTTTGGAGCTAGGGTTTCCAGCCAACCCCTCGCCCTTTCTTTTGAACATTTGCACACAGAGCGAGTCGTGCGTGACGGAGTATAGGCAATGCTTACTTTTGCAGGGGGAGACGACCAATATGCCCTTGTGCTATTAGATTTAATTTTGAAATGACGACGTTGCCCCACCACTTTTCCTCCAATTACGAAATCAACCTACTACTTAATCTTTTGTTATCGAAACCTAAGTTAAAATAATTTATATATAATTCAATGTATCTAACGCAGCTTAGTGATCAACTAATTACTAAAATATATTTTTATTTTTGTTTATATTACTCTATTAAAATTCTTTTTACTATTATAATATAACTACCCTATCCACCCACAGATTTGTTTACTAATCTTAAAATAATATTAATATCAACCTATTAATAGTACCACTGTCTCAAGAACACATCTCTTCCACTTGAACTCCATCTTAATTTAATTCTATTTTTCTTTCACATTTTCCCAACTATTTCTCCCACTTACTATTTCTTGAATTTTATTTATTTGTATAGAATTTTTTAGGGTTTACATGTTCTCTACTAATGAACATATGGTATTATCACAAAGAGCATCCCAAAAGGAAAAAATCAGTTTGCTCCTAGTGAGCAACAAACAAGGGCAATTTTGAACAAACGATTTTTCTAATATAGTAAACAAAATCAATCAAGTATGGTTCTACTTTTTCCCTTCTCATGCTCATCTATGTTGTTCCTAATGTTCTAGTATTTCCACATGGACTGTATGAGGGTTTAGTCTCTAATGTCATTCCTTAATTATTCTTCTAAAGGTTTGTGTCAACTTTTGCTCTGATACTACTTTAATTATCACACCCCGACCTTATGTCAGCAACATGACAACCACCGTATGAGTTTGGAAGAACTCATGTAAGGCTAAAAAAAATTACATACATTTTACACATGACAGAAACCTGTGAGAATTCTTTACGATTACATCTTACTACAATAAATGTTTCTTTGAAACTGATACAGTCTAACTATAATGTATAAAATGTCAACCATATTATGCTAATTTTTGTGTATCCACGCCTCTCCCCAATAATCTACCTAATGTCCAAATACCTGCGCGTAGGAAAAATAATTTGCACTGAGCCTTGCGACCTAGTGGCTTACAGAAAGAATTGTCCTTAGAAATTGTAAGGGCACGGACATTGACAATCATGGATTTAATGAAACATAGCATGCATGATATAGTTATACCATAGGAATTTAAAAGATGAATATGTAAAGAATTTCTGCATATCATTGTTGTGTGCAAGATATCATTTTCCACTTCATTTTTCTTGTATTCTCTTTTCTACGGCTGTCATCCTATGCTTAGGATAAGCCCCGACCAGGGACAATCCATAAGCCCATCAATGTCTTTCTAGGTCTCTGCCTAGTGTCCGTCACACTGATATTAGTAGAGATAAATCAGTGACTGCAAAATTTTTCCTTTCGATCTTACGAGCCATAACCCCAGCTCGCGCTTTGAGATCTTCACATGTGTGTCTCCTGAGACCCACATCATGCGACTACCATTTAGTACTATATTCTGCCCCATAACAGGGACACCCTTTTGTTTCGTCTCAACAGTCTAAAGAAACAGACTCCGCAAAAATTATTTTACCTTCGAGGTCTAGACTATCTTCTCATAGGCTTACAGTGCCTGAATAAGGTACTTCAGTTGTCTTATGATCCCTTTAGTTCTAGGGTAGAGCAGCTAGAACAGCTCCCCAATTCTTAAGTCTTTTAGGCTTGGTTGCATGCCATGAGGGGTGTATCTGAGTTATATAGAAGACGTCACCTAAGCTTCAACCTTAGTCCAAAGAATTGGTTGGGTTATGCTTTCGGTTACCCTCATTAGATTTAGTACGGTGAAACCCTCTAACCATGAGAGAAATAATATGCAAGAACCCAAAATGTCTTTCCTAGTTTTGATATATTTAGGATGTTCGGTCCTTTACATTTCCATAATTAGATATCTAATCGGATAGTGTCACTGAGTATCTTTATATTCATGGCATTGGCCATTTATATAGCTCATAAGTTTTCCACATTCTCAATAATTCGTGCATTATATAAACTTGCATGTTATACAAGAAATACATTTAGATTCATCAAATTATGATAGCAATATGCATGCTTTGGCACATAGTTTAGCCCACAATATAGTACTCATGATGCTAAAATTAATCATGCCATATGCCTAAAAGTATTAACAATCGCCCACTAAGGGCTCAATCTACAGTAGTATAATAGAACTTTTAAATTCAACTCATAGTGAAGGAAATTCTTTCTTTCAATAATTTAAATCATCGTTGGTGTCAAGCAGATTGCCTAAAAACATAGATCAAAATAAAACTTTACATCCCTATGTCATGAAGAGTTTACTTTTACCTCTTTCCCATCCTAAGATTTTGCATTGCATCAAAGATGGGTATTTCAAAATTTCCAAACAATATTTCAATAATTGAGTCGTGCATATAATTGATTGTAAGTCAAACCTTGAATAATAAATGTGATATATTTGTTCCATTCATCATCATATTGTTGTCCTTTCTCTTTTGGCAGTAGCAAGCATTTTAATTTCTCCTTTGCTACTTTAGTATTTTGTTCTAAGGAAGGAAGAAATAGTATCATATTTGTATAAGAGAATTTGGGGTTAAAAGAATAAGATCGAATGTTTGGAAATGGGTATTGCATGGTAATGGAGCAAAAGTATTCAAAGTTTGTTAACATGGTTTAAGTTGTAGTAAAGAGATTCAAATTTGAGTTTTCCAGTAGCTTCTACACATTTAGTCCCTGCTGAGTTTGATAACTCAGTTAGCAACTCCAATGGATCAAAGAAGGACCAATGAGTATAAGGTTATAATTCAATCCTCTTAGCTTGTATTAGAGGTTAAATTCTGATCAGATCATCAAGCTAAGTAGAAAAACTAGTGTCCCTTGCTTTACTCAGTTAGTTGATTTCTTTTGATCTTAGTATGATGGAGTAGATGGTGGTTGTTGTTACAGCATCATGTGGAGTTCATCATACCATTTCTACGGAGGTTGATACTTAGAGTCTTAATTGGATAGCTATAAATCAAGGATAATATAAGGAAGTAGTTATGTATTTTGCAGTCGATAGTGCTATGGTAAAGATTAAGTAGAAGGATGAATAAGTTTCCAGCTAAAATCAAATTTTCAGCAAACTGAACTTTCAAGTTCTGTGAATTTTAGAAGGTCATAACTTCTTTCACAGAGATTAGATTGAGCTGATATTTTAAGAGTAAGTGCTTGTATTGGTGATGAAGTTCTCCATCAAACTTCAGAGGGATTGGACACAGAGAGTTCAGAATGATCAAATCACAAAGACAAGGTAATTCTAGAATTGAATCTGTCTAGATTTGTGATACTCTCCTACAGTAATTAATACTTTTCATTAGCTTTGGTTTTAGCTCATTTTCTTATTGCATATGGAAGTTGTGGTTGAGATTTTGAAGTAAAGATGGTATTACTAGATGAGAAAGTATAGTGGAAGTTCTAAATGGAGTGTAAGAGCCACAAGTTAGATATTTTCTTAGTTATACTTGTAGAATTCAAAATCAGGAATCCAGGTTGGTTCATTCTTGATATTTTAATTTGGCACAATAGGCATCCTCATCTAGGATTTTGGCAGGAGGGTCTTCACTTAGCAACATTGAAGACATACAAGTATGTGAACAAGAGGTAGGCTCAACCTTTTGATACAATATACTGTAAAATGCTGAATTTTCAGCATTAGGAGCTTACTGAATTTAATTGCAACCTTTCTCTATTATTTAGTAACTTGAGAATCTAGATTTGCATTTGAAACCTTTCTGAAATATTTGTGAGAGAATATCTAGGAGATCAGAAAAATGGCAGCGTATCACTTGGTGTATCAAGACTTAATTTGTAGGTGAAAGGGTTAACCTTATGTGCTATATCCAAATTGTTGTAATCCCCTTGACGGGAAGAAAAGGTATGATTTATACTCCTATTGTCAACTTAGGAAAGAGAGTGAGACACATCGGAGAATGAAAATACTCATTAAAGGTGATGAAATGGGCGTTCTTCACCTACACGTGGAGATTTTAGGATGTATCATATAGGTATCGGTAACTATTTTAAGTGTTCAAGAAAGAAAGATCTATATTGATTAGTAGCTTCTGTGAGTGAAAAGGAGTTGTGATAAAGTTACATACAAAATGAATCAAAGGAGTGAATTTAGGGTGGACAGGTATCATGTTAGCTCCCATGATACTAAGTTAGATTAAATGGCACCAAACATTTGGGACTTGATTACTTCATTGATATGAGTCCCCTATAAGATATAATTGTCACGCTTCAAATCCACCTTTAGGGACGTGAAAATCGTCATATAAGCTGCACTTCTACACCACAACTTATACAAGACTAAATGTATCACAAAGAAACCATAATTATTTTAAATTAAATACAGCGGAAACATAAATAAATTACATTTAACACCAACACTACAAAAATAAAACTATATCTAGATTTTCAAACTAAATTCTATTTCGTCATAGCTATGTTCTCCCTCGTTCCCCGTATCAATGACCAACCTGTAACCTGCATACCAGAGAAAAATGTGCACATCTGAGTTGCGAAACTCAGTGAGGCTACAGAGAGAGCACCTTAAAAATGGGCATAAGGTATTGTACAAACCAACAAGAAAATATATCCACCAAATCACATATTATAATAGCATGTCACACAATATATAACAAGACTAATAAAATTTAGTTGCAGTAATATAATAATAACATAACACATGAACATGATATAAGAACTATATTCATACCAGTACTTAAATTTGAAAATGTCATATCACCTTAACAAATTATGATAAGTTATCCAATACTAGTTCAAAGTAAATCCTTTTCAGGGATCTCTCCAAACCCCATCAGTGTCGACCAACCTATGCCACGTCGAACCGAACTGAACTGGTTGAAAAATTTTGAAAACCAGTGCGAATCACACCGAACCACAGTCGAACCTTCTCTCTCTTCAAAGACTGAAAGATAGACTCCTTCATCAAGTCCACGACTAATCTAGAGTCGTTCCCTGACCTACAAGACTAAGGATTTTGGCTGGTCTTGCCGTGCCTAGCACAATCCGACAACATACATCGTGCGTGGGTCCGGTCCGGTTGGCAAGAAGTCGCCTACTAAATAAGGATCGAGGTAATACTTTCAAAAATCGTAGGGACCACTTTGAAAGCTGACCACTATTATGAAGCTCTCATCTCTCCTTCCTCATGCCCCTTCTTTTCTTCACGTGAGGCCAACACAATTGTGAGAGGTGCTGTAAGCAGCGACGAGTTGAACTGAAAGAGGCCTTTGTAGAACTCTTTCTGCTTAGCGTATCCCTTCGGTCCGCCTAGCCCACAACCCATTGTATGGGCAGATTGGATATTGAAAGTGTGAATGAGGGCATTTACTCTTAAATAGGAAAATGATGCAACTCTTTTTCAAGACTTCCCTGATGTGGGACTAAAAAGACTCCTCTCTCTTAAATAGGAAAATGATGCAACTCTTTTCCAAGACCTTCTTGATGTGGTTCTAAAAAAACTTCTCTCCAACCTTTCAACTTTTTATCTTCTTTTCTAAAAAAAATTAAAATTAAATTTTAAAATTCGTTTTTCCCCCTCTACCAAATTTGTATTTTTTTCTAGTTTTATTTTTATTTTTAAAAGAAAACAGGGTTTACAATAATAGTGTTCAAAGTGAGATGGTAATAACCTCTTATTTATAATTAACAGTAAGGGATGATAAAAGTTAATAATGGCTAGAGCATGAAGTTCTAAAAATTAAATATGCTTTTAGCAGAATTTTGAATGTGAAAAAAAGTTCAGAGGTCCTTATTTGCAGGTCTTAAGATTTGGAGGGAAATAAAAAGAATTGAAGAGAATGGACATAGCTAGAAAGGATTTAACATTTGGTTTCTCTTGGCCTTAACAAGAGAAGGGATGTTCAGAGGCAATTCAAATGCCCGTTTTGAGCAGAAACCTAGGCATGACACATAGGGATCTGATCAAGAGGATTGTGTTCCTAACTTGATCAATCAGTATCATCTAGGAATGTGAGATCATGTGCGCGATTTCTGATTATAATCAGTTTGAGTGAAAATAACATAGTTACTAAATCAGGTAAAGAAGATATAGGTTAGGAAGTATACAAAAATTCAGTGGCTCCTCCAATATGGAATCATCCAACTGATAATTATCACATCTATTCTCCTTGATACTAAATTTCTCCTAAATTTTTAAATAAAGCATGAATCTGATCTCCCTTATGCAGGAGATTTAAATCTAGACATACAATCATGTTTAACTTTATTTTACAAAGGTAGTAATATGAATTTAGATCACCAACTACCAACTAAGGAATTTACCTAATCAAGGTTAGGTCTTAGATCAACAAATTTGCAAAACTACCAATGCATTGTGTGAAAACCAGATCAGGCATCATTATATCCTTAATACTAGCATACAAAGATCAATCATTCATTAACAAACAAAGTCATATGCAAAGGGTTCATGGCATTCAATCAAAAATATGGTTTTTATTGTGAACTTTGAATTTGGCTACAAAAGGGTGTCGGTAAATCTATGTTAATTAGATTGTCATCTGTATTGGGGATAATTACACCACAATTAACAAATTATGTCTATGAATTCAGCAAGAACAGAAGTAGGATTTGAAAAAGGGCAACTATTTATATAATCATCCCCAATTTTCCCTCAAAGCAGGCAAATTTCTTATTTTCATGTAATAGGGTCAAAGGGGAGTCACCTTATGATGATATGCCCGGCTTGGCCGGAGTATTCATTGGCGTTTGAGGTCTAGACACTCGCTTCCCCTTCTATGCCTCTCTTCCTCGATTATGATCCAAGCTCGTGGTGTCAACTTACAATTGACCGCTCGTTCGATGAGGGATCTCCGAGTGGTCCTCTCAAGCACGATCACCAGTAGTGAAGTGGTGTACGGAGGTTGGATTTGGGGAATTAGGATTTCCCCTCGTCCAGCCCCCTTTTGAACTCACGGGCACCGATGAGCCCACGGGCAGAGAGGCAGATTTTTCCTAAACTACGAAATCAAACTTAGGCGCATATTAAACCGAATACTAATTTGATTACATCTCTTTTATGGATTACCCTTCTGCCCTTCAATTTCCTCTAAATCACGAAATCACCCTTAGGCTATTATTTCATCCATTAATCTATAAAGTAATTTAACTTCTTCTTTATTGAATTACCTTTTGTCCTTCACTTTCCCTTAAATTTTATAATTGACCCTAGGCTTAATAATCCTAAATTTTCATCCTATTTTGATTTTACTTTCTTGCCCTCTACTTCTCCCCCAATTTGCTAAGTCTTAGATCTGATTAATATCAATCTAAACCTATCATTTAGTTCAATATATATATCCTTTAATTTTATATAAAACATATATAAGATCTATATTATATCCCCTTATATAAATTACATAGAATTAGTATATTCAATTTAAATGTATATATATTTTGATGAATAATTATTTTCTCACCTTAATATGTATGTATAAAGTTTGATGGATATTTATTACTATTATTTTATAAGTATTCATTGGATTTGATAAATATTTATCCATTTTCTTGGATGCACATGTTGACCGAATTTTGTATTTGTCTACTTACTTTCTCTTACCTATAGAATATTATACCTATTTAATTATGCATATTTAATTAACAAATTATTATGAAATTTCCATTAAGTATTTATTTTATTTTTACCTTATGTGTATATATAGAAAATTTTAATTATATTGTAACTATGATACTTTTATATCTATATTTTCCTTGTACTTCTAAATTTATTTTTCATAACTCTGTGCATGTGTGTTTTTCCTATCAAATCATACCCATGTATGTATATATTTGGAGGAAAATTTTCTAGGATGTCTATAGGATGTTCGGTCTTTTTCATTTCCATAATTGGAGATCTATTCGGATCATGTCACTAAGATGGGCATCTCCAACCCTGTTCGAAGCATCCACTCCTGGTGAGTTTGGAGTTTCTCAAACTCTGACGATGCTTGAGATAGCCGCATGTAACTCTTCTATGCAAACTTGGAGCGATTTGAAGTTTGTATCGCGCGTAGTTTAGAAGGATCGAATTAGATCCTCCATCGAACTCACCTTCCTTTATAGTTTTTTGAAATCTTGCTTTGTAACCATACTGTCGAATGGGGAGGTAAGGAAGTTTTCCTTCTTCCAACTGCACTTGATCTCTAAGGAAGTTGCCTTCTTCTCTGATGTCAACACACCGTATGGTATTCTTGTCGAGAGGATTGTCGAGAGGATCCACGGAGGTATGTCGCTGTATGTTATGGTGTTCATGCTCTGATACCAAATGTCACCCATCTAAACTTGTGATTGCAACAAACGAAGAAGCAACATGGAGGGTGCAGCATACTGCGGGCAGATGATGAACAATACTAGCATTTCCAATGAGTAATAATGGAATAACACATATGAGGAAAAGGATTACTTTATTAAAAGTACCAATAAAACCCTCAAATTAAGGATTTCACTCTCTTGAACTCCAGCCTCCCAAATTATAAGGAATCTCTCTCTCAAGAATACAATAATCGATGATTAGTTTTTCTATGCATCCTTGCTATCAATAGGATGGAGTTTTCTATTGTTTTAAGAGAAAGAGACAACTCTTCTTTTGGCGCCTTTCTTACTGTCTCTTCACTTTCGTGGGTGTAACATTTACTATCGTTTATTTTGCACTAAAACTTTTATATATTTAATTAGTCAACTACATTGATAATTTGAATATAATTAAATTATAAAATAAATTTATTTATACATTAAAATACTTTAAATTAAAAATAAATAAAAAGAACTACATTAAAACATAAAATTATATATATATTAAAACACAAAATTTATACTTAAATATATTTACAAATACCATAAAAAATATTTTTATAACTTAATTTATATATATATATATATATATATATATATATATATTAAAATAGATGATTTACTATTGAAATTAAATAATTATATATATTATTTAGAAGAGGAGTAGAAAAAATAACACATATATATAGATAATAAAACATCATTTTTCTTAGAATTAACAACACTAGAGACCTCTTAGTTGGGTGGGGGAGTGTGTACAGATGGAGCTGGGCGGGTGGACCTATCGGTGGAGGCGAAAGCATCTGCAATATACTTATTCTTATGTGTATTCATATGACTGCCAAATATATATAATAAAACATCATTTTTCTTAGAATTAACACCACCGAAGAACTTTTAGTTGGGTGGGGGAGTGTGTACAGATGGAGCTGGGCGGGTGGACCTGTCGGTGGAAGCTGAAGCATCTGCGACATGCTTATTCTTATGTGTATTCATATGACTGCCAAGGGCTTGGGATGTAAGAAATCTTCGGGAGCAGTAGTTGCAAATATATATTTGTGGCGTGGGAGCAGGATGAGAGGTGGTGGCCTTTATGGGCTTGGAATTGGGTTTTGACATTGGGAGAGAGTTTGGAAGTTGTACTTTGATAAAGCTACGCAAAGAGCCAATAAGAGGGTTTATGGATGATATTGGGAGGTTTGTGTATATATATGTATTGAGTATAGACAAAACTAAAGAGAGAGAAGTTGGTGGGTTTGGTGTATCGTTTTTACGAAACTAATAGTTTACTCTATTTAGAAGTGCGGGAATATTCCTATGCGATCAATAGGCACTCTTTCTATCGCACCTCTATTATTAATTGGTTTTTTATTGTATTTTTGTTGATATAATTAGGACATATTTGGTAATGACAAACTAGTAATGTGTTGTATCATTATAAGGAGCACCACACTTTCAAAGATAAAGGAAAGGAGCACTCATGATAAAAGTCTTCAATTTCATATCATTTAGATTGTTCTTTGAGATACGATATGTCCATGATCCATCGATTATCCAAGTTACATGAATCTGTCACTAAAATCTCCAACTTCTTTACGTAACATTTTCGTCAATCATTGGAGAATCTGTCTCCCCATTTACAACTCTAACAATAATCACAATAGTACTTGTTGATTTTACAAATGCCTGCTACACCTCGAAAACCATCAAAAAACCGGTTTAAACCGGCCTAACCTGGACCGGACCGGATGAACCAGCCCGAACCGGACGGCCCGCATGCGCTACGCACGTGCAATCCATCTTCCTCCATTCGCTCGAACCCTGTTCGAGTGCCAGCCGCGCCACCCCGCGTCCACCAGCGATTGTCGCCGCTTTGCTATCGTAAACCTGTCGGAAACACGCGTACAAGCTCGGCACCCATTCCTCCACCCATCTGCTGCCTCGAGTAGCCACCGGCAAGGCTCAGGAGCAGCCATGATCGCCCACACCCGCTGCTCCCTGCTGCAGCAACCGATCCCCGCCGGCAGCCACTACCTCGCTTCCGGCATTGCTGTCTACTCCTCAATCCGACTCCCCCAGTCTCGAATTGAAGCTATACATCACGTCGCGGAGGAAGAAAGGTGACCTCGCCCCTCTCACTGGCGCAAACAATGGGAATAGGGACGTCCCCTATTCCACATATCAACTCCGTCCCAGTCTACCTACCGAGCCTTCCCATCACGGTCGCCACTCGAAAACGACTCCAAGGGAATCGTGTCAATGTCAGAGAAGTTTCTGCAGTGGGACAATACCCTTGCTGCACTCTTTGCCGGTGAATTCGACGGTAACAGGATCTGCCCCTGCTCGCCGCTCGATTGTCGCTTCCCACAAAATCCTAGCTCGCTAGAGCTCCTACCGCGCCGTGCCAGCCTTGCGACGACGTTTCCACCTTCGCCGCAGCCTCTCATCTTCAACACAGCCGGCAGCCGGAGCTTCGCGGAGCCATCCGATGCCGACACCCTCGAAACAGGATCCTTGTTTCGAAGGTTCGAAACCCTCGAGGGTTTGAACCCTCGAGGTTAGATGCGGCAGCACGCGCGCCACACGTGCTGCGGCTTTCTTTCTTTTTTCTTTATCTTTTATATATATATATATATTATCTTTTCTTTTTCTACTTCTTTTACGTGATTTTCATTCTATTTATTATTATATTTTTTTAAACAAAAATAATATATATATTTATTTATTATTATTTCTTTTTTTCTACAAATCCTTACTACAACCTATTACTATTATTTTTATGATTTTTTTTTCTATTTTACATAAAATAATATTTATAACTTTTTCCTAAACGATTAATTTATTTTTAATACATATATATTTCTAAAATTACAATTTTTATTTTATTTATATATTTTTCTTATTTTATATTTTATTTTATCTATTATTTTAAAATAATATTAATCCTTATTTTAAATAATAAAATTATTTTTTTACTATTTATTTTATTTTCTATTACTTTATTATTTTAATATAATAATAATAATTTTTTATTAATATTTTTTTAAAAAAAATTATAAAGAAAATATGGTTTACACATCAGTGTAGACCGACTATGTAACTCTTCAATCCTCAAGTCTTTGAAGTTTGGTTGCTTGCCATGAGGGGAGTATCTCAACTATGTGAGAAGACTCTTTCTCGGCTTCAACCCATGCTCAAAGTTGAGGTGGGTTATGCTTCCGATTACCCTCACTAGACTCAGTATGGTGAAACTTAATAACTATGAGAGAAAGGAAGTGTAGGGATCTAAAAGTCATCTCCTATTTTCGACGTCTCTAGAATATGAGGTCCTATATGTTTCCATACATATAGAAATGTATTATGTTTTTTATATTTGTCTCTATGTTGCATGGTATAAACAAATTATATAATATCCATATTTGAACATATCAAGCATGATAGAAATTCACATAACATAGCATATAATGATGTTTCGGTATAACATTCATGAAGCCAGAGATTTAATTAAAATATATCATATGTCCAAATATAATAACCATCCACCGGGGGCTCTAACTACAACAGTTCATAATTGAACTTAAAACAACTCACATTGATCAAGAAAGTTCTTTCAATAATATAGTCACCGTAGGTATCAATCAAATCTGCTAAAAGTCATAAAACATGCATTTACTTTACAAGTTCAAGAAAATTTAACTTCTACCCATTTTTTCCATCCTAAGACCTTATATTAACTTAGAGAAAGAAATCTCAAGTAAATGGTACTAATATTTCAGGAAGTAGATCATTCCTAGCACTCTTTATAGATATAGGATTTCATCATAGAAGATGATTTATGTTCCTAAATCACTCATCAATTTGTCGATATGTTTTGGCAGCAGCAAGGTTTAGTATTTCCACTTTTTGACATGTGGAAATTTGTCATCATCCCATAAGGTTATTCATAACCCTTTAATTAGAGATAAAATAGTGCTTGGCTATAGTGATAAAATGGGAGGAAGTCACTTGTTATTTGTGTATTCCTATTATCTTTTATACTTGAACCAAGGGAGAGATAAAAACCATACATTTTAGTAAGCTGGCAGCTGAAATGAAAGATAAGGAGATTCTTTTTCCTTCTATCTCAGAATTTTCAGTAAGGGAGGAATGGAAGGGATTGTTAGAATAGTAGGCATACGTAGTGTTTAATTTTATTTTATAGAGATAGTAATAGGAATTTAGATTACCAACTACCAACTTAGGAATTTAGCTAATCAAAGTTAGAACAAATTTGTATAACTACCAATGCATTATGTGACAACCAGATTGGGCATCATTTTACCTTTATTACTAGCATACAAAGATTGATTATTCATTAACAAACAAAGTTATATGCAAAGGGTTCATGGCATTCAATCAAAAACATGATTTTCATTGTGAGCTTTAAATTTGGCTACAGAGGGTACGGGTAAATCTATGTTAATTAGATTGTCATCTGTATTGGGGATAATTATACCACAATTAATAAATTAAGGCTACGATCATCTCCAATTTTTCCCCAAAGTAGGTAAATTTATTATTTTTATGTAATAGGGTCGCAGGGAAGTTATCTTATGATGATATACTTGGCTTGGCTGGAGTATTCATCGGCGTTTGGGGTCTCGACACCCACTCCGCCTTCTATGCCTCTCTTCCTCAATTCTGATCCAAGCTCGTGGCGTCAGCTTGCAATTGGCCACTCATTGGATAGGGGATCTCTGAGTGGTCCACTTTAGTACGATCGCTAGCGGTGAGGTGGTGTAGGGAGGTCAGATTTGGGGAATTAGGGTTTCCTCTCATCTAACCCTCTACTGAACTCCCCTCTACTGAACTCGAGGGCGCCGTTGAGCCCGGGGGCGGAGAGGCAGATTTTTCCTTAAACTACAAAATCAACCTTACGCAGATATTAAACTGAAAACTAATTTGATTGCATCTCATTTATGAAATTACCTTTCTGCCCTTCACTTTCCTTTAAACCACAAAATCACCCTTAGTCTATTATTTCGTCCATTAATCTGTAAAGTAATTTGATTTCTTCTTCCTTATTGAATTATCTTTTGTCCTTCACTTTTTCTTAAATTTTATAATTGACCTTAGGCTTAATAATCATGAATTTTCATCCTATTTTAATTTTACTTTCCTGCCCTCTACTACTCCTCCAATTTGCTAGGTCTTAAATCCCATGAATATCAATCTAAACTTATAAGTTAGCTCTCTCTATATATCTTTTAATTTTATATAAAACACATATAAGATCTATATATATCTCCTCTAATTTTTTATAAATTACATAGAATTAGTATATTCAATTTACATGTACATGTATTTTTGTGAATAATTATTTTCTCACCTTAATATATATGTATAAATTTTGATGGATATTTTTATAGGATTTGGTGAATGTTAAATCACCAAATTTTGTATTATCTACCTACCTTCTCTTACCTATAGAATATTATACCTATTTTTAACCAATTATTATTAAATACCTATTAAGTATTTATCTTATTTTTAGCTTATGTGTATACGTAGAAAAATTTAATTATATTGTAACTATAATACTTTTTTATCTATATTTTCCTTCTCTAACTTCTAAATTTATTTCTCATAACTCTATGCATGTGTATTTTTCTAACCCATTCATACTCATGCATGCATATATTTGGAGGGAAATTTTTAAGGCTCACCCCCCCCCCCCCTAAGATTTTTGGTCCTCCAAATATGAAAAGAATCCATTCATTCAAATGACTGTAAATTTCTAGTCTTTCAACAACTAAACTTTTATGAAACCTAGGTGTCAAATAAAATTTCTATCATCTATGATCTTCTAATATGTACTTAGAAGACAACCACTAGATTGACTCTTCCTCTTTTGTTAATAAAACTATCATTTCGTCTAGTAGACAAAATTTCTCATTTCGCACACTATGGTCATCCGAAGTTAGTCTTCTTCATAGGAAATATGAATATTACCCTGCCGAAGAACATAATAATTTGAAACCATTGAAAGGAGTTTGTGAATATCTAAAAGAGGTGGAAAGACCATAGCTGAGTACCTGTCACGCCCCAATTCCACCTTTGGCCACGTGACAACCACTGTATAAGATGTACTTCAACACCACAACTTATACAAGACTAAAAAGTATCACAAAACACTACAATTTTATTAATTAAACATAGCGGAAGCAAATACATTTGACAATTTAACCATCACTGCCATTTTAAATCTCTGTTTAGGTCGCCAAATTATTATCGTTCGCCAAGCTAGGTTCTCCCTCACTCCCGGCTAAAGATCCATCATTAACCTGCGCAACAGGGAAAAATGTACACATCTGAGTTGCGAGACTCAGTGAGGCTACAAAGAGAGCACCCTAATGATGGGTAAAAAATATCGTACAACTCATAAGAAATATATTCACTATGATCACATACTTAAATCAACATGTCAAAAATATATGATAATGCAATACATATAAAATAACATGATCACAATTATAATAAGATGTATCACAAGATGTCTGAAATCTGAGCATAACAGGATGCCCAAAATTTAAAGATTTCATATCACTTAAATGTGTATATCATTTTCATTACCATTCCACACCTAAGGCAGCCAATCTATGTTCAAGGTAAATCCCTCGTCGGAGATTACCACAAACCCGTCAGTGTCAACTCAATGTCACTGTCCTATGTGCTTGTACACTGACGTTGGCAGAAGGAGCTGGTGATCACGGTAACCCTTCGAATACAAACACAGGTACCATACAGTGCTAGAAAGAAAGATAGAGTAGAGCAAACTGGTCTAGGAAAGAAAGTCACTGTTCTTGACAGACAATCTAATCCCATCAACTAATCGCTATGGCTCGATACCCGGTTAATTAATCAACACCTAAGATGTCACGCCCCGATCCTACTGTCGGGCACGTGGCAACCGCCGTATGTGCCTAAAAGACCCATACAAGGCATTTAATGGTAATCACAGTCCGCATACATCATCAACACAATGGAATATACAGTTAAATAATCTAACTCAACACTACTACACAGTCCCGATAAACCTACTACAATTCTATGATAACAGTATCGATAAATAAAAGTAAATTCATTGATAGACTCATCTTCATCAACCATCCCCATTGATCAATTAATCACACCTGCATACACATTGAACGCGGTGTGCTTAGCCTTGCGGCCTAGTGCGAAATTACAGCTCGAAATCGTAGATAGGAAATCAAACACTAGGGGGAAGTACTAGGATGCCTTTGGGTTTATTAATTATCAATTATTAACTTTTTGGTGTAAATAACGTCATTAACAAAGTTGAGTTCTAACTGTTTGTGTATAGCTGTATATGTTCCTAGTTATCATCTATGTTGAACGACATGTCTCTCACTAGTATCAGATATACCTACGACACTACTATGATGTCAACAATGGTAGATAGACTATGTTCGTTATTAATCTCATCTCCGTCAACTATCTTGACTAATCATTTAGTAGAACTTCACACATATTGAACGCGGTGTGCTCAGTATTGCAGCTTTATACTTACGGCTCTAACAATAATAGAATATCTCAAGTAGAGAATAGGAGATTCTAACATATCTATACGTCATTCAATAATATCAAACAAAGCATGTAAAATCAAGCAATAAAATATGGTGCATCATGAGTGAAAATATGTAATATGAGCATGTATTTCAACTATAATTGTGGAGTGTGTATATGTCTCTAGATCATTGTCACTATGTATATGTCATTTCATTTCAATACTGTGATATGTGCAGCCAACCTATGCTTAGGAGATCTCCTGATTAGGGAGTTCCCATAAACCTATTAGTGTCATCTTTGTCTATGTCTCTTCCTATGCCAGTCCACTGATGTTGGCAGAGAGGTCGGATGACCGTGAATCCCTCTTTATTGGTCAGCTAGGCGAATTTCTCCATCTCCGTGTCCTAGCGACCTATCAATCCATGCGTCTTCCCCAGACAATCCATGGAGCAACTCGTGTAGTACTACACATTGTCCCCAGACAGGGTCACCGTACCTAAATATATAAATCGGCCATGGCTAGCCAGTAATAAACCCTAGGATCCGGACTACTTTTCAAAACGCCTGCAGAACGTCTGGAATAATAGCCGTGTGGTCCATGGATCCATTGTCCAAGGCTATGCAGAAGGAGTCACCGTTTCAATTCACAAGCAGCGATGCCGGCCAGGAGGTGAGCATCCTAGTCGTCACCATAATGCTACAACCTCGGCGACATGTTTGTTAGGTCCTTGGTCTGGTTTCATCCTTGCTGGCTATCTTAGGACTATCACGGTGGCGACTTGGCGACACCGTGCGGGTATAGTGAATATTTCACAACGTTCTCTGGTGATAAGTCGTTTCATATCTTATTCCACCCCTTATGTCCAAGACGATTTCAACCTCTTTGGGTGGTATAGGTTTATAAGTATTAAGCTCGTATCTGTAACTCAGGAGATCATATATGGTGCATTGTCAATGTTTCTATATACTAGTATGTCAATGTCTAATGTCTATAGGTTCTGCTTGTTGATGTCTATATATATGTCGAGTTATAGTGTAGTACAATTGTTTGTAGATGTAACTATAATATTTTATTCTCGTTCATCCCATCAATATAGCAGATAGTGAGCAAGTGAATAATACTAGCACATATTTAAATAAAAGTATATATAAGACTACAAGCATATCACATTATTAATATAAACAAGCTAGTCTAACATACAACGCATGAATCATGATTAATTAAATATTAATTTCTAAGTAGTAAAATATTTATCTCATTAAATTTCACTAACTTGAGAATAGCCTACTGTAGTGAACCAGCGCACCTGAATAAGTAGAATGGTCTTCAGAACCAACCGTATGTCAGCTTGCACATCATTTAATTATTTTGAGATAATTACCTATTACAAATAACATTACCTTTAGATATGATCTGTAATATTATCTATCATTAATCTTATCTACAAGATACCAAATCTACTACCTTTACCATTTTGCTTACCTAACCCATCCTAAGTTAATTAATTATTAAATTAGATTTACTTAATTCAATTTAATCTACTTGATCAACTTTATTTAATTTATGAACTTTAATCATAATCTCCAAGCAACAGTCTTAATTTCCTTAAAAGCACAATTAAAATTCTAATTCATCTTAATCTCAACTAATTATTCCATAATTTAATTTAATTACAATATCTAATTACTATAAGGTGGAAATTAATAATTATGTCTTAGTGTTGACATGCATTCGATTACCCATTCCATTAAAATTATTATACTACATGCATGCTTACAATCAAGGAAAAGAAAGGAGATTGTAGTTAGGATCAAAGAAGTGTGCAGAGGACCTATATTGAATTCGGCAACCCAATGGAGAAAGCTCTGCAACCATGTTGTTGCGTGGGGCTCATTTGGAGAGAGCTCCCAGTAAGGAGCACCGATTTTGACCCTCTAAATTCAACTTATCTACAATGATACCCCTCTTTCCTATTTTACCCTCAAACATTGATGCATATAGCTATAATTGACATTTCACCCTTACCGTTGATAAATTTAAAATGTTACAATTTTTCATTATTTAACCCATAATTTGGTGTTATTTATAAATTGATCCCTTCTTTTATTTTTATTATTATTATTATTATTATTATTATTATTATTATTATTATTTTCTATTAAAATGTTGGGGTTTACATACTCACACCCTCTTGTAGCCAAATTCAATCTTCACAATGAAAACCATATTTTTGATTGAATGCCATGAACCCTTTGCATATAACTTTGTTTGTTAATGAATAATTGATCTTTGTATGCTAGTATTAAGGGTAAAATGATGTCTGATCTGGTTTTCACACAATGCATTGGTAGTTTTACAAATTTGTTAATCTAAGACCTAACCTTGATTACCAACTGAATTCTTGTATACTTCGTAACCTACAACTTCTTTACCTGATTTAGTAACTATGTTGATTTAGTACTTATTCTACATGGTACTTGAAAACTTAAGGAAGAGACCTCTTTTTCTTCTTTCTCATTTCGGTTATCCCTCAAATCCTTCCGATGTTTCTTCACAAATTCTTCAGATAAGGTTCCAAATACAATCTAGAACCTCAAGTTACTGAACAATCTAGTAAGGACTATAAGTAAACTCAATAAACTCATAATGTTGAAAATTCAGCATTTTCAGCATGTTAAATCAAGAGATTTGAGCTTATCTCTTATTCATATACTTGCATATCCTCAAGGTCGATTATTGAAGATCTTTCTATCAAATCTTAGACAACAAAACTTACTGTACCAAATTAATATATTAGAAATAAACTAACATTGGTTTCAAATTCTGAATTTTTCAAGTGATACTAAAGGAGTATCCAATTTGTAGTTGTTATCCTTCATTAAGGACCCCTACTGTATTCCTCACCTTGTTATACCATCTCTACCTCAAAATCTCAACCACAACTCCCATACACAACAAGAGAGTGAGCTCAAACCGAAGATAATGAAATGTATTAGTCACTGTAGTAGAGTATCAAAATTCTAGAAAGTTTTAATTCTAGATTCACCTTACCTTAGTTATTCGATCGTCCTGAGCTCTCTGAGTGTCAAATTCCTCCGAAAATTAGGGGACATCTTCTTCACTGATGGAACACCTACCCTCAAAATTTCAGCTTAATCGGATCCCAGTGGAGGAAGTTATGACCCTCCAAATTTCATTGAATTCTAAAAATTAAGTGTGTTAAAAATTTAATACTATTGGATTGAAAACCTATTCATCTTTATACTTAAGCCTTGCGTCAGACCCAATTTCGACTGGTTAGACCCAAGGTGCACCACGAACCACGAAGTGTCACGCCCCGACCCAACTGTCGGGTACGTGGCAACCGTCGTATGAGCCCAACAGACCCATACAAGGCATCAAAGTGATACATATCATCCATATACATCGTTTACACAGTGGAATTTACAAATAAATTATCTAACTCAAGATTTCTAACACAGTCCCGATAAACCTACTACAATTCTATGATAAAAGGTATCGATAAATAAAAATAGACTCGTCGATGGACTCATCTTCATCAACTGTTTCGTATGATCATCTAACACACCTGCACACACGGGGAAAAGTGGTGTGCTCAGCCTTGCGGCCTAGTGCGAAATTACGGCTCTACCGAATAAAGAAATCAAAGGCTAGGAGGAGTATTTTAGGATGCATTTGGTTGTTAATCATCATTTTTTATTTGATTTGTGTAAGCCAATTTATAGAAAGCAGTAAAACATCAAAATTAAATACATATGCATATTTCACTAGATATCACCTAAGTTGTATCTAGTGTCAAAGTCAATAGCATGTCACCTACGTCATAATAAGACTTTAAGATTACAAGACTCGGACTGCCAGCCTATGCTTAGTGAATACCCGGGCCGAGGGTATCAGTAAGCCCATCAGTGCCTTTTTGTCTCTGTCTCTACCTATGCCTGCTACACTGATGTTGGCGGAGAGGACGGGTGACCCAATATTCCTTTCCATCGTTTCACTAGTCGCTGACCATGCCTCCCCTAGCGAAACCGTCGTGCCCTTACATCCTCCCAGGATCTGTAGGGGCAACGACATCTGTGTAGTACAACATGCTGTCCGTAGACAGGGTCACCATCATTATAATCTCATCGGCCACGGCTAGCCGGAATAACAACCCTAGGATCCGGACTACTCATCCGATCGTCTGCAGACGTCAAGGGTGATAGCCGTGTGGTCTACGGATCCACTGTCCAAGGCATCCATATGAAATCACCTTCCCAGTCCAATAGCAGTCGACGTTGATCGGGATAAACACACATCCGCACAATGGGTTGTGGTAACCCCATCTCCATCGGTGCCAAATCCATGGTAGGGTTCATCATCCTAGCCATCTCAAGACTATTACGGTGCCGCCTAAATGACACTAGTGCGGGTATAAGTTTCGGGTAAGGACTTACTCCATATTTTCGGTCTAATATGACCATGGAGTTTGTACGGTCTCTTACCCTACCAGCTCCCAGTATCTAAGCTATGCATAACATCGGGAGTGGTGCTCCCAGTATCTAAGCTATGCATAACCTCGGGAGTGGTGCTCCCTCCCCAGTATCTAAGCTATGCATAACCTCGGGAGTGGTGCCCCCCCAATATCTAAGCTATGCATAACCTCGAGAGGGGTGCGTAGCGAGATATTACCGTTTGACCACCGTCAGTACGCGGCGGTCAACCGGGGCATATGAAAAAGGCTCCTTTCTGTTTAAGTTACGGTGACGTCGCCAAGAGGTTCTAACATGTCTTTATTCACTTTCTATGTCTGCATGGTAGTTGTGCTAGCATAGCATAGAAAAATAATAAAATAATATATAACATGTAGATCAAGATGTCACGACATATTAAAACTCAACATGGAAATCATAGTATTTCATACATGTTAGGTAAAGTAAATTAAACTAACATGCAAACATATCAAATATTATCAAGCATTATATTTTATTTCATTTAAGAGATCCAGGAATTGTTCCTAAGAAGACCCCAGCGGAAATTTCCTAGCTTGAATAAATCCTACATTGAAGAACCAACGCATCTGGGTTAGCGATCCGCTCTTTAGAACCAACCCGCGTAGAAATAAATCACTGCGACGAACTACGCGAATCGCGTACCTGCGATAACCCTAATTAACACAATTATTTAAAATAAAATTTAATTTATTTTTCCCTAAAGTAAAGCAGATATAAATTTATCAAATCTAACTTATACAATTATCTTAATTAATTATCGCTTAACAAGCCTACGTTTAAATTTACAATCCTATGTTTAATTTAAGAGGCGCACACTTAATTAATACGCCCATGTTTACCCCTTAGGCCTATGTCCACATTTTTTTTGCCCAATTAAATTATCAATAAATTAATTAAAGTAATTACTATATTTAATTAATCTAACTAAACATATTAATTTACCAAATTTTAATTTTACAAATTAAATTAATTAAAATGTTAAATTAACTTAGTTAAGCTTAGATAAAATTTTATCAATTTACACCCATTTAAACTCATGATCTAGCCCATGACTTTGCCCAAGTCACCCAAGGGCCCAATTAAGACCCATGAAAAATTCTATTATTTTTATTATTTTTTATTATTTTAATAATATTTTATTTTTTTTATTTTTTTCTGATTGGTCAACGGTCAATACTTGACCTGGTCAACAGTTGACCCGGTCAAAGCTGACCAGTCAACTGTTTGACCCGGTGAAAGCTGACCGGTTTGGTCAACTGTTGACCTGGTCAATGCTGACCGGTTCGGTTCGGTTTAATTTGGTTCGACTCAGATTCGGTTCAATTTAATTTGGTTCGACTCGGATTCAATTTAATTCAATCTGGTTTAGCTTGGATCCGGTCCAACCAACCCAATCCGATTCGATTTAACTCAAGCTCAAACCACTTTCAATTACTTGATTCAGCTCACCCCAACTAAACTCAACCCGAACCTAAACTTAACTCAAACTCAACCCAACTAACTTTAATTCGGTTCAATTCAACCACTTACTTAACTCATTAATTAATCCACTTAATTAAATCATAACTTTGTTTAATTTACACTAAACATGCTTAATTAAATCTAAGCATACATTAACACAACTTACACTAATCATATTTTAATAAAACTAATCATGCTTAATTTATCGATAATCACGATTAAGGAAGAAATTAACCTACCCAGCCGATCACTAATCACTCACCGGAAAACCTCACCGCCGGCCGTCGGAACCCTAGCCGCCACCTCGTCGGAGCTTGCAAAATTCGACGGTCGGCCAGCCGACGAACTCGGGAACCTGCCTGCTGCACGGATATTGGCAGAGAGATCGGGTGACCGTGTTTCTCTCTCTACTGTCCCGCTAGTCGATCCCTACACCCCGTCCCAGCAAAACCGGTTGCTTCCCGTACCATTCCCCTTGGAATCCCAGTACGGTCACAACCCACCGTGTAGCGCCACACAACTGTCTGTCGACAGGGTCACCTCAATTAACATGTCCTCGGCCACGGCTAACCGAATTGATTAATAACCCTAGGATCGAGACTGCTCATCAGATCGTCTGCAAAACGTCTGGAATAGTAGCCGTGTTGTCTACAGATCCACTATCCAAGGCTTTAAGGGATTTCATCTCTCCAATTCAATAGCAGTTGATGTTGGCCGAGTTGAACTCGCATCCGCACAATGGGCTGTGGCTACCTCGACTACATGCCTGCTAAATCCTTGGAAGGGTTCATCCCCGCTGGCCATTCCGGGACTATCACGATGACGCTCAAACGTCATGCGTGCGGGAAATTTTATCCGAGTATGGACTTACTCCGCTTTCTGGTCTATCTTGACCTTGGAGTTCATCTAGTCCATTTCCCAACCAACTCCCAGTATCTGAGCTGTGTGTAGCCCCAGGAGTGGTAATAGTGAGTGAATATCACTATTCGAATACTAAGGGTTCGATTTATCACCTAGGGTGTGTTACTAATACACCCTCACAATATGTAATCTAGTGATGTCCCTAGGAGATGCTAGTATCAAATGTTACCTTTGTCTCTATCTAAACTAGAGTGTCAGGTAACCATTTTTGATATTATCTCCTATGTAGTATTTTAACTTTATAATCGATATATCATCTTCTTTATCAAGGTAGTAGCATATCACAAAATAATAAGAAAAAATAAAGCAATATGTAAAAGAATTTGATAAAGCATGTTAAACAGCATACACATGGCATATAATTCATGCTACATAAATAGTAACATTCTAGCATGCATGATATCACCATTTTAGCAAGCATAGCATTTTATGAGTTCAAGGCATCCAGGACCTTCCTAATAACACCTCAGCAGATAGTTCTCTGGTTTGAATAGTTCCTAATTACGATGAACCAACGCACCTGATAGTATAGTTTGATCTTCTTCGAAACCAACCGTGTAATAATTTGCACTTCCTTTAATCGTTTCGGAAAGATCATCCTATTATAAACAAAGTCATATTTAGATCTTTGCTTTATATATGATTTATAATTAACATTGTTCATGATGTAACAAATCATCTTCCTATGTTGTTCTCCTCTAGGCATGATAGAACCTTAATTAGTAGTCTCACAAAGTCCACATCAATAACTTTCAAATTTCCTCCAACATCACCATTTAATAACTAGTTAGCTGGAATTCAACAATACTTTCCTAGTGTAAACCTTGGTTCGATTCTCCCTACATCCACCATCATTATTATCCCATATAACTTCAAGTAAATAAAAGTATTAACATAACAAGGGAGAAGGGAAGAGCACCATAGGGAAAGGAGAAGGAGGTGGGGGAGATAACATGAATTCGACCATCCTACTTACTAATTGACAACAAAGAGAGGAAGCAACGGCGGTGAAGAGGAGAGGTGGTTTAGTGGGGAAGAGCTCGCTAAAATTTCAAATTAATACTCGTGCTGAATTCGTAGCCATAGATTTATCAACAAGCTAAATATTATTTTACTATCATGTGGAAGAATATAACATTAATGATGTAGAAAGCTTAAATCATTACATGTGAACTAGATTAACTATTAGGTAATGTTAAACCAGCAAATGGAGTTGGTCCGTACCCAATAACTATTATCCACAGGCGTGATGCTTAATCGTCAATGTGATAGTCCTAAGATAGTTAGTGAAGATGAAGCCTGACTAAGGATCTAGCAAGCATGTAGTTGAGATTGTAGCATTGGTGTGATGGCTAGGATTTGCACACCTCTTAGTAGGTATTGCTGTCATGGTACAACTGACAAGCAACTTATATTTAATATTATAATCTTACTTCCACAAAAAGGTATTCTTTAGTGTCCCACTCCTTCTTAAAGTAGTAGTCTTTGGTAAAAATAGAAGTCCAAGAGATAGAAATAGGAAATTTCAAGATAATTTTCATTAGGAACTCCGTTTTATTTATGTTGGGTTAGGTTTAAGTAAAATAGTGAAAATGATTGATTCAGTACATTATATTCAAGGTTCATTATAAACCTTAAGACACTAAGAGGAGATATAAGAGATATTGGAACTTTTATATTTATCTTTACACCTCAACTTCTCTTTATTAACCTTCATAATCCTTCTCTATGAAGAATTTGCTATCAAATACCCTTAGTTAAATTTAGTAAACCTTGAATTTATATAAGTATCCTTCTGATTGACCATCTATAATGTGTCCTTTTATAGATCATTTAATCTTACCTTTGTCATTACTTCTTATGAAAAAAAATCAGCAACCTACTGAGATCAAATCAAGCATTGAATTGATCAACTTCCCTCGTACCTAAAGACAAGAACAATAGGCTTCTATCAAAAGACATTCACATCCTCCATTCTTATATCACTTAATACATAGTATTTCTCTAACTTTCCTTCTTAGGAAATAAACTCCTATATTTCACTAGTTTTTGGTGGAAACTATTTGAATCTACTAGATGATGAACTATAGCTTGATTATGCCTAAGATACTATGACTGGATGTGAACTCCTAACTAAAGACTGGCACAATTAGATTGTTAAAAATAAATAGTTGCGGTCGTACCACTATCAAACTTCAATTTCTTACAACCTTACCAACTGTGATATCATTTTCTTCCAAGTAAATGAGTTTTAATAGCTTCATCGAAAAAGGAAAGTGGATGTTTGGGAAATTCCATTCCTTTTCTTTTCTTCTTCTATGAAAAAGAGAGTTGGTATAATTTTTCTTACTTTACCTTCTCATACTCTCAATAAATCAACTAAGAAGACCATGAATCAAATCTTTTTATTAGTGACTACTCTTTGTAAATTAAAGATCAAGATGTTCTAAACTCTTCAAGACTACTAGATTGAATAGATTAGAAAAATTAGAAAATCTTGAGTGAGTTTATCCTTATGCTCATTAGCAACACCTTACTACTTGTCTATAATCCTATACTTAGTTTATACAAAAGAAACATCCAAATGATTGCTTGCTAGAGCTTCAAAGCGATGGTAGAAACATTTCAACACAAATAAGTTACTGTTCATAGTAACTTAAATGTAAGTCAAGGATTTAAAATCCTGAAATACGCAACTCAAAAATAAGAGAAGTTATTAAAATATGGGAAGTTATTCAAGTCAAGTATTCAGGATGAGTTGCAGTGTGTTTGAGATGAACATAAATATTTTGAGCAGATAATAATACCTTCACCTCAGTATGCATAATGGAGTAACAACTACCATCTTAATGATTCTTCGAGTAAAGTGACTATATATCAAAGTTTTCTACAGTAATCCTCATACCCTCAAATCAATTTGGAGTTATCACAAATATTAAACTTGCTCCTTAGATGATTAATCTTAAAATTTAGGAACTTTTGATCCACGTCAAATCTTTTGATTTACGACAATTACACAAATTGTCAGGACTAGGCATCAAATATTATTCAGCTAATTAGCAGTCAATTCCCCTTAGTGTGCCGAATAAAGATCACGTCCAAGTGGACCAAATATGATCCATACTGAAATTTTATTGACTTTACATAAGTAATCGGAAATATGTTTTCTTTGTCCGATTATTTTTTATCTTTTCTCTACTTATGGCTAAACAAACTTAGTCAAGCTCTATCCGAGCTCATTTAGTCAAACTTAAAATTGTACTGACGCACTTGCAGCGACAGCTTTTAATTAAATTTTTTTAAAATCAAAATAAACAAACAAGTCTTTATTATTTTAAATTAAATTTAAATATTTTATTATTATATTTTTATTATTATTAATTTTTCCTTTTCAATTTCTATTTCTATTTATTTTATTTTAGTTATTTCCTTTATTTATTATTTTATTAATTTAATATTAAAATAATAATAATAATAATTTTTTTAGTAAACAGGTTTACAGTTACTATGCTAATAGGAAGGTTGATTTTAAAAATGATTAAGAAGGATAAAAGAGGGATTGAAGGAGGATGGTTATTGAGTATTTTGTTAGATGACGAAATAGCCCGGACCATACATGTTGTTGGCATACAAAAAAGTATATTATTTAGTTTTGGAAATGTTAAATAATGTTACTTAGCAAGCACTCTTCACATACTTCAAGTTATATTCAAAGTTCCCTATGTGTGTATCCGTATATGGCATAAGGCATCATCGGAACATACTTGAAACATGGATTAAGTAGCAAGATACAATGATTCTTTCGTTGAATTCACTTATTGTACCTTTCTTGTAGATATCCACATTCTTTCATACCTTTTAAATTTTAAGCATATAAAGGAATTTATCTTACACCTTCATATCTAAATTTCATACAAACATGTCATAAAACATGTATTGAGGCCTTAGGATTTAAAGATATCTAAGAGGAAAATAGTCGAGGATACCCTTTATAGTTATTACCAATTGGCATAGTACAACAAAACTACCTATGATACTCAGCTATGATTTTTCCACCTCTTTTAGATATTCACAGACTCCTTACAATGGTTTCAAATTATTATGATCTTCGGCAGGGTAATATTGATATTTCCTATGAAGAAGACTAACTTCGGATGACCATAGTGTGCGAAATGAGAAATTTTGTCTACTAGACGAAATGATAGTTTGATTAACAAAATAGGAAGAGTCAATCTAGTAATTATCTTCTAAGTAAATATTAGAAGATCATAGATGATAGAAATTTTATTTGACACCTAGGTTTCATAAAAGTTTAGTTGTTGAAAGACTAGAAATTTATAGTCATTTGAATGGATTCTTTTCATATTTGGAGGACCAAAAATATTGGGGGGGGGGGGGGAGAACCTGTTAACCTTAAAAATGCATGAGTATAAATGAGTAAGAAAAATAAATTTAGAAGTTAGAGAAGGAAAATATAGATAAAAAAGTATTATAGTTACAATATATTTAAATTTTTCTATGTATACACATAAGCTAAAAATAAGATAAATACTTAATAGGTATTTAATAATAATTGGTTAAAAATAGGTATAATATTCTATAGGTAAGAGAAGATAGGTAGATAAATACAAAATTTGTTGATTTAACACGTGCATTTAAAAAATGGATAAACATTCACCAAATCCTATAAATACTTATAAAATAAGAGTAATAAATATCCATCAAATTTTATACATATATATTAAGGTGAGAAAATAATTATTCACAAAAATACATGTACATGTAAATTGAATATACTAATTCTATGTAATTTATAAAAAATTAGAGATATATATAGATCTTATACGTGTTTTATATAAAATTAAAAGATATATACGGAGAGCTAACTTATAAGTTTAGATTGACATTCATCGGATTTAAGACCTAGCAAACTAAAGGAGAAGTAGAGGGCAAGAAACTAAAATGAAAATTAATGATTATTAAGCCTAAGGTTAATTATAAAATTTAAGGGAAAGTGAAGGACAAAAGGTAATTTAATAAGGAAGAAGAAATCAAATTACTTTACGGATTAATCGACGAAATAATAGCCTAAGCATGATTTTGTGATTTAGAGGAAAGTGAAGGGCAAAAAGGTAATTTCATAAATCAGATGCAATCAAATTAGTCTGCGTGCCTTGTATAAGATATTCAATAACTCTTGGATTCATATGGTTTTAACCGGATCTTCTTAGAAGATTTACCGATTATGAAGAAGATATTTGTGCTTCAGAATAAGACATAACCCTTAACGAAGCTCGTCCAACTCTATTTGATTACTATGCTATTCTCTTGTGATGAATGAGAGTAGTGAATGGTCATTCCTTACTGCTCGATAGTGTGCATATCATCTGTGTCATTTTACTTTATATCACTTAAAATGGGAATGAGACTATAAACTCGTAGCAATTGAAAGTATCACTAATTGTGCAAAGTTCATGGAAAAGTTTAAATTTATGTTCAACTTCATTTTATTATATTATTATCTTTTATAGAAAAGCTTTTAAAGCATCTTATTTTTCCATCTTTGAAGCACTAGAAGAACCATAAGAGAAGGCATTTATAAGATCAACAAGTACTATTGTGATTATTGTTAGAGTTGTAAATGGAGAGACAGATCCTAAATGATTGATGAGAATGTTACATAAAAAAGTTGGAGATTTTAGTGACAGATTCATGTAACTTGGATAATCGATGGATCATGGACATGTCGTATCTCAAAGAACTATCTAAATGATATGAAACTGAGGACTTTTATCATGAGTGCTCCTTTCCTTCATCTTTGAAAGTGTGGTGCTTCTTATAATGGTACAACACATCATGCTGCTAGTTTGTCATTACCAAATATGTCCTAATAACAAAAACTAAAATCATCTCTCAAATAATTGCGCAAAAAGCTATTGATAGTAGTAGGGATATTCCCATACTTCTAAATAGAGTAAACTATTAGTTTCATAAAAACCATACACCAAACCCACCAACATCTCTCTCTTTTATTTTGTCAGTACTCGATGCATATATATATACACAAACCACCCAATGTCAATCATAAATCCTCTTATTGGCTCTTTTCGTATTACTATAAAAGCACAACTTCCAAACTCTCCCCTAATGTCAAAACCCAATGCCAAGCCCATAAAGGCCACAACCTCTTATCCTGCTCCCACGCCACAAACATATAATTGCAACTACTGCTCCCGACGATTTCTTACATCCCAAGCCTTTGGCAGTCATATGAATACACATAAGAATAAGCATGACGTAGATGCCTCGGCTTCCACCAACAGGTCTACTCACCCAACTCCGTCTGTAGACACACCTCCATCTAACTAAGAGGTCTCCGGTGGTGTTAATTCTAAGAAAAATGATGTTTTATTATATATATGTGTGTGTTTTTTTTCTCTCCTCTTTTAAATAATATATATATATAATTATTTAATTTCAATAGTAAATCATCTATTTTAATAAAAATATATTCTTTTTAAAATAAATTAAGTTATAAAAATATTATTTTATATGATATTTATAAACATTTTTAAGTATAAATTGCATCCTTAATCTTCCTCCTTGCTTTTTATTTCTTACTACGATTTTGAGCCGTAATTTCACACTAGGCCACAAGGCTGAGCAAACTACTTTGAATGTGTGTGTGCCGATTTAGTAGATGACCGGTGAAGGTAGTTGATGAAGGTAAGACCATTGACGGATTTATTTTATTTTCTAGTATCATTATGCTGGAGTTGTAGTAGGTATATCAAGACCGTGTTAGCAATGTTGGATTAGTTGATTTAATTATATTATCTACTAAGTTAATGCTATATGTGCCACATACTCGACAGATGGGTCGGAACATGACAGTAGGAAAAGCTACGAATAATATTATCCTTACTACCGTCGATAGCCTCACGATTAGTGTCGTTGCTATTGGCTAAGTGGATTAATTAATTTTCTTTGTAATATTTTAAAAGAATTACAATTAAGGATATGACTCCACTCAAAATATTTTATTACAGCCTGATGTGAATGTTTGATCTATCTTGCCTGATGGGTATTCGATCCTCCCAAACTACGAGCGATACAAACTTCAAATCGCTCCAAGTTTGCATAGAAGAATTATATGCGGCTATCTCAAGCATCGTCTCAGAGTTTGAGAAACTCCAAACTCACTAAGAGTGGATGCCGGAAACAAGGGAATCCAGTTTTCCTGCACCCAAGGAAGCAGTCGATGAGTTGATGCTTTGAACAGAGTTGGAGATGCTCCATCTTAGTGACATGATCCTAATAGATCTCTAATTATGGAAATGAAAAGGAACGAACATCATAGAGACATCAAAACTAGGAAAGATATTTTATGTCCTTGCACATTATTTCTCTCGCGGTTAGAGGGTTTTACAATGCTGAGTTCAATGAGGGTAATCGGAAGCGAAACCCAACCTATAGTTTGGGCTAAGGTTGAAGTTGAGGTAGAGTATTCCCATATAACTGAGATACTCCCGTCATGACATGCAACCAAGGCTAAAAGACTTGTGAACTGGGAAACTATTCTAGCTGCTCTGCCCATGACTAATGGGGTTATAAGACAACTGATGTACCTAGTTCGGGCTCTTTAGGTTTGTAAGAGGGGTAATCTAGATCTTGGAGGTTAAATAATTTGTCGGAGTCCGGTTCTTCAGACCTTCCCTCCAATACAAAATATTGGGCGAAAATGTGCATCCAAAAAAGAATAAATATTCACAAAATCCAATGATTACTTATAAAATAATAGTAATAAATATTCATCAAACTTTATAAATACATATTAAGTACATATACAAATTGAATATACTAATTCTATGTAATTTGTATAAAATTAGAGCAGATATATATTATCACGCCCCGAATCCACCTTTGGGCATGTGGCAACCGTCGTATAAGGTGCACTTCTCCACCACAAATTATACAAGGCTTAAAAGTATCACAAAGCAACACAATTATTTTAATTTAAACATACGGAAACATAGTCATTATACATTTAATATTAACACTACAATACAATTCTATATCTAGATTTCCAAAGTAAATTATGTTTCGTCATAACTAGGTTCTTCCTTGCCCCGTACCAATGGCCAACCTGTAACCTACGCAACAAGAAAAAAATGTGCACATCTGAGTCCCAAAACTCAGTGATGCTACAGAGAGAGCACCCTAAAAATGGACATAAGGTATTGTACAAACGAATAAGAAGAAATATCTACTAAGTTACATATCAAAGTAGGATGCTCAACAATTTATAATCATACAAATAAATCAATATGGCAGAGTCATGATATAGACATGACATATAAAACAAAACATAAGGATTTCAATCATAATAGTAATTCAGATTCACAAATATCATATTCCTTAACTATCATATCATATATGTCCATACTACACCTATGGCAGTCAGCCTATGTTCAAAGTATATCCCTCGTCAGGGACTACCCCAAAATCGTTAGTGTCAACTCTATGTCTCCGTCCTATGTGTCTGTACACTAACGTTGGCAGAATGAGCTGGTGATCACGACACTCTTTTTATGCAAACACAAGTACCATACAACGATGTAATTCTGCCCCATGACATGATCATTATAAAAAATCAAACACCACATTCGTCCTAGCCTGACAAACTGAGACATCCTGCATATGCTGCCAATGAACCTGGACTACTCAGGGACCCACATCATTGAGTGTGAGACCCGTGATTTTTGAATAAGAGCAATAGAGTAATTTTAGTATTTGGAGGGTTTAATCGTAAAAAAAATTCTTTAAAGGACTTATTTGTAAAATCAAATGAATTTTTGAAGTATGAGATTTTTGATGTGAAAATTATACCATCAGATAGTATTTTTGATAAGGAATCCAACGGTGCAGACGGATCGTGATTTGGACGTCGTTTGATCGGTCAATTAAACAATTAAGATTTAATTAGGATTTAATATTTTAATTAACAAATAAAAAATAAAAAAAAATTCTTTTTCCCACCGAGCGCGCCCTCGCGCGTGCTCCTCTTCCTCTCTCTCCTCTCTCTCCTCCTCCACAGCGGCGACGGTGAAGACGATCATTTTTCCCGTCGATGCTTCGGCGAAACCATATCGAATTAGGCTCCCAAATTTTAGCCACAGGTAGATCTCGACCTCCTCTTCATTTTGATACCAAGATGCCTAAATTTGGTGTAGAGATGAGGGAGAAATCGCGTGAGAGGCGTCGGCGGCGAGGGTTTCGTCGCCGGAGCTTGCTCCGGCGATTATCGGCCATTCCGACCGTGAAACCTTGCAAACTTGGTACCTATGAATTCTCCTTGACGAGAGCTTGTTAGCTCGTGGAAGAGCATCGTTAATGGTTATAGAAATGTCTTATTTCGAAGCACAAAGATCTTCTTCGTAGTAGGTAAATCTTCTAAGAAGATCTAGTTAAAATCATCTCAATCCAATAATTATTGAATATCTTATAGAAGGCGGGTAGACTTGTAGTTCGAAGCAGCGTGCCGTCATCGACAAGGTGAGGAGAAAAGTCCCTGTTGTCACTATGTGAAGAAGAGGAGGAAGAAGAATGCACGGTGGGAGGAAAAGAAATATAATATAATATAAATAAAAATAACTTAATTTAGTCGGTTCACCCAATCCAAGCTTAAGTTAACCCTAGTTTAACCCTAGATTTGTAGAGATTAAATCTAGGTGTTTATCACTTTAAGTAATTTAATCTCGACTGTTCGTTTGGGCCGAAGATTGGTTCAATCATTTGACCAACTAAATGACGTCCAAATTATGACTCGTTGGAGCCATTAGATTCTAAATCCAAAATCATATATGATGGTATAGGTTTTGTATTAAAATTCCGTACTCCAAAAATTCATGTGAAATTTTACAACTAAGTCCTTTATAAAATTTCTTTTACAAATAAATCTCAAAATTCCTCAATTACCCTTAGTTAAAAATTATTAATCTCACGCATTGATTATCCAAATTACATTAATCTGTCACTAAAATCTCCATCTTGTTCATGTAACATTTTCATCAATCGTTTGAGAATCTATCTCCCCGTTTACAACTCCAATAATAATCATTATTGCATCCATCTATACACAAGTATATTTAATCACAATAGAGCTTGTTGATCTTACAAATGTGCTCTCTTATGGCTCTTATAGTCCTTCAACAATAGGTAAACAAGATGCTTAGAAAGTTTCTTCATAAAAGATAATAATACAAGGATATGAAGTCAAACATAGATTTAAACATTTTCATGAACTTTGAACGATTAGTGATAATTTTAATTGTTGCAAACTTGCAGTCTAATTTTTATTTTGAGCAATATAAAATAAAAGGACAGTTGATATGCACACTATTGAGCAATGAGGAATGACTGTCCACTACTCTTATTCGTCACAAGAGAATAAGAAAGTAATCATAGATGGTCCACTATTTGCTCATGGAAGAGCTTCGTTAATGTCTGTAGAAATGTCTCATTCTGAACTACCATGATCCTTAGCTTCACCAGCACTTTTTTATAGTTGAGAAAGCCATTGATAGATCTCGAATGGATGAAAAGAAAAGGGGAAGATCAACCACACCAATGAGACCATCACAAATAGCGCGTGATGGTTTATAGAATGAAATTAGAGAGTAGAACAAATTATTAACTTAGGAAAATTAGCGCATGAGTTTTAATATCTTCTCTATTCCGTTTAGTTTTTAATTAATGTCTCTTCGTATCTTTTCTTCTCATAAATTGAACTAGTTGAGAAATTATATTAAAATTAACATATATTGATTTGAAATTTTAAACTATTATATTTTATAATTTTAGTAAATCTTAAACCTTCTACCTCTTACCTTTAATCTTCTAAGGAGATGAGTATACTCTTAACTACTAATAAGATATTAATGATAAATATAACATAATAGTGCAGAAAGACTAAGTATAAATAATTAAGCTCTAATTTTAATAAATTTTCCGTTCACACCGTATGTGAATGCTACGGTTTAAACCATCAAATTCTTAATAGTTATTGAATATCTTACTATTTGTTTGATTAAAATATTTGAATGATATCAACTATAAATTTATACTCATAGATGTAATATTTAAATAGTACGATCTCCATAGTCAAATTCTTAATTGAATATACAATAGCTTGGTTAAATTATGAATAAATTTAATTATTTTAAAAAGAGAAAATTTATAATTTTAGCCTGGGACTTTTACTCTTAGGTAGGTCAAGTGGTGAACTACAATTCACACTTTGAATATAATTAAATTTATTTATATATTAAAATAAATTTAATTAAAAATAAATGAAAAGAACTATGTGTTATGTCTATAATAATTATTATTCATTAAAATATAAAATTATATTTATTTTTTATTCACTGTGGGGAGTTAACAAGAATTGTGGGGAGTTAACAAGAATTTACTAGTGTAGACCTTTATTTGATCCCCTCTACCATCTACATTTCGCAATCCCATAAGTAAGGCAAAATTATTGATAAGTGGAAGAAGAAGAAGGGGGAGATAGAAGATATTTACCGAGAGTGTGGAAGTAGCAAATGAGATAGAATTTAATTATGTAGCTATCGAAATCTCTTCTCCACCTCCATTCGGCAAAGAAGGCACTGCTGCTAATGGTTCAGATGCACACTACAAATTATTTTGGAAACAAATTGCTGGGTTCGGCAAAGCAAATAAAATGGAAACAATTCAAGCAACTGCAAATAGAAACGATTGCCCTCTATGCAATTAAAGAGGGACAGGGCTGCAAAGACACCTGCAGCAAGAAGTTGGATGCACTGCGAAACACTACCGCAGACAATAGGGATTGCAGCACTGCAAATCTTCTCGGATCAAATGGATACAGAATCCCTAGATGTAGATGGATCAACAAATAGAGGAAGTAATCCAACAAGAAGATTCTCCCATAAAATCAAAGCAATGTCTCTACTCTCAAAATGCTAGCTACGAAGACGATGCAAAGCAATTGAAACAGGGAAGGTGTGCGAAGACAATGAAGATGATGCAAAGAACACCTAAGGTTTGATCGATCAAAATGGGACAAAGTTACTACCTCCGATTGGGCAAATCCAACGATTCTCTGAGTTTTTTCATCTCTTCCTGTCCATTTCATAACCTGTCCCTGCAGCAGTGATATGGCAGGATGCATTTCTTGCTCCACACCATGGCCCCTCCCGATCATTCATTATCTCTTTTCCCCATCAATGAAGTTTTTTCTGTCTTCTATAAAAATAAAAAAGTCAACTCTTGAGCTTTTTCAATCCGCGGAGGCGTCTATGAATTCAGAGAAGAGATTGATAATTTGGAGGCGGAGCGTTAGTAGAAATGCAAGTGGACTGTGCTAGGGACCAGCCCGAGCACGACCCACTAGGGCACGGTATTGTAGCGTATCGTGCCTAACCTAGCACGGACGTATTCAGAAAAGAGATTGATAATTTGGAGGCGGAGCGTTAGTAGAGATGCAAGTGGGCCATGTTGGGGGCCAGCTCGAGCACAACCCACCGTAGCACGGTATGTCACGGTACTGTAGCATACACTGCCCAACCTGGCATGCAAGCACAGCCCGGTCAAGTGAATACCCTGACCGACACAGCCCACAACCCGAAGAAGAACCGTGCCAGGCCCAGCACGGCCCGCTTGGGCTAAAAAATTTATTTTCAGCGAGGTTCAAAGCCATGCTTTATTATGAAAACCAAAAGCATTAATCATTCCATCATTCAACATTTCTAAAAAATTTATAAATTATAAATATATATTATTCATGCCGTGTCGTGCCGGCCCACAAGCCTCAACCTTGAGGCCGAGCCCAGCACGGTACTAGGAGCGGGCCGTGCTGGGCACGGCCTACTTTCAGGCCAGGCCGTGCGGAGCACGGCTCGGATCGGGCCGGGCCCGGACTGCTCACGGGCAGCCTGGGCCTGTTTACACCTCTAAGCATTAGGGCTCAATTCGCGAGCCGACATCCATTGTGTGGAGTCAGTTGGGTGAAACATGAACTGGCATAAGGGGGAGCAATGATTCTATAAATTTTCTTTTTTGCCCTCGTCATATATTCGTTATTGCAGGTTAACCATTAAACCAAAATCGAATTTAAATCAAAACTTGGTCGTTCCAAATCATCATTGTAAACTCTGGGTTTAAGTGGGTCTCTCCCAAATATTTGGTCCATCATTTCATCCTAAACTAGCCAATTAATAAGCAATTAATTTACTTTGGCTAACCTTCCTGGTTCTCTCCAAACTCATTAAAAGAATTACTTCCATTAGCTAAAAATAACTAAATAAATATCATGTACACAAAGTGTACATCCCTCTGGTTAGAATAATTAAGCTCTATATGGAAGGATCATGAGGTCTTAGGTTTAAGACTCATTAAGTTCTAAAAAAAACTAAATAAATATCATGTTAAGGGGTTTTGCAAATATCTTCTCTATTCTATTTATTTCTTAATTAATATCTCATTCTATTATTTTTTCTTTTTCCATGTAGATTGAACTACCTAGCTGCAAATAAAAAATAATCCCGAGCTGAAAAAGAATCTCTCTACTTTTATAAGATGTTCAAGAATGTTTAAGAGTTAAATGAATATTATGGTACGTTCAACAACACATACCATAGATTGCAAAAAGTGTCAGGCACACATGTATAGCTTTAGAGATTTCATTCTTTTTGAGCAATGAATTAGAAAAATGGTTGGTTCTCCACACAAACTACATGTCTTCTCAATCCTATGATTGTTATCAACAACAAAAGCCATTTATGGTTATTTTACCCTGTGTGTTTTGCTGATCACAAAATATATAACTCTAAAGCCAAATGAGGATAATATTTGTGTGTTTTGCTGATCACAAAATATATAACTCTAAAGCCAAATGAGGATAATATTAGATATTTTCTTCTATTCTACACAAATCATTAAGCAAACAACGCTGAAGTTGAATAAAAATTATATTCATAGAAAGATATTGCAAAGGTAATTAAGCAACCTAATCAACTGCTTCCCCCTACAACTCATGGATGCAATTGCTTTCTATGTAAATTTTTGGGATTGCTTTTGGGTGATGTACTGGTAGCACTTAGAAAATTAATCTTTAATAATGTTACTTTGGCCGAGTGGTTAAGGCGTGTGTCTGCTAAGTATTAATCTTTAATAATGTAAATGCTTCTTTTTTTGTTCTAAGATCTATAATATATATACTATATATGCCATAACAAGCCATGTTCGTCCTCCAAAATTCTCAATTCCAAATCCTCTTTTCTTTTCAGAATTTGTTCAATTAATTGTTACAATTTGAGGAATAAGCAATTGCAACAATTCTAAGTGAATCTTTTTATTTTCAAGTATGCAACGTCTGCTCAATTGGCATGTAAGAGCCATATATATATTGCTTGCTTATGGGAGCAATAAATTTATGTTGTAAACTGCCTAGCTGCAAGTAAAAAATACTATGTCATGCCATGTCGGGATACAAGGTTGTGGCTTGAAGGTCTGATACAACACGACATGAATATACGTATATGTTAAATAAATAAATTTTTTGCTTATATAGTATGGTGTGGCATTAGATAGGTTTTTTGCTTAATGTTCTATTTTTTTTTAGAATTAATGAGTCTTAAACCCAAGACCTCATGATCCTCCCATATAGAGTCTAATTACTCTAACTAGAAGGATGTACACTTAATAGATTGTTTTGAAATATTTATGAATCTTTTCACTGTGGATACTTACTTTTTTCTTCTACAATGTAAACCCTAATCTTTTCATAATTTATAAATAAAATTCTCCACCGGTTATGGAGATGGATTAAATTCATGATATGAAGATAGAGTTAACTAATGAAGAAATTGGCCATAGGTAAAAGAGTAAATAAAAGGAAGAGCTAAGGAAGAAGTAGAATGGCAAAGTTGTAGATAGATAGAAATCGAAGGGTAGATGGGTAAAATACTAGATAGACGGCAAACTTGCGACCAGCTCTGCCCCTTTGAATGAAAAGGGGAACCCTAATTCCCAAGCCATTTCGCCGGTGATCCGGTGGCACAGACATACCAAACAACAGATTTACCAGATAGATGCAGCATGATGCAACGAATTGAGACAATATACTAGAGTTTATCAAGGTTCGATAGAATCTATAGATATTGGAGATCCACAGAGTTGGCATCCAAATACGTTGCTTTGGGAATCCACACTAACCTGCCGACCCAACATTTCATCCTTTCCATCAACGGCATCCAATTTTTATATTTATTTAGTTATTCTTTTTTAAAATCATCAACTCTCGATCAATGAAAAAACACTTGTTTTTTTAAAAAAAGTTTGTTGTATAATTATTTCATACGTAACATAACATGGGAGCCGATTTAAACATCCAATCCAATAAAAAAATTCCAAGTATACCAAGTTAAAACACAATAAATATTTAACTATATATATAGAGAGAGAGAGAGAGAGGGGAAGCAGGCAATTCATTTAATTAAAGCGGTAATTAACCACGGTCAATCCCACGGCGGAGAGCAAAACTTCAGCAAAGCCCTCGGCCGTTGATGTAATTAGGCCCGACCAAGTCCTCCGCCTCCGGCCGCAGCAACCACCTCGCGGCCGTGCAGGGAGGCGAGGGATACTGGTACTCCAAGACGCCGTGAGGGGGGATGCGGCGACCACGACGGCGGCCGGCGCCCACAGGGACGTTGCGCAAGGTGCCGCCGGCGGTCCAGTAGCGGTGGCAGGCCTTGCAGAAGTGGCGCGGCTGGTTGACATTGTAGTTGTTGAAGTAGCAGAACTTGGTCTCCTTGCTCTTGCACCTCGGGCACGGCAGCGCCACCGCGGACGCTGCCTCCCTGGCAGCTGCCATCTCGTCCTGCAAATCCGCAGCGGCCGTCGCTGCTGCTCGTGCGGCGCTCGGCGGCAGCGCCTCCTCCTTCTCCTTGACTCGGCGCTCTTCCTTCAGGATCACCGTTCCGAATAGCTTGATGCATGCAGCTTCGTCGACATCCATCGGAAGAAGGCGGTGGGGGGCGCAAGCGAGAGAGTGAGAGGAGGAGGTGGGAGGCGAGGAAGGCAAAGTTAACGCTCTCTTAATAACAAAGAAAGATATGGATCGGCTTTCCACATTCGATCGTATCACTTTGATTTTGATTTCCTTTTTAAAAAAAAAAAAAATTAATGGATGGAGTGGTGGTAAAATATATCAAAAGGAAAAAGGAAAAAGGAAAAGGATTGAGCCGGGGCCGGGGGAGAATTTTAGTTTAGGAAAGGGGGGCATAACCTTTTAATTAATTTAATTTAATTTTGTGTGTCCACTTGTTCTTCTCCAAAGCAAAACTTCATGCTCGAGTTAACTTTTAATACCACGAATCCCCAATTTTGGAATAGAAAACTAGGCAAACATCATCTTGCTCTGCTCCGTGTGTGTCGATGTACATATAGTTAATTTGATGGCCCACACTTCAGTTTCCATCACCATCATATTTCTGGATTTGTCTAAAACAAAATTCATTTAATCCATAAAAATTTAGGCTGGGAGAGCAAATTAATTTGCTTCATCACTTTTACTGCGTGCATGATGATGCCTTTTTTTCTGATTCCTGTCCGAATATTTCTCTCCACCATCGTTGTGTTCACATGATCTTTTTTTGTTTAATTAAAAAAAGGTCTCAATTAGATTCTCTTTTTTCTTAAAAGAAAAAGAAAAAGGCACATCACATACTCAGGATTGAGCGAGTGAATTAAGTTCCATTCACTGATCAATTAGATTCTGCTTTTTAAGTGGATTTTTTTCCTTCTTTTAAAAGGCCGCTTTTGAACAAAAAGCCACTTTTCTAGGTGATTTATTTGTTGGCTTGTCGGCTCAGGGGAGGTGGTTTTAAGAAAACAAGTAAACATTTCTTTTCTTTTTTTTCATCTAAGTCGCATCAATTATTTAAAAGAAATTTGAGAAAAATGATCCTAAAGAAATTTAGGAAAATGATCCTGTGTGATTCCTGTAATCTCACCCCAAAGCTTAGGGACACATTTGAGCCGACTCAGTAGATCAAAGTAGAGTGTATCAAAGACATGATAGATAGATCGTGCATCACTTAAGTTTAGATTTATAATAGTTCTGAATAATTTTCTACCATAAGTTGGACGATACTGTTGATACAAAATTCTAAAAATAAATATAACTCTCTTTTATATTCCTCACCCTCAATTTTGGAGGTAAAAAATAATTTGGCATTAGAGAAAAGTGAGAATTGAGTTGAGTGTAATAAGATGATTGAGTTTATGTTATTATTTTTTCCCTACTTTCATAGTTTTATTATTGCTCTCATCAAGATTGGTAGCATCAACTATATTACGCTGCATACCTATTAGACGGTGTGATTCCCTTGGGCATATCGTGGTCTAATGGGTGTGCGGAGTAATAGCGTTGATGCTATCAACCTTGATGAGAGTGCCAAGGAAACTATCAAAGTAAGAAAACAATAGCAATATAAACTCAATCCTCTTATTACACTCCACTCAACTCTTATTTTTCTTTAATACCAAATTACCTCCTCTACCTCTGAATGCTTTAAAACTTAAGGATGATGAACATTTATATAAGAGAGTTTTATCTATTCTTAGAACTCTCTATTATCAACATCGTCTAACTTGTAGTAAATTATTTTGTATCATTATAAAATTTTACAGAAGTGATGCACCTACTTTGGTCTATCCGTCCTATCTTGAGTAGATTGAGTGCGGCCCAAGTACGTCCTTAAATAAACATGATTTATATATAATTTTAAACTTAATCAAAAATTTATTTGGAAAAAAATTACTCCAAATTTAGAGTTTATTTGATAGGTCAATTAAGTGATTTAAATTTGCTCCACCGGAGGCGAGATTGTGCATAACTAATTAGAGTTGGACCAATCCGAACCAATTAAAACTAACCTAAATCTGTCAATATTTTGATGAGCTAAAAACCATTAATAAACTTATGTTAAATCAGATAGTGTAGATTGAGTTATTTAAATAATAAACGATTACGATTAAACAGTCTAACTCAGGTTGAATCTAAGTTAATTGATTTATTACAAAACCAACACAAGATAAGTCGAGCTACGTTCGACTTGACAAAACATCATAGTGTGATCCCTAGCACGCGAGCAAGTGGACAAGAGTGATGGAGACAATAATGATGCAATTTTTGGATGATATTCTATGCAAAATCGAAGAAATTGGATAGATAAATTTGAGCTTTAGTTTATGTGTTGACTCCTCTTTATTTTATTACCAAAATGCCTAATTTTTATGGGTTAATGAAGGTAAAACAATGTTCACCGGAAGCATTTGCTCGAGTTATATCAACAAGAGTTTATTAGTGAGTTTCTACTTGAAATAGGTTTTAAGAATTATAGCTTTTGTTACACGAGGTTAAGAAGAGTCAACTAAGCTGCTGAGAAAAAATTAGTTTGATCAGATTTTTTTCTAATTTCTTGCAGATTTTGACTAAATTAGCTTATCATGCTTGAGATAAAGAGGTTTTATCATGATGAGATGGTTTGATTGAAGCGAATGATGATGGCCGCTAGAGTATTGCTCGTGAACTTTTGGGTAATTTTTGAAGGGAATTCTAGTGATCTTAGGTTTAACTTTAAGATCTACCGTAGGGTTATATTATTTATATAATTAATAGCGTACAGATGATTTAGATCTTCTTGAAGTTAAGTTGGTATCAAACCGATGACCTCCCCCTTGTAGAGTCCTATCGCTTAAATTAAAAAAACATGTACCTTGTTTGTAAAACTTCAGTAGGACTGATTGAATTATTTTTATAAAGCACTTGGCAAATGAACTATTGGATAAAATAGTTTTGAGTGAGCTGTATAATAATAAAAGTATATGCTGAGTGATACAGAATAAATAAATGAGTCTCTAAGTAATAGAATCTTAGTCAAAATAGTATGGAATGAAAGAATCCAATAAAATTTATTCTGTAGACATTGTTGGAAGACATGCTAATATCTTTCGTTATGAATATCGAAGAGCCTTTTATGTTAATAAGGGATGATAAAAAATTAAATGGGTGAAAAATTGGTTGTAATGAAATTGAATTTGATTATCGTCTGAATTAAGGAAAATCTAATGGTTGAATTGTTATCGATGAAGAATTTCTTTTTTTTAAAAAGTGTAGATAGAGCATGGAATAATTATTCTAAGAGTTTGAGAAGAAGATTAGGAAAAATCTTGATTTCCTTTTTCCTATATACAGACTTCGTTGCCATCTGAGGATTCTTGCATTAAATGTTCAACCTCAACGACAGTCTTCACAAATTCATTATAACCGAACCTTTCTTGAATTCCATATTTAACCCTTTCTTGAACCGTAGTATACTTTGGAGCACTTAATATTATATTCTGATACATTTTGATGGTTCTAAATTCATGCAAAGAACTCATAGAATATTGTAAAATAATTCTTATTAAAAGTAGTCAATTTCTCCTATGTCATTGGTATGATCTCACCGGTACTTAGAGATCTGTACTAAACCTAATCCTCCAAAGTATTTAGCTACTAATATGATGGTATACATACTTAGAGATCTGTACTAAACCTAATCCTCCAAAGTATTGAGCTACTAATATGATGGTATACATACTCAGAGATCTGTACTAAACCTAATCCTCCAAAGTATTGAGCTACTAATATGATGGTATACATGCTTAGAGATCTGTGCTAAACCTAATCCTCCAAAGTATTGAGCTACTAATAGGATGGTATACATACTTAGAGATCTGTGCTAAACCTAATCCTCCAAAGTATTGAGCTACTAATATGATGGTATGCGTTGTATTTATAACAATAGCAATCTTTAGATCTTTAGATACCTCAAAACGATAATAACTTAGCTGTTTAGATATTTTTGGTGAAGTAAATCTGTAGGTGGAAGAAGAATCAGTGATTCAGCAATTATGGTTTGAGGAGTTATCAGTGGTGGATTTGAAGGTGCAGATATCTATGAAAATATATAGTTGTCTAGGCAACTACTCTTGTTGGTGCATCTTGTCTTAGCGCTACATGGGAGGTCCCTTAAACTCCTCTATTCAAGCTACATTTCTGAATTTTCTATGCAATTGTTACAATAAGTCTTAAGCATATGACTCACAACCTAAGGTTACTAGATACTATTAGTTTTATCTATATGATTAGTTTTAAGGATTCAAATATAGATCGGCCATGATTATATACAATAGAGAATTTTAAGCGTGCTCTGATTCCACACTACCAAAAAGAAAGTTTCTCACTTGCTTTACCGATTAGGTTTCCACTATATAATTCTAAAAGTGGCATCATATCCCCTACCTTTCCTTTCCCTTTTACTTTGAAAGCAAATTGTGCTTGCTTTGCTTTTATGGGGACGTCGGTTCTTAGTTTTAAAAGCCTTCCATTACCAAAAGTTGGAAAGGTCAGCCTGCCATGTCGTCCGACTGATTATATATATATATATTGAATTGGAAAGAGTATGCAAAACTAAAATATTATCTAATTTATGATGTAAAACATGGTCAAAAGAAATGTAAAATAGTCTTCTATAAAAATTTTACCTTATTTTCCATTGATTCTAAGACTTCCAATGCTATATATATTACTAAAAACTATACATGAAATAATAAAAGAGAAGTAAATATTTCTCTAGTAGATTTAAGACCCATAGATATCAATAACAGCAAGGCATCTCTAGCCAATTTACACCTGTTTAAATTTTTCTTTTGCAAATTATTCAATTAGTTTCACTTTTGATATAATTTTATAATAAATATTGAACCTACAATCTCTAGTATAAAATTCAGTTATTCTACGAGAGAGCATACACTTTGTGTACTTCACTTTTGATTTACTTAGTTGAAATGGTAGCTAGAGTTATCTGAACTTGCCGTGAGTTGAAGGGGTATAGAAGAATATTTAGGGTTTGTCCACCTCTGTCCTTGCCTCCTTGATGATGTCAAACAATCTAATATCTGCACGGTTACAGGCTAATCTTTCTCGATCAAACTCTGCACATAATGGTGATTTCTTGAGCTTACTATCGGCACCACGATAACCGCCTTGCAGGCTTATCCTCGATGAATTCCAACTCCATCGGCTTATCTTGGATCATCAGCGACGGACAGAGTAGTTGCGCAACGCAGGGGCTGCCATGGACAACTCGTGCTTGCTGCATTAGGAGCAACAACCTACGGGCGTCGCCCAATGCTATGCTGTCAAATTTCCTAGCCTTGATGCCGAGCTCCATGGCTGAGCAGCAGTCACATCAGCGATTCGAGCAGGAGCAGCGTTAGAAGCACGGATGGGTATTCGCAAGCAGGTGGAGAAGGTGATCGATGCTTTCTCAGTTTCTTCGCTGCCTCAAAGTCAGGAGCAGGTGCATGCCCTGAGCCACCATCGAATGCAACTGGGAGTGGAGGTCTTGGACAGGTTGAGCCAACCGTCGACGAGCTAGAAAGGGGAAGGAGGTGGTTGGTGAAGTGTTCGAGCATTTCGACGGACAAAGGGCAGGCATCCTCTTCCCCATTGTGCTACTACGCAACCAAAAATGTTTCTTTGGAGCAATTTGCAGGTGAAACAAGTGAAAGAGTGTTATAAGAATAAATAACAATATTTAGAGGAAGAAGTAGAATGCCTTCAAAATTAATCTTTTCCACTCTCACTATCTTAACCTTCCTTTATAGTTGCCCCTATTTATACATCCATAAGTTTAAATGTTCGCAGCACTCTTCATTAGGTTATGGATTTAATACTCACTGAATTCTAAAAATATAGATTGGTATTCTGAAAATATGATACTTCAATGTATCATACATTTGTGATCTATATAAATGTTTATCCACATCAATTAATCTATAACTGCATTTATGCTACTCATCATGATAGACCTACTATATGGTTTTCTTTAAAGGCGTTTTGGGGACTGGATGAGAACTAGGAGTAAGATGTCCATGAGATGGGGAGCCCATAGTTGTAAGGGTTGATGGTATTGTGCAAGTGGCCAAGGTCAATAGGGTCATGTATATTTACTTTCTTTATTTAATTGATTTTTGACTGTTTGGCTTTGATATTATTGGCCATTAAATCTCTCACGATGATTGATTGCATCATGGATTGAATTAAGCCTATTCGTTAATACTGAGTAAGCAATATATGAAAAGAAAGAAAAAGAGTCTATGATGTGATAAAGTTTTACTCAATTTACAATACCAAGTGGCTCATTATGGTAGCAATATTTAAGGTTAGAGGCACTGGAATTTGGAACGGGCATTTTAGATGAGACAATGCTAGATGTCTGCATGCTATATTTGTTATTTATCAACATGCTATCTAATTGAAATGCATGTATATATTAAACTGTTTTAGAATTTATAAGATATATCCAACATATTAGCTATTGCTGTATACATATGCAATATCTGATTAGTTGTTTAGTATAGCTTTATTTCTTATTTCGTTGAATAATATAAGCTTTTAGAATAAAAATCCTAACTTTATATTTATTTATAATCATTTTAAGTCTTTTAAATGTCTCTGACTTTAAGGAAAAGAGGGTTCCGAGAACTTTAAAAGCATATCAAGACCTTGATTATACTTCCACTAACAAACATAGGAGTCTTCAATCATCAAAAAGGGTATAAAAACAAACAAAGAAAATATTGTTCTTATTAGCACAGAGTCTATTAAGGAGAATGATATATCAAATAAGCACCTAGGGTTTTAGCATATACAGTGGACCTAGCAGGTACATCAAATAAGAACTTTGGGTTTACTTAGTAAAAGTGATCTATGATACCACAAAACGAGGATTGAGATTTTTGGCTATTATTAGATGCTGAGGTGCCTTCTTGATTCTTATAGTGTTATTAACAGTAGATCTTTATGACTTCATTGCATATGTTTTACAAACATTTTAATATGCATTTACCACTATTCCATAGCATAATTATATGTAAGCCAAGCCACAATATTACGATCCAACAGACCATGTCATATTATGACCCGACACTACATGCTTATTTCAGCAAGCAATTCCAGGTACGGCTCACGTTCCACCTCTAAAAACAGGTGGCAGTATCCATCCAATTAGTAACAAGGCCTGCAACTATAAATTCATCCTCGAGCAATAGTAAATAAACTAATACCATACAAAGACAAAAAATAGTATGCTATTCCTATTTGCATATCAAATATACCCAGGATTTTGAGGGAAGAGCACGGCAAAATGAAAAATATAAGGCTTAACAAAACTTATTTAGGGGATGAGTCCACAAACCAAAGAAAGAAATAAACTAGTTTTCTCTATATATATCGAGGAGGCCATCACATTGGGCAAACCACCGTGGTGTTTCCAGTTATTTAGATCAAACCAACTTTACTGTCTACACCAACATTAGAAAAACAAGAGACCATAACATCCCCCTTCGAAGAGGATATATACTCGCACGGGTGGATAGTTTATCCAGTATTCTGCATGCCGGCAGCGATACCCTTCATCGTCAAAATGAGGGTATCCTCCAACCCAGGGGCATACTCGCTCGTCGGGTTTAGCTTCACTAGCTCTGCCGCTGGCTTGCTGGATTCTGATATCTCCCTCGACAGATGGGGCCTCACAGTCACATGGTAATTGGGATCTCGAATCCGTTTCAGTGTGCTAGCTTGGCATACATTAAGAGTTGTGATGTAAGCATCACGCAGGCGAAGCCTCTGCTTCAAGTAGGGATCCCCTTCCAGGAGATCCTTATGGCCAGCAACCTGCATTTAAAAGAGTGTCAATTTTACGAAAAAAAGGGTATTAGTTGGAAATAAATTTCTTTCGAGACGAAGAATGCTAGTGGAAAATTATAGGATTACTTTTGGATAAACCAGCAAAGTTGATTTTATATATATGCCTTACCGGTTTCAATTTTATGAAAACAGTTTCAACGCCTCTCATATACTCTTCCAGAGATTAAGTGGGAACAGATAGAATAGAAACATGTAGATAGCATTTACTACGGAGCAGTGTTGGCACTGGTAATGAACCTTGTTTAGTAGTTGCATGATATTTTGAGAACAATCAGAAACAAAGTATCACATACATGGTACACAAAGTGTACGCTCTTTTAGTTAGAACAATTGGATTCTATACGGAAGGTTGTGGGTTCAACATTCACTGACTTCTAAGAAAAGTTTTACGCACATGACCAAGGTCATGCACTTCCCTAGAAACCTTATCCTAATGCAAAGGTAATGTATACGTTTCAGTTTAAATCAAGTGGGCAGTCAGAGCTATCCTCGACAGGAAAGGAAGCCAAAATCCGACCAGAAAAAACAAAAACTTTAAGACAACAAAAAGATTGTTCTCTGAGGCTTAAAATATTATTCATAAAGAAAAGAACTAACCTGAAGAAGCAGGTGTTTTGTTTCTTCATAGTGAGCTCGGAGTTTCTCCCCAAAATTCCACAATTCTTCAGACACTAGAAGTTTGTCATATAACGTAGCAATACCCGGATCTCCCTTGGCAAAAACCATCTCAACCAAATCAATTGTAACCCTAAAAAATGGCCATTGATTGTACATCTCCTGTAACATGTGAAGATTCCTGATATCCTTTTGTAGCACATGCTTGAAAGCTGCACCAAATCCAAGCCACACAGGAAGATGAAACCGTGTCTGTGTCCATGCAAAAATCCATGGAATTGCACGTAGGGATTCAATGCCTCCACTAGGCTTTCTTTTGGAAGGTCTGCTGCCAATGTTCATTCTACCGTACTCCAGCTCAGGTGTTGCCTGCAATTTAAACAGAGTGAGTTATATTGTTACTTTATTGTCTTTTGATGTGTCATGAACCCAAGAAACAATAAGACAGCACAACACAAGATAAAATATGTCAAATTTACCTACTTCTACACATTTATGCATCATCAGACTTATTTAACCAATAGATCAAAAGAAGACCAAACAATATCAGACACTCATAGTTGCCTGCAATTTAAACAGAGTGAGTTATATTGTTACTTTATTGTCTTTTGATGTGTCATGAACCCAAGAAACAATAAGACAGCACAACACAAGATAAAATATGTCAAATTTACCTACTTCTACACATTTATGCATCATCAGACTTATTTAACCAATAGATCAAAAGAAGACCAAACAATATCAGACACTCATAGATTACATAGCAAGTTGCTCAGGCAAATATTATGTTTAACAGGACTATAAAGATACAAATTAAGGGTTTGAAACAAGAATCATAATACTTACAAGGCGGAAATATTCAACAAAACGTGGTTCTTCGAATACGATGGATCGGTACTCCTCAGTAGCTACAACCGCCATTTCATCCATCAATGCACGCCATTCTGGTTTTGGAGAAATGGGAGGATGCATGCCATGTTCAAGTGTAGCAGCTGTGAAACGTTGAAGTGTTCTGAAGCACAAATGTTCCTCCCCGAAACACTGCTCTATGACTTCACCTTGAACTGTAACTCGAAGAGATCCATGAATTGTGTCCGGTGGCTGAGACAATATAGCAAGATGGGTAGGACCACCTCCTCTTCCAACAGTTCCTCCTCGCCCATGGAACATTGTTAATTTAACTCCATATTTCTTAGCTACCTTTATAAGCTCCTCCTGAGCTTTGTATAACTGCCATGCTGCAGAAAGACGCCCAGCATCCTTCCCAGAATCAGAATACCCGATCATGACTTCCTGCTTCCCATCAATTCTATTCCTGTACCATTCTATTGAGAAAAGTCTGGCTACAGCAGCAGGAGCTGCATCAAGATCAGCAAGTTTCTCAAACAGCGGTACTACTCTCAAAGGTTTCTTCACACGGCATTCACGCTGCAGCAACTCCACAGCCAAAACATCTGATGGTGTTGTTGCCATTGAAATGATATAAGCCCCAAAACTATCTTCAGGAAGTTCTGCTATGACATGGAATGTGTCTAGGACTTCAGCAATTTCATCAGTCTTTGGTAAGTCAAGACCAAATAAAGGGCGCTTTCCATTGAGTTCAGACAAAAGCCACTGTTGGCGTTTCTCCTCTGGCCATTCACGATAAGATCCAATTCCAAGATGCTTGGTGATTGCATCAATAACATCAGTATGCCTGTCGGCTTCTTGCCTAATATCAAGCCTCACAAATGCCAAGCCAAAAGTTGATACTTGACGCAAAAAGTCAAGAAGGCTCCCATCAGCAATTGGTCTATCACCGCATGCACAGAGTGACCTGTAACAGAGTTCAAGAGGCTCCAAAAACTGCGAGGAACAGGCATTATTAAATGGAGGATCAGATTATAGGAGGAAAAAGATGAATGAGATTATGAAAATGTCATGTATTCCACTACAACCGAGAAAATTTGTTTTAAAAACTGTGGAAAAGCATCACTAATGAAAATGGTTGAATATTTTTTCCCTTTGTACACTTGAAAAAATGACATTTGCCCAAGATTAACCACTCCCAGCCATCCCAGTATCTGCAAGTTCCAGAAATGCAAGGAGTGGGACAAGTTTACAAGCCCCCATTATAATTCTATCAAAGTACCTGCTCAACATTTGTGAAAGTTGCTTCTTCAGGTACGTCAGAATAGCCATTAGACAGTAAATGGCGTGAACGTTCACGGGTGTTGTATAGCTTATCTCGGACATCGCTGAGTATAACACGATAAGGCTCACTTGGCGGGACCTTTTTCCAAAATTCTGCACCCAAAAGAGTTATGAGAAAGCCAAAGAATAATAATCAATTTCTCAAGGAAGCCAGGTTTGATTTGAAGGACATGGCTGGTCAATGGAGAATATGAAATAATAGTAGAAAGGCCGATTTAATATTTAAGTAAAAAAAAGAAATATGGAGTTTGATAATCTCCTATTTCTTATTTGCATATTCATTCAAGTTTCCACACACTTAAAATATATTTAAAAAATCCTCTATCTGACTGAAGGGGAACTAAGAACTTTATAAACAGGAGAATTGAAAAGGATATTTGTATGTTTTTCCAAATGAATGGCAGTACAGTTCAGCCTAAAAATTCTATAAGGAGACAAGTAGCAGAAGTAAAGCAGTGTACTAGAGTGTAATCAAGAAGATGGCATTCAGGTGGTCTGGTGAAACATGATGATTAACTTGATGGCAGTGTCAACTGGATTTGCACACGAGTTTTTTCAAATGTGAACTCTTGTCCCAAAAGAGATAGGACTATAACTAACCTTAACCTTGGACCACATGGTTTTTTCAACTGTGAACTCTTGTTCCAAAATAGCTGGGACTAGAACTAACGTTAAGCTTGGATCACAAGGTTAGGTTTGTTATCAACTGAATCCCACTGCAGGACTGTCAACTTTAAAAATGTTGCAATTATTTATAAGAAAGGATGTCACTTGATATATTCTTTCAAGACATTTATTTTTTATTTTTTTATTTTTGCCAAGGTAAGTGACAAGATACTATTCCAGATAAACTGTATATATGGATGTCGCTTGATATATTCTTTCAGGACAACATACAACTTCAGATTAACAAAAGATATGGCATATGACTAAAGGGAAATGCATAATAACATACCAATATAGTGTTTTGCATCCTTCTTTGAGGAGCGATGAAGTTCATCTGCACGTACTCGGAGTTCATCATTGCACCGCCACATAGAGAGCTGTAAGAAAGTAAGATTTCAGCAATATCGGTAGATGGATACTTATTGAGATTTAGTAAAAGCTTGCAGCCATTATTATCATACCTCAAACATGAGATCTTCTATCTGGGAGTAGTACAAGTTTGCAGCCATCATTCTAGCCAACAAGCATACATCCCTTGTAGCCTCCGGTGTAACTCTTGGATTTCCTATCTAACACAACAGTCATTTCTTAGGCTGGCAAGATTTCAAAGAAACACAGTATGCACTTTTTTTTTTCAACTATTAACATCAGCAAGAGATATAACTTGTCAGATGTTGTTTAACTGCAGAAGCGTGTGATTCTTTATAGTGATTTAAACTTCAAAAAACAATCTCATTGTTTACTGCAGAAGTGTCTGATTCTTTATAGTGATTTAAACTTCAAAAACCAATCTCATTGTTTAACTGCAGAAGATTGTGATTCTTTATAGTGATTTAAACTTCAATTTCTAAGGCAAATAAAGAAGAGTAGACATACCATCACGATCTCCACCCATCCAAGATGAAAACTGAATTAGAGGAACATTATAGGGCAGACGCTCATTTATTCCTATGTTTTTAAGTGCGGTATCCATCCGCCTTAAGAACTTAGGAACTCCCTTCCATATTGTTTCATGAAAATAGCTCATTCCTGCTCTCATTTCATCTTGAGGAGTGGGTTGCGTTCTTCGTATCTCATCAGTCCTAAAGGCAGCTTGAATCTGCAATTAAATTTAGAAAAACAAAAAAATATTAAGAAAACCAATTGGTTATGATTCAAGAAAATGAGCAAAATCACCAATTTGCAAAGCATTTTGCATGAATTAAAATGAGCAAAATCCTCTGTTCTATCCTTGTTGACTCTTGCGCAAGTTACAAAATCAATTTCATTGCAAATCAACTATCAATATGGGGCGTAGATGTTGGGGAAAGAGACATTAGAATCATCAGCAATCAAAAGTGAGCACAGTAAAAAAATACCAAATGTGATGCATGATTGAATGTCATAACGAGAATGAGAACCAATTGATAAACTTAAGTTTTCCATAGGCCACACTGAACTAGAATATCATTATTATTGGGGATAAACACCAAAATCAACTATCCATGTGGGGCATAGATGTTGGGGAAAGAAACATTACAATGGTCAGTAATCAAAACTGAGCACAGGAAACAAATAGCAAAATGATGCATGATTACATGTCATAATCAGAATCAGAATCAATTGATCGACTTAAGTTTTCCACAGGCCACAGCAAACTAGAATTATTATTGTGGATAAACACCAACAACCCTGACAATTGCAAACTTGCAAAGTTTCCACAATTACTAGCTGCTAAAAATAATTGTGATTGATTGTTGATCACTCTTTTATTTCATGCCTTTATTTAGTGAATTCAAGTTGCATAACAGTATATACTATTTTCCTGCAGATTCTCTAAATTTGCAGTTTATTCTGCTCCTTTATATATAGCTGTATGATAACATTTAAATTGTGGGTCAGGTCAGCTAAAACTCTTAGGTGGCTTCACTTTTTCCTATCATATATCCCTGCAACTTGAAGTCAGTACCCAATTCTATCATTTGATAAAATGAATATGTTTCCCTTTCAAAAGCTCTACTAGGAGAATCTTATTATCTATCACATTGCTCCTATGTTTATATAGTCAATTGAAAAAAAAAAGAGCTTAAATCTCCGCAATTTAATTTTTTTTCCATTACTATGTACCTACTTAGGTCTTGTTTGGTATGGGGTAATTTGAAATTATATTTAATAATTAGGGTTGGAATAGTTTCCAATCTATACCAAACAAGGTCTTCGGGAACTCAATCACTCATAGCTTCAACGAGCTAGAGTTCTGGTGAGTAATAGTTTGCAGTTAGCTTCAAAAATTGATCCTTGATGGAGCAAGATTCATAACATCACTATTTATAGTGTTATTTATAGTGCAGTTTCTAGTATGCAACCTAAGAAACAATAATTAAGTAATGAACCTATAAACCTATTGCATATGAACTAGAAAATTCACCACAATAGTTCTACACCTGTAGCAAATAAATATTTAAATTTTTTATCAGTGATAGTGATTTTAGCACATACATAATCAATTTCAATGACTAAATTATTTGAGACCTCAACAATTGTTTATCATGCTAAACAAGCTGATGAGCCTGTGAAGCATGATGAATGGTAATTCATAGGAAACCTTTCTCTTACAGGAAAAAGAAAAATGAATGGCTAGATATGATAAGGGGAAGATTATCAAAGAAACTAACTTCAAATAATGATGAAATTACCTCTCTCTGAAGAGCCTCATCAAGCTCCTGCTTGTCATCAGGAGTGATGTCCTTGGCAGTCAACTGTGTCAAACAGTTCCTTATCCTGAATAGGCAGAAAAAAAAAAATTAATATCGCATGGTCCCATTAATCTCTGAAATAGCAACAACATGAAGTAGCCAGAAACAAATGGAGAAGTGCACACGATAAGAACCATTTATCTTTTAAAAAAGGGTAGATATTTCTAAGTCGGACAGAAAGATGAAAATAATGTACGTAAATGTTTGTCAAATGAATCAAAGAGAACACACATCGTTTACCAGTAGTTCAATATAAGATATATCAGTACTATATGAACCAGCATCATATTCACATTTGTAATGAAATTGAAACTGTAATAAAATAGTATCGAAAATCAAATAACATAAAGAAACTTATATGTGGACTGGTGGATGCAGACCACTGTTCTAAATTTGTATCAAACCTTGCATGCTTCTGAAGCAGTGATCTTCTGACCGACTGGGTTGGATGTGCAGTCAATACAAGATCAACTGTCTGGTTCTTAATAGCATCAAACACCTCTTCGGGGGACTTCTTCAGCTGCACCACTAATCGCCTCAGGGTCTCTTCAATGTCTGATTCAGTAATTGCAGAATTCTCATCAGCGAAGTCACCCTTCTTTAGTTTGGTTCGCCTGCGATAGGCAATCTGCACCTCCTCAGCCAAGTTGGCCAAGTTAAGCATGTGTGAGAATGATTTTGTAACAACAATCAGATCCCCAGGATCTAGACTTGTCAGTACATTCCCCAGCTCTTCTAGCTTCCCAGCATCATGCTTGCGCTCATATTCAGCAGATTGCTCGTAACATTCTTGAACCTGACAGTGCACAACCATAGAATATTAACCTGTATTTTTTGAAATATCCTCTCACTCCCTCTATCAGATATTACTGAAGTTTCCATTCAAACAGTACGTTAAAAAAAAAGCAAGGTTATGAAACAAAAACATCCAGCGAAAGAAAAAATCACGCCAACAGTTTCTTATCTAAGAATAATCGACATATCAAACACATCCAAATCCAAGTCAACAGCTGAGATTGATAGTAATTGGACGACAATCTGAAAACAAACACGGCTAGATCTGACATCAAGCGACACATCACATACAACGACCGCGAGTTATGTTTAGGCACAAAGATACGATCCGAAAAAGAAAAGCATCTCTTTCATTGTTCAACCTTCTAAACTACAAAAATTAGAAGAAAGCCGTTGAAAACCAAGGGGGGGAGGAAAATTCATATTTTCCAAAAAGCAAGGAAGTGCAAATGGTTCAAGTACCATTTCCCTGAGTTCCTCCCCGTGCAAATCCTGGAGGATGTCAAGGAACCGATCCAGGAGGAGGGCATCGTACTCCACCAACTTATCATCCTCAGAAAGCTTCGTCGGCGCCAAAAGCCTCAACTGGGCATCGATCGATGCCGTCTTCTCCAACCGAGACATCCCACTGTCTTCTACTCCCTACCCAATCGCTCTCCTCCTCCTCCCAACACCACCAAAATCCAGGATCACAAGAGACGGAAGGACTTCACCGGAGCCTCCACTCGGCGGATTGCGATCCACCGGTGGGGAAAAGCAAAACCCTAACGAGACGACGGAGAAAGGAGAGTGGGGAATGGCGCAGCCTGTGAGTGGGAGGAGAGCACGGAGACGCGACACCACCGTCCGCTATTTATACAACATAGAAGAAGCTTTTGCTGTTGTTTCCTTTCAGCAGCAGAGGGGGAGTGACGGAACGCTTCCGCTGTTGCGGTTACGGAGGGGCGTCCCATTTGACGGTGTCTCGAATATACCCTTCTGATTCCGGCAGTCTCCGTAATTATGGAGCTTCAATTTATTTGTTTATTTTATTAAATGCAAAGCGACCGAGAATATTGAAGATAAGATAAATGCAATAAGAAAACTGGTAATATGTGGGAGTAGAAAAGATAGCGCAGGAGAGACATGATGATTGGATGAGTGAAATAAACTTCCAAGTGCGGATCCTCCTTGGACAGAAATGGTCTGTGAAATAAATAAATTTTAAAAATTACTAAATTTCATATTTATGATTAAAATTTAATATAAATTAAAAAATTACAGCTTTATTTAAGTAAATATGAAATAAATAAATTTATAAGCATATTCAATATATATATATATATATAATACGATGCATCTCTCGTTCCTTATTAATTTAAGATTTGATACAGTAATAAATACGATACTCAAAGTGTAAGCGATATGACTCAAGATCATAAGTTCAACACTTACCTTTAAGTTTTAAAAAAGATATAACCATATATTTCTTCATCACTAGCCTATCTCCAGGTTATGTTGTGTACCTTTGGGATATTAAAGGCATTTTGAATGAAAAAATGTGCCTTTTTCATCTTATGGTGCCCATCTATAATTTATTTTTGGTGAGAAAAAGGTACTTAGAGATGCCTATATAACTCCTAATCTGCAGGACGAGGATGAGAATAATGTTGATGATCTTGCAGAGGTTTTAGATTTGACCAAATGATGTGTCAGCAACCATCACAGGAAGCTATATGATTCCTACATATATTTTAACATGTTCGCGTATAAGATGATGCACAAAACATTACTTAGAGGTGGATTTGTGATAGGAGGTACACTATGAAATTGATGTACCAAATCTTGAATGATGGAAGAATGATAGGATTATCAGAGGAATATATAAATATCAGAAGCAATTTGCCAGTAAAGCTAAATTTTATAATGATTGTTCAAAAAGATGCTTCCAACTAAAATGTAGCTACTTGGAAAAGGTGTTAATGTTGACTATATGTGCGTGTATTAACAATGCAACATCGAGAAATATAAATTTAGATATTCCTGATTCAGAAGCAAGTTCGGAATGCAATGTAACCTTATAGTAATTTGAGAAGTAATTACAAGAGTCCCTAGCTGAAGAGGAATTGATGAGGGTGGCGATGACTTCAAGTGAGGAGGATTTCTCAAATTACAAGAGTCCCTAGCTGAAGAGGAATTGATGAGGGTGGCGATGACTTCAAGTGAGGAGGATTGTCATACCTTAAGCTCGAGGATATATCCGAGTGCGAGTCCCAACTGCAGCTACCTACCTCAGTGACAATTGTGCTTATGTCGATGATTGGAGCACCAGGAAGGAGGAACTCTGATGATAATTTCTGCCTTTGAATGCAGCATGGGCAGCATGAGACAGGTTTCAATCACTCAACAATTCAGATTTTTAACTCAACAATTATGAATCAGCATGAAATGATCGAAGCCAATAAGTTGTATGCCTTCCTTCGAGGATTCCGGTCTGGAGCCAAGAGGAAGCTTGTGCATAAAATGTCTCCAGTGTGCAAAAGGCAATTATGGTAGTAGAAGGATTGCAAGACTTGTGATCAACGACACTCTTGAACCCTATGCAACAGGTGCCGGCCCAAAGGAGCCAAATGAAGAATTAAGGCCAATGGTAGAATCGAGTGACTATAAGACATGGAGGTAACAAAACCCTAGCTAGGGTAGGCTCCATTGCAACGTTAAAGGTGTTGATGGGGAGGAGGATGCTTGCTATGGGGCAAACCGCATACCATGCGGACCAAGATAATGTTTGCAATTTTTCTCACAAAGGGAATGCACCACGATGAACCGACCTATGCTATGTCGTGGAAGTCAAGGAAGATGTAGCACCAAACCCTAGTGGTGGCATAATCCCAAAGCTTGTGATTTATTTGATTCACTCCTTATTCCCTCAGCCTTTGCAACTTGCTCTCCACTTTCCCAAGTAAGATCTGATCATCATTGAGTTTTTGTTGCACACGGACATCGAGGAGCCACTCATCCATCGTCGGAGGAGGAGAGGGCGAGAGAAACGGAGATTAGGGCATTGAGGCACTAGAATTTGGGTGTCAAGTACTCCCAAGTTGGAAGAGGGATTTAGCATCATTCAGGTATTCCTTTGATCATAGACTTGCTAAATTGAATGGGAAAGAAGGGATTTTGTTCAATTAAGGGCATCATTACTTGCATTGCATGTTTTTGTTGATGTGTTCACAAATTGGTTAGTTTATATGCTGAGATTTCAATGTTATAGCCGAGAGTCTCCAATTTCTAGAATTTTGAGTTGAATTATGATTTTCCTCTAGTTTTGTTGACTTGAACAATGTTGTTGTTCATTGTTGTGTGAATTGAAGGAGTTTGGTTGAGTGTTTTGATTCGATTGATTTACACGTACGATTGTGATCTTGTTCGGGTGATTCTCAAATTCCTGAATTCTGAGTTGAATTTGACTTCTTTGCTAGCTTGCTCAGTTGATCGTTGCTATTGGTTGTTGTTTCAAAAATAGAATGGAGATCGTGGGTTAAATATATGTTCGAAACCTTGGTGTCTTGTAGGGATTTAGTTCCAAGCATTGAATGATTAAGCATGGGTTTGTTGGGAATCTTTGGGATTTTTTTGTGATAATGTTGTTAGGTGTATAATGGTGAATTTCCTATTTCTAGCTAGTACGTGAAGAGTTGATAATGTACCCACGTTGCCATGCTTTAATCAATTCAATCAGTGGGGTATATTCCTGAACATTGTTGCTTAAATTTGGTAAATTAAGAGTAGTAATTGTTGTCGAAATATTCCAGGATGGTATTTTGCAAATGCTGCTCGTTATGTTATTCTTAAATGGTCATCTACATGCTAGAAACTGTAATTGCCATGTGATAAATTATTTTATTGCTGATATAAATATAGAAAATTGATTGTTACTATTTTGTTTAATAGAATTAGTTAGACATATAATGTCTTTTAGTGGTATCCTTGTCTCATTATTTCAATCAATCGAGGGCGCGCGCGGAACAAACACCCGAACAACCAGGGATGCACATGGGCCAAGCAGCTGGGCATGCAGGGCAATTACCGAGCAGTCCCTTAACCGAAGACACACGCAAGTAGAGCACTGAGCCACGGGGCTCTGGTATGATCGACAGTCACATGCAATACCCTATCACCGACATCGATGCAGGACGCAGGCGAGTAGCCACCAAGAGAGCGGTCGGCATAGGTGTAATTGTCAGAAATAGTGAAGACATTTAAGACTCAACCTGTAACGCATGTAATCAAGAGGGCATCCCAACCGCCAGCCTTCCACCTATAAAAGGTTTGTTGAGCATGTAGCAAGCAAGCTTGATCCAATAGAGAAAAGTTAGATTGCTTCTTGTAATAAGGCTCTCTTCAAGGTTGACATGTGATCTTGAAAAGTAGAGTGGTATATAAAATGAAGGTAAATGAAGGTAAAAGAAATATATATATATAATAAAGGTAAATGAATGTAAAAGAAATATATATATACATTCAGTATGATCTAATAGATGTATATAAAATAAAATATTTTAATCTCCTTAATATTCAAAATTAAACTGACAGTAGTATTATCAAACAATTTCATTCAAGAAGGAAATTGAAGATATGAGAGAAAAATTTATAATAAAAAAATATAATCTGATACCCAAATTCTACACTAGTGACGATCTCTACCGCATATCCCAAAAATTATATTTTTGTATTACCTAGGGAATGGGCACAAACCTTAATCATTATTATTTTCATCTGGGATTCCTTGCATCGATGCCATCAGCTTCCACTCCACTACTGCATCGTCCATTTCCTCAAATGCCTTCTCTTCCTAGTCGAACAGATTCAACTATAGGCTTGCCAATATTAATCGATGGCGACATAAGGGTGTGGAGGTGGAGATTTAGATTGTGGGATGATCAGGTAAATAAAGAAAACTAATACGGTTGCCTCGGACTCCCTTTTTTCCATTAACCCTTAATTATTTAATTTTTGAGAAGTAAACTTTTTTTAATACTTATATATATATACATACCGTAAAAAATTATTCTTAAGAGGAGGATTGTATTTATATGTATACTTTATATATATATATCTATACATATTGACTTTTATATAGAAAAAAACAAGATTTCATTTCTACTCTAATGAGAATCTAACTACGTATCTATTTTATATATAATTTATTTATACGGCTAAATATATATATAGATCTAGATCTTACTATCTTATTTCTATTATTATTATTTGTTTATTTATATTTACCTATTTATACACATATTTACTGATTATTGTTGACACATCTATGCATATATATGACGGTACATATATATATGAACATACTTATTTATTGACATATATATATTTTCTAAAAATTTAAGGGTTTAATTATTTATGGACATATGTATATATATTTCAAAAAAAAATTGAGGGTTTACATTAAATGATTCTAAATAATTTCAATAATTTTATGAATAATCTAATTAATTAATTAAATTCACAAAATTCTAAATCACCTTATTTTATAATTAAAAAATTAAAATAATTAATTTCCTAAATTCTATCACATTATAATTTTATAAAATTTTAAATTATTCCATATCATTAATTAGAAAGAATCTAATTAATCTAATTACCTTAATTTACAATACACTAAATTCATTAATTCTATAAAAATTCAAAATAAATCATTTTAATTCCAATTAATATAATTTAAATGGCATAATACTTACAAAAATATTTCTTCATGCATTTAACATACAATTAATTCATTTGAACCCTAAATTATCTCAATTAAATCAAAAATTGTATTCTAATAATCTTAAAAAATTCCAATTAAATCATACAATTTACATCTAAGCATAATCTAGCATCAAAAATTATTTTAAAATTTTCCAATAACGTTAACGCACTCAAAACCCTAAATCCAACCTAAAATAATTCGAAAACCACACCTAAAATATGTTAAAAATTCTAAATAAATTTCATAATGTTCAAAACTCACCAATCAGGCCCTAACCACGTTGAACCCACTCGAACTGGTCGTAAAACTGTAAAAACTAACCTGAACCATGTTGAACTGCAGCTGAACCGGCCGCTGCCTGAACGAGACTAAACCAGTCCGGTCTGAACTAGCCCGAGCCGGGTTGAACCGGACCGACGCACGCGCATCGCACGCGCTGCCCCGGCCTTCCTCCCCGCTCAACGTTTGCTCGAACGCCAGCCGTGCCACCGCATTCTGCCGGCGATCACCGTCAATCTACTATTGTGGACATGTGCGAACGCTGCCCGCCACCTCTCCGCACCTTTCCCTACCCTATCGCGGCCTGATTTCACCGCCGGCAAAGCCCAGCCGCTTGCGCGGCTGCTGCTACCGTCGCTCCCCTACCGCGTTACTTCTTCGGTGATTCCAACCGCCATCAAACTCCCTTTGACGCGTTCCCAGTTCCAAATCGATTATATGTGAGTCGATACGCCTTTCAGGGCTTCACCACGGAGAGAAAGGGCGTTCGCCGCTCCCTTGCACCGACGATTTTGAACGAGATAGAGATGCCCTCGTCCTGCCGCCCCTTTCCCGTTCTCCGCCGACCCCCCACCTTCTCGCTGCAGCCTCCACTCGAAACCAACACCACGAGAGATGAGTCGTCTCTGGAGAGCTTACCGCGGAGGGAGGAAAACTTTGCCGCGCCCTCACCGGCTTTCTCAGCAAGAACAGGGGGACTCCCCTGTTCACTGTTTGTTCGCCGCCTCTCACTCCACCACAGCTCACCGGAGCTGCCACCATATCTCGCCGGCATTGAGGATGGTGTGGCTCGCCCGCTCCCTCTTCCATCGAAGACGACGGCTGTCGGTGGCTTGTGGAAGCCGGCGACGCCGTAACCCTTGGGGAACAGGGTTTACCCTGTTCTCTAGGGTTTTAAACCCCTCAAACCCCGCTGCAAGTGCACCATACGTGCAGCGGTGGTTTTAATTTTTTTTTCTTTTTATTTATTTTAAAATTTCTATTTATCATTTTCATCTTTATCAATTTCTATTTATTCTATTTATCTAGTTTATTATTTTAATAAATATTTATTATTATTATTATTTATCTTTTAATTTATTATTTATTGATTATTTACTTTATTTATTTTCTATTTTATTTTATTTATCTTACTATTCTAAAATTATAAATTTTATTTTATTTATTTTATCTATTATTTAAAATAAATTTATTCCTTTAAATAATATTTTAAACTATTTATATTATTATTTATTTTTATTAATTTAAATAATATAAATTTAATAATTTCTTTTCACTTTTATTATTTTATTTTATTCTAATATTATACTATTATTATTTTTTTCTATAAAGAAAATAGGGTTTACATACTAGTTCCTGTAAGATGCTATTATATGCATGCTCTTGATGTGAGTTGAAAGTTATACCATGCTAGTGTATATATGTTACTGTTATTTGCATGTTATCGGTAATCATGCTCATGTTATGTTGATGATTTAATATGTTCATATTGTTAGAGTTGTAGAGATACTTAGTAAGAACATGGAATATGTTGACATGAGATAGAAATTGAGATACTTTAGGTACATGTGATAATAATACCTAGAGTGATCAAAATTGTTATATGACTAAGAACTTTGAACATCTTAGGGTTATGATAACCTAGGAGAGGATGTGGGGTTCTTAGACTAGTATGTACCAACATGTGGTAAGGAGCCATGTGCTAGTAAGGTAGAGATGCAAGTTCGGTTGACTTAAGTCACTAATACTTTGGTGTAGTCAGGATCTCACTTCGGTGTAGAACTCAACTTATTTGTGTTACACCAAGGTGGAGGGTGTACTAGGAACAGTACCGTCCCATGCGCTATCGAGGCTAGGGAACTTAATGACTTTGGCATGCTCAACTGATGTGGGTCCCTGAGCAGTCTAGGTTCATTGGAATCGTATGCAGTGGATATCAGCTTGCTAGGCTGGAGATAAATGTGATTTGTATTTTATATGGTGATCCTGCCATGGTGCAGAATTACAGTGCTGTATGGTATTTGTGATGTATAGAAGGAGTGCCGTGGTCACCAGCTCCTTCAGCTAACGTCAATGTATAGGCATATAGGACAGAGATGTAGAGTTGACACTGACAAGTTCAGGAAAAATCTCTGACGAGGTCTTTACCTTTAACATATGATGGCTGCCATAGGAATAATACTAGACAACTTGTGATATATTGGATAATGTGATATGTTACTTTTGAATTTAAGTTACTGTTATACGGTTTTGTACCATGTTTACATACCTTGTTTAAATAGTATAACTGCTACATTGATGGGTTAAATTTTACAATATATTGTGCCTTGTTGATTTAAATGTGTGATTTGGTACTTGTTGGTTTGTACAATACCTTATGCCCATTTTTAGGGTGCTCTCTCTGTAACCTCACAGAGTTTCACGACTCAGATATGTATATTTTTCCCATATTACGCAGGTTACAGGTTGGACATTGATATAGGGAGCGAGGGAGAACCTAGTTACGACAAAATAGAATTTACCTTAGAAATCTAGATAGAGATTTTATTTTTATAGCATTGATGTAAAATGTACATTGTCTATGTTTCCGCTGTATTTAATAAAAAGAAACTATTGTGCTTTGTGATACATCTAGCATTGTATAAGTTGTGGTGGAGAAGTGCAGCTTATACGGCGGTTGCCACATGCCCAAAGGTGGATTTGGGGCGTGACATTCTGTCTTTGCTGGAGAAAGCTAGCAATGCTTTCTAGAGCCACGAGAGTAAACTAGAATAAAAATAATATAATATATATATTGATGTTGAAGGGCAAACATGGTAGATATATATTTCTTTTTGATATTATCTTCTTTGTATATTAAAAAATAGTTGGATCGTACCTTATTTATTTATGATCATTACATATTTTTCCTCCTATTTTTTATAATAAGAAGAATAAATATAAATATAATTATAAATATGACACTATATGGGGTTTACATATTTTTAGATGAGGAAGCTGCATTGAGCGTCTTCTCGTGTGTATCGAGATGACTGTAGAGGGCCTTCAATGTTTCAAATTGTTTAGTACAGAAGTCACAGGAGAAGATCGGTGCTTGGGGGTGGGGTAAAGAGTTAGTAGCCCTCAAGCTCCTAGGAGGTATGGCTGCAACCATCCGATTATTTGCATGTGAAGCCATATGACTTGTGAGATGTTGAAAAGTACCAAAATGATGGGAACAATAGTAGCAAGGGAAGGTCGTCGATAGGGGATCAGAAGTAGAGGCAGCTGCATTTGTGTGCTTGCCATTGGGTGTCGACATTGAGGGAGAGAATGGAAGTTGTATTTTTCTTTATCTATGGATTGCACTTATAATATCAGATATTTATAGACGAGGGAGGGGGAGGATTATATGTATATATATATATATATTGATTAGAGGGAGTTAAAAGGAGAGAGGTTAGGGGGTGGGGTTTGATTTGTTATTTTTTGGGAGCTTGCAGTTTGCTTTACTTGGATGTTTGTAAATATCATTGCTCCTATTGTTACATATGGACACTCTTCGAACGACCTTCTATGAAAATTTAAAAGTTATTTTATTTTTTTTTACTTATCGTATCTTCGTTTACATAATTTGAGAAGCTTTTTTAAAACTCCAGCAACAAACATTAACGCATCAATATATTCTCAATCAAAAAATAGCACTTGCAAATCTTACAAATATTTATCTCTAATTTTTCTCGTGGGGTACAAAAAGAAGACCACATGTTTCATAAACATCTTTACGAAAGAGTGTGATACATGAATACAAAATCAAACAAAGATTCAAGCTTTTCCATAATTTGAGCTATTAGTGGTAGCTTCAAATCATGCAAGCAGGAGGTCCCCTTCCTATAATATGTCGTGGGAATGTAAAAACCCACAAATGCCACGTAGTAGGGTAGATTAACCATCTCATTCTATGGGGCAACCAATCAAGCATATAAGTTATCGAAGAATTACTTTACAGGAAAAAAAGTATAGAGCAATCGTTATCCAAACATCATCTATGGTCTAATAATTAGAAAAAATGGTCTTCAAATGAGGAATCCTTTTGGTTGTTAGCTAGATCAATTGATCGCTCTAGCTTTATTTCGATTGCTGATTCACCCCCTAGTGGAGCCGTGGCTCATGGGTGAGAAAAATTAAGGGAGATCGAATGAATTGGATCTACGAGCAGATGGGATAATGAAGTGTTGGTGAAATTTAGGCATTAGAAATTGGAGGAGCCGCTACGATCAACACAGTGAGTGGCGAGTGAAAAAAAAAGTCAATGATGGTGGAGCACAAAGGATGCATCTGAAGGAGTAGCAATAGGAGTGATGGTGGCAGAACCGAGTTATGGATTTTGTCTTTGCTGGAGAAAGCGAGCAATGCTTTCTAGAGCCACGAGAGTAAATGTAAATCCTATTTTTTAAAAAAAAATTAAAAAAAATATAATAAAATATTTAGATTAAGTTAAATATATAACAGCATCATGTCAAACATGTTCCATGTTCTTGCTAAGTGTCTCTACATCTCTAGCAACATGAAAATATTAAATAATCAAACTAACATGAGCATAAATATCAATAGCATGCATATAACAACATCATATATATATACCAGCATGGTATAACCAACAACTCACATCAGGAGCAAGTATATTATTGCATCATACATGAACTAGTATGATATAACTTTCAATCTCATATCGAAAGCATGCATATAATAACATCATACATGAACTAGAATGATATAACATTCAATCTCATATCGAGAGCATGCATATAATAACATCATACTTCTGCTAGTATGATTCAAGTTTCAACTCACATCAATAATATGCATACATTAGCATTTTACAGAAATTAACATGACATACTTTCAAGTTCACAGTAACCCACATGCTAATAAGTATGTAACGAAGTAGATATATCACTTATCAGGAGGTACAATAATAATTAAAACAACCCTTAGGACTCAGCATCTGTAGTAGGCCAAATTAAATTTAAAACCATAAATCCTCACCTAAGTCTTAAGCAGATCTTTAAACAAGAATCATAGCTTGACCGTGATTCTTAAGAATAAGCAAGCAAGCAAGGCAAATCCTTCCTACTTCAACATAAATCACAGCTTGGCTGTGATTTATCAAGCGATAGCACAGCAACCAATAATTTTCTAAAATAAATCCAACACAAACAACCAAGCATGCATAAATAACATATCTCAAACAATTCTCTTAACTAACCCCACTACTCACAACCTCACATCAAATTTTTAGTTAATTTCTTTTTAATCTATTAAACCGTTTAACAATTTAAATAAGTACAACCACCATAGTTATCAATCACACCAACCCTAGCTACACATGTATGATATGTTTACATTTAAATTACACAGTAAGAACCCAAACTAAATTTCTATTTACACAATTACATCATTCTAGCAATTTGATCTACTATAATCTAATTACCCAATTTAATTACAATATAAAATTTATAAATTCTGTAAAAATTTCAATTAAATTATTTTAATTCTGTTTAAGAATCTAACATAATAACACTTATCAAAATATTCTTTCAAGCAACTATCATCTAAATAATTTATTTAACACATAAATAAACTTAAACCACTTCAATTAGTTCAAAATACCACCTTAATAGTTCAGAAAGATCAAGAATTTCTTCTTATGCAACTCCTTTCCAAGAATTCCTGATGTGAGACCAATAGCCTATACAAGTATCGAACTCTTGACTTTTGTGTCATTAGCACGACACTTTAACCAACTAAGCTAATAGGCCAAGTTATTATTATTATTATTATTTTCTAAAAGAAAAATAGGGTTTACAGCTAGGAACAGTACCGGGCCATGCACTACTAGTGCTAGGGAATCTGATTGATACTAGCATGCTCAACGATGTGGGTCCCTAAGCAGTCCAGGTTCATTGGTAGTATATGTTTTGATCTTAGCTTGCGAGGCTGTAGACGGATGGATTAGGTGGTTTGTTTGGTGATCCTGCCATGGGGCAGAATTACAGCGTTGTATGATACTTGGTTTGGAAAGATCTTGTGTTGGAAAGAAAGGGTACCGTGATCACCAGCTCCTTCTGCTAACGTCAGTGTACAGGCATATAAGGCAGAGATATAGAGTTGACACTGACGGGTATAGGGAAGTCTCTGACGAGGGATTCTCCTTAAATATAGGTGGCAGCCTTAAGTATAGAATGAATGGATAATGATATATTAAATTGGGTAGCATTATATTACTGATTTAATGATGATGTTGTGATTATATTTCTTATATCCTAATGTATATATATCGTGTTATGATCATATTTTTGATATATCTTGTTATGATCGTGATCTTGCTATTCCATATTTATTGTTTTGTCATGTATTATTATCATGTTGATTTAAGTATGTGATTTTAGTAGATATATTTACTTGTTGGTTTGTACAATACCTTATGCCCAATTTTAGGGTGCTCTCTCTATAGCCTCACTGAGTTTTGCGACTCAGATGTGCACATTTTTTCCCTGTTGTGCAGGTTACAGGTTGGACATTGGGAGAAGTGAGGGAGAACCTAGTTAGTGAAAATATTTATTTTTAAAATCTAGATAGAGATGTGAATTAGTTGTAAACCCCTACCTTAAAAAATAATAATAAAAAAAATAAAAATCAGTTCGGTTCAAATGAACTAGCCAGCTGGCTGGTCCAGATGAACCGGTTGACCCGATTTGAAGGCCGGCACGAGCGAGAAGAGCCGAGGGCTCTTCCCACTCGATGCCCTCCTCCTTCGCCTCACGACCACGCTCGCCTCCCTCACCGCAGCAGAGTAGCGCCAGTGCCCCTCCCATTTCGCTCGTCGATCGCTGTCCGCCGCCGTCCACAGCCCGCCATTCGCTTTTCGGAGATCCCCGCCGCGACAAGGAGAGCGTGGCGGAGGTCTGCGGCCGTGCGCCCCCCTTTCCCCTGCCTTCTCCCCTTCGCGAGAGTAGCAGCTGCCGTCTGCCGTCCGCCGTCCGCTGGCCTTTCACCGCGTCTGCCGCCCACCGCCCATCGTTCGCCCTCCGTAGATCTCTGTCGTGATAAAGAGAGCTTGGCAGAGGTCTGCTGTAGCTGTGCGTCCACCCCTTTCCTCGGCATTTCCCCTCTTCACGAGCAGATCCGCACTAATGGTCGCCCCGCCTCGCAGCTGCCGATCTGCCACTCCGTTCACTAGGGGCGAGCAGCTACTTCCTCCGGCGAACTCGGGAGGCGATGACTCTCCAGGATTTGGCTACCACGTTGATCGATTTGGTCAATGCGGCCGTGAGATCCACCAGCGAGTCGACGAAGGGCGGAACTGCACATCTCCCTCCTTCCGTCGCTTGATTCATTTCCATCTTACGTTCGCGAGATCGTAGGTGAGTGAAATCCCTCTCTATAGTTCCTTCCCGTCGGTCCTTCGTGGCTGTCGTCGTCATTGCCGCCTGTTGATGGTCGGATGACCACTGCCACCATACCGCTCGGTTCTCACGAGCGCGCAATGCTGCAGGGCACTCCCTGCCTCCACACGCGCGGGATCATGGCCATCATCATCGCCGGCGTGTGGGTCGACCGTGGGATTTCGAGAGCTCGGGCGAGGAAGCGGCGAGGGTTCCGGCAGGGAAGAGGATTTCGACGAAGGTAGCAGCTCCCGATCCCCTTTTCCCTTAATTGCGGATTAGCGTTAAATTAATCATACTTAGCGTTATTTAAATATGAATAGTGTTAATTAAATATGATATAGCTAATTAATTTTTCCTATTGGATGAATTAACATAACCATGCTTAATAGTGATTAATTAGTCAATAGATTAAATTTAGTATGGTGAGGTTAAATCAGGCTAACTGACTTGAGTTTGGATCTGACGCGAATTGGACTCAACCAGATGAATTTGAGGGAAATCGATTCAATTAATCAAAATTGGATTTGGGTTGAGTTAAACCAAATCAAAAATAAGTGACTCGAACCCAAGTTGAGCCAAATCGTATTGGGTTAGGTATGGGTTAATTGAATTAATTAGTGGGTCAACATAGTCAACCTAAGTTGACTACGGTCAAATTGACCAATTTTGACTCATGAGTTTGAATTTGGTCTAAATTAATATTTTATTGAATAAATTATTTGGCGGTTGACCGGGTCAATGTTGACCTGACCCAGAAATTTGATTTGGATCTCATGAGCACCAATTTAGGCCAACTGGATTTGGCTTACAACTTGAATTTGGTTGGGTAATGATAAATTAAAATTTTCTTAATGGTCAACATGATCAATTTTAGTTTACTAGGTCAATTTTGACCAAATTTTAACTTGAATCAAATTGGGCTAATAAATTAGGTTAAATTGGATTAGATGATTATTAAATTGAGTAAACCTAATTTAGATGCTTAATTGAGTTAATTAAGATTTAATAATTTTATTAATTACTGATGGATTTTTAATTGGGCCCTTGGGTGACTTGGGCTAGATCATGTGTTTGGGTTTAAATGGGTATAAGTTTGATAAAATTTATTTAAGTTTAATTAAATCAATTTAACATTATAATTAGTTTAATTAGTAAAATTAAAATTCAGTTAATTAATAATTGAATGATTAGATAGAATTAATTATTAACTTGTATGCTTAGATTGTGTTAATTAAATGTAGTAATTACTTTAATTAATTTATTGATAATTTATTTGGGCAAAAAATATGGACATGGGCCCAATGGGTAAACATGAGCTTATTAATTAAGTATACGCCCCTAAATTGAACATGGGCTCGTAAATTTAAATGTAGGCTTATTAAGTGATAATTAACTAGGATAATTATATAAGTTAGATTGATAAATTTATATTTTATTTATTTTAGAAAAAATAATTAAATTTTATTTTAAATAATTATGTTATTTAGAACTATTGTTGATACGCGATTCGAGTGGTTTGTTGGGGTGATTTATTTTACGTGGGTTGGTTCCGAAGAGTAAACCGCCAAATCAGGTGCATTGGTTCATCGATGTTAGGAAATTCTTGGATGTCCAAAATATGATAAAATATATAATGCTTGTTAAGATTTTGTACGTATGCATATTAGTATAATTTATTTTGTCTAACATGAATGACATGTTATGTTTCATTAAACATGTACAATCTTGTCGTGCATGTTTTAATATTTTCTATGTTATGTTCAAAACAACTAACATGCAGACATAGATATATAGAATGACATGTTAGAATCTCTTTAGAGACATCACTGTAATTTAGATAGAAAGGGGTGTTCCCCATATACCCCGGTTGACCACCGCATCGATGGTCAAAACAGTGATGTCTCTCTTCGCACCACTCCCGAGGCTATACATAGCATATTGGGAGCTGGTAAGGGAAGGGACCGTACAACTCCAATGTCATACTAGACTAGAAATATTGAGTAGGTTCCTACCTGAAAACTTATACCCGCACGGATGTCGTTTAGGTGATCCCGCGATAGTCCTGAGATGGCTAGCGAGGATGAACCCTACCATGGACTTGGTGTCACGCCTAGACCCGTAGGTCGGGCACATGGCAACCGCCGTATGGATCAGGAAACCCATACAATGCATATGATATACATCAGAAGTCACTAAATATATATATATATATATATATAAAATCTCATTACAGTTTGTATTTACAATCCCTTTTGTACAATTCTTTAGTACAGTCCCGATATAGATCTAATACAGCACTACTTTTGATAATTAATAAACTAAATATGAAAAATAAAATCCTCCGACGTTATACCCATCGTCTACGATCTCGACGATTATCCCTAGACCTGCACACACATTGAACGCGGTGTGCTCAGCCTTGCGGCCTAGTACGAAATTACGGCTTGAAATCGTAGTAAGGAAATCAATACTAGGGGAAAGATTCTAGGATGCATTTTTATTTTATTAATTATCACTTTATAGGATTAATAAAGTAAATGAATATCATCAACAATATATGTGATAGTGCACCTCTTTGTATATTCTTACATATCTTCTAAATTGCAATTCATACATATGTCACTAATAAATATCATCTAAATTATTTCTATCTTTGTATCAAGTATCATAGGCCGCTAGCCTATGCTAATACCCGTCGAGGACTTCCCATAAGCCCATCAGTGCGATGTCATTCTGTCTCTACCTAGGCCCGCTACACTAATGTTGGCGGAGAGGACGGGTGACCGTTTATCTCTCTCCACTGTTTCGCCAGTCGTACCCTACACCCCATCCCAGCGAAACATCGCACCCCTACTTAATCTCCGGTTTTCGTAAGGGCAACGACACTTCGTGTAGTACTACACACTGCCCGTGGGCAGGGTCACCTCAACTTAATATATCATCAGTAATGGCTAACCGAAATTATAATAACCCTAGGATCCAGACTACTCATCCGATCGTCTGCAGAATGTCTAGGATGATAGTCGTGTGGTCTACGGATCCACTGTCCAAGGCTTAAGGGAATCACCATCATAACTCAAAAGCAGTCGATGTTAGCCGAGTTGACCGTCAATCCGCACAATGGGTTTGAGGTACCTCGACCATATTTTTGCTGAATTATTGGAGGGTTCATCCCCGATAGCCATATAAGGACTATCACGGTGACGACCAACAGTCACACGTGCGGGTAATAGTATCCGGGTACGGACCCACTCTGCTTTCTGGTCTATCTTGACTCTGGAGTTAGTCTGGTCCATTTCCCAACTAGCTCCCAGTATCTAAGCTACTTGTAGCCTCAAGAGTGATGTTGATGAGTAGACATCACTATTCGAACATTAACAGTTCATCATGTCATCTAGGTAGTATCCAAGACTTTCGAAATAAAATCTTTCTAAGATTTTTCCTAGCATGAATATAATCCTACTGCGATGAACCAACACACCTAATTGAAGTCTGAGCTTCGGAACAAATCCAATTGAAGCTCAGAGGTATCAACGGTAATGTAGCTCACGTGCCAAAATAATATTCCTAAATAATAAAATTTATTTAGAATAAATTTAATATTATTTCTACAAATTATTCGGATAGTAATTTAATCAATCGAGAACCTAAGTTATCTAATTATTCTATCTAAATTAATTATCTAACTCAATTCATGAAATCAACCTAATCCAATTAACCTAATTCAATTAAGATCAAATTCAATCCACCTAGTTCATATTTTATTATAAAGCCCAAGTCCAAGCATGAAAATCCAATTCCAAATTCATGACTCAAGGTAATTGTTCAAATCAAATCAACTACTACGCCAATTTTCACCAAGTAATTGTATAAAATTAAATTACTAACTTAATCAATTAAATTAAATTTCTAACATCAATTAATTTATCTTGAACCCTCAAACATAAATCTCTAAATAAATTAATCAACCTTAAATCCATCTAATCCAACCCAATTAAATTATTGAACCGCAACCAAGACATTAACCCAATTTAACTCAAAAACCCAACCTCTTAAACCCTTAATCCTTATCCATCAACTCCAACTATTTAGATTAGTCTAAGTCAAATCCTAAATTAATTATTCCCTATTTAAACTCCATGTCAAAATATGTTTATTAGCTATGTGGAGTTAACAATAACTTTCCTAGTACATACCCTATTTCAATTATCAACCTCTTCACATTACATGCACCATATAAAGAGGAGGAGAAAGGAGAGAGTAGGATAGGGAAGTGAGAAGGAGGTGGGGGAGATAGCATGAATTCAACTATCCCCCATCCATCCAAAACCTAATAATTCATTACACCATCATGCATTAAAACTCCATCACCAATTTCAGAAGACCCACCAATTATAGCATGTCAATTAGTATGGTTCATCAACATAAATTGGAAACAACTTCCCTCGCTGATGGTGAGCGTTCACGCAGTCAACGAGTAAGATTGAAGAGGCTCTGTCTGGTAGCGGCAGTCCCCAATCTGTGCACACGCGAAGGAAAGGAGGTCGCTCACGTGGGGCGCGCGTGAGCACACTTAATCCCCAATCTGCTGAGACCAACTCTATTAATTTACAATGGATACCATTTTCCCACTTTGTCCCCTTAGTTCTACTTATTCACGAATCTACCACTATTCCCATCATACCCCTACTACTTCTTGTTATTTACATAATAATATTTTTCCCTATTTATCCCTCTTTCTTGCAAGTATTTACAATGCTACTTTTTCACAATACCCCTTGCACTTACGAAAATTTTCCTTACACCTAAAATTGGGCTCTACAAGTTCTCATCCTCTTAATTTTTTGTTTTTTTTTAAATAGTGGGGGTTTACACTTGGCACCGATGGAGATGGGATTACCACAGCCCATTGTGCGGATGTGTGTTCATCCCGATCAACATCGAGTGATATTTGATTGGGAATGTGATTCCCTATGCGATGCCTTGGACAGTGGATCCGTAGACCACGCGGCTATCATATAGGATGTTCTGCAGACAGTCGGATGAGTAGTCCGGATCCTAGGGTTGTTATTTTTATCGGTTACCCGTGGCCAATTCACCTTCGTTGATGATGACCCTGTCTTCGGAGAGTGTTGTAGTACTACACGAGTCACCATTGCCCCTACGGAGTTCAGGGAGAATGTAAGGGCACAACAATTTCGCTAGGAGAGGCATTGAGGGCAACTAGCGAGATAATATTTATTACCAAATACCTTGTATAAGACTTTTAGGACTCATACAACGATTGCCACGTGTCGACCTGCGGGTAGGGGTGTGACATTAGTAGTATTTGTTGAAAATATAAATTGTATTTGCTTCCGCAATGTTTAATTAATAAAGTTGTAGTGCTTTGTGATACTTTTTAGCCTTGTATAAGATGTAGCGTTGAGGTGCGGCTTATACGGCGGTTGCCACGTGCCCAAAGGTAGGTTTGGGGCATGACAATAAACTAGAATAAAAATAATATAATATATATATTTATGTTGAAAGACAAACATGGTGGATATATATTTCTTTTTGATATTATCTTCTTTATATATTAAAAACAGTTGGATCGTACCTTACTTATTTATGATCATTACATATTTTTCCTCCTATTTTTTATAATAAGAAGAATAAATATAATTATAATTATAAATATGACACTATATAGGGTTTACATGTTTGTAGATGTGGAAGCTGCATTGAGCGTGTTCTCATATGTTTCGAGATGACTGTAGAGGGCCTTCAATATTTTGTATTATTTAGTACAGAAGTCACAGGAGAAGATCGGTGCTTGGGGGAGGGGTAAAGAGTTAGTAGCCCTCAAGCTCCTAGGAGGTATGGCTGCAACCATCTGATTATTTGCATGTGAAGCTATATGACTAGTGAGACGTTGAAAAGTACCAAAATGATGGGAACAGTAGTAGCAAGGGAAGGTCGTCGGCAAGGGATTAGAAGTAGAGGCAGCTCTTATTTGCATGCTATCGGTAATCATGCTCATGTTATGTTGATGATTTAATATGTTTAGGTTGCTAGAGTTGTAGAGATACTTAGTAAGAATATGGAATATGTTGACATGAGATAGAAATTGAGATACTTTAGGTACATGTGATAATAACACATAGAGTGATCTAAATTATTATATGACTAAGAACTTTGAACATCTTGGGGTTATGATAACCTAGGAGAGGATGTGGGGTTCTTAGATTGGTATGTGCCAATATGTGGTGAGGAGCCTTGTGCTAGTAAGGCAGAGATGCAAGTTCGGTTGACTTAAGTCACTAATACTTTAGTGTAGCTGGGATCTTACTTTGGAGCAGAACTCAACTTATTTGTGTTATGCCGGGGTGGAGGGTGTACTAGGAATAGTATCGTCCCATGTACTATAGAGGCTAGGAAACCTGATGACTCTGACATGCTCAACTGATGTGAGTCCCTGAGCAGTCCAAGTTCATTGGTATCGTATGTAGTGGATCTCAGCTTGCCAGGCTGGAGATGAATTTGATTTGTATTTTGTATGGTGATCCTGCCATGGTGCAGAATTACAACGCTATATGCTACTTGTGATGCATAGAAGGGGAGTCGTGGTCACCAGCTCTTTCAGCCAACGTTAGTGTACAGGCATATTGGACAGAGATGTAGAGTTGACACTGACGGGTTCAGGAAAAATCTCTAACGAGGGTTTTACCTTTAACACATGATGGCTGCCATAGGAATAGTACTGGACAACTTGTGATATATTGGATAATGTGATATGTTACTTTTGAATTTAAGTTACTGTTATACGGTTTTGGACCATATTTACATGCCTTGTTTAAATAGTATGACTGCGACATTGATATGTTAAATTTTGCTATATATTGTGCCTTGCTGATTTAAATGTGTGATTTGGTAGATATATTTACATGTTGGTTTGTAAAATACCTTATGCCAATTTTTAGGGTGCTCTCACTATAGCCTCACTGAGTTTCACGACTCAAATGTGCGCATTTTTTCCCTGTTGCGCAGGTTATAAGTTTGACGATGATAATGGGAGCGAAGGAGAACCTAGTTATGACGAAATAGAATTTACTTTAGAAGTCTATTTAGAAATTTCATTTTTATAGCATTGATGTAAAATGTACATTGTCTATATTTCCGTTGTGTTTAATAAAAAGAAATTATTGTACTTTGTGATATATCTAGCCTTGTATAAGTTGAGGTGGAGAAGTGCAGCTTATACGGCGGTTACCACGTGCCGTATAATGGTGGATATATATTATCATGCCCCAAACCTACCTTTGGGTAAGTGGCAACCGTCGTATAAGTTGCACTTCTCCACCACAACTTGTACAAGGCTAGATGTATCACAAAAGCACAACAAATTCTTTTTATTAAACACAGCGGAAACATAAAGAATGTACATTTTATATCAATGCTATAAAAATAAAATCTCTATCTAGATTTCTAAAGTAAATTCTATTTCGCCATAACTAGGTACCCCCTCCCTCCCCGTATCAAAGTACAACCTGTAACCTGCGCAACAGGGAAAAAATATGCACATCTGAATCGTAAAACTCAGTGAGGCTACAGAGAGAGCACCCTAAAAATGGGCATAAGGTATTGTACAAACCAACAAGTAAATATATCTACTAAAATCACATACTTAAATCAACATGATAATAATACATTACAAAATAATAAATATGGAATAGTAGGATCACTATCATAACAAGATATATCAAAAGTATGATCATAACACGATATATATATACATCAGGATATAAGAAATATGATCACAACATTATCATTCATTGGACTACTCTTTTCAAATCAAGTACCATACAGCGCTGTAATTCTGCCCCATGGCAGGATCACCATACAAACCACCTAATCCATTCGTCCACAGCTTGGCAAGCTGGGCCCAAAACATATACTACCAATGAACCTAGACTCCTCAGGGACCCACATTCGTTGAGCATGCCAGTATCAATCAGGTTCCCTAGCACTAGTAGCGCATGGCCCAGTACTATTCCTAGTACTCATCTACCTTGGAGTAACCAAATATGTTGAGCTCTACACCGAAGTGAGATCCCGGCTATACCAAAGTATTTGAGGCTAAGTTAACTGAGCGTGCATTTCTACATTGGCTAGCACATGGCTCCTCACCATATGTTGGTAGCATATCCAACCAAGAACCTAATATCATCTCCTAGGTTATCATGACCTAAGATGTGCAAAAATTCTTGGTTAAATATCAAATAAGATCACTCTAGGTGTTATCATAACATGTACCTAAAGTGTCTCTAATCATGTCTACATTCCTAGCAACATGAACATATCAAAAATAACATAACATAAGTATCAACATCAAGAGCATGCATATAACAGTATCATACGTATACCAGCATGGTATAAATTCCAAATCAATATTAAGAACATGCATATAATTGCATCATATGTAAACTATCATGGTATACTTTCAATAATTCACATACTAATTAAATATGCAACCAAGCAAACATATAACTTATTAGCATGTACAATAATTGACAACGACCCTTAGGATCAATCAAACATATAACTTATCAGCATGTACAATAGATTTTCTATCTTCCCTTTTACTCACATCCTCACATCAATTTCTTTATTTTATTTTATTTCTTATAATAAATCAAACATCCATCACATTACAATCACCATCCAATACAATCAAATATCAATAAGCCTGTAAAATAATATTTAGTTTAATAATTTAATTATACCTAAAAATCTATAGTAATATATTCCACCTTAATAAATTCTAAAATAATTTTAATAATCTAACTACATTAATTAAATTCACAAAACCTCAAATTAACCAATTTCATTAATTAGAAAATATAAATAAATCAATTTCCTAAATTCATTAATTTTATAAAAATTCTAAATAAATCATTTTAATTCTAATTAATATTGTTTAAATGACATAACACATACAAAATATTTCTTCATGCATATGACACACAATTAATTTATTGAAATCCTAAATCATCTTAATTAAATCAAAAACCGAATCTAATAATCCTAAAAAATTCTAATTAAATCATGTAAAATATATTAAAACATAACATAGCATCATGATTTATTCTAGATTTTTCTGATATCATTACGGTACTCAAAACCCTGAACGTAAACCCCTCACTCGTTGAGGAAAAATAAAATAAAATAAATAAATAAAATGAAGAAGAAGGCGAAGAGGAGAGAACCGCACGCCCCATCCCTCGCCCGTGCTGCCCATGCCGTCCGCCTTCGCCTCGCGTCCTCTCCTTTCCTCTTTTCCGCCTTCCTATCACCACAGAACCCTTCCTCACCACCTTCATCATCGCGCCCAGCACCGTCCTCGCCTGCTAACCCACCGGAGAAGGGAAGGCAGCACCTTCCCTTTCGTTCGCGAAGGCCTGACGCCTCTGCCTTCTTCCCACAAACGCCGCAGCTAGCTCACTGGCATCTCCTCCTCCTCACGCAGCCACCTCTTCCAAGCGACGAAGGAGCATAGGAAACTCGCCGGCATGCCCTTCGCCGCGACCCGTTGCCCTTGCCTTGCCGCTGCCGGAGATTTGCAGCAGGCCGCCCTCCTTTGCTCGTGGGTGTAAACAAAGCCGCGAGCAGAGGCCTTTGATCGCACGCCCACGAGCTGCGATCCCTCCCTACGAGCGCCTCCTCCTCGCCCGTCGCCGCCGTCCTCTCGTCGGCGACCTTCCTCCATCCCTAACTCGTTGTTCGCGAGCTCAACGAGAGCTCGACGGAGCGTCGCCCGCGCTGCCCTCTTTCCACGCAGCAACGCGCTCCGTCTCACCGCACCCATCGCCGTCGCCATCGCTGCTACTCGTGAGGACCTCGGCGGACCTTCACCGAAGCCGGAGGGCTGCCGTCGGAGCCGAGCTGACCTTGCCGGAGCTCCATCGCCGGTGTCGGAGAAGAAGGAGTGAACGAGCAGAGGATTTTTTCTCATTAATCATGATTAATGCATGCTTAATTAAGTTAAGCAATGTTAGTGATTTAATTAAGTGAGATTAGTAAATAGGTTGGGTTGAACTGAATTGAAATTAGTTGAGTTGAGTCGAGTCTAGGCCGAACTTGGGTTCAGGTTGAGTTTAGTTGGGGTGAGCTGAATCAATTAATTGAAAGTGATTCGAGCTTGAGTCAGATCAAATCAGATTGGGATGGTTGGACCGGATCCAATTAAATTGGACCGGATCCGAGCTGAATCAGATTGAATTAAATTGAACCTGGGTCGAACCAAATTGAATTGAAACAAACCTGAATTGAGCTAATTAAATTGATTTAAGCCCGAATTGAGCCCAATCAAATTCAATCGAGCTAGATTCGAACCAAATTAAATTAGATCGAATCCGAATTGAACCAATTTTATGGTTTAAAACCGAATTTAGTCAAATTAATTGGGATTGGATCAAAATTGACCAATTTGGTTAATTAAGGTTATATTTGTGCTGCGACGGTATTTTATTATATATATATATATATATATATATTAAAAATAAATTAAAATTAAATTTAAAAACAAATCTAAATAATAATAATAATAATAACTATTTTTCTTAAATTTAAATTCAGAATTTATATTTTATTATTTTCTTTTCTATTCCTATTTTATTTTATATGAAATATTATTTTATTATTTTAATATTAAAATAATATTTTTTAATTTTTTATTTATAGAAATGATGGTTTACATGTAACCTAGGTGATATTTAGAGACATATATCTTCCTATAACCTAGATTGACATATAACATAGTGAGATGATATATATAAAATACTAAAAAGCTTATTATGTGATAACTAATCCATTAAGCAATCCTTTAACGATCCCCTTAGCCTTGGATTTCGTATTTTGATTTCGAGCTGTAATTTCACACTAGGCCGCATGATAGAGCACACCGCATTCAATGTGTGTGCAGGTATAGTAGTGACGATCAAGATCAGAGGTTGTTAAACATCATCGTTTAGATTTTTCTTTCTTTATTATGGAGCGTTGAGTGTAGTAGACTTATATTGGGATTGTACTAGAAGATTGTATTATATTGATATTGACTTGGTGGATTATTTATGTTGTAGAGATTGGATCCTGTTATGCCTTGCATGGGTCTGCGGGCGCATGCGGCGGTTGCCACGTGTTCAACAGGTAGGTCGGGGCGTGCCACCTTCTTACTCCAACACAAATCACAGCTTAGTCGTGATTTGTCAAGGAACAACATAACAATCAATTTTCCTAATATAAAATAAATACATCTAACAACCATAAATCATACAAATCAAATAAAGATTTCCTATCTACTCTTCTACTCACATCTTCACATCAATTTCTTTATTTTATTCTATTTCTTATAATCAATCAAATATCCATCACATTACAATCACCATCCAATACAATCAAACATCAATAAGCCTATAAAATAATATTTAGTTTAATAATTTAATTATACCAAAAAATCTATAGTAATATATACCACCTTAATAAATTCTAAAATAATTTTAATAATCTAACTACATTAATTAAATTCACAAAACCTCAAATTAACCAATTTCATTAATTAGAAAATACAAATAAATCAATTTCCTAAATTCATTAATTTTGTAAAAATTCTAAATAAATTATTTTAATTCTAATTAATATAGTTTAAATGACATAACACCTACAACAAAATATTTCTTCATGCATATAACACACAATTAATTTATTTAAATCCTAAATTATATTAATTAAATTAAAAAGTGAATCTAATAATCCTGAAAAATTCTAATTAAATCATGTAAAATATATTAAAGCATAACATAGCATCATAATTTATTCTAGATTTTTCTGATATCGTTACGACACTCAAAACCATGAACCCAACTTAAAATATTTCGAAGACCAAACCTAAAATAGGTTAAAAATTCTAAATAAATTTCTTAAGGTTAAAAACTTACCAACAAAGCTCTAGCAACATTGAACTTACTCAAACCGGCCAAAAAATTATAAAAACCGGCTAAACCCAAGTTGAAACGCAGCTGCACTGGCTCAAGGTTGCACCGAACCGGTCTGAACTAGGTTGAACCGGACCGCTGCACGCGCGTCGCACGCGCAGTCCGACTACTTCCCTCCGCACGACCCCTGTTCGAGCGCAGCGATCGCTGCCGCCGCCCGACCGTCGATCTGCTGCCGCTCCTCTGCCGTTAACACATCGGACACACATGCCCAGCCTCTCCTCTCCTTCCTCCACCCACTGGCCGTCTCTTCTCGCCGTTTGTGAAGCTCAAGTGCTACCCCGCCGCTGCTGCATCCACAAGTCCGGAGCACCGAGTGGTTTCCGCCGGCCGCTGTCTTCGAGGCTCCAAAGGCATCTCCGACACTTCAACCCGACTCCCCAATAGTAGAATTGAATCCCAGGGGTTTTGCCGCGGGGAGAGAAGTGACCGCCCTGCCTCACGTCGGCGAAATCGACCGGAACAGGGGAAGAGTATCTCACTCCCTTGTTCTGCTGCCCTGTCCACGCTCGTCGTCGGTTTCCATCCTTCTCGCCACAACCACCACACAGAATCGACTCCTTCTGAAGAAGACTCGATGCCCAGCTCCTCACCGCATAGTGGGAGTACGATATCTGCATCCTTTGCCATCCAGATCAACGAGGGCGGCGCCTCCACTGGCTGACTCGACTTCTGCCGCTTCCCAGCCACAACTCCGCCCGCCTGAGCCGCTCCCACGACGTGTCGGCCTCGCAGACGACGCCCCACCTCCGGCTCAGCTTTCCCTTCGTCGATGGAACCACTTGCCAGAGGAAACAGAGCTCCTCCATCGCCGGCAAACTCGGAAACATGGCACTGCCCTATTTTCCGGGGTTCGCCCGCCATCACCCTCGAGGGTTTTATCCCTCATGGGTTCCGCTGCAGCACGCGCGCGTGTTGCGGCGAATTTGTTTTTTTTCTATTCAATACATCAAAATCCTTCTTTAATTACTTTTTTTTCTTGATAATTACTCTTCTCTATATTTTAATTTATTTTCTATTTTATTTTTCTTATCTATTCTTTTAATAATATTTATTTATTATTTTCTTATTTATCTATTTATTTTTACTTTATTTTCTATACTTTATTTTATCTAATAATTTAAAATAATAGTAACCATTTTTGTATTATGAATTTTATTTATCATTATCTACTTCTATTATTATTATTTTTACTAATTTACTAACTTATTTATATTATTTAATTTATTAATTTAAATAATATTAATTTTATATGTATTTTTTTTCCAGATCTTTTCTCTTAAATATTATTTTATTATTTTAATATTATAATATATATATATATATATATATATTAAAAATAATTCTATAAAGAAAATAGGGTTTACAATTTCTCTCTCTCTTAATATTTTTGGTCCTCCAAAAATAACAACCTAACCCCTTAATTTTTTTAGACTTCTTGTGCCTCCTAAGACACAAAAAGATCATAAAGAAATCATTTGAACAATTCAAAATTTTTTAAACAAGTTCAAACAACTATCAAGCAAAACTCAATCAAAGCAAAATTCCAATCAACCATAAAGGTTTTCGGACTCAGATCCTCTCACAGAAAAATCGGAGAAGCAATTAGAACATGTGATGGGTCTGACATATACTCTATAAACATCTATACATGGAACACATTATAGATTTTGTGTAAATCTACCGGTGAATTGTAATCTTTAAACCACCGGCCCAACTCTCTCTCCAGAATCTCAGCGGTCCAATCTACCTTAGTTGCAACTTCCTTTCAGGTGAATCTGAAGAGGTCCTTCCCCAGAATACACCTTAAGGAACACTGTGCCCCCAATTACAATTTCCAACGGCCTCTGCCGATTGTCTGCACAACTATTTTATCTGTCCTGAGCCATCTTCAGACTCACTTGAACTACTTTAGAAAGAAAGATAGAGTAGACTAGTCTAAGAAAAATGTCATTATCTTTGTCAGATAATTTTATTTTGGCTCGATACTCGATTAACCAATCAATACCCAAGATCACATCAAATCTTATATCCTAGCATCTCTAAGGGTCGATCAGCCCCCATAGAAACACCGTATTCCCATAAGACCTTCGTGATCCGGTATCGATTAGAACACGAGTAATTGAACCAATTAAGATCATAGACCTTAGAAATATCATATAAAAGAATACCATTTAGACAAGACAAAAGTTTTCAAACAATCCCAATGATTTCATTGGAACCAGTATCCAAAAGGAATAGCAAGGACAGTAGGAAGGTCAATAGCTGGGACAATTAGCTTAGGCATCCAATAAAATAAAATTGCTAGCTTAGAAAGAAAAGAGAACCATCAAGAAATTAAAGTATATCATTTTGAAGAATCTACAATTGACTCTCTAACAATTGTTCTAAAATATTTGGAACTAAATAGACCTTTTTCTCAAGGACACCAAAGTTGAGATCTTACTCTTCAAAGGAAAATATGATTATTTGCCAAGCAAAAGAAAAAATTATTGAAGAATGGAATAATTGACTTGGCCTAGTACAACGAACTACCCTAAACATAGAGAGAGCAGTTAGATTGCTAAAGTTGGAGTTTCAACCTTGAAAGGAGAAAATTTTTACAATCTGTAAGGTCATGGTAGCTGGAATTAATAATCTGAATATTGTCTTGAATGATTAAGGAAGAGATTGAAGATCAATTTTCAAGTTTCAGACCATTGGTAATGAAAGAGTAGTTAATTCAAGGCCATCAAAATTTGTTAGAGATCCATAATAATGTTTACACTTTTCTCTCATCAATAACATCGCTAGAATAATGAAGGAAAGGATAACTTCTAATTTTCTTTAAAATTTTATTCCAAGAATAGGTATGAAAGTACAAGCATTGTAATATAAAGGTGAAAATGATAGGAATGAGAAAGTAACAACCGAAGTTGTAAAATCAATCTCTCTTAATTCAATGATGCCCTCCCAATTGTTGGAACTTAGAGAATAAATTTTGGAACTATAACTTGAAATTTGTAACCAAGAATAGTAACAATGATATAAGAGTGGTTACTAACTGCTAGAAGGACTAGAGTAGTCAAAATAACTATTGAAATAATGGTGAAGTACCAATTGAAAGTTAAGAATAAAATTTCACCACCAAAATGAAGATTAAGACTGAAGCGAGTACTCAATTGTTGCTTTAATTTGTAGTACAATTGAGGACTGAAAAAGGTATAAGCCAAGCTTGAAGTAAGAGGTTGTAGATAGGGTACAAAACATAGTTAATTGTTGCAATCATTGAGGATTTCAAGAGAAAGGAAGCTTTTGTTTCCATATAGGTTTGTAAGATAGATCTGTATAAGGAGGTATAGTGGTGGTACTCCCATCAGAAGAAATTTTGGTAATTATAACAAGAAAGTATAGTATTAACAACCATATGGCTACCGGATATAAGAATTTACTCCTTATTGAAGTGTACCTTTGTCAATTTACACTTCCATAGAGTAATGGGAGGAACCCTATACTTTTAGATGAGATTATTTATCAGAGAGTTTACCAATTTAGGAGAAAGTAACAAAGAAAATTGAAATTGTCAAGGTTTATAATGTATGCAGAATAAAATTTCAGCATTGTTGTTCATATAAGACCATTGTACTTATTGTGATAAAGGATAAAATTTAGATTCACAATTCGGAGATTTTAGATCAAAAGTGATGGAAGAAAATGAATATATATTCTGCCAGTAGCATAAACATGGCAGATTAAAATGGAAAGATGAATTGTTCTTCAACTCAAGAGTATCAAATTTTCGGTATATTAAATTTTCAATATTTTGTGAACTTTGGAAGATCATAACTTCCTTCATAGATGTCAGATTAAACTAAAATTTTGAGGGTAAGTTCTGACATCAGCGGAGAAGGTGTTTGCCAAATTTCGTAGGAATTGGACACTAAGAGAGCTCAGGGTGATTAAATCTCTGAGATAAGGTAAATTTAAAATTTCATCTATCCAGGTTTATGAAACTCTACTATAGTTATTTTTATATTTCATCACCTACGGTTTTTGCTCCCTCTTTAATTGTGTATGGGAGTTGTGGTTTAGATCTTGAGGTAGGGATGGTATTACTAAGTGAGAAATACAGTAAGGATCCTTAAATGAAGTAGGGATGTTATTCGATGATAGGAAAACCTTCATGAATGATAAGGCTACAATTCTCCTTTAGCATCTCTTGAAAAATTTAGAATTGGAACCAAGGTTGGTTTATTTCCGATATATCAGTGCGATCCCGTAGGTAAGCCAGTTTAGGATTTGAAAGAAAGGTTTTCAGAAATCAATCTTGAGGATCTGCAAGTAATTGAACAAGAGATAAACTCAATCTTTAAATTAAACATGCTGAAAATGCTAAACTTTCAGCATCATGAGTTCCTTGAATTTACTTGCAATTCATTGTTCATAATTCTTAAGGTTCTAAATGGTATTTGGACCCTTCTTGAAAAAAATCCAGAGTATCATCTAATGGATTTTAAAAGATGACGAAGATTAGGAAGAGAACTGTACTAAGGTAGAAAAGAATGGTTAATCATCAACGGAAGGAAATTGAATTTGTTTAGTGCCAGAGATGATTCCTCTTTCCATGCACTCAAGAGTATTCAACAGAAGGATGGTTAATATTTTGAGAACAGTCAAGCTCAGAATAATGGCAATTGCTAAAGATTTGTAAAGAAAAATGATTGGCACAAATAGTGAAGAGAAACAAGGAAATAAATCTTATCCTCTCCCATATATACAAAATTCATAATATAATTCACGGTTAACAAGAATTTATTTCCCAATTTTAAGGAAGAAGATTGAATGAGGTGAATATCAAGATTGAGAGGTAAGATAGCACTTTTGATTCATCTCATGGACAAAATATTGAATGTGTGATGGTATTGTCTCTGATTATAATTCAAGAGTAGAGGATGATAAAATTTATGAAAGCTAGGGATGAAACCCTACCATTTAACTTTACTATTAACAAACTCTGAACCTATAGAGAAAAGAAGGAAAAAGTAGCTATTGCTACCTAAACAATTTAAAGGTTCAGATTATGCAGAAATCTCTGCATGGAAACTTAGGAACTTAATCAAGAGGAAATTTATAAAGTTTAGCTAGAGTAGATGATCAGCTCATATCATATAGTCTGCTGGAGTCATATATTCAATAATTGAGTGAAATCAACTAGAATTAAGGCAAACTAGTTGCTACATCAAACAAAGGCAACACACAAAAAATGATTTCACAAAATTTGAGTGGGTTATCCAACATCCACATCAATCAAAACAAGCATAGAATTCCAACAATCAGTCCTCTTTAAACTCACATGGAAGACTCCAATTGTCTAGGTTTTCCTAGGTTAAGTTTTCAACCATCACAATACAATTCAAGCACAATCTGTCACGCCCCAACCCTACTGTCGGGCACATGGCAACCGCCGTATGAGCCCAACGGACTCATATAAGGCATTTAGTGATACACACAGTCCATATACATCATTAATACAGCGGAATATACAGTTAAAATATCTACCTCAACACTGCTAACACAGTCCCGATAAACCTACTACAATTCTATGATAAACGGTATCGATAAATAAAAATAAAACCACTAATAGACTCATCTTGACTCACCATCATGATCGATCATCTAACACACCTGCACACACGAAAAAAAGTGGTGTGCTCAGCCTTGCAGCCTAGTGCAAAATTACAGCTCGAAATCGTAGATAGGAATCAAATGCTAGGAGGAAGTACTAGGATGCCTTTGGGTTTATTAATTATCAATTATTAACTTCTTAATGTAATTAATATTATCCAGAACGTCAAATTCAAACCCGTAGTATATGTCTCTATATGTTCCTACGTATCATCTATATTGTATAACATGTCTATCGCTAGTATATATCATCTATGTTGTATAATATGACTGTATCTCTAGTATATGTCAACTAGATGTATCTCTCTATCTTTGTATCAAGTGCATCGGGCCACCATTCTATACTCAGGGGATATCCTGATCAGGGATTCCCATAAGCCCATCCGTGCCGTGAATGTCTAGGTCTCTTCCTATGCCCGCTGCACGGATATTGGCAGAGAGATCGAGTGACCGTGTATCTCTCTCTTTACTGTCCCGCTGGTCGTTCCCTACACCCCGTCCCAGCAAAACTGGTTGCTCCTGTACCATTTCCCTTGGAATCCCAGTACGGTCACAACCTATCGTGTAGCATTATCATATAATAATGAGGAGAAATAAAACAATATGTAAAAGAATTTGATAAAACATGTTAAATAGTATACACATGGCATATGGTTCAAGCTACATAAATAATATCATTCTAGCATGCATGTTATAACGTATTTAGCAAACATAACATTTTATTAGTTTCAAGGAATCCATGACCTTCCTAATAACACATCAGCAGGTAGTTCCCTAGTTTGAATAAATCTTACTTCGATGAACCAACGCACCTGATAATGTAGTTGGGTCTTCTTCGGAACTAACCGTGTAATAAATCGTACTTCCTTTAATCGTTTCACGGAAACCTTCCTATTATAAATAAAGTCATATTTAGATATTTACTTTATATATGACTTATAATTAACCTTATTCATAAAGTGACAAGTCATCTTCCTATGTTTTCCACTAGGCATGATAAAACCTAGCTAGTAGTCTAAATAAAGTCCAACTCAATAGTTTTCTAATTTCATCTAACATCACCATATAATAAGTAGCGAACTAGAATTCAACAATACTTCCCTAGTGCAAACCTTGATTTGATTCTTCCTACCTCCATTCGTTACACTATATACCTCGTACCATGTAAGGATAAAGAAAACATAATGGAGAGAAGAAGAATGAGAGAGTACAATAGGGGAAATAGGAGGAAGGTGGGGGAGATGGTATAAATTCAACATCTAAATTGACAAGTAACAATGATCAATACTTCACCGTCCCTCCATCATCTCATCACATTCAATAACATACTTCACATCAATAAAGGCATCTCATCCAAATTACCATCATTTAACAACATAACCCATCAACTAAGATATGCAGCAACCATCACCATTCAAACCAAATCACATTCCCAAAATATTATCAACTAAACACCACACCAACATCAATGCATCATCCACACATCAAATTAACTCAATCACCACACTCACAAATTCTCATCCATTAAAAACCACCGCATGCAACTTCAACCACTAAAACCGCCAATGATTCAAATTCATCAAAGCCAACAACAATACCACGTACACAACTAAAAATTAAACATCATCAAAGCCATAATTCAAAATCCTCAAACCCAACAATACCATATAAAAATCACAGCATGCACCGACCACAAAGAATCCACATACCAATCGATACTAACAATTCAGACACCATCAAATTCGAATCAAACCCTAACATGATACGATCAAATACAACAATTGAATTGAGATTCTTAAATTGATCAACAATCCATCATTCAACAGCTTGCATGCAATGAGTGATTCATCTATAATAGCATAGCAACATCAATTGATGATCAAATTAAGAGGGAAGGAATATGCATGCACCATCAATTGACAACAAGGGAGAGATGGGGGAAATCGACCTTAACAAGGAGCGAATTGGAAGGTGCGGCCGATCAATGGACCAATCGAGTAGCTAGTCGCCAACAGCCTTCGCAAACCCAGCATGCGAATTGATCAGGATCAGAAGAAGGAAGCGATGACAACATCGTCGGTTGAGCTCGGTGAACGTCTCCTTGCCAAAACGTTCGAAGGATGGAGTTGGAGGCTCGATTTGGGTCTTCGGTGTGCAGCCACCCAATCGGGCAGCAGCGACGCATGATCAGAGAGGCAGGGCCAGCAAGACGATGATTGACATCGCGATCAGAGGATTAGGGCAAGATGGGCAGCGACGGTCGACATCTCATTGTCGGGAGATCCAGCCACCTTATCGCGGTGGTAGACGGTGAGGAATTTGCTGCCGACCTCGCTGTGATGTGAGAGATGCAGCGGCTGGGGATCATGCAGGTGAGGTTCGTCGTCGAGCGGAGGATGGGAAGGAGCTCGCTGCAACGAAGACGATGCGACGATGGAAGGACGAAGGGGATGGCAAGGAGCTTTTGCTGCGACGAAGCCAACGAGATGAGGAAAGGGGCGAAGTCGACATCGGGCGAGATCAGGTCACGGCGGTGGTCGGCGAGGAGGTCTCCCCCTTCGTCGTTTGCAGCTGCAGCCGCCGACGGATCGAGGGAGGAAGATGCGCGATGAGGGCGACACGAGCAAGGGTGGAGGAGATGCTCTCCACGGTGAAGGCGACGCGACGAGGGCAACGCGATTTGGGGGTCTTGGTTTAGGGATCTACGGTGTTTGTTCATCCGCAGGAGCCGATTCAGGTGGACCGGCTCAGTTAGGCCGGTCTAGTTCGACCGGTTCGAGCACGTGAGAAGCACATGCATACAACACTTTACAATCTCATCCACAACTTCTCTGGTATCATAAGTAAGTCCCTCACACCTTAATTAAAATTCTAACTAGGTCCCTAAATATTTTAATAAATTGCAACTAGGATCATCCCCGCTAGCCATCTCAAGACTATCACGGTGTCGCCAAAGCGGCACGCGTGCGGGTATAGGAACCTGGATTGGAACCACTCCATGTGCTGGTCTAATCTGACCCAGGAGTTAACTGGTCTAATCCCTCAGCCCCGCTCCCAGTATCTAAACTGTCAGAAGCCTCGGGAGGGGTGAACATCACTAACCGAATACTGGTGGTTCGCGATGTTATCTAGGCTGCATAATAGCATCCTGTGGGTATTTCAGTGATGTTCCTAAATTATGATAGTATCATGTCACCTATCTCTATATTAGAGTGTCTGGTGTATGTCAAGATACTATGTTTTATGTTATCTCATTTTTCCCTATTCCGCATGGTAGCTATGTGTGTAGTCTGCACTATAACATCAATAAATAATAATATACGGTAGGAGAAACATAGCATGCCGGATATGTAATAAACGGTAAGCAGGTAGGCATGTGAAATAGCTAATAAAACATGTATTTCTAGCATGCACATGTCTTTTAGTATTTTTATAGGCATAATAATTATTTAATTGGCAGACATCCAAGAACTTCCAAAAAATCTATGTAAGATTTACCCTAGCTTGAATAGATCATACTATAGTGAGCCTACGCACCTGTCTAGTGTGTCGGGCTTCCAAAAGAAGCCCAAAAACTTTAATCGAGGTGTAGATAAATGACAGATAATATTTCTGAGGTAAGAAAATTTATTTAGAATTTTCTAGAATTAATTAGGATAGAAATAGATTATTTAATGTTAATCCGATCTATCCCCTTAATCGGTTTAATTTGTTTAACCCAACTTTACTCATAAAGCCCAAGCCCATAACGATTCCTAATGCAAATCAATTTGATCAAAATTAGCTTTAATCAACCAACTGATTTATTTTGATACAATCTAGCTTTATTTAGCTCAAGTTGGGTTCAAATAGTGAAATAGGTTCAATTCGGATTCAATTAAAGTTAATTTGGTTCAAATCTGACTTGATTTGATCTAACTAGGCTTAGTTCAGGCTTAAATCAGTCCATTTGGTTTAGCTCAGGTTAGGATCAGTTAATCTGGCTCAACTCGGATTCAGCCTAGTTTTATTAGATCTGGTTCAATCAACCTAATCTAATTTAATCTGACTTGGGCTCGAATTAATTTCAATTAATTGATTCAACTCACCCTAGCTAAACCAACTTGAACCTAAACTCAACTCAGATTCAACCCAATCCACTTTAACTTGATTCAAACCAACCCATTCACTAATTCCCCTTAATTAAACCACTAATCTCACTTATATTAATTAAATATTTGTTAATCATGATTAAGGAAGAAATCCTTCGAAGGGGGCGAGAGCAGAGGCGGGCGTTACCTTTGTTCGTCCGCTTCGTTCCTTCCGACGCCGGCGATAGAGCTCCGCCGAGGTCGACGCAGCGCCGGAGACGGCTCTCTAACTTCGGTGAAGGTTTGTCGGGGTCCCCGCGGGCGGCGGCGACGGCGACGACGATGGCGGGGGTGCGACAAAGGGGAGCTCGCGACTGCGTGGGGAGCAGTGGCACGGCGATGCTCCGGTGAGCATTCATGGGCTCGCGTGCACCAGGTCGGGGACGGAGAGGTGTCGCCGACGAGAAGGCAGCGACGACAGGCGAGGAGGAGGCGCGGCGGCGAGGGATCGCCGCTTGTGGGCGCGCGATCACAGGCCCCTGCTCGCAGCTCTGTTTCTACCCGCGAGCAAAGGAGGCAACCCCGCTGCAAAATCCGACAGCGGCGAGGCAAGGGGACAGCGGGGAGGCGGCGAATGGCGTGCCGACGAGTCTCCCGCGCTCTTTCATTGCTCGGAGGATGTGGGCGTATAGTGGGACGGAGACGCCGGCGAGCAAGCTTCGCGTCGTCCGTGGGAAGAGGGATGGGCGAAGGCGGAGGCGTCGGCGAGTGGGAGGGCGTCGACGACGTTCCTTCGGTGGCCGGTGGGTGAGGAAAATGGAGAGGAGAGGAGAGGAGGTGGGAACGATCGTCGGCGGTGGGAAGAAAGTGTCGAGCGAGGGCAGTCGGTGGGAGAGCAAGGGCGACGCGTACGGGTTGGGCGAGGAAGAGGGCACGCGTACAGTGCCTTCACCCTTTTGCTCTGTCCCCCTCTCCCTTCTTTTTTTTACAAACGCATCCTTCTTCTCTTTCTTTTTTTCCCAAAGCAGGGGTTTACATGTAATATCCTCCAATAGTTGTCAGTTCAGTAAGTTGGAAGTTCTTTATAGTGGCATTAAAGTCTCTTATTTTATGTTCAGTGATAGAATTACCTTGCAATCTATCCTCCATAGATAACACTACATTAAAGTCCCCCATAAGAAGTCCTAATCCATAAACCTGAGCAACTATATTCCTTAGGCTCTACCATAGATCTTTTCTCATCTCAATAGTATTAAATTCATACACAAGTGTAAGATTGTAGTATATGTTAGAGCATCTATATCACGCCCCGTACCTTCCCCTAGGGCACGTGGCAGACTGCAGTGAAGTCCACATACAGCCCCGTTTATCCCCGGAACTATATGGGAACCCACTAAGTGTACCTGATGTATATCCCCTCTATTTATGGAAGGAGAGAACCTGTATAACAGATCAATATAACTTTAAAAAAACATATATTCTTAAAATCAGATATTTACTACAGTGACACACACTTATATACAAGGAATTTATAATCAAAAGGGGTACATGCCCGATGTTATACAAAGTACCTAACCAGCGGATCTTTCTTACACACACAAAACAAAGTTAGAACCGTCCTACCTTTCCAAAATCAGGTGCCCGGCTATATGCCGTGATATCTATCAGTCTCTCTCCTACTGTGATCCTGAAAAATAAAAATGAGTTCCCCTACGGGGTGAGTAACGTCGTACTCAGTGAGTTGGATAGAAAACAATGTAAAACGAAGAACATAAAATAAAAAAGTCTCAAAAATATGATAATCTGACTATCCGTGTGCAATAGTCAATCAAAAAGAGTAATTAAGAATCACACGAGACTATATCCGAGGCTGGCATAATCAAATACAGTTGCTGCAGACAACTGTCACCTCAGGGGGAGGAATTATAAATCATAAGGTACCCATATCATAGTAGAAGTGCAATAATAGATAAACAAAGCCCCCTTTCCCCCTCGGTTGCCCACTGGACTTCGCTACCTAGTATCTATAGCTAGTATAGTGCAAAAACCAGTCAGGAGTATCCCAGTCTCCCATCCTGACCTCGAGCACTATTTCCCATGCCCCTCTCAATAGGTGGCCCATGGAGGTGCTAATAATATAATAACCTATCACTGTAGTGAAAGTACCTTTAGCACTATCCAGTAATGTGTCGTCCTAGCCATATGCATTTTATAAGTGAAATAATATCACGAATAATTACATAGGTGCATATGCTAGATTGGAAGTCAACAAAAGCATAGTATCATGCTTATAACGAATCAAGTAACAAGAGCAATGAACAGCTAATGTCATCAAGCATGGATATCAAGAATTATTCGCAACTCATTTATAATCATAATCAGGATTATAATAACTAGCAGGAGAGCCAAATGATATCAAATGTAAATAATCAAAGGGATTATAGTTCTCCTAGACTAAACATTGAGAACTATCCCGTCTATTCTGCCCAGAGAATAGAGCATTGACAGATTTCAATGAATTTTAAGCACGTTCTAATTCGTATCGCGAACGTTCGTATCCTCGTGCTTGCTTATCGAATTTCTTATGAATATTTCAATGAATTTTAAATCTCAATCCGATAACAATTTCTCAAATCCGTCTTTACCAACATTCTTAGAATAATCTCTAGATTCACCTTAATTTTTATCTCGAGTTCGCCGGAGACCCGCTAGAGACTTGCCAGAAAATTCGTCGGAACCCTCGCTGGCGAAGTTCTTCGATCAGCATCAATATTGGTACCAATCGAAAGCTCTCTTCATGAGGATTCCAAAAATCATATTTGCCCCAATTTTTACAGCTCACCCCCGATCAATTTCACTGATTTAATCAATTTTGGTGAAATATCTAATTTAGAGTTTCTAGCTCGCCAGCGGCCAATAGCCCTCAACTCCAGTACCAATGGATAGCTCTCATTGATGAGAAGTCAAAGGTACTAAGTTTGTGAAGTTCCGCGGCTGGAATGGCCAGCAATCGCCGGAGCAAGCTCCGGCGATGAAACTTTCGCCACCGACGCTAAACCTAATTTTTCTACCTCAAATCATCACCAAAACTGTAAATTGACACCTCTATTGTGTTCTCCTCACTCTCCTGAAGCTGTGGCTAAAATCTCGTCACAAAATTCCAATTATGGTGGCCGGGTCGTCAAAAACAAATCAAGGAGGCGAGTTGTCGTTACTGTTGCCGCGCGAAGGAGGAGGGAGAAGAAAGAGTCACTCGAGCGGTGGGAAAAAATTAGTATTTTTATAAAATAATTAATTAAAATCTTAAATCTAAGATTAAATCTGCACCGTCCATTTGGATCAATCCTTGATTCATCGATTTGACCAATCAAACGACGTTCAAATTACGATCCATCTGCGCCGTTGGATTCCTTATCAAAAATCCTATCTGATGGTTTAATTTTCATACCAAAATTTTATACTTCAAAAGTTCATATAATTTTAGAAATAAGTCATTCGTATTATTATATTATAAAATTATCCTTAATGCAAAAATACAAATCTCACAATCTATCAATTACTAGACAATGAATGAATTGAGCATTGACAGCAAGCACAATTACATCTAATAAATATGTATCCTATAATAACTAAATTCTGCTATTTGAAGTTGCTATAATAATTGCATATTTAAAATTTATTGCTATTCATTTCATCACTTTATCAGCCTTATCTTCTTTAGCTCTTGTTTCTATTAAACTAGCTAAATTTATTTAATTTTTTGAGATATAAATATAAAAAAATTTATTTATGAGGTTTATTTATACCACACACATTCCAACTAAGCCATATCATATTGATATCTTCCCCTTATCAAGGGCCTTAGTTATTTCCTGCTCCAATTCTATGATAGGCTCAAGCATTAAGATTTCATTAGAGTTAAGTATATGAGAATTATATCTTTTCTCTGCCATAGGTGTCGAACGCCCTAGTTAACACATGTTGTAAGGGTTGCACATTATCCTGTTCTGCTTCATTTTGGATAACTTTTTACTTTTCTTTATTTGTATCCTCTATTTGTTCGGTAATCTCCATATACTGATTATTCTCTTTATCATCTCCCTTTGTAGGTAGCTATTCCTGCTTTATAATATTTTTAGTCTTTTTTTTCCTTCTCACTTCCTATTATAGGTCAATTAGAGGCTTTGTCTGGTTGGCTTGGCATATGTGACCCACTTTATTGCAAACAATATAGTATTCTGGAACCCAACCATATTTTATTATTTACTCGATAGTTCTACCTTGTTTGTCCTTAATGAGAATGTTACGAGGTAATGGTTGTATCACATTCATTTCAACTAAAACTCTTGCATAATATATTCTTATTTGCTTTGTCGTGCACTCATTTGCAACCATAGGAACACTAAGAGAACTTGCTATTCTGCTTAATGAGTTTTCCCCCAGTAGCATAAAGATAACCTAGGTAGCCTAACCTAGATAGGAATGTCCCTTGATTTCTTTCTTGAATTCAAAATTCATAGTCCCAAGGTTTAAACACGATAGGATTATTTTTGATGCTATATGATCCTAACGACAAAATTCTATTTCTCTCCTATACTAAGCTAAATTTGACTATAAAATAGTCATCATCATGTAGAAATAATTTAGGATTTCCTTTAGTACTCTAATATTTTTTTATGTACACATTTATATACTTAAATCCAGGATTGATACCAACGATATAAGTGATTAAAGCACATTTCTATTTATCATTCATTTTATCTACTTCATCTTTTTCTAATTCAACAAATGGTTTGCTATATTTATTATTAGAAGAAAAGTAGCTAAGTGACATATCATTCTCTATCAATCTATTACCTGAGAAAAGTCCAGCCCATGATTATTCATTTTGTATCTCTATTGTATGTTCATTCCCATTGATATTTGATGGCTCGATATTTGAAGTATTGCCCACATTCAATTTATGAGTAGTTTTATTTGGAGAGTCTGCAATTGATACATGTGTTATTGTTCCATTGATGATAGGAATAATAGGTGCGGCAACATTTATACAGATATATTATTATTGTTGTTGTCGCTATCATCAATGGAATTTTCAAGGAATATCTTGCGTGGCCTCCCATAAGGTCATCCTTATCCTTATCCCTTACTCTTTCCTCCAATCATTTATGTGATCTTGCTGGAATAATACTACTTGATTTAATTTTTTAAGCATAAAAAACTCTAGATTACAAGAGGAAATGAGACCCATTGATAATCTCTAAATTCCCTTTTGAAAAAAAATATTAAATAGATACAAATTATTATCATTTTCCTTTACTCTATTCCACATATCAATTAAATAGTATTTATTATACACATTCTTTATATGCCTAAGTGGTGGTTGAACATTTATCGATTATTTAATTACATAGATACATACATATACATATAAATTATTAAATTATTTTATTTCTTAAATGTGCACCATTATATATGTATATATTATATATACCTCCTAGTATTATTTAGTAATATCTATTTTATCTACTGAAGGTATATATATATATATATTTTTACAGACGACCATATTATGTATATACCTAGTATTATTGGTAATATTATTTGACAATATCTATATGTATCTACATGTAGGAATATATGTATGGAAGGAAATTTTTGAGATTTTCAAAGGTCACCCATCCTCTCTGCCAGCATCAGTACAGTAGGTATAGGTAGAGACATAAACTGTAATGGTACTGATAGGCTTAGAAAAGTCGTAAGTCAGGACATTCCTTAAGCATAGGCTGACAGCACGAGTCTTATAATATAACAATAGAGATGCTATAGATGACTTATATTAGTGACACCGACATGATATACAATTTAAGTGATATTTAGAAACATACATCTACCTACATTATAGGTTGGTATATAACATTATTAAATGATATCTTTGATATACTAAAAATCTTATTATGAGATAATCAATCAAACTAAGGTATTCTTGAACGATCACCCTAGCCTTTGATTTCTTTAAGCCATCCTGAACATAGTGCATTCAATGTGTATGCAGATAATAATAACGATCAAGATTGTACATGTCACGCCCCGTACCTTCCCCTAGGGTACGTGGCAGACCGCAGTGAACTCCACATACAGCCCCGTTTACGTCCGGAACTATATGGGAACCCACTAAGCGTACCTGATGTATATCCCCTCTATTTATGGAAGGAGAGAACCTGGATAACAGATTAATATAACTCTAAAAATATATATTCTTAAAATTAGATCTTTACTACAGTGACACACTTATATACAAGGAATTTACAATCAAAATGGGCACATGCCCGATGTTATACCAAGTATCTAATCAGTAGATCTTTCTTATACACACAAAACAAAGGTAGAGCGGTCCTACCTTTTCGAAATTAGGTGCCTAGCTATACGCTGCAATATCTATCAGTCTCTCTCCTGCTGTGATCCTAAAAAATAAAAATGAGTTCCCCTACGGGGTGAGTAACGCTGTACTTAGGGAGTTGGATAGAAAAAAATATAAAACCGAGAACATAAAATAATCAAGTCTCAAGAATATGATAATCTAACTATCCGTGTGCAATAACCAATCAAAAAGAGTAATTAAGAATCACACGAGACTATATCTGGGGTTGGCATAGTCAAATACAGTTGCTGCAGTCAACTGTCACCTCAGGGGGAGGAATCAAATATCATAAGGTACCCCGATCATAATAGGAATGCAAGAATAAGAAAACAAAGCCCCCTTTCCCCCTAGGTTGCCTACTGGACTTCGCTACTTGGTATCCATAGCTAGTCTAGAGTAAAAACCAGTCAGGAGTATCCCAGTCTCTTATCCTGACCTCGAGCACTATTACCCAAGCCCCTCTCAATAGGTGGCCTATGGAGGTGCTAATAATGTAATAACCTATCACTACAGTGAAAGTGCCTATAGCATTATCCAGTAATGTGTCATCCTAGCCATATGCATTTCATAAGTGAAATAGTATCACAAATAATCAAACAGATGCATATGCTAGATTGGAAGTCAACAAAAGCATCATATCATGCTTAGGAACCAAAGCAATGGAAAGCTTATATCAATAAGCATGGATATTACATATTATTTACAACTCACATTTATAATCATAATCAGGATTAAATTAACTAGCAGGAGAGCCCAAGGATATCAAATATAAATAATCAAAGGGATTATAGTTCTCCTGGACTAAACATTGAGAACTATCCTGTCTATTCTGCCCAGAGAATAAACACTCACCTGATCCTATCGTCGTAAGCACATTTTAATTCATATCGCGAACGTTCGTATCATTGTGCTTGCTTATCGAATTTCCTGTGAATATTTCAATGAATTTTAATTCTCAATCCGATAACAATTTCTCAAATCTGTCTTTACCAACAATCTTAGAATATCTCTAGATTCACCCTAATTTTTATCTTGAGTTCGCCGGAAAGTTCGTCGGAACCCTCACCGGCGAAGTTCTTCGATCAGCACCAATATTGGTATCAACCGAAAGCTCTGTTCATGAGGATTCCAAAAATCATATTTACCCCAATTTTTACAGCTCACCCGCAATCAATTTCACCGATTTAATCCATTTGAGCGAAATCCCTAATTTAGGGTTTTTAGCTCGCCGGCGGCCAACTGGCGGCCAATAGCCCTCAACTCTAGTACTAATAGATAGCTCTCGTCGAGGAGAAGCCATAAGTTCCAAGTTTGCAAAGTTCCGCCGCTGGACTGGCCGGCAATCATCAGAGCAAGCTCCGACGACAAACTTTCATCGTCGCTACTTCTCTCCTCTGTTTCTCCTCCAATCTCAACCAAAACTTGAAATTTATGATTCTAATGTGTTCTCTTAGCTCACCTGATGTCGTTCCTGAAATCTTATCAAAAAATTCGACCGGGAAGCCCTCCAACCGTCGTCGACGAAATGCTTCGTCGTTGCTGCCGTGCGAAGAAGGAGGAGGAGAAGAGAAAAATTCGAGCGTGTGCATTGGTGAGAAGAAAATATCTATTTTTATAAATTAATTAATGAAAATCTTAATTCTAAGATCAAATTTGGACCGTCCATTTGGATCAATCATTCCCGTCCATTTGGATCAATCATTGATTCATCGATTTGACCAATCAAACGACGTCCAAATTACGATCCGTCTGCGTCGTTGGATTCCTTATCAAAAATCCTATCTGATGGTATAATTTTCACACCAAAATTTCATACTTCAAAAAAATTCATATAATTTTACAAATAAGTCCTTCGTATTATTATCTTACAAAATTATCCTTAATGCAAAAATACAAATCCCACAATACATGAGAATTATGTCGTTGGAGGTTGACCATCATCCTCATCTAGATTTTATTTATTTATTGTCAGACGTAGTTTGTAAAAGATTTATATCAGGACTGTACTAAGTGACTGTATTTAGTTACTCACATTATCAACTAATTTTAATGTAGAGTTCAGATCCTGTTATACCTTGCATGAGTCTTGGGGCTTATGCGGCGCTTACTACATATCCGAAAGGTGGGTCGAGAAGTGATACTTGAAAACTGGCATTTTAACAAAAAGAAGTACCAGAGATTCTTCTCCTCCGTGTCGTCAGTAAGACCACATTATCTTCCAAAACCAAATAGACCCTTACTACACTAACAAATATGTACATTTTAACTTCAAATATACACTCACCAGCAATAATTGCCTCCTCCTTTCGCTATCTTCTACTTTGTACTTTCGCTACCTCCTACTCGCACGTATATTATTAATGTTTTTGATAATTTTGTTAAAATTATTATTATTGTTTTATTACTAAGGATATACTTAGTATTGGGTAATACTGATCGAAATTACAAATTAAAATAACTCCGTGTCCGAAGGATAAAGTAATTAAAAGTTGCTGTTTGTTCCCCTCATTAACTAATTAATAATTATTATTTTAAATCTAGTAAGTTTTAAAATTATAACCCTTCAGTCTAACCAGATCAATCATCACACTTTGACCACAACTAATTAATTAATTAATTGTTCGGCACTTTTTATAATTAAGTGCCAGCAGTTGTGTCATAATTATCCAACTGAGACAATTAATGAGAAAGAGATGAGATCAAGAGAGACCGGAGGGGCGAAGCATCCATTTATATGATCTATGCAGTGACTGTTACTGTTCGCCCTTCTACTTCGATCGTCACCTAATGAATTAAGTAAGCTTCTGCTGCTTTCCATTTGGAAGTTAATTAGTCACCAAGTAAACACACGACGCTTAAAGAGAGAGAGAGAGGATTGAAAAAAAAAACTCCTTTTACGAATATTCTTATGCCACATTTTTTCTTTAATGAAAATATTCTACTTTTCTTTTTTTAGAACATTAATATTTTACTTTTCTAGCTTAACAAGAGGATTTTTATCAAATAAAAAGTTAGACAGAGAATTCATGAAAAATTCAAGATCCACCATGGATAATTTTATATACAATCTCACTATAGAATATAAATCAACTCGGTTGATCAAATTTAATTATATTCACACTCCTTGAGACAGCATACTTCACACAACTTGAGATTGAAGGAAGTGCGGGGACTTAAAAGATCATTCATGGCATATGCTGCTGCCAGCATGTATAAGATGAAGAATATTATATCGGTGTTTTTTTTTAAATCACTCTATTGGCTTCGGAAGACTATTGGCAATCATAGGAAAAGATAGATATGAAAAAGTTGACAGCAGCAGTAGTAATAGTAGGAGGAGGGATAGATCTGATCACGAGATCAGAGAGGAGGTGTTCAGGAAGCTCCACAAAAGAATTATTGGCACGATCACGTACACTGCTTTAGATATATTCTGGGAGAGTAACTGTGCACACTCGTCGAAACCATTTTCTCACACCAAATGCGCTCAAGGAATTGGTTGGTTGGATAAATGGATTTTGATTCCACAAACCAAATACACCATAAAATGAAGGATTGCTGCACATTTGAGGCATGTATAGCCTCAGCAAGCGCAGAGTTATTCAAACATATGCTACAAAGACTTTTAATCGTAGTTATTATGCTTTACAAGAGTCTTAACTTGAGAACTATGATTTCAGTTGTTATGCAAACATCTTCTCTTTCCTAAAATATACAGGTTGCTCCAACTATGCGCACATCACCTTGATGCCTAACACGGACATTGCTATGTCGCCACCGCCCTATCTCATTAACAAATATGATGCCCAAGCTGATTGCCAAAGTACTACCCTCCAGACGAATCCAGCCTATTACGTCAAAATTGGTCGCACACTCCCAATCAACCTTCAAAAAAGGCAGAAACATACTGACTCATATATTCTAGTCCCCAGAGCAGTTATCTAGTGGTAGACCAAGAAGGAGGAGTCTATAAAGTTGTAGATGGTATTCTAGAAAGTATTCGACTCAGTTAGATGGCAGGCTATTTTTGATATCATGCAGTATGCGGTCTTCCTAATATATATAAATGAATTAGAAGTCTGTAAGATTAAAATTTCCTAATCAGCCTGGAAGATCTGAGACATTTATTTATTTTGCTCTTTTGGGGGCCGGGACAGCACAAGAACACGCTGTGCAGGAGTACGATGAGGAGTACTACGTGGAGGCAATTAATCAGTGGAATGAAGCACGGCAGATGATGGTGCAGGATTATCCAGTGGCAGTACCAGCAGGATCGAGTCAAGCTGCAAACGAGGATGCTGTCTGCCGAAATCAGAAAATATTCAAAGGAGACGATGTTTCTCCTTTTGATCCCTTGCTCGTGTCGATCGGTCCCTACCACTTCGCAGAGGATGCTGTCCCTACCACTTCGATCCCAACTACTTCGCATAGGATGCTAAGAAACATTTACGTGAAGCGGATAAGTCGAAATGGAAATCTGCGGATATGATACGGTCCCATCCGTATAAATCAATGAAACGGTGCATTACGGAAGTGAAGAAAATAGAAGGCGGCGTGATGGAAGGAAAGCAACTGAAGACCGAATGGAACCGGGTGGAGATGGTTCTTGATGCATGCTTCATCTTGTTTTACTTTAATACATCATTGCTGCGACCAACTCGACCGCAACTGCTGCAACGATCGGATGCCAAGACACGCAAAGAGTCTGTGGATGTATTGGAAGAACACAAAGAGACCCCGGTACTCATGCATCACGGGACACTTGGTGTCACGGGGTCCGTTCGTTGTGGCTGCTTCGCGCGAACAGATACCCCGTGCGGCATAGGCAAGAGAGGCGCCGTTGCCTACAAGCCTCTCCCTCTCTCACGGAGGGGAAAAAGAAAACAGAGGAGGCAACAAGAGAAGGGAGAAGAGGTATTATTTCTTAAGAAATGTCTTACGGAACGTCAGAGGGCCGAACGGTGGGTCGTCCCTGCCGACGTATAGTCTCTCCCTCTCGCCTCTCTCTGAAGGTCTTTATTCTCTCGGAAGGGATGAGCGAGCGAAGAGTGATGGCTATCCGATTCTATGTGTTTGGGCATATATATCTTGGAGTAGACGTATCTTCGGTGGGCGTCCGCTCCTTCTTGTGGCCGGGGCTTGGTCAACGGTAGGTGGCGTGTGAGGAGGAGCGGTTTTGGTGGAGAGGGGTGACATTCCTCCCCCGCTGGAGCTGGACGATGGCCTCATCGTCCCCTGCTGGAGATATTCGTGAATCAACCGTCCGTGCTTTCGGAGGGCCTCTTCGCGCTCCCAGCTGTCATCCTCCTTTGGTGCTCCTTTCCATCAGACGAGATACTCGGAGAGCCCGTCGGGCCTGATGCTTCATTGTCCGAGGATCTTCTCTGCCCGCTGCGCGGGTCCTTTGGTTACGGTGAGCGGGATGCGGTCCGTTTGTAGTCGCTCTGGGTCGCGATCTCGGTGGAAGGGCTTCAGGGCGCTGACATGGAAGGTTGAGTGAATTTTAAGGCGAGGTGGCAGCTCCAGTGTGTAGGCGACTGCTCCGATTTTGTTTGTTACGCGGAAGGGTCCGTTATATTTGGGCATGAGCCCTTTGTGTTTGTGGGTTCCTCGGACCCTCCTCCACATTTGGGGCGTCACCTTGAGGAGCACTTTGTCGCCCACCTTGAATTCACGGTGTTGTCGGTGATGATCCGCATATTTCTTCATGCGTCGTCGTGTTTTTTCGAGGTTCGCCTTGTTCTCCTCCCATAGCTGTAGTCGATCCTCGATAAATTGAGACGCGGCTGGGCAGCGATCCGCCAAGGACGTCCTGGTCAGCTCGAGGGGATTGAGGGAGGGTCGCCCAAACACGACCTCAAAGGGGGACTTGGTGGTGGTGGCACTCTTCTGTAAGTTGTAGCAGAACTGTGCTGTGTCTAGGAGTTCCACCCAATTGTCTTGGCTGGCGGTGACGAAGTGCCGCATATACTCTTCGAGGAGTGCATTGGTCCTCTCTGTCTGTCCATCCGTTTGAGGATGGTTGGCGGTAGAGAAACAAAGTTTTGTTCCGAGCCGTCGGAATAATTCTGTCCAAAATTGCCCGGTGAAGCGGGCGTCTCGATCGCTAACGATGTCTTCGGGGAGGCCGAAATACTTTATTACATGGTGGAAGAAGAGTCCGGCCGTCTCCTCGGCGGTCACCTGCTCGGTAGTGGGTATGAAGATGGCGAACTTGCTAAATCGGTCCACTACGACCAGAACCGCGGAGAATCCATCGACTTTTGGAAAGGACTTAACATAGTCCATGGATACCGACACCCATGGTCGGCTCGGCGCGGGCAGGGGTTGGAGGAGGCCCGCGATTTTGCACTTCTCCGTCTTGTCAGTTTGGCAGGTGAGGCAGGTTCGCACGTATTGTTCCACATCTTCCTCCATCTTCGGCCAATAATACGATTGGCTGAGGAGAGCAAGTGTGCGGGCGATGCCGGGGTGTCCTGCCCACGTGGTGTCGTGGCATTCCGATAGGAGCTTCTTCCGGAGCTGGTGGGAGTGGGGCACAAATGTTCGTTCCTTTTGCACGTGAAGGAGTCCGTCAGGGTCCTTTCCATATTTTTGTGTCACTCCTTACTCGACTTGTCGTTGGTAGGAAGGGTCGGTGGTGGCTGCTGCCTGCAGCTGCTGCCGAATGTCGCTATGGGTTCGGGTGACGGCGTGGACCTTCCGGCTAAGGGCATCCGCCGCTTTATTATGTTTCCCCGCGCGGTGTTCCCAGGTGAAGTTAAATTCCGCCAACTGCTCCTGCCACCGCGCTTGTTTCGCTGACAACTTGTGTTGTGTTTGGAAATACGTGTTCGTCACGTTATCTATAAAAACAACAAACGGGTGACCGAGAAGGTAAACTCGCCATGTGCGGAGGCAATGGACAACGGCCAACATTTCCTTTTTGTGGGCATTGTAGTTCTGCTCGGCGTTATTTAACTTCCTGCTTTCATACGCGATCAGATGTCCCCCTTGCGTGAGCACCTGTCACGCCCCGACCCAACTGTCGGCCACGTGGCAACCGCCGTATGAGCCCGACAGACCCATACAATGCATCAAGTGGTACATACCATTCATATACATCATTTATGCAGCGGAATTTACAATTTAATTATCTAACTCAACATTTTCTAACACAGTCCCGATAAACCTACTACAATTCTAAAATAAAAGATATCAAAAAAATAAAACTAGACCCGTCGACGGACTCATCTTCATCAAATCTCTCGGACGGTCATCTAACACACCTGCACACACGGGGAAAAGTAGTGTGCTCAGCCTTGCGGCCTAGTGCGAAATTACGGCTCTACCGAAGAAAGAAATCAAAGGCTAGGAGGAGTATTCTAGGATGTCTTTGGTAATTAATCATCATTTTTCATGCCACATCATGTAACCAATTTATATAAAAATAGACAGCATACATAAATAATTAAGTAAATAATTAAATACATGTGTACATGCCACTAGATGTCACCTAAGTCATGTCTAGTGTGCATATCAGTAGTCTGTTACCTACGTCATGGTGAGACTTTTAGGTTTCATAAACTCGGGCTGCCCGCCTACGCTTAGTGACTACCCGGGCCGGGGGTATCAGTAAGCCCATCAGTGCCTTTTTGTCTCTACCTATGCCCGCTGCACTGATGTTGGTAGAGAGGACGGATGACCCAGAGTCCCTCTCCTGTTGTTTCACTAGTCGCCAACCATGCCTCCCCTAGCGAAACCGTCGTGCCCTTACATCCTCCCCGGATACCGTAGGGGTCACGACACCCATGTAGTACTACATAACTGCCCGTAGACAGGGTCACCTCCCTTAAATATCATCGGCCATGGCTAGCCGGAATAACCACCCTAGGATCCAGACTACTCATCCGATCGTCTGCAGACGTCAAGGGTGATAGCCGTGCGGTCTACGGATCCACTGTCCAAGGCGTCGCATGTGGAATCACCTTCCCAGTCCAATAGCCGTCGACGTCTGTCAAGATTTGGCGCACATCCGCACGATGGGCTGTGGCTCTCGACTCCATCAGTGCCAAGTCCATGGTAGGGTTCATCCTAGCTAACCATCTCAGGACTATCACGAGGCCGCCTACAACGACACTCGTGCGGGTGAAGATTTCGGGTAAGGACTTGCTCCATATTTCCAGTCTAGCTCGACCATGGAGTTTGTACAGTCTCTTACCCTACCAGCTCCCAGTATATAAGCTATGCATAACGTCGAGAGTGGTGCTCCCAGTGCTCCGCTATGCATCAACCTCGGGAGTGGCGCCTAACGGAAACGTCACCGTTTGACCACCGTCGGGACGCGGCGGTCAACCGGGGCATATGGAAAAAGGCCCCTTTTTCTGTCTAAGTGGCGGTGACATCGCCAAAGGTTCTAACATGTCGTTATTTACTATCTATGTCTGCATGGTAGGTATGCTAGCATAGCATAGAAACACAATGAAATAATATTTAACATGCTTGACATGATACTACGACATATTAGAAACTTAATAAGGAAATCATGGTATATCATGCATGTTAAGTAAAGTAAATTAAACTAACATGCAAACCAGAGTATATTTTACATGTCAGACAGAAATAAACTAAACTAACATGCAGGCAAGTCAAATCTTATCAAGCATTATGTTTTATCATATTTAAGACATCCAAGAATTGTTCCTAAGAAAACCCCAGCGGGAATTCCCTAGCGTGAATAAATCCTACCATCGGAGAACCAACGCACCTGACTTGGCGGTTTACTCCTCGGAACCAACTTAAGGTCTGTCTCGATCCACATGCCGTCATTTACGCATTTTTATATTTTCCTGTCAATTATTCAACGAATTTTAATTCTCAGTCTAGAAATAATTTCTCAAATCTCTCTTCAGCACTATTCTTAGAATAATCTCTAGAATCATCCCAATTTTTTTCCCAAGTTCGCCGGAAAATTTCTCCGGCGGTCGTCGGAAAGTTCACCAGAAAGTTCGCCGGAACCCTCGCCGGCGAAGTTCTTCGATCAGCACCAATATTGGTACCAATCGAAAGCTCTCTTCATGAAGATTCCAAAAATCATATTTGCCCCAATTTGTATAGCTCATATGCGATCAATTTCACCGATTAAAATTTTGGGCGAAATCCCAAAGTTAGGGTTTTTAGCTCGCCGGCGGCCAACCGGCGGCCAATAGCCCTTAACTCCAGTACCAATGGATAGCTCTCATCAAGGAGAATCCATAGGTACCAAGTTTGCAAGGTTTCACGGCCGGAATGGCCGGTAATCGTCGGAGCAAGCTCCGGCGACGAAACCCTCGCCGTCGACGCCTCTCACGCGATTTCTCCCTCATCTCTACACCAAATTTAAGCATCTTGGTTTCAAAATGAAGAGGAGGTCGAGATCTACCTGTGGCTAAAATTTGGGAGCCTAATTCGATGTGGTTTCGCCGGAGCATCGACGGGAAAATTAGTTGCCGTCGCCGTCGCCGCTGCAGAAGAGGAGAGAGAAGGAGAGAGGAAGAGGAGCACGCGCCCTCGCGCGCTCGCTGGGAAAAAGAAACAAAATATTTTTTTTTTGTTAATTAAAATCTTAAATCCTAATTAAATCATAATTGTTTAATTGACCGATCAAACGATGTCCAAATCACGATCCGTCTGCGCCGTTGGATTCCTTATCAAAAATACTATCTGATGGTATAATTTTCACATCAAAATCTCATACTTCAAAAATTCATATGATTTTACAAATAAGTCCTTTAAAGAATTTCTTTTACGATTAAACCCTCCAAATACTAAAATTACTCTATTGCTCTTATTCAAAAATCACGGGTTTCACAGCACCCCTTCGAGGGCTTGATCCGATATGTCCGTCGTCACCTCGAATGATTGTCGGAAGTCCGGTAGTGCTAGGACGGGAGCTGATGTCATGTGTTTCTTTAGAGCTTCAAATGCGGTACCGCAGGCGTCCGTCCATGCCCACTCTTGGTTTTTTTCTTAGTAGTTCGGTGAGGGGCGTCGTAGTTTTCGAATACCCTTCGATGAAGCGCCGGTAGTAGTTGGTAAATCCGAAGAATGAGCGCAGCTCCGATTGATTTCCGGGTTGCTTCCACTCCTGGATGGCGCATATTTTCTTTTCTTCCATTCGCACGGTTCCGCCTCCGATCTTGTGGCCAAGGAAAGAGATTGTAGTTTGCCCGAATTCGCACTTATCCTCGCGTACATAGAGTTGGTGTTCCCTTAGCTTCTCGAACACCTAGCGAAGGTGGCGGAGTTGTTCTGCTTCAGACTCAGAGTAGACGACGATGTCGTCCAGGTACACCACCATGAACTTGTCGATGAAGTCGTGGAACACGTTGTTCATGAGGTTACAGAAGGTAGCCGGTGCGTTAGTCAGACCGAAGGGCATGACAAGAAATTCATAGGAGCCATACCGAGTGACGCAGGTTGTCTTGGCTTCGTCTCCTTCTGCAATCCGGACTTGCCAGTACCCGGATCAGATGTCGAGCTTCGAAAATACTCGCGCGTGCGTTAGACGGTCGAAGAGGTCGGCGATGAGTGGGATTGGGTACCGGTTCTTGATCGTCACTTTGTTGAGGGCTCGGTAGTTGACGCACATCCGGAGCTTCCCATCTTTCTTCTTTTGGAACAGGACGAGGGCTCCGAAAGGGGCTATGGAGGGTCGGATCAGCCCGGCGTCAAGAAGATCACCGAGTTGTCTCTTGAGTTCATTGAGTTCTGTCGGCGCCATGCGATAGGGCACTCCCGCGCCCCGGGGATTAAATCGATGTGGTGGTCCGTGCTTCTTCTAGGAGGTAGGGCTTTTGGGAGCTTCTCCGGCATGAGGTCCCGGAATCTCTCCACGAGCTCCTTGATGGCCGCGGGAGGTGCGTGCGGTTCGTCCGGAGGAGGGTTCCGTTCCCGGATGGCGACGGCGACCGTGAGTTCTCCCCTGTTCACCCCTTTTGCCGGTTGCATCGCCGTGAGGTAGAGTTCCGGCATGGTTGTAGACCGGCGTTCGGGTGGTGGCAGGGCGGGGGTGAAGCCGGGGTGGTGTTCGTCCATCATCAGAAGGCCGCCCATGTGTGGAGCGACGGCCGCCTTGGATGCTAGTAGGAACTCGGTTCCCAGGATGAAGTCAAAGTCATCCATCGATGCTATTGTCAAATTAGTTCGTCCCCTCCAAGGCCCGACGTGAATGTCGACCTGGCGCACCTCCCCTGCGACTTTGGATGCAGCTGCGTTTACTATCTTCATTCGCAGTGTGCTAGGCTCGACCTTCAGCCCCAGTCTTTCTGCTAGTCCTTCTCGCATGAAGTTGTGGGTGGCTCCGGTGTCCACCATGGCGCTGCAACATTGATCATTCACACGAAGGGAAATGTATATTAGTTGTGGGTTTGGTTCAGTTCTCACTGCATTGAGTCGTTGCACGGGTGTCACCTGTGCTGGTTCTTCGTCCGTAGGGTCCTCCTATAGTGCCTCGGATTCGTCCCCTTCCTGGACGATCGATGCGGCCGTCCTCTCGCATCTGGGATAGGTTATCATCGGGTAACCTTCATGGCGCCGGGGCTCGTTGCGCATGACTCCGGTGTTCACGTCGCGGTGTGGGTCGTGGTCGGGTGGGGGCAATGGTTGTGGTTGACGCCAATTGCCTCCCCTCCCGCCTCTACTCTGTACGCCTGGTCCAGGATTCCTGCTTTGGGTCGCCTGGGGGACGCCGACGTGGGCGGAGGATGTCCCCAGTCGAAGGTCTTGGAGGCTCTCGGCGAGAGAGATCGCCTCTCGGAGGGAGGAAACTCCTCTGCGGATCAATTCGTCCTGCGGAGCTGGCTGGAGTCCGTGGACGAAGGCGAACAGTAGATCTTGTTCGGAGATGTCCCGGATGTCCATCCGGAGGTTGTTGAACGCTTGCACGTAGTCCCGGATGGACCGATTTTGGTACAGTTCTCGAAGTTTCTTGCGGGCGATCCAGGCGGTGTTGCCTGGGAGGAACCGCTCACGGAGTTCCCTCGTCATCTCCTGCCAATCTTCGGGCTCGTCGACTTCTCCATCGGGGTGGACTTCGCACCGGATGCGCCACCACTGCTTCGCATCCCCGTCCAGGTAGGCGGCTGCTATGGGTACCTTGTCCTCCTCAGCGGTCCTCATGGCCCTGAAGTACTGGTTCATGTCCCATATGAAGTTCTCTAAAGCCTTCGCGTTCCTCACTCCAGAGAAGGTTTGGGCCTCATGGACCTTCGTCGGGATCCGAACGCGTACGTCATTGTTGAGGCGGAGCTCCTGGCGCACCTTCTGGAGTTCGGCCTGGAACACCTCCATGGAGACGACCCCGGGCGGAAAGGCCATGTTGAGGGGCCGAGTGGTGGCGCACCGCAACTCTTCGAGCTCCTCGTGGAGATGGGTCACCGTCTGGGAGAGCTCGTGCAAACGTGAGTTGCTAGAGCCTTCTACAGTCGGGGCCTTGCCCAAGTCAGGAGGCGAACGGGTCGCTGCAAGCTCTTCGCGCAGTTGGGTCACCGCCTGGAGGAGTTCGTCTAGGCGCGAATTGATCGAGCCTCCTGGGGTCGCGCCTTGGGCAGGGTCCGGTCCGATCGCTGCTTCTATCCAGGCTACGCGTTCCTCCAACTGCTCGAGCTGTTGCTTGGTCACCATGTTCGGAGACTGGGGAGGGAGTGCGGCTGTGGTGTCCCTTGAATGGTCGGGTTTTGCGAAGCTGGGTATCCGTCCAAGTGTCGTCCTTGGTCGGACGATTCCTGGGGAGCTACCCCATCCTTCGAGCAGTTGCCAAGGTCGTGGGCTGGCTCTGATACCAGTTGTCACGGGGTCCGTTCGTTGTGGCTGCTTCGCGTGAACAAATACCCCGTGCGGCGTAGGCAAGAGAGGCGCCGTTGCTTACAAGCCTCTCCCTCTCTCACGGAGGGGAAAAAGAAAACAGAGGAGGCAACAAGAGAAGGGAGAAGAGGTATTATTTCTTAAGAAATGTCTTACGGAGCGTCCGAGGGCCGAACGGTGGGTCGTCCCTACCGACGTATAGTCTCTCCCTCTCGTCTCTCTCTGAAGGTCTTTATTCTCTCGGAAGGGATGAGCGAGCGAAGAGTGATGGCTATCCGATTCTATGCGTCTGGGCATATATATATTGGAGTAGACGCATCTTCAGTGGCCGTCCGCTCCTTCTTGTGGTCGAGGCTTGGTCAACAGTAGGTGGCGTGTGAGGAGGAGCGGTTTTGGTGGAGAGGGGTGACACTTGGGCTAAACATCGATCCGGAAGTATAAATATCATATTATCTCCATCCCAAGCAATCCTTTTTCGGATAAATATGCTTGCAGACAACATGCACCGCCCAACCACCCACCTTATGATTAAGTTGGCCATTTTTATTACTTTGAAACGGACTTATGTTCTATCTACTTGGCATTCATCAGGAAGCTTCAAAACTATATGTTCCATCTATGATAAGATTGATAGGTAGATATACATAGTATGATCATACCTCCTAGATATACGTACATTTCTAAGTCTTCTCAGATGTGTCTTATATTTCATTTCATACCACAGTAAGTCTCTCCCTCCCTTGATATATCTGCCTTGGCCTCGTGGGAGGCAGCTTACCACCGCTGTGGTCTAAATGTAGAGGATGATGACCTTTTTTTAACCCAAACCAAATGAGACTCCTCCTCATCCACCTCACGGACTGGTGGACAGGAAGAGGAGGAAGTAACATGAACTTGGATACACGTACAACTTTACACAAATGGCATCGTGCAACGGAGTTGAAAAAGGTGGGGTTCAAGTTCGAAAATACTGAAGGTAAACATCGTCTTGGATCGCTATTGGATATACACATTAAACATGGTGTTATATTCCTATGCACGGTATTGGAGATTCCTACTTTACTCATTAATGACCAAACATGCTCTCTTTTTAGGAATATAATAGCTTTTGAGTAGGGATTCGCCCGTAGTACTCCTAATTATTCTAGTTTTATGCAGAGTTATCATCCTTTTATATAGACCTCTAATATTAATACAGATAAATCCTCACATTGAGGGTAATAGAATCGCAACCAAACCTGAATATGATACTACTGGCAAAAAAGTACAGTAATATGGGAAGAATTTAAACTTATAATAGTCAGATAATACTCAAAAAACCCATTGTATGATGTGCAAGAAATTAGGAATTATATTTGGCTTGCTCAACGACGGAACTGGTCATTTATGTAAACCCCCACCACATGGAAAAAAAAAAAAAAAAGGGGGACCGGTTCAGGTGAACCGGCCGGTCCAGCTGAACCAGCTTGGACCGGGCAAAGAGGCGAGGCGAGCGAGATGAGCGAGCACCCTTCCCACTCGAGCCGTCGTCCTCGAGCTCACGACGAAGCAGCGACGCTTCGTCTTCTCCCGCACCGAGCAGCGCCGGCGCTCCCTCCTTCGCCATCGGCTGCTGCACGCCGTCGTCGACGGCCGTCCGCCTTCGTCCACCCCCAGCGAGCAACCCCCGGTGGAAAGGGAAACTCGACAGTGCCCCTTTCCTTCCCCATTCACGCGACCACCGCAGCAGAGGAGCTGCTGCCGTCCGGTCGCCGTCCAGTGCTCGAAACCCCCTCGGCGATCGTTTCCTCCGCCGTGGTTGGAGACGTCCGCCTTCTCCGCACCTCCACGAGTCTTCGTGGAGTTCGACGACCCCGCAGCAGGCGGCTGTGCTCGCCGCCCCTGTTCGAGCGACCAAACCCTACCGGCGACGGGTGGAATCGCGGATCCGCCCACCTCGCCGGCCGGAACTCCGTTCCTTCCCCTTCACCATGTCCGCAAGGTTAGCAGCTTCGTTTCCCCCATGTAAATGGGGGGTTTTCGCCCTCCGGTGGAGGCGCCGTGAGTTCACCGGAGACGACGCCGGAAAAATCGCCGTTTAGGTGCTGATGGTTGACATTTTCGCAGATCGGCATGGTCTCCGTGCTGTGTGAGGAGCTACGAAGCTCGCCGGCCGGTTAGTCGTCGTTTTCGCGAGCTCCGGTGAGGTGGCGGCGCTGCTTTTTCCGACGGTGCATAGTGAATCCGGCGAAGGTGCTTAATTATGGCTTAATCGCGATTAGTGAACGTTAAGCATAATTAATTAAGCGTTAAGCATGATTAGTGTAAATATAATATGTTATTAAAGTAAGTTGTATTAACGTATGCTTAGTATAATTAAAAGCATGATTAGTGTTAATTAACTAAGCTTAGTGAATAAAAAATTATTACTTTAATGAAAACGGTTGGGTTGAATCAAGTGGGATTAAATCGGTTGGGTTTGAGTTAGGTTTGGGTTCGGATCGAGTTGGGTTGGGTGAACCGAATCAACTAATTGAATTAGTTCAAACTCGAGTCAAACCCAATTGGATTGAGTTGGTTGAACCGGAACCGAACCGAACCGAATCGGATGAATAGTAACCGAACCGTTTGACCGAGTCAACAGCTGACCCAGTCAGTGTTGACCGAGCCCACCGCTCACCCAGTCAGCTTTGACCGAGTCAACAGCTGACCTAGTCAGCGTTGGCCGGTCAACCGTTGACCGTTGACCGGTCAACCGTTGACCGTTGACCGGTCAACCGTTGACCGTTGACCGTTAACCGATCAGAAAATAATAAAAAAATAAAATTAAATTAAATAATTAATAAAATAATAATAATATAATAAAATAATATTAAAATAATAAAAAATCATTAAAATAGTAAAAATTTCTATGGGTTCTACTTGGGCCCCTAGATGACTTGGGCCAAGTTATGGGTGAGTTTGATGAGTAGAAATTGAATAAAAATTTATTTAAGTTATTAGCTAAAAATTTAAAAAATATGATTAATTAAGAATTGATTAGGTGAGATTAATCCTAAACATGTATAGGATTAATTTAATGTAATAATTATTTAATTGATAGATTTTAATTTATTTATCGGGTGATTGGTTCCGAGGAGCAGATCGCTAACTCAGGTGCGTTGGTTCTCCGATGGTAGGATTTATTCACGCTAGGGAATTCCCGCTGGGGTTTTCTTAGGAACAATTCTTGGATGTCTTAAATATGATAAACCATAATGTTTGATAAGATTTGAATTGTATGCATGCTAGCATAGTTATCTTATCTAACATGTTGATCTGCTAGGTATCTAACATGCTTTATAATCATGTCTTGCATGTTATATTACTTTCGGTATTATGTGCTAAATGATTACCATGCAGACATAGATAGTATATGCGACGTGTTAGAACCTTTGGCGACGTCACCGCCACTTAGATAAAAAAATAAAAGGGGGGCCTTTTTCATATGCCCCGGTTGACCGCCGCGTCCCGACGGTGGTCAAAATGGTGACGTCCCGCTAGGCACCACTCCCGAGGTTGATGCGTAGCTTGGATACTGGGAGCGCTACTCCCGAGGTTATGCATAGCTTATATATGGGGAGCTGGTAGGGTAAGGGACTGTACACACTCCATGGTCATATTAGACTTGAAATATGGAGCAAGTCCTTACCCGAAATCTTCACCCGCACGAGTGTCGTTGTAGGCAGCCTCGTGATAGTCCTGAGATGGTTATCTAGGATGAACCCTACCATGGACTTGGCACCGATGGAGTCAAGGTTGCCACAGCACATCGTGCGGATGTGCGCCAATCTTCGCAGACATCGACGGCTATTGGAGTGGGAAGGTGATTCCACATGCGACGCTTTGGACAGTGGATCCGTTAACCACACGGCTATCACCCTTGACGTCTGCAGACGATCGGATGAGTAGTCCGGATCCTAGGGTGGTTATTCCGGCTAGCCGTGGCCGATGAGATTTAATAGAGGTGACCTTGTCTACGGACAGTGTGTAGTAATACATGGGTGTCGTGGCCCCTACGGAATCCGGGGAGGATGTAAGGGCACGACGATTTCGCTAGTGGAGGCATGGTTGGCGACTAGTGAAACAAATTGGAGTGGGATTCTGAGTCATCCGTCCTCTCTGCCAACATCAGTGCAGCGGGCATAGGTCGAGACTGAGACAGAAAGGCACTGATGGGCTTATTGATACCCCCGGCCCGGGTAGTCATTAAGCGTAGGCTGGCAGCCCGAGTTTATGAAATATAAAAGTCTCACCATGACGTAGGTGATAGACTACTGATATGGACACTTGACATGACTTAGGTGACATCTAGTGGCATGTACACATGTATTTAATTATTTATTTAATTGTTTATGTATGCTGTCTATTTTTATATAAATTGGTTACATGATGTGGCATGAAAAATGATGATTAATTACCAAAGACATCCTAGAATACTCCTCCTAGCCTTTGATTTCTTTATTCGGTAGAGGCGTAATTTCGCACTAGGCCGCAAGGCTGAGGTGTCGACGCATTAGACGAGATCGTTGACGGAGGTATACGATCGCGGATTTCGAGTTTTCGTATGCCGGTCTTAGATTTATATTAGGAGATATCGGGACTGTATTTAAGATGTTTTTTGGAAATGTGAGTGTATGTATTTTAGTATTTATATTTATGCCTTGTATGGGCCGGTTGGGCTCATACGGCTGTTGCCACGTGTCGTCCTGTGGGTCGGGGCATGACAACTTAAGTGGTATCAGAGCCTAGGTTTATAAACCTAGGGATTTTTGGGGTTTCGACTCAAAATCTTAATTATAAGGAAGTCAGTCCCGATATATTAGGGTTGCCAGTTAGATAGTTAGTGGTACGGTTATTTACCTATATCGTGACTATACGTACCGGAAGAGTTTTACCTTACGTCAATTTTTATTGCGTATGAACTTACAGAAGCCTGTTCGTGTAGATGTCGGAAGTACCGCCGAGACGTAAACAGGGGAGGCCCCGAAAGCTCACGGAGCCCCAGGATCATTCGACGGCCACCTCCCGTCCAGCGGCAGATCCGTTAGCGCCGCTAGCACCAGTACCAGCTGCTAGTGTTACCGGGGATTCCGACAGGGCACCAGTATCCATGGTCCCAGAGGGGGCATCATTGGGTACATGTCGGAGCTCGAGTTCTCGTCGTACTTTGAGGCAGAGGACTACATCTACAGTGCCATCAGGGCAGGTACCCGTTGCTCAGGGACAGCTGAACATAATAGCAGCAGCGGTGGCCAGCGCGATGGTCAGCATTCTAAATCCCCCTGCACAGCGTGAACCCGAGGTACCTCAGACTATTTCACTTCATCCTCCGCCTTCTGCTGCACTAGTGGTTCCACCAGCACCGCAGGTGGTCCAGACGGCTCCTGCCCCAGCAGTTGTACCTGCTCCAGCTGACCGTGGTGCAGAGTCAGATCCAGTGAGAGTTGCAGTAGCAGTTGCTACCCCTCCGACAGGAGTACAGGGGACATATACTCGAGCGAATTATCAGACTCCGCTTGGGGGAGTTGTTACTTCGGAGCCCAGTACCCGAGCTGCGAGACCGATAGCCGCTTGGGTGAGAGACGCTCGACATCTGGGGTATGTCACTTTTTCTCGATCGTCCGATCCCCAGACAGCCCGGTCTTGGATTAACAACATCCGGCGTATCACTGCGGATTTGGAGTTATCTGATAGAGACCGACTTGGAGTGGCACTCTATCTTGTAGACGGGGAGGCTGAAACCTGGCAAGAGGAGATGGATACCCGTTATTCCACAGGACTGACGTGGGACATCTTTCTGGATGAGTTCCACGAGCATTTCTATACAGAGCTCCAGCATGATTTGAAGGTACAGGAGTTCTTGGATTGTACACAGAGAGACAGGTCTGTGTCAGAGTATTTGTTGGAGTTTAATCTACTGGCCTCCCTGGTACCCGACACGATTTCATCCGACAGGTATTGTCGGATGCGCTTCATTCAGGGGTTGGATGACCACCTTCGTGTTAGGGTGGAAATACTTGATTACACTGCTTTCCAGCAGTTGGTGGATAAAGCCCTGTGGACTGAGAGGATGCTCCAGACGACGCGTATACGGAGAGAGGGGCATAAGAAGAAGAGGTCAGCGACACGTAGGGGTCGAGGTGACTTTAGGGACAGACAGACTGGCACGGTAGCATCAGTGGCCTCGACTGCAGGAGGGGCTCCATCTGTGGGTCGATTTATACAGAAGACTGAGCAGCGTGATCAGCTGAGTCAGGCACGTCCCCAGCCGTCAATACATAGGGCCCTTCAGATACACCGTGCTTCACAGTTGGCCCCATGTACCATTTGCCGCCGGACTCACACCGGGTTGTGCTGAGAGATCACTTGTTATCAGTGCGGACAGAAGGGGCACATTCGGACCAACTGTCCGCAACGGATTCAGATGGGTGGATCCCAGCAGTCAGCCATCCACCTAGCATCTGCGGGTCGTGGTCGCCCTCCTGCACCGATCCCACCGGCTGCACCTATGACGGGGTCGACCCGAGGACTGGCTACCGGATCTGGCCCACACTCTCAAAGACCGCCCCAGCGCACCCAGACGCGCATCTATGCATTGGACGACACCGACGCCCAAGCCAACCCCGATGTAGTCACAAGTAACTCCTCCCATGCTGACGCCCCTTGAATTATCTTATTTTGGAGATTTAGTCATTCCACTTGATAAGTTATTGTTGTGTTGGATTTTGGAACAAACACTTATCTTTTGTTAAGTGAGACTAAATTTAACTTGTTGCATGTGTTGTTTATGTGATGTGGAATACGACATATGCGATTATTTGATGCATGGGCTCATATTTTGATTGATATCGGGTCACATCGGTCTTTTTTTAGCTCGGAGTTCGTCAGACGAGCCGATATACCTCTTACCCCGTTAGAGGTAGTGTTGATTGTCTGCACTCTCTTGGGTGAGCAGATTTTACGGAGTCAAGTGTATCGGTCCTGTCCCATTATGATACATGATGTTTCCCTTGAGGCGGACCTGATTCCACTAGATATGGTAGACTTCGACGTGATCCTCGGTATGGACTGGTTGACAGCACATAGAGTCATAGTGAGTTGCTTCACGAAGTCAGTGTCTTTCGTTGGATCGGGACCCCCGTAGCTCGTATTTGAGGGAGATCGTCGGGTCCTACCGACCGCCATTATATCCGCTCTCACGGCGTAGAGGTACATCAGGAAAGGATATCAGTGTTTTCTTGCGCACGTGGTGGATAGCAGCCAGTCGGATAGCCAGATGGCAAATATTCCGGTAGTTTGCGAGTTCCCAAACGTTTTTTCAAAGGAATTGCCTGGCCTACCTCCAGATCGGGTGTTAGAGTTTTGCATCGATCTCGCCCCTGGGACGATGCCAATCTCTAGACCCCCGTATCGTATGGCACCGGCAGAGTTGAAGGAACTCAAGCTACAATTACAGGACTTGGTGGATAAGGAGTTCATTCGACCTAGTGTCTCCCCTTGGGGCGCACCTGTTCTATTTTTGAAGAAAAAGGATGGGACCTTGAGGATGTGCATTGACTACAGGCAGTTGAATAAGGTCACCATCAGGAATAGGTTCCACTTCCCCGCATCGATGATTTATTTGATCAATTACAGGGAGCTCGGGTTTTCTCGAAGATTGATTTGAGGTCCGGGTATCATCAGTTAAAGATTAGGGACTCGGATGTTCCGAAGACAGCATTTCGGTCACGGTATGGACACTATGAGTTCCTAGTCATGTCTTTTGGACTCACAAATGCTCTCGCAGCTTTTATGGATTTGATGAACCGGGTTTTTCATAAATATTTAGATAAGTGTGTCATTGTCTTCATTGATGACATACTTGTCTATTCGAAGAGTCCGGAGGAGCATACGAGACACCTCCGACTTGTCCTTCAGGTATTGAGAGATAGTCAGCTTTATGTTAAGTTTTCTAAATGTGAGTTTTGGCTGACTCAGGTTGGATTTCTGGGGCACATTATATCCAGTGAGGGCATTCAGGTCGATCTGACTAAGATTGAGGCAGTAACCAAGTGGGAGCAACCTAAGAGTCCCACAGAGGTCCGTAATTTCCTTGGATTAGCTGGATATTATCGGCGGTTTGTGCAGGATTTCTCACGTATTGCAGCGCCGATGACCAAGTTGATTCGGAAGGACATTAAGTTTCAGTGGACCCCAGAGTGTGAGCTCAGTTTTCAAGAGCTTAAGACTCGTTTGACCACTGCTCTGATACTCACTCTCCCAGTCAGCGGTACAGAGTATGTGGTATTCAGCGATGCTTCGAAGCAAGGGTTGGGTTGTGTACTTATGCAGAGCGGACGGGTAATTGCCTATGCTTCGCGTCAGTTGAAGAAGCACGAGGTAAATTATCCGACTCATGATTTGGAGTTAGCCGCTATTGTTCTGGCTCTTAAGATTTGGCGACACTATCTTTACGGGGAGAAGTATCATATTTTCACTGACCATAAGAGCCTACAGTACTTGTTGACCCAGAGGGAGTTGAACCTCAGGCAGCGCCGCTGGTTGGAGTTAATCAAGAACTATGACTTGATTATTGACTACCACCCAGGGAAGGCTAATGTTGTGGCAGATGCTTTGAGCAGAAAGTCATCTGTTACTTTGGCGTATATTCGCACTGCCTATTTACCCTTGCTACGTGACATGAGATTGCTGGGGGTTGAGCTACAGTGTGACTCGCAGGGTGGGTTATTGGCACAGTTTGCTGTGCGACCCACTTTATCAGACCGGCTGGCCGAGTTGCAGAGGACAGACTCTGAGTTGAGTACAGTAATCCAGAGAGTACAGGATGGTCAGGGTCAGGATTTCAGACTCAGAGATGATGGCATGCTGGTGCTAAATGACAGGATCTGCGTACCCCATGATGGGGATCTACGACGGCAGATTCTAGAGGAGGCACACAGTTCCGCTTATGCTATGCATCCGGGTAGTACGAATATGTATCGTACTATTCGACAGACGTATTGGTGGTCGGGCATGAAGCGGGACATAGCTGAGTTTGTAGCGCGATGCCTAGTATGTCAGCAGGTTAAGGTGGAACATCAGAAGCCGGCAGGGACCTTGCAGCCTCTTTCGATACCGGAGTGGAAGTGGGAGCACATCACTATGGACTTCGTAGTCGGGTTACCGCGCACCGAGAGACACCATGACGCTATCTGGGTGATCGTTGATCGACTTACAAAGTCTGCCCACTTCTTGCCGATTAAGATTTCTTATACATTGGACCCAGTCAGCGTTGACCGGTCAACCGTTGACCGTTGACCGGTCAGAAAATAATTAAAAAATAAAATAAAATTAAATAATTAATAATATAATAATATAATAATATTAAAATATTAAAAAAATATATAAAAGATATCACCTACCAATGCTATGTATCAACTAATGATATATGTAGATATATATTTTTAGATATCACCTAGATTATATATCATGTCGGTGTCACTTGTATAAGTCCTCTATAACTTCTTTATTTCTACTACTTTTGTTTTTAAGGCATGTTCTTTTTCAAAGAATGTGATGTTTCAAAACACCCTAGGTTTATCGAGCTATAACCCTAGGTTTTTCTCTCAATATTCTACATTACATATTATTTTGAAATCTTTACCTTATATTTTCGTTATCGATGTTTCTTTTCTTATTTTAAAATCTCCACTGCATACACTACATGTCATGTCCCATACTTCCATAGGATAAGTGGCAGACTGTAGTGAACTCCACACACAATCACTCTTTACCCTTCTAGGCTATGTGAAAACTCACTTATGGTACATTGTGTATGTCCCCTCTATAAATAAAAGGTAAAAACCTGTATCACATCTCATTTTAACTCAAAGGCTTATCTAGATATGATGCATTTTTAAAACTAGAGTTCATGGAAAGTAAAATATTTATATACAAATTTGTTTGGGTCAGAATAAAAATCTTATCTAAAGATATATATGGTGCACATCTAGTAGATCTCTACTTATATAGGATAAAGATAGTAAAGCTCCACCTTTCGAATTTAGACACCTATCTACTCGTCTGACTATCTAAGAGTCCCTCTCTTAATATGGTCCTGAAAAATAAAAATGAGTTTCTAATAGGATGAGTAATATTATACCCAGTGAGTTTGATAAAGAACAATGTAAAACCAAAACCATATAATGATAGTGTCTCATGAGTAAAGTGATGAAATTCTGCTATTTGTGTGAAATAGCCAAATAAGAAAAATAATAAAAAGTCACACGAGACTATATCTGGGGTTAACATAATCAAATATAGTCGCTGCATATAATTGTCACCTCAAGGGGATGTATCCATCATTGTAAGGTAATATTTATAGAAAAATAGTTAGTCACATTACATAAATAATATAAGTCACATTTATCTCGTTTTGCATACACCTCTAACCTAGTCATGTTGCATGCACCCTAGCGCTTTGCACACTGTTTTCCCAACTGTGAAATCAATGCAATCGTGCATCAAATCATCATGCCACACCTTACCTTGACCTAACATGATGTTGTGCTTGACCTTGTGAGGCCATAACTTGGTAATTTCATGTTTAGATAGCATCATAATATGAACAACTCAAGGCAAGGATCAACCTCTTTGAGCAGATGATTAATGCACCTCTGGCCGAAGGATTGAGTGGCTCCTGTCTATTGCCACGAGAACAAATCATCGTGTTTTGCATCGTGTTCAATTTTATGCCCAAGGAGATTGAGCACGTCCGTGATATGATAGAGATACTATTGACACCAACCTTAATCATATCCGAGAGGCTCAAGATAGAGCCTTGGACCACAGCTTTGAAAGCCATCCCATGCTATTAGAGGAAGAGACATAGTGCACGACGACCGAATTAGAGCAACTTCATGTTGAACGCTATCTTCCACCTAAGATTTGTTTCGACACCCAACTAAGTGTCTCTATCCCTATTCCACCAACATATACCCCAATGAGTAAAATGGCAAAATCATAGGAAATTTTTTTTGGGATTTGGAGTAATATTTCCAAACCATAAAGTGGTGGAAGAAGATCAAGTTGTCACCGCATTAGTCTATTTCATCGAAGAAACCAAGCAATGGTGGTGTGTCCGATACGATCTATCCATCTGTCATGCCCTAACCTACCTGTCAGGCACGTGACAACCACCACATGAGTCCGAAGACCCATGTAAGACCAAACAGGATCTAAACTTTATATCAAGAGTAGCTGGTATTTTCAATAACTAAATACAGTCACGTAGTACAGTCCCAAAATAAATTTACTACAAGCTACGTGCCACAATATACAATAAAAAGGTCTAGATGAGGATGATGGTCAACGTCCGATGACATAATCCTCATCCACGATCTCATGCATTACTGCTATACTTGCACACACATTAAACGCGGTGTGCTCAACCTTGTGGCCCAATGTAAAATTACAGCTTGAAACTATACCAAGAAATTAAAGGCTAGGAGGATCATCCAAGGATGCTTCAGTTTGATTAGTTCTCATACAACAAGCTTTTTAATATATAAATGATATCACCTACCAGTGCTATGTGTCAACTGATGATATATGTTGATATATATTTTCTGATGTCACCTAGATTATATATCATGTCGGTGTCACTTGTATAAGTCCTCTATAACTTCTCTATTTCTATATTACATGACTCGGGCTGCCAGCCTATGCTTAAGGAATGACCTAGCATAGGACTTTCATAAGCTCATCCGTGTCATACCAGTCTATATCTCGGCCTATGCCTGTTGCACTGATAATTACCTAGGTATGTAGCCAGACACCTGATTTTTAAAAGGTAGGACAATTCTACTATTATTTTGTGTGTATATTGAGATCCACTAGCTAGATATTTTGTATCTCCTTGGACATGTGCCCCATTTTGATTGTAAATTATTTGTACATAAGTGTCCTCATGTACAAGAGATCTAATTTTGAAAATATATGATTTTAGAATTATTTTGATCTATTATCCAGGTTTTCTCCTTCTATAAATAGAAAGGGTATACATCATGTACTCTTAGTAGGTCTGCCACGTGTGGGGCCAGAAATGGAGTTCACTATGGTCTGCCATGTGTCCTATGGGAAGGTATGAGGCTTGATAAATTTTGGTGGTATCAAAGTAGGTTCATATTAGAACATATATATATCTTGACAAAATCATTTGAGAACCTAGGTATATTAGGACATCATTTTCATAAATGATATTACAGAAGTAATTTGTATTAGGATATAGGGAGTCTAGTGGATCTTAGATAAGGACCAGTCTAGTGGCCCTAGGACATAAGTCGTATACGCAGCATTGATCGTAAAATCCGTGCAGGAAGTTCAGAATACAACCAGAGCATGATCACTCAGGGGATGATGCATCACAAGGACAGGAGAGTTCTCTGCCTCCCATTCGATGCCAGTAAAGGGTGGTCAGGCTGCACCACCTGTTGTTGGAGGAGTTACTTTGATTGATGAGCAGTTTCAAATGATCCTTAGAATGATTCAGGCTCAGACTGCACATGTACACTGTCAGGCTAGTGATATGAGATTAATAGATTAATAGAAGCATATGATGTAAAGATTTCAAAATAATATGTCATATAGAATATTGAGCGAAAAACCTAGGGTTATAGCTCAATAAACCTAGGGTGGAAAACATCACATTCTTTGAAAAAGAACATGCCTTAAAACAAAAGTAGTAGAAAGAATAATCATCACTTGTGGAGATTCAAGCTCTTGCGAGGAAATCTCGTGTGCTTAGCAAACATATGCCTTAACCACTTGTACTTAGCAGGCACATGCTTAACCACTCGGCCATAGTGACATCATTGTAAAATGTTCAATTCGCAAGGCACTTCCGTAGAATGCATTAGACAAGCAATCACAAAAATGGTTATAGAAAGCAATTGCATCCATTAGCTGTAGAAGGAAGTAGTTGATTAGGTTGCTAAGTTACATTTGCAACATCTTTCTATGCATATGATCTATCTTCAACTTCAAAGTTATATGCTTCATTATTTGTGCACCATTGAAGAAAAATATATAATTTTGCAAATGTAGGTTCAAAGCTGTATGTTTCATGGTCTGCAAAACACATAAGGTAAAATTGCCATAAAATATTTTTATTTTCAATGACAATCGTGGGGTTTAAATGGCATACAGTTCTTAATAAAAAACAACTATTTTTTCTAGTTTGTAGCTCAATATGAATGAGACCTCCAAACCTATAAATGTGCACCTGATCCTCTTAGCAATCTTAAGTGTAACTTGTTAAACATACAACAACATTCGCCTAACTCCTAAGAATTCCTAAACATCTTGTAAAAATAGGAAGATTGTGTTTTTGGCAATGTCAAGGTACAACTGAATATTTCTACACCTGCCCAGGATTATTTGGTTTGGTTTTTGTAGCTAGGTAGTTGACATTGGAGATTTAGTCCTTCCATAAGCAGCCAGTGTGTACATGATACTACTTCCTTTCGTCCAAAAAGGAAAAAATTATACATGTCTCTTATGTGCCAATTGGTCGATCATCGCATACCTGAAAAGTGAAAGTATGTACTTAGCAGGCACACACCTTAACCACTCGGCCAAAGCGACATCATTACAAAATGAACATTTAGCCAGGTGCTGCTAGCTGAATGCATCACACTAGCAATCACAAAAATACTTCTAGAAAGGAATTGCATCCATGAGTGGTAGTGGGAAGCAGTTGATTAGGTTGCTTAGTTACCTTTGCAATATCTTTCTATGCTCATAATCTCTCTTCAACGTCAAAGTTGTCTACTTCATTATTTGTGCACCGTAGACAAAAAATATCTAATTTTGTCCTCATTTAGGTTTGTAGTCGTATGTTTCATGAACTACAAAACACATTATGTAAAATATCCAAAAACATACTTTTGTTTTTTATGACAATGGTGGTGTTTAAAAGGGATACAATTTATGTGAAGAAATAATTATTTTTTCTAGTTCGTAGCTCAAGAAGAATGAGACCTCCAAAGCTATGCATGAGTGTAAATTGTTGAACATACAACAATGTTCATCTAACTCCTGAGCATTCTTGAATATCTTGTAAAAATTGGAAGATTGTTTTTTTTCAGCAATGTGGAGTAATAATTCTTGAACATTTTTATATCCTGCGGCGGATTATTTGCTTGTGGTGAGGCATGTAAACCCTGAAAAAAAAAATTGCTTCAAAAAAAAGGAAATACATATAGATATAAACATCTATATATATATACATTTATATAAATGCATACTTGCATCGCCACTCAGGTGGAGAATAAAGGAAATCAAATAATAATAATAGAGACCTTATTAAGCAGTTAAGAAATGAGTAGATAAACAGGAAAAATATATATGTATATCTACATTATATATGCTTAGATATATATATAGTTGTATATATTTTTAGAATCGGTAAGTGTTGACTACCAATAGCGTATATTACCGATTCAAATAAATAAATAATATATATATATCCATATATGCATATGGATGCAAATTTAGTTAGATATATATGCATATAAAACTATATATAACTACATAAATATAGAAGTATATGTGTTGACCACCACATATACATACCCCAAATATGTAGAAAAATATATATACATGGGGAATACGAGAAGTGGAAGAGAAAAATTCGGATCTGAGTTTTTTTTTAGAACTTGGAAATTCGGATCTGAGTTGATCCCAGATAAGTGAGTTTTTGACCTTAAGGAAAATTGGGGGAATTGGAGGAATTAGAAGGGTAAAATAGTCCTTGTTCGTTTCATCCTCTCCTCACCGCGCAACATCATCATGGAGAATGATTTCAAAACGAGGGGAAAGTTTTGGCCGGAAAACCAAACTCTAATTCCCCAAATTCAATCCCTTCTATCCATCCTCATCACCGACAAGTTGATTCCCAGGAATTCCTTAGTGATCCTTGACCCTAGACGAGTGAAATTGAGGATTTGTGGAGAGGTTTAGAAGCAATATAGAGGAGGAAGGAGCTGAAGAAAGGAGCAAACGTCAAAAATTGATCATCGACGAACACTCTGGGCAAAGTCAGAGATATCATCTTGAGGTAGGCTACCGAAACCCCTTGTTGTTGACATGAGACGGAACCATAATGTTGGGGGGAATTAGAGACTACCACACCTGCCAAATTTGATAAGACAACATCCTTTATTCATATAAATTGTATGATTTGTCTTACCCTTGCTTGTATCAAATTACAACGAAAGAGGGCAATGTAGATCATGTGGGATTTAAATTCAAATAGGGTATAGTTAAATTAATCCAAGTATTGCCTTATGTTGCTTCTGTAAGATGTATCATATGCTGATTTTATGGTATGATATACGCCCCATGAAGATTTATAAATTTAGGCATTTCCATGTGTATCATAATGAATTTGATATTACATTATCTTACAGCATGCTTGATAAACCCATAATTCTGATAGATTTTACGTTATAGATCAAGCATATAAATTAATTTAGTGAGTATGAGATCATGCATGCACTAAATTTGACATATAAGAGGTTTTAACCCCCTACATCCCGTGAGACGGATGCACTAGGCTTGAGTTTTGATGTATGAACTTTATACTACCTCTATATACTGTGAATTCATGTTTAGTGAAAATTGACAAATAGGATTCACCCTTATCTTGAATTCTCAGCAAATGGGCAAAATTGAGTGGCATAGATTGGATGAAGATATTACCATCCTAACTAATGCCTATTCTCAACCAATCTGAAAGTTTTAAGTTTGAACATGTATCTGACCTTTTTAGCAAGCAAACATACTCAGTAGTTTCAAGACCATATTAAATTCCGAGATGTTCAACATTTGTCTCAAAGGATCAAGGATCAAGTCCTAATGAGTGAACCTTCCTACTTCACATTTATAATTCTGCACAATCTTGACACTTCATTGCTTTTGGCACAAAAGACAGTGCATGATTTGAAACCTTCTGCATATTCTACTTGGAACTTTATAAACTAAGACTTCAAACAGAATCTTAGCAATTTTGAAGACATTCAATCAAAACCTCATGTTTTTGCTACCCTTCAAGTCATTGGCTTGAGATTTCACAGTCCAACAGTAACCTATTGCCTACTGTAAACTCTAAAAACAGTTATAAAGACTTATTTGATGATGCTACATTCTGAAAAGAACATGTGAGACCTTATGGATAGTTTGGGGACCTTTCCTTTATGATGATGAATAAACCTTATTTCAATCAAATACCCTTTTGATAACTCTGCAACCCTATAGTGTGAGCTCTTTAGTTTCATGATGACTATGGATCTCTCTTCAATTCTGATTCAGATTGAAAGTTTTCCCAACTGTTAATTCTAAATAGAATTGCCTCATTAGAATTATCAGTCACCGTTCCCTTTGTATCACCAAATTTGACACAAGCTGATACTTTCAGCAAATGCCAATTTGGAACCTCCCTTTTCACCAAGAATCCTTCTCCCTTACTGCCACCTTACTAGACTTCCAGGTGTTGAAACATCTAAACTCAAAACCACCTGATCAAGCATCATAAATAAATCCAAATTCAAATACTATGGACTGCTGCAACTGGAAGTACTGTAGCAGCATGCCAAATCAAGAGTTTTCAGTGAAACTGTAAGCGATATTTTGAACCTATTTTACAGTAATGCATCATGAGTATCATTATCAAATATATGAGGATACTTGACTTTAGAAACCAGAATGGTAACATTCTAACCCCCCTTACAGATGCTGAAAATTCTGTTGGATTATCTCCTTGGCAACTCATGTTATTGTAAAATCAATGAATTGTACCAACAAGTTCAGAAATGCACAATTAGTAACTGAAAGTTTCCAATGTACATTATTATTCCTCTAAACTCCGGGAATTCTTAACCTTTTATAGCTTATTCTGTTATCATTGAACCTCATTGCAAAAGATCAACATCTTCTCTTCCTCCTATCCTTAACAATTCAGCTTTGAGCTAGGAAATTGTGTAAATGCAGAATCTGATTCTTTTGTAACTTGGTTGTAATTGTTGTCTCCAATATACTGATACCTACATACTGATCACTCTCTATAGAATGTGAAACTCCCCAACTATTCAGCCAAGGTGTAAACTTCCTCACTCCTTAACAGTTTCTTTTCAAAAAACTCTCAATGCTTCCTTGATGATACATAAGTATAAAATGTTCAGTTTCTGCAAATTCTTTGTCACGCCCCGACCCGCAGGACGACACGTGGCAACCGCCGTATGAGCCCGACAAGCCCATACAAGGCATAAATACAAATACTAAACTACATACACCCACATTTTTAAATAACATCTTAAATACAGTCCCGATATCTCCTAATACAAATCTAAGATCGGCATACGAAGACTCATAACAGCAGTCGTATACCTTCCGCGATGAACCCTCCGTCAACGATCTCGTCTCGTGCGTCGACACCTGCACACATATTGAACGCGGTGTGCTCAGCCTTGCGGCCTAATGCGAAATTACGGCTCTACCGAATAAGGAAATCAAAGGCTAGGAGGAGTATTCTAGGATGTCTTTGGTAATTAATCATCATCTTTCATGCCATATCGTTTAAACAATTCATATAAAAATAGACATCATAAATAAACAATTAAATAAATAAATACATGTGTACATGTCACTAGATGTCACCCTAGTCATGTCTAGTGTTCATATCAATAATATGTCACCTATGTCATGGTGAGACTTTTAGGTTTCATAAACTCGGGCTGCCAGCCTACGCTTAGTGACTACCCGGGCCGGGGGTATCAGTAAGCCCACCAGTGCCTTTCTGTCTCTACCTATGCCCGCTGCACTGATGTTGGCAGAGAGGACGGATGACCCAGAGTCCCTCTCCTATTGTTTCACTAGTCGCCAACCATGCCTCCCCTAGCGAATCCGTCGTGCCCTTACATCCTCCGCGGATACCGTAGGGGTCACGACACCCATGTAGTACTACACATTGCCCGTAGACAGGGTCACCTCTCTTAAATATCATCGGCCACGGCTAGCCGGAATAACCACCCTAGGATCCGGACTACTCATCCGATCGTCTGCAGACGTCAAGGGTGATAGCCGTGCGGTCTACGGATCCACTGTCCAAGGCGTCGCATGTGGAATCACCTTCCCAGTCCAATAGCCGTCAACGTCTATCGAGATTGGCGCACATCCGCACGATGGGTTGTGGCCCTCGACTTCGTCGGTGCCAAGTCCATGGTAGGGTTCATCCTAGCTAACCATCTCAGGACTATCACGAGACAGCCTACAACAACACTCGCGCGGGTGAAGATTTCAGGTAAGGACTTGCTCCATATTTTCAGTCTAACATGACCATGGAGTGTGTACAGTCCCTTACCCTACCAGCTCCCAGTATATGAGCTATGCATAACGTCGGGAGTGGTGCTCCCAGTGCTCCGCTATGCATCAACCTCGGGAGTGGCGCCTAACGGAAACGTCACTGTTTGACCACCATCGGGACGCGGCGGTCAACCGGGGCATATGGAAAAAGGCTCCTTTTTCTCTAAGTGGCGGTGACGTCGCCAAAGGTTCTAACATGTCGCATGTATTATCTATGTCCGCATGGTAGTTATTTAACATATCATACCGAAGCAATTTAGCATGCAAGACATGATTATAAAGCATGTTAGATACCTAGCAGATCAAACATGTTAGATAAGATAACTATGCTAGCATGCATAAAATTTAAATCTTATCAAACATTATGGTTTATCATATTGAAGACATCCAAGAATTTTTCCTAAGAAACCCCAGCGGGTATTCCCTAGCATGAATAAATCCTACCAACGGAGAACCAACGCACCTGGGATAGCGATCTGCTTCTGGGAACCAAGTCGCGCGGATAATATCACCCGCCGAGCTTCTCAGATCGCGTACCCACAATAATCCTATTTAATAAAAATTATTTAAAATAGATTTAATTTATTTCCCTTAAGATAAATAAATTAAAATCTATCAATTAAATAATTATTACATTAAATTAATCCTATGCATGTTTAGGATTAATCTCACCTAATGAATTATGAATTAATCATATTTTTACATTTTTATCTAATAACTTCAATGAATTTTTATTCAATTTCTACTCATCAAACTCACCCATAACTTAGCCCAAGTCATCCAGGAGCCCAAGTAGAACCCATAGAAATTTTTATTATTTTTTTGTTTTTTTAATATTTTAATATTATTTTATTATTTTAATATTTTTATTTTTTATTTTTCTGACCTGGTCAACGATCAACGTTTGACTGGTCAACGATCAACGTTGACGGTCAACGCTGACGGGTCAGCAGTGGGCCCGGTCAACGCGGACCGGGTCAGCTGTTGACCGGTCAACGCTGACTGGGTCAGCGGTGGGCCCGGTCAATGCTGACTGGGTCGGCTGTTGACTCGGTCAACGGTTCGAGTTACTCCCCCGGTTCGGTTCGGTTCGATTTGGTTCGGTTTGGGTCCAGTTCAGCTAAATTAAATTCAATCTAGTTTGACTCGAGCTCGAACCAGGTTCAACTTATTTGATTCGGCTCACCCAACCCAACTTGACTCGAACCCAAACTTAACTCAAACCCAACTGATTTAACCCCACTTGATTCGACCCAACCGTTTTCATTAAAGAAATAATTTCTTATACACTAAGCTTAGTTAATCAACGCTAATCATGCTTTTAATTAAACTAAACATACGTTAATACATCTTATTCTAATAACATATTATATTTACACTAATCATGCTTAACGTTTAACTAATCATGCTTAGCGTTCGCTAATCGCGATTAAGCCCTAATTAAGCACCTTCGCCGGATTAACTGTGCACCGCCGGAAAACTCAGCGCTGCCGCCGGAACCCTAGCCGCCACCTCGCCGTAACTCGCGAAAACGAAGGCTAAACGGCCGGCGAGCTTCGTAGCTCCTCACTCAACGCGGAGACTACGCCGATCTGCGAGAATGACGACCATCAGCGCCTAAACGGCGATCTTTCCGGCGTCGTCTCCGGCGAACTCACGGCGTCTCCACCGGAGGGTGAAAACCACCCCTTTTCATGGGGGAAACACGGCTGCTCACCTCGCGGACGTCTGGAGAAGGAAAGGGCGGGGTTTCCGGCCGGCGAAGCGAGCGGATCGCGATTTGCAGCCGCCGCCGGTAGGGTTCGGTCGCTCGAACAGGGGCGGCGAGCACAGCCGCCCGTTGAGGGGTCTTCGAACTCCACGAAGGCCCGTGGAGATGCGGAGACGGCCGGCGTCTCCAACCGCGGCGGAGGAGACGTCCGCCGAGGGGCTGCGAGCGCTGGGCGGCGATCGATCGGCAGCAGTTCCTCTGCTGCGGTGGTCGCGCGAACGGGAAGGGAGCAGCGGCGTCGCGACTTCTCCCTTCCGCCGGGGGTTGCTTGCTGGAGGTGGACGAGGGCAGACGACCGTCGACGGCGACGTGCAGCGGTCGACGGCGGAAGGCGGAGCGTCGGCGCTGCTCGGTGCGGGAGAAGACGAAGCGGCGTTGCTTCGTCGCGTGCTCGAGGACGGTGGCTCGAGTGGGAAGGGCACTTGCTCTTCTCGCTCGCCCCGTCTCGCCTCCTCGCCCGGTCCAAGCCGGTTCAGCTGGACCGGCTGGCTCTCCGGCCGGTTCACCTGAACCGGTCCTTCTTTTTTTTTTATTTATTTTTTTTTTCATGTGATGGGGGTTTACATTCTTAGAACTCTATTATCCTTCTGATCTTGTAGTTAAACCAAGGGCATTGCCATTACTGAACTGATTTAAGACACCAGCTTGATACTCATAGCCAATCTAAGAATGTGCAGCTAAGAAGAAGTGAAGAAAATTTAGAAATGAACCTTCATGAGGATTCTAGCTTCTGCCTTTGTTAGACTACTGGTTACTAATCCTCTTTAGCAAATCCAATATAAATGCTAGATATCAGATACTCATGTAGGAAACAATACCTCAAGAATCTAGCTGAACCTTTAGTACTTTGGCAGCCACTGATACATACAAAATTCTGCATCCAAACAAATTCCTTTTGAATGATTATAGCACCCTTCCTCTTTGCTTTTCTTTCCTTTTCCCTTCCTCTGATTTCTTTCTTCTGAATCCAAGTTTTATTACTTGAGTCAGTGCACCATTCTAATTATCATGGTATACTAAATTACTTTGACTCTGCAATAGATAAATCATTCCTTCTAACTTGACACAAGCTGATGACTATTTCAGCTTTTCTTCTCAATTCCTTTTCTTCCTTTCCTTTTTCATTTTCTTATAGCTATGGTATCTGACCAAGTAAGAAATACCTCAGAACTTCCAAAATATGTCAAATGCAGAAATCATATAAACCTAAAACAATCTGTAGACCTACATAAAAGTGAAATGTGAACAGCTAGGAGTATCATATCAACTCTACTACATATTAGGACTTGTTAAGCTACCTTGACTCCTAAACTCCTACCTGATAAATTCATGATACACTTAAAAGAGACTCTAGCTGATCACAACTAAATTATACTTCTTTCTACTGCAGTTGACCTTTAAGCAACGGTAGGAACTAGCATATGAAAACATCAGCCCTCTCAATTCTGATCAATATCAATAATTTGGACAGACCCTTAAGAACATAACCAATCATTTTTTTGATTCACTGATATGTTCTTATTCTGATTGTCCTACTACTCTTACACCTATCTCACTGAGTTGTATCACCAAATTTGACACAAGCTGATACTTTCAGCAAATGCCAATTTGGAACCTCCCTTTTCACCAAGAATCCTTCTCCCTTACTGCCACCTTACTAGACTTCCAGGTGTTGAAACATCTAAACTCAAAACCACCTGATCAAGCATCATAAATAAATCCAAATTCAAATACTATGGACTGCTGCAACTGGAAGTACTGTAGCAGCGTGCCAAATCAAGAGTTTTCAGTGAAACTGTAAGCGGTATTTTGAACCTATTTTACAGTAATGCATCATGAGTATCATTATCAAATATATGAGGATACTTGACTTTAGAAACCAGAATGGTAACATTCTAACCCCCCTTACAGATGCTGAAAATTCTGTTGGATTATCTCCTTGGCAACTCATGTTATTGTAAAATCAATGAATTGTACCAACAAGTTCAGAAATGCACAATTAGTAACTGAAAGTTTCCAATGTACATTATTATTCCTCTAAACTCCGGGAATTCTTAACCTTTTATAGCTTATTCTGTTATCATTGAACCTCATTGCAAAAGATCAACATCTTCTCTTCCTCCTATCCTTAACAATTCAGCTTTGAGCTAGGAAATTGTGTAAATGCAGAATCTGATTCTTTTGTAACTTGGTTGTAATTGTTGTCTCCAATATACTGATACCTACATACTGATCACTCTCTATAGAATGTGAAACTCCCCAACTATTCAGCCAAGGTGTAAACTTCCTCACTCCTTAACAGTTTCTTTTCAAAAAACTCTCAATGCTTCCTTGATGATACATAAGTATAAAATGTTCAGTTTCTGCAAATTCTTTGTCACGCCCCGACCCGCAGGACGACACGTGGCAACCGCCGTATGAGCCCGACAAGCCCATACAAGGCATAAATACAAATACTAAACTACATACACCCACATTTTTAAATAACATCTTAAATACAGTCCCGATATCTCCTAATACAAATCTAAGATCGGCATACGAAGACTCATAACAGCAGTCGTATACCTTCCGCGATGAACCCTCCGTCAACGATCTCGTCTCGTGCGTCGACACCTGCACACATATTGAACGCGGTGTGCTCAGCCTTGCGGCCTAATGCGAAATTACGGCTCTACCGAATAAGGAAATCAAAGGCTAGGAGGAGTATTCTAGGATGTCTTTGGTAATTAATCATCATCTTTCATGCCATATCGTTTAAACAATTCATATAAAAATAGACATCATAAATAAACAATTAAATAAATAAATACATGTGTACATGTCACTAGATGTCACCCTAGTCATGTCTAGTGTTCATATCAATAATATGTCACCTATGTCATGGTGAGACTTTTAGGTTTCATAAACTCGGGCTGCCAGCTTACGCTTAGTGACTACCCGGGCCGGGGGTATCAGTAAGCCCACCAGTGCCTTTCTGTCTCTACCTATGCCCGCTGCACTGATGTTGGCAGAGAGGACGGATGACCCAGAGTCCCTCTCCTATTGTTTCACTAGTCGCCAACCATGCCTCCCCTAGCGAATCCGTCGTGCCCTTACATCCTCCGCGGATACCGTAGGGGTCACGACACCCATGTAGTACTACACATTGCCCGTAGACAGGGTCACCTCTCTTAAATATCATCGGCCACGGCTAGCCGGAATAACCACCCTAGGATCCGGACTACTCATCCGATCGTCTGCAGACGTCAAGGGTGATAGCCGTGCGGTCTACGGATCCACTGTCCAAGGCGTCGCATGTGGAATCACCTTCCCAGTCCAATAGCCGTCAACGTCTATCGAGATTGGCGCACATCCGCACGATGGGTTGTGGCCCTCGACTTCGTCGGTGCCAAGTCCATGGTAGGGTTCATCCTAGCTAACCATCTCAGGACTATCACGAGACAGCCTACAACAACACTCGCGCGGGTGAAGATTTCAGGTAAGGACTTGCTCCATATTTTCAGTCTAACATGACCATGGAGTGTGTACAGTCCCTTACCCTACCAGCTCCCAGTATATGAGCTATGCATAACGTCGGGAGTGGTGCTCCCAGTGCTCCGCTATGCATCAACCTCGGGAGTGGCGCCTAACGGAAACGTCACTGTTTGACCACCATCGGGACGCGGCGGTCAACCGGGGCATATGGAAAAAGGCCCCTTTTTCTCTAAGTGGCGGTGACGTCGCCAAAGGTTCTAACATGTCGCATGTATTATCTATGTCCGCATGGTAGTTATTTAACATATCATACCGAAGCAATTTAGCATGCAAGACATGATTATAAAGCATGTTAGATACCTAGCAGATCAAACATGTTAGATAAGATAACTATGCTAGCATGCATAAAATTTAAATCTTATCAAACATTATGGTTTATCATATTGAAGACATCCAAGAATTTTTCCTAAGAAACCCCAGCGGGTATTCCCTAGCATGAATAAATCCTACCAACGGAGAACCAACGCACCTGGGATAGCGATCTGCTTCTGGGAACCAAGTCGCGCGGATAATATCACCCGCCGAGCTTCTCAGATCGCGTACCCACAATAATCCTATTTAATAAAAATTATTTAAAATAGATTTAATTTATTTCCCTTAAGATAAATAAATTAAAATCTATCAATTAAATAATTATTACATTAAATTAATCCTATGCATGTTTAGGATTAATCTCACCTAATGAATTATGAATTAATCATATTTTTACATTTTTATCTAATAACTTCAATGAATTTTTATTCAATTTCTACTCATCAAACTCACCCATAACTTAGCCCAAGTCATCCAGGAGCCCAAGTAGAACCCATAGAAATTTTTATTATTTTTTTGTTTTTTTAATATTTTAATATTATTTTATTATTTTAATATTTTTATTTTTTATTTTTCTGACCTGGTCAACGATCAACGTTTGACTGGTCAACGATCAACGTTGACGGTCAACGCTGACGGGTCAGCAGTGGGCCCGGTCAACGCGGACCGGGTCAGCTGTTGACCGGTCAACGCTGACTGGGTCAGCGGTGGGCCCGGTCAATGCTGACTGGGTCGGCTGTTGACTCGGTCAACGGTTCGAGTTACTCCCCCGGTTCGGTTCGGTTCGATTTGGTTCGGTTTGGGTCCAGTTCAGCTAAATTAAATTCAATCTAGTTTGACTCGAGCTCGAACCAGGTTCAACTTATTTGATTCGGCTCACCCAACCCAACTTGACTCGAACCCAAACTTAACTCAAACCCAACTGATTTAACCCCACTTGATTCGACCCAACCGTTTTCATTAAAGAAATAATTTCTTATACACTAAGCTTAGTTAATCAACGCTAATCATGCTTTTAATTAAACTAAACATACGTTAATACATCTTATTCTAATAACATATTATATTTACACTAATCATGCTTAACGTTTAACTAATCATGCTTAGCGTTCGCTAATCGCGATTAAGCCCTAATTAAGCACCTTCGCCGGATTAACTGTGCACCGCCGGAAAACTCAGCGCTGCCGCCGGAACCCTAGCCGCCACCTCGCCGTAACTCGCGAAAACGAAGGCTAAACGGCCGGCGAGCTTCGTAGCTCCTCACTCAACGCGGAGACTACGCCGATCTGCGAGAATGACGACCATCAGCGCCTAAACGGCGATCTTTCCGGCGTCGTCTCCGGCGAACTCACGGCGTCTCCACCGGAGGGTGAAAACCACCCCTTTTCATGGGGGAAACACGGCTGCTCACCTCGCGGACGTCTGGAGAAGGAAAGGGCGGGGTTTCCGGCCGGCGAAGCGAGCGGATCGCGATTTGCAGCCGCCGCCGGTAGGGTTCGGTCGCTCGAACAGGGGCGGCGAGCACAGCCGCCCGTTGAGGGGTCTTCGAACTCCACGAAGGCCCGTGGAGATGCGGAGACGGCCGGCGTCTCCAACCGCGGCGGAGGAGACGTCCGCCGAGGGGCTGCGAGCGCTGGGCGGCGATCGATCGGCAGCAGTTCCTCTGCTGCGGTGGTCGCGCGAACGGGAAGGGAGCAGCGGCGTCGCGACTTCTCCCTTCCGCCGGGGGTTGCTTGCTGGAGGTGGACGAGGGCAGACGACCGTCGACGGCGACGTGCAGCGGTCGACGGCGGAAGGCGGAGCGTCGGCGCTGCTCGGTGCGGGAGAAGACGAAGCGGCGTTGCTTCGTCGCGTGCTCGAGGACGGTGGCTCGAGTGGGAAGGGCACTTGCTCTTCTCGCTCGCCCCGTCTCGCCTCCTCGCCCGGTCCAAGCCGGTTCAGCTGGACCGGCTGGCTCTCCGGCCGGTTCACCTGAACCGGTCCTCTTTTTTTTTTTTTTTTTTTTTTTCATGTGATGGGGGTTTACATTCTTAGAACTCTATTATCCTTCTGATCTTGTAGTTAAACCAAGGGCATTGCCATTACTGAACTGATTTAAGACACCAGCTTGATACTCATAGCCAATCTAAGAATGTGCAGCTAAGAAGAAGTGAAGAAAATTTAGAAATGAACCTTCATGAGGATTCTAGCTTCTGCCTTTGTTAGACTACTGGTTACTAATCCTCTTTAGCAAATCCAATATAAATGCTAGATATCAGATACTCATGTAGGAAACAATACCTCAAGAATCTAGCTGAACCTTTAGTACTTTGGCAGCCACTGATACATACAAAATTCTGCATCCAAACAAATTCCTTTTGAATGATTATAGCACCCTTCCTCTTTGCTTTTCTTTCCTTTTCCCTTCCTCTGATTTCTTTCTTCTGAATCCAAGTTTTATTACTTGAGTCAGTGCACCATTCTAATTATCATGGTATACTAAATTACTTTGACTCTGCAATAGATAAATCATTCCTTCTAACTTGACACAAGCTGATGACTATTTCAGCTTTTCTTCTCAATTCCTTTTCTTCCTTTCCTTTTTCATTTTCTTATAGCTATGGTATCTGACCAAGTAAGAAATACCTCAGAACTTCCAAAATATGTCAAATGCAGAAATCATATAAACCTAAAACAATCTGTAGACCTACATAAAAGTGAAATGTGAACAGCTAGGAGTATCATATCAACTCTACTACATATTAGGACTTGTTAAGCTACCTTGACTCCTAAACTCCTACCTGATAAATTCATGATACACTTAAAAGAGACTCTAGCTGATCACAACTAAATTATACTTCTTTCTACTGCAGTTGACCTTTAAGCAACGGTAGGAACTAGCATATGAAAACATCAGCCCTCTCAATTCTGATCAATATCAATAATTTGGACAGACCCTTAAGAACATAACCAATCACTTTTTTTGATTCACTGATATGTTCTTATTCTGATTTTCCTACTACTCTTACACCTATCTCACTGAGTTGTCTAAATAACAAGACAAACTCCCCGCAAATTCTACTCATAGATCACACCATTTGGCCAAATGAAACAATAGGAAAGATGTATAAAAGTTAACTATCCTAACAATCTCTTCTTTCCTTCCTTGCTGGAAATTTTGAGATAGAAGGAGAAAGAACCTCCTTACCTTTCATTTCAGCTACTAACTTACTAAAATGTATGGTTCTTATCTCTCCCTTGGTTCAAGTATAAAAAACAAGGGGAATACACACATCACAAGTGACTTCTTCTCTTTATCCCTTCGGCCAAGCATGTCTTTAATCCTATTTAAAGGGGTCATGAATAACCCTAGGGGATAATGACAATTTCCACATGACAAGAGTGGAAAAAACTAAACATTTCTGCTGTCGAAAAATATCAGCAACTTGATAAGTGATTTAAGAACATAAATCATCTTCTATGATGAAATCCTATGTCTATAAAAAGTGCTATGGACGATCCATTTCCTGAAATGTTTGTTTCCCTTACTTGAGACTTCTTTCTCTAAGTTAATACAAGGCCTTAGGATGGGAAAAATGGGTAGAAGTTAAACTTTCATGAAATTGTAAAGTAAATGCATTCTTTATAATTTTTAGGAGATTTGATTGAAACCTACAGTAACTAAATTATTGGAAGGGTTTTTCTTCAGCAATGTGAGTTGTTTTAAGTTCAATTATGAACTGCTGCAGTTAGAGCCCCTGGTGGGTGGTTGTTTATTTGGATATATGGCATGTTTTAATTAAATATACGGCTTCATGAATGTTATGTTGCAAACTTCATTATATGCTATGTTATGCAAATTACTATCATGTCAGGTATGTTCAATGATTGATGTTATACAATTCATGAATACCATGCAACATAGAGACAAACATTAATATCATGGCACATGTTTATATACATGGAAACAAATAGGACTTTACATCTTAGAGACATCAAAACTAGGAGTTAATTTTTAGGTCCTTGCACTTTATTTCTCTCATGGTTGGTAAGTTCAACCATGCTACTCCAGTAAGGGTAACCGGAAGTGCAACCCAACTCAACTTTGAGTTTAGATTAAAGCCGAGAAAGAGTCTTCTCACATAGTTGAGATACTCCCCTCATGGCATGCAACCAAACCTCGAAGTTTTGAGAGGAGCTATTCTAGCTGCTCTGCAAGGACTTAAGGGTCAAAAGACAACTAGCATACCCTATTCAGGTTTTGCAAACCTATAGGAGGGTAGTCTAGACCTTGGAGTTTAAATAAATGTGCGGAGTCCGGTTCGTCAGACCGTTAAGACTAAACAAAGAGGTGACCCTATCATGGTGAAGAATGTAGCTATATGGTAGTCGCATAGTATGGGTCTGGGGAGACACACATGTGAAGGTCTCGAAGAGCGGGTTGAGGTATGGCTTGCGAGATCGAAAATAGATGATTCCGCGGTCATCGGTTATCTTCGCCAGCGTCAGTGTGACGGGCACTAGGCAAAGACCTAGAAGGACACTGAAGGGCTTATAGATAATCCCTAGCCCGAGCATATCTTAAGCATAGGTTGGCAGCCCTAGAGAATGTGAAATTAGAGGATATAATGGATGATGGTATCTTATACATAAAATATAATATGAAAGACATCACTTATAAATTAATTTATTTCTTACAGCATATTCATACCATGACTATATTGTTTTAATTAATTTCATGTATTCCAATGTCCCTTGCCCTTACAATTGCGAGGGATCATTCTTTCTGTAACCACTGAGCCGTAAGGCTCAGCGTAAATTATTTTCCCATACGCAGGTACTTGGACACCGAGTAGATTCGTGGGGGGTTTGGCATGGAGAGACATACATTAGCTTATTATGAGTTATATATTTCATTTCTTAGTAGGACTGTATTAGATAAAATAAATTATTTGTATCTAAGTTATAATCGCAAAAAATTTCTAAAGGTTCTTATGTCAATGTTGTATTTTTTGTGATATTATAATTAACCTTGTATGAGTTATACTTAACTCATACGGTAGTTGTCATGGTTGTCGATAGAGTCGGGGCGTGACAAGGCAATTGATATTGTCGATTTATTCCTCCTATAAATAAGCATGGGTACATGACACTACTTCCTTTCGTCAGAAAAAGAAAAAAATTATACGTGTTGTTCATATGCCAATTGGTCGATCATCACATACCTGAAAAGCAAAAGCAAGTCAAAATAATGGAAAACAATTATCTTCGCATTGCAACAATTGCTTATCCCTAAGTGCAGGTACCTAGTCAAGTTGTAGCAATTACTTGAACTAATTTTGGAAAGAAAACTAGAGATTTGGAATTGGGAATTTTGGGAGAATAATATGCCTTATTATTGCATATGTGGTGTATTTACAATAGAACTTAAAACAAGAAAAAAAGCATCTTCAATAAAAATATAATGTAAAGATTTTTAAACAATCTACAAGTTAGAACATCAAGCAAAAATCCTAGGATCGAAAACATCACGTTCTTTTAAGAAGAACGAGCCTAAAAAATAAAAGTAGAAAACAAACAGTCGTCGCCTAAGAGATTCAAACTCTCACGGGGAAACCCCATGTACTTAGCAGGCACATGCCTTAACCACTTAGCCAAAGCGACATCATTGCAAAATAATCAATTCATCTAGTATTCAGAGCAGTATGCTTTGTGAGATTTGTATTTTTGCATCAAGGGTAATGGTGTAATATAGGATTATTTTGAAGGTTTTATAGAAAAAAGTAATATGAAAAACTTATTCATAAAATCATATGGATTTTTGGAGTATGAAATTTTGGTATAAAAAATTACACCATCAGATAGGATTTTAATAATCAATCCAACCGTGTAGACTGATTGTAATTTGGACATTGTTTGATTGGTTAAATCATTGAATCAAAGATTGATCCAAATGAACGAACGAGATTAGATCACTTAAGCGGTGGATGGCCAAGATTTAATCTCACAAAGTAAGCAACATATATTAATTAATTATTTTATTAAATACCTTTTTTCCTCCTATCTCACGTGCGAGCTTCCCCTTCCCTTCTCGATCTCCTCCCCTGCTTCACGTGGCAGCGACGGAGAGCACTTTTTTGACAACGCTCCAACCAACTTCGGTGGAGTTTTTCAATGGGATATGAACCACGAAATTAGATGAGCAAGAGGAACACATTAGAACCACCATTTTCAAATTTTAGTGAAGATTTGAGGGAGAAATTGGAGTTTTGGCGTCGGCGGCGAAAACTCTATTGCCAGAGCTTGCTCCAACGATTACCGGCCATTCCGGCCGCGGAACTTAGACAAACTTGGTATCTATGGCTTATAATTGATGAGAGCTATCGATTAGTACCTGGGTTGAGGACTATTGGCTGTCGGCGAACGGAAAACCCAAAAGCTAGTGTTCGGCCGACGTGAACTTCTCTGGTGAAATTGGACGCCGGTGAGCTCTAGAAATTGGGGCAAATAGGATTTTTGAAATCCTCATTAAAGAAAGCTTTCGATTGGTACCCATATTGGTGCTGATTGAAGAACTTCACCGGCGAGGGTTCCGATGAATTTTCCGACGAGTCTCCGACAAACTTTCAGGTGAACTTGAGATGAAAATTAGGGTGAATCTAGAGATCATTCTAAGAGTGTTGGTGAAGACAGATTTGTAAAATTATTACCGGATTGAGAATTAAAATTCGTTGAAATATTCACAGGAAATTCGATAAGCAAGTACGAGGATATGAACGATCGCGATACGAGTTAGAACGCGATTACGATGATAGGATCAGGTGAGTATTTATTCTCTGGGCAGAATAGATGAGATAATTCTCAATGTTTAGTCCAGGAGAACTATATCCCTTTGATTAAATATGTTTACTATTCTTTGGACTCTCCTGCTAGTTAATATTCCTAATTTTAATTATAAATGAGTTGTGAATAACCTCGATATCCATGTTTAATTTTACAGTGTTATTGTTCCTCAATCCATTATAGGCATGATAATATGATTTTTTTGACTCTAAATCTAGCATATGAATCTGTTTGATTATTCGTGATATCATTTCACTATCAAATACATATGGCTAGCATGACATAATACTGGATAGTGCTATAGGCACCCTCACTGTAGTGATTAGAGATTATACATTATTAGCACTCCTATGGGACACCTATTGTCACGCCCCAAACCCACCTTTGGGCACGTGGCAACTGTCGTATAAGCTGCACTTCTCCACCACAACTTATACAAGGCTAGATGTATCACAAAGCACAATAAATTCTTTTTATTAAACACAGGGAAATATAATAATGTACATTTACAGCAATACTATAAAAATGAAATCTTTATCTATATTTCTAAAATAAAATTTTATTTCGCCATAACTAGGTTCTCCCTCGCTCCCCATATCAATGTCCAACCTGTAACCTATGCAACGGGGAAAAAATATGCACATCTGAGTCGCAAAACTCAGTGAGGCTACAGAGAGAGCACCCTAAAAATGGGCATAAGGTATTGTACAAAACCAATAAGAAGAATTATCCCCTAAGTCACATGTCAAATAACATGCTCAACAGTATATCCTCATACTATTAGATCAAAGCAGCAGAATCATGATATGGATATGGCATATGAAGAAAATATAAGGATTTAATTATAACAATAACTCAAATCCATAAATGTCATATTTCTTTAACCATCATATCAATCTTTTCCAAACTACACTTAAGGCAGTCAGCCTATGTTCAAGGTAAATCCCTCGTCAGAGATTTCCCTAAACCCGTCAGTGTCAACTCTATATCCATGTCCTATATGCATGTACACTGATGTTGGCAGAAGAAGCTGGTGATCACGACACCCATTCTAACACAAACACAAGTACCATACAGCACTGTAATTCTGCCCATGATAGGATCACTATACAAATAATCAATCACATCCATCTCCAGTCTGGCAAGCTGAGATCTGCCGGGTATGCTAATGAACCTGGACTGCTCAGGGACTCACATCGTTGAGCATGCCAAAGTCATCAGGTTCCCTAGCCTAGGTAGCGCATTGGACGATACTATTCCTAACACATCCTCTACCCATGGTGTAACAAAAACAAGTTGAGCTCTGTACCGAAGTGAGATCCCAGCTACACTAAAGTAGTAGTGACTAAGTCAACTGAACTTGCACCTCTACCATTGCTAGCACATGGTTCCTCACCACGTGTTAGCACATCCCATTTTAAGAACCCAACATCCTCTCCTAGGTTATCATAACCCTAAGATATCCAAAGTTCTTAATTATACATCAATTTAGATCACTCTAGGTTTTAATCACAGCATGAACCTAAAGTGTCTATAGTTTTTGTCTCATGTTTTCATATTCTATGTTCCTGCTAAATGTCTCTACATCTATAGCATAACATGAACATATCAATATCCAACATAACATGAGGACAATCATATATAGCATGCATATAATAGCATAATGTATCTTTTCATAGCAAAATCTATCAACAATTATCAAATCACACATGCCATTAAAATATGCAACAAGCAAGCAAACATTCAACTCATCAGCATGTACAATATGTAACAATGACCTTTAGGACTCAGCATCTGTAGTAGGCCAAAATAAAATTTGAAACCATAAGTCCTCACCTGAGTCTCCACACAAAATCAAGCAAGAATTCATAGCTTGGCTATGATTCTTAAAAGCAAGCAAGCAATAAATCAAGCACAACACATACTTCTTACTCCAACACAAATCACAGCTTGTTCGTGATTTGTCAAGCGACAGCACAATAATTAATTTTCCTAAGATAAAATAAATACATCTAACAGGCATCAATCATACAATTCAAACAAGGATATCTATCTACCCTTCTACTCAGATCCTCACCCCAATTTCTTTATTTTATTTAATTCCTCTTAACTAACCAATCATCCACCACATTACTACTCACAACCTAACACATTCAAACATCACAAAATAATATTTTAATTTAATCATTTAATTATATCCAAAATCTTCATTAATGTATATCACCTTAATTAATTCTAAAATAATTTTAATAATTATGTAAAAATCTATTTAAAGTCATAAAATCCTAAATTATCCAATTTGACTAATTAAAAAATCTAAATAACCAATTTTCTAAATTTCATCATATTATAAATTTATAAAATTCCACTTAATTTAATTTCATCAATTAGAAAAAATCTAATTAATCTAATTACCTTAACTCACAATATCCTAAATTCATCAAATCTTGTAAAAATTCTCAATAAATTATTTTAATTTCAATTACTACAGTTTAAATGAGATAACACCTACAAAATATTTCTTCTTGCAAATATCATGCAATTAATTCATTTAAACCCTAAATTATCTTAATTAAATCAAAAACTGAATATAATAATACTGAAAAATTCTAATTAAATTATGAAATATATATCTAAGCATGATATATCACCCTAATTTATTTTAGATTTTTCTCATATCGTTAGGGCACTCAAAACTCTGAACCCATCCTAAATAAATTCGAAAACTAAGCCTAAAATATGTCAAAAATTCTAAATAAATTTCTTAAGACTCAAAACTCACCAATCAAGCCCTAACCATGTTGTTCTGCACAGAACCATTCACAAAATCAAGAAAACTAGCAAAACCGCATCCGAACCGGCCATGAACCGGACCGAACCGGATCGGTCGGACCGAACCGAATTGGCCCGGCCACGAGCAACACACGTGCCGTCGGTTTCCTTCCCCTGCTCGACCCGCAGCCGCGCCGCTGCGTTCTGCCGCTTCCTCACCGTCGCACTCTTGCCAGACCTCTGCGTCCGACCTCTCCGACCCTTCCTCTACCCACCAGTTTCCTCTTACTCACTGCCGGTGAAGACTAGAACTCCCCACGGCCACTGTTGTAGCCCATCCTCCGCCACACTGATCGGTCTCCGCCCAACTCCGATTCCCATCAGAAATTAAGCCTCCACACCGCAGCTTTCGCTTCAAATCAACTCCTGCTAGAGTCGATTCATCCCCAAGTGCCTCACCGCAGAAGGGAAACTGGCTGCCGACCCCCTTCGTTGGTGCAAATCGAAGGGAACGCAACGACTCCTCTGCCTTCACCGTTTCAGCTTCGGATCCAGCTTCCGCAGCATCTCCCCGCTCCAGTTTCAGCGTCGAGTCAACTCTATAGGAGTCGACTCCCTTCCTAAAGGTTCGCCGCGAAGTGGGGAAGAGCTCGTCGTGCCCTTCGCCGGCGGAAATAGGGAACTCCCCTGTCTGCCGCCCTTTCGCCGCCTTCCGCGCTCTATTGATCCACCGGAGCCACGCCCACTCCTCGCCAGCCTCGTAAACGACACCCTACACTCACCTTCGCGCTCCCCCGTCGAAGTCGCCGGCCGCCGGAGGGTTTCGAAGCTTCGTCGTCGCCTCCCTCACACACCCCTGCTCTGTGAGGGTTTAAATCCCCATCGACAAGTCGGTGACTCGTCGACCGACTCAGCCGTCTCGGCCGGGTCGACTCCTTCAACTTGACACGTGCAGCGACATTTTCTTTTTTCTTTTAAAAAAATCATTTTATTAATTAAAATTTATTTAAATTTCAAATTTTATTTTATTTTATTTTACAATTATCTGATAAATTTTCCAACACATTATTTTTTTTTTCTCTACTATTTTTATTTAATATTTTATTTTAAATTATTTTCCTATTAACTTATCATCAAACATTATTATTTTTATTATCATCATTATCTTTACCTAATATTCATCTTTTATCTATTATTTTTCTTATTTATTTTATTTTTCTAAAATTATCTATCTTACTTTATTTATACATTTTTTATTTCCTATTTTATTTTATCTATTAAAATAATATAAATCCTTTATTTTAAATAATAGTGTTTAAAATATTATTATTTTTATTTATTTATTTTTTCTATTATTTTATTATTTTAATATTAAAAAAATCCATATAAAGAAAACAGGATTTACACCTATGGAGTGGGATGGTAGTGCTCGAGGTGAGGATGGGAGATTGCTACTCGTGACTGGTTTTTATACTGGACTAGCTATGTATACCAGGTAGCGAGGTCTAGTGGCATCCCACGGGAAAAGGGGGCTTTGGTTCTATAATTTTATGCTTCTAATTTGATCTGGGTATCTTATGATATTTGATTCCTCCCCCGAAGGTAACAGTTGTTGGCCACAACTGTATTTGATTAACCAAGCCCTGGATACATTCTCATGTGATTCTTGATTACTCTTTTTGCTTGGATATTGCATACGAATAGCCAGATTATCCTTTCTTAAGACTTTGTTATTTTATGTTCTTTGTTTTATATTATTTTCTATCCAACTCGCTAGGTACGACGTTGCTCACCCCGTAGGGGAACTTATTTTTATTTTTCAAGAACATAGCAGGAGAGGGACTGATAGATATCGAGACGTTTAGCCAGACTCCTAATTTTTAAAAGGTAGGATAATTCTACATTTATTTTGTGTACAGAAAGATCTATTGGATGAGTATTTTGTGTATCATTGGGCAGGTGCACTATTTTGATTGTAAATCATTTATATTTGAGTGTTTTCTTGTATAAGAAATCTATTTTTGAATATACATAGTTTTAGAGTTATATTAATCTCTTATCTAAGTTCTCTCCTTCCATAAATAGAGGGGATATATATCAGGTATGCTTAGTGGATTCTCATATAGTTCTAGAGGCTTAGCAAGGTTATATGCAGAGTTCACTACGGTCTGCCACGTGCCCTAGGGGAAGGTATAGGGCGTAAGAGATTTTTGGTAGTATCAGAGCAGGTTCATGTTAGAACATATGTATATCCTGACAAGATCATTTGAGAACCTGGGTATATCAGGGCATCATTTGTATAAATGATTTTTCAGAAGTAATTCATATTAGGGTATAAAGAGTTCAGTGGATCTTCGATAAGGACCAGTCTAGTGGCCCTAGGATATAAGTTGTATACCTAATATTGATCGTAATACTCACGCTGGAAATTCAGAATGCAGCCAGAGCGTGATAACTTAGCGGCTGAGGCACCATAAGGACATGACGGTTCCTCTGCCTCCCATGCGATGCCAGTAGAGGGTGGTCAAGCTACACCACCTGTTGTTGGAGGAGTTACTTTGACAGATGAGCAGTTTCAGATATTCCTCAGAATGATTCAGGCTCAGACTGCACAGACACAGGCTCTCACTCAATCAGTGCAGGCACCTGTAGTTTCTCCTCAGAATGATTTACTAAAGAAGATAAAAATAGCTCAGCAGTTAGGCTATTATAGTTTTGAGGGATCCAGAGACTCAAAAATAACACATAAATGGTTACAAGTTTCAAAGACTGCTAGAGACATGAGGTTAATAGAAGCAGATACTATCAGATTAGCAGTGTAGTTGCTAGAGAGCGATGCACAGGTTTGGTGGGAATCCCTCAGTGCTAGTGGAGCTTTACTGACTAACTAGGAAAGATTTATAGATATCTTTAATAGAGAATATTATACAAGTTTTTATAAGGATTAAAAGAGAGAAGAATTCATAGCATTATGACAGGACCATAGATCAGTATTGGAGTTTGATACTAAGTTATGAGCTTTATCTGTATTCATCCCAAAGTATGCTCGAGATACTAATATGTGTAGTAGATTTAAAAAGAGACTGAATTTAAAAATCAAAAGACTGTTCGTTACTTCTACCACTGCCAATTATCATGAGTTAGTGCAGATGGCAGTGGAGATTAAGCACCTATCTATGGAACCTTCTAAGGGTAAGGAAGTCTCTATGAGAAAGAGAAAGTTAGGAATTTTCAGTCCTATATTTCAGAGAAAGAGTACTATAGTTAGATGATCACAAAGAATGGGAGAATCATCTATTAGTGCTCCTAGACCACAGACTTACTCCCAAGCTTTACATGTGCCTAATGTTGAGTCTCATGCTCGATCCATGGCTAGAGATACTTGCAGAAATTGTGGTAAGAACCATTCCGGAACCTATAGAGCCTCTTCGAGATATTTCTATTATCATCAGACAGGGGCATTATTGTAGCAACTGCCTAAGACTCCAACAAAGAGGTGACAGTAGAAGCTTTGAGATGTCTAGACAAATACCAAGTGGTAGAGGATCAACCACTCAGGATAGACAACCATCAAGGGCAGTGAGAAGCCAAAAAGTTGAGCAAGGGAGCAATGCTAGAGGATCACAGGCAGGTTCTAGGATTCCGCCATGAGAGCAGACTAGGATTTTTGTTAGTTTTGATAAGGAGGCTAAGACTAACCTAGATTTGATTAAGGTACCTTACAGTTATTTCAGCATTTTGCTAGAATACTTATGATAGTGGTTCTCATAGATCTTACATTAATCCTGAGTTTGTAAAATTTACTAATAAACTATTTGTTCCTCTGAAACCTAAACTTATCGTATGCACACCTCTAGGACAACAATTACATAGAGATACAGTTTACAAGGACTGTGAGATTATGTTGAGAGATACGACATTATTTGCTGATCTAATTCTATTAGATATGATAGATCTTGATTTAATACTGGGGATACTTTATATATTATACAATAGACCTATTGATATGATCAATATAATAAAGTTATCTCTTCTCTTCTCCAAACTTCCAAAACCCTAGTTTTATAACAACTTTTATCTTTATTGCACTTTAACTTTCTTTCTAGTCAATTCTAATGACTTAATGATACTAAGGAATTTTAAAATAAATCTCTTACCATACTAACTAATCCCACGACCTCAATATTTATTTTTCTTAGGATGATTCCTTATTTAATATCATCTTTATCAGAGTGGCATAACGAAAGCACGGTGGGCCCATAACCCATGGGTCTTAGGATCAAAAACTTGGATCCATAGGATATGGACCGGCTTACCGCCAAGAATCCTTGTGATGTATTCACTATACTTACAAATGTGGCGCGAAATTGCCACTATGATAGTCCAAAGATAGTTAGGATCTCTCAAACCACATGTCTAATATTGCAGTCTATTAGAGTAGTCTAGATTCTCAGGTTTATATCAGAACGTGGATGGCCGGAATTGAGAAGGAAAGAGTAGGTCAAGAAAGGGACTGGGGGAACTGTCGAAGCTTGCGGAGCATCAATGTTGAAGCTGCAGTTAAGGAAGATCTTCTGCAAAGCGTCGATGGCGAATACGATGGTGATGTGTAGAGAGTTGGGGCTTTTGTAAAATCTTTAAGACTAAATACTTAACTTGCAAGAGTCACCTCTTTCTCTTTTGAACATTCTTCTGCGAAGAAAAAGACCATGCTTGAACTTTTTAATAAAAATGATCAGTCAACGTGCCACATCAGAACGTTGACTAACTTTTTAATCAAAAAAATTAACACAGTGCTCGAGCAACATTCACCCAGTTTAGTGCTCAGCCGACACTCGCCCACGCCCACGTCAGCTACACCACCATCTTCTTCCTCATGCTTGCTGCCATCTTCCTCGTGCCATCATTCATTCTAATCATCTTCCGGCGACACTCGCACTCTCCACGACCCTCTTCTACCATGACCTCTCCTCCTCTTTCAACGATGACTATGGCTACTTTTTCACCAACAATACTCTCCATAATTCCCTACTTCCACACCGTCTCCTCATCCCCTATTTCCACTATCAAGTTATCTGCCCTCTTGGCTGCAGGGGAGGCGGTGGTAGCTTCGTACTAAGCGGTGTGCCTTAGAGCCTTGGAGGATTTTTACTGTAACAAAACTTGGACTCAAGATTGGAACTATGATTTAACTAGGGTGTTGAGGGTAATTGGGTAGTCCTACATAGTCACGTGCGGCTCACATGACTAGTTTAATCTCCCAGATGACTGAACCTACCGAACCAATTTAGCCTAGTCGAGCCGGACTGATCAAACCAGGTTGAATGAACTGACTCTTGTGTGACAAAACCCTATGCAGAGAAGCCCTAACTATTCCCCCAATTCACGCATGCTTGCGTTGTTAGCTCTAGCACTCGATTTCTATATCGGTTCCATCGGTGAGCTCCATCATCCTCCCTGCATTCATCAGTAGTAGACATTGAAGCAAGGTCGTCTTCCACGGAGCTTGGCGGGCAGCCATCGGACTCGATGAGCGACGCATCCATCTGCCTCCAATGCTCCTCCTGTAGTCTTTGCCTCCTCCATGTCGTACGCCTACCCTACGATGCTAGCCTCTTCACTGCTCGACAACCTTATTGACGAGCGTTGCTGCAATGTTGCTCGCGTTCGCCACCTCCACTTTCTCCGAAGCCTCGCTGCCCTTCCCAGTTGTGCATCGCAATCTTGGCAGCTGCACGTCCACCTCCTCTCGCGCATGAACCATAGTGGCAGCATGAATAGCCGCTGTCTATAGGACAAATTTGATGCTTCCCCTATTTCGAGCTCTCAGGGGGGTTTGACGAGCACCTCCTCCTCTGCAAACCAGCATGTGAGCGAGCAGGATTTTGCATTATTCGAAATGATGATTGGCTAGCCAATAATTCCCAATCTTTTGAAGCCTTCTCCATTCCATTTCTGCAAGTGTTCGACGACCCCTCTTTCCCTTGCTCCCCCCCTTGATTTCTCCTACTTCAGTAGAACCAGTGAACGAAAGAATCAAGGTAGAGGACAACTAAGAATCAAGACAATTAATATTATTTGGGTTGGTTCTGAAGTTTCTATGCTTTCATCAAAATATGATGTCTTAAAAATAATAAAATACTATGTTTGCTAAATGTCTTGATAATATACATGTTAGAATAATATAATTTATGTAGCACGATTCATGTAGCCAACTTAAAATTGCTTGATTTTTTTATTAATTGATGTGGTACTCATTTTTGTAAAAAAACACTCATTTTACTGCTCTGCCCTTACCCTTTTTCCTATTTCTTCGATTAGACAGTGATCCAACCCTTTTCTCTATAGTCTTGTTATCTTGGGAAACTACACAGGATTTGAAAGAGGAGCTCTTTGTCTCCCATTTGATGTGTTTGAGGTATTATACCTTTTAGTTTCTATCAAAATTTCAAATACTATATAAAAACTAAGCATTGTATATCTAATTTGGAAACATGGATGATATATAATGGAGACTATAAAAATAGACAGCTATCTACTCATATTCTAGCAAATGGCAAATGATATGCAAATGATATCCAATTGTCTTTTTATTCTCATTTCTTTTTTACTTCTGTAGTGCAACATAAGAGTTCTTTTATTCTTGCAACTGATTCTAATAGAAATACTTACGGCATGGCTCATGGTGCATTACCTAATCTCTGTACTCTGGATCGTAAGTTTAGATGAAAGTCTTAACACATCATCTTTTAAAGTAAATTTATCCTCTAATCTCTTAAATTAGTTATATGATTTCTAAGCAAAGATCTTTTGTGCTTTATTTATTCCAGTTTGGAACCTCCTTTTCTGGGGAACGGAGGAGGGGAGGAGATACTAACAAGGGTGGGAAAAGAAGTCAGAAAACTCCACAGATATATCAACAAGTTCAAATAAGAACTATAGTAATAATGAAGGAAGCAAAAAATCACATCCATCTTTTCTTAGAACTTAATGAGTCTTGAACCCAAGATCTCATGATCCTCCCGTATAGAGCCCAATTACTCTAACCAGAGTGGTGTACATTTTCTGTATACCGTTAGCTCTGCTTTGAATCCAACAAAAAGCAGTATTTCCACTATAGAGCAGAGCGTATTGGATATACAGGGATTGTCTTACCTTCTGATGAGGACATTTCTGGTTCACCCATGCCTGACTCAGTTAGCATACAAAGCCTAACGACACGAGCTCGTGCCCGACGCTTAGGGCAATAGGTGAATTATTTTCTTGGATAAATAAATTACTTAATTACAGAACAAATGATATTGCCTAATTATTATTGTTTACTTGCCACTACATGCAAGGAAACGCATGGAGGAATTACTAATATGGAAGTTGCATGAGTAATTGAATGAATAGAGCAAATCAAATATTTATTCAAGAGCAAATCAAGAAATATTCATTCAAGAGCAAATCAAATATTCTTTCAAGAGAAAATCAAGGAATATTACTCAATATCAAATTTTTATCAAATATTTATTCAAGAACAAATCAAGGAATATATATTTTCCAAAATTCGTGGCTTGCAAGAGGGGGAGACTTATTTAATTATTTGTCTTATTTTAGTGACAAAATATGGAAAAATATCCATTATTGTGTCTATATAGTTGGTGGAGCATGCACTATTGAGGGGGACTTTGATTTTTGTTTTAGCCACCGCTATGGTAATGCTTTTGCTGCAAACTAGAAGTCCAATTTCTTTAATCATATCTTGAGTGATCCTTCCGCTGTTACTCTTTCAATTCTCGTGAATTGTTCGTACCGTTCTTCATGAACAGGTAAGTCATGTTTGACACGGTTGATAACCAATTGAGGAGTGGTTTAGCGATTGTGAGGTTGTTGATCGTGTTCCTGGATCGTGGTTAGCCTCCCCTTCATGAAAGTCACAACTCGCTGTCTTAAGGATTTCTCCTACGATGGAAGATCAGGACCAACTTGCTTGCACGCATCTTAAGTCGAGGCAGGTGCATATCACATTCGTTTCAGAAAGCTTTCTAAAGAATCTACCCGCTACGTTTCTTGATGCTATTAAATCTTCCTTGCTGGTTCATCGTATGAGAACGGTGCCAGTAGGGCAACTCTCGTTGTATTTGCCAAAGCGCATCACTGCCAACTCAGCGAAAGATGCAGATTTCTTCCGTAGCTCCTTCGGAAGAGATCCACTAGGTCTCAACTGCAAGCAGATGCAGTACGCAAGAAAAAAGTAATCAGAAACTGCACTGAGAATGGATTATTAAGAAATCAACGACGTTTACCTTAAGCTTGTGATACTTGAGCAAAGGGTTGTCGAATGCTGCAGGTTGCCTGTACATATCAACTCAGTCAAAGAGCTATCCGTTGATCACCGACTGCGGGTTGCAAAGTTCCAGTGAATTAAAATATATATGTGCATCAGCTTAGCACAAAAATTGTAAGAGCATCATTAATATATATATGTGCCGGGAGGCTTGTTCAGTTGTTTAAGTTGCGCTTCTAACTCTGCATCTTCCTCCTCTGTCGGCACCCAGCGGCCTTCGATGCTTCTCCATGTCAAAGCAGCAAAGTGGAGTAATAAGCCAAGTAGAAGAGAAGAAGAATAGGGAGCCATGATTCATATGGAGATATCTCTATATGAGTGCGTTATATAGAGTTAAGATTTGTTTAACTTCACGCCGATATGGCAGTAAACCTGTCACATTAACATCTATTCTTATCTACTTTTTTATTTTAATTTTTCAGAAAGGTATCCATCTTATATATATATCAATTTGTAAATTTGTATGCATATGTGGCAGTAAAGCATGACTGTCTATCTATCCTCTTAATTAATTTATTACAAAACAAATATTTCTAGTTTTTTTTGCAAAATATGCTACCAGATAACAAATTATACATATATATAGGCATGCATAGGGCATTTGAAATATATATATATATATATAATAATAATAATAATTAAGGAAGACATTAATGGTTATATGGTGTGCATGAAACATCCGCCCTTATTTTAATTATTATACTAAGGATAAGTTATTCTTTCAAATAGTTTGAATATAAATCTATTGCCTCGATCCATCACTAGTGAATCACTCTTCAAGAATGCTGATAGTTGGAGGGAGGTTGCAGTAGAGAGTTTTTAGGGAATTCATTACTCCACTACTTTTGCAGTGGATGTCACTAGAAATAGTTCAATCCCTTGCTGCAAGATTTGCGTTCTTGTTGATTTTTGAATTGATAAACTATCTGTCTCCTTATGTTCTAAGCTTTCAAATGTATGCATTATCTTGGGAGTTTACTATTCAGTATACTATCTATCTCTTTTAAAGCTCTGCTTATAACTTATTTGTATTTTTTTTCTTTCTTTTAGGTTTTACCATGCGTATGATAACTGCATGGCTCATGCTTTTCTAGCAGGTTACGCCTCCTATTGATATACTTTCTCCGTACTTTTTGTTCGCTATCTTGAATCCTTGTTTTTTCACACCACTTCAACAATCTCCTCTTTTTCAGCATGATGAGTTAAAAACCTCTCAGGAACACTTTCACATATACTCTTCAGTGAACGTTGAAACTTCAAGGTGGTATAATTGATCCCACCTGTGAGTGTTCTTCTGCTGGCATAGGCAGGTCATGCTGAAATTTTATCACATTGGACAAGTTGGTATCAGAGATATCAAGGAGAAAGAGAGGTCTCGATTTGTTTTTGTTTCCCTAAAAATCGGCAGGTCAAGTCAATATTCTCCCTTTGGCTTTCCATCTTTTTCACCGTACAAAAATTCAGATATTATTATTAGTATTACATTGGACGACTCCTCCGCCCGCCGGGGTGCCGGCCGCAGGGTTAGCAGTGGCGGAAGGCTGACACGGGCGAAATTTACCTGGGGAAAAAGAATTTAAACTCACTTCATGTTGCTCTGTATTTTTCCTATTCTTCTTCTCCTCCTCCTTTTTTTTAAAGAAAAAAAAAGTTTCATCTTACTAAAGAGGGTACGCAAATGCATGTCTAATTGGTCATAGACTGCTCCTCACGGTCTGTCCAGTCTTACAGAGTAGTTTTCTCCGTAAATGAAACATAGGAACAACCCGATGAGCGTGGCAATTCTCATTAGAAAAATGCGGTTGCAGCAGGTAATATGAAACCTCTTATTTTTCTTTCCTAAAAACCCAGCAACTTTTTACATCTCTGAAGAAAACCATCCAACACAACGCAGAGAAGAGCATCAATTAAAAACTAATTTTTATTAATCGATGACTGTGGGAAGCTCAAAAGAAAACAGAGGAGGAAGAGTAGCCGCAGCAGCACCTCGCTGCCATCACTGGGATGATGCTGCATCGGCGGGGAGCTGAGGTGCAGCCGGAGAACGGCAGAAAGGACAGGTGGAATCTCGTCGAAGCCATGCGTCGATACATTCTGTAGGGAACACATGGCCGCAGGGTAGCTGACGCACCGTCAGCTCGGCGAGGCAAATCGAGCAGATCTCCTCAGTATCGCCGGCGCACTGATACGCCTTCGTACCAACGGAGTTAGCTGCTGGTGCCCTGATACACCGTCATACCAATGGAGTTCGCTGGTTCGGCGGCCACCGCCTTCACTCTGAATGGGGCGAGCAACGGAGGATGAAGCGGCGGTAACGGTAGACTAGACAACAGATGATGAACACTACAATGGAACCTCCAAAAGAAATGAGAAATATCAGCAAATATTCCTTACCGGAAAAGCTTCTTCGGAACATTCTCTCTGAAGATGCAAGTGAGAGGAAGAGATGAAGAGGTTGAGGAGTCTTCCAGCCCATATATAATCAACAGTAGCAGGAGCAGTCAAATAGTGTGGTGGGGGGTGGGGGGGAGATGAGAATTAAAAAGTTATACTTTTCAGCAACTTTGTTCTCCTCTGTAACAGCAAGTTTAAACTCATGCCACCTTCTCTTTTACCTTACCAATTAACAAGTCAACTAGACCGCATCTTTTGCAAAAAGGAGGGTTCATATTCTCTTGGGAAGAAATGGAACCATGAGAGGCTAATAAAACTTTGATAGATGTAGTCGAATTAATTTGACGTGGTGGAGGTTTTCTTGTATTGGAAGATGGACTGATGCTAATATGATGAAATTCACTGCTACATCATAGTTTAGTTTAACAAGATGGATAAGTCTAAAAGCATAATTTTTAAATGAGGATTAATAGATTCTGATTTTGATTCTGATGATGATTGATGTTGATGAAGATGCCACCTTTTGTCTAATTTGTATGATGATCTTAACCTTTTTGACGTGTTTAATATCAGTCGATGGTTTTCAGTTAACTGAACAAAGAAATAATTTTTTATGCTACAATAGAGAGACTTTTTTTTTAGGATATTTATAGAGATTTGAAGAAAGAAAAAAAAGTCTATGCAGATTTTGTTTGTTTATTATGCGAGGCCACAAGTTATCGTTTGTCTATTATGCGAGGCCACATAAAAGCAGCAACAACAACAACCAAAAAAAACTCCAAGCAGACCTCCAACAGCAGTTGGAATCACGTCAAGCTGGACATATATTTGTATCAATTTTAATTAAAGAGTTAAAATTAAACATCATCATAATGTTCTTGTATTATTCAATTAGACATAGACAAGTCCCAAAAATGATGATAATATGATTATTATTCCAAAAAGTTTACCGCAGAAAATACATAGTCATAAATTAAGATCAAGCCTAACTAGCTAGGCATGCAACCACCAGGTCTTCCACATGAGATATTAAAATTAGCATTCATAGCTGAATCCTTCCATATCCTATCATACTCGTTCAAAATAAGATCACTATTGTCAAGGAGTGCAGAGACCTCTGCAGATCGACTTTTCTAAAATAAGCGTATGGATTAAATAGGCGTACTAAAGAGGAGATAAACTCCTCCATCCACCCCCTCCCTCTCTCCTCCTCCCTCTCTGCATCACCCCCCTACGCCCACCGTCCCCCTTCCCTCCTCCTCCTCTTTGTATTTTCTGCAGTAAACATTTTGGAATAATAATCATATTATCATCATCTTTGGGATTTGTTTATGTTTAATTGAATAATATAATAATAGTATGATGATGTTTAAGAGAATCAATTTTAATTCTGTAATTAAAATTGATACAAATGTATGTCCAGCTTGAAGTTATTCCAGCTGCTGTTGCAGTGCATTACTACCAACTTGCAGCCTGGCATGATAAGTAAACAAAAATAATAATTTTTCAAGATTTGCATAGACTTTTTTTCTTTCTTCAACTCTCCATAAACATCCTAAAAGAAAAAATTATAGTCTCTCTACCGCAGCACATAACACCATTTCTTTGGTTAGTTAAATGAAGACTACCTGCTGATATTAAACACGTCAAAAAATTTAATATCATCGTACTAATTAAACAAAAGGTGGTATCCTCACCAACATCAATCATCATCAGAATTAGAGGCCAGCCTAAAGCGGATAAATTGGTTGTTGATGTGGACGTGGATGAAGGTATTATTGCAGAGCTCAAACCTCAGCTAATTTCTGATTTTTTTTTCTCACAATGTACATCACCATCGTCATTTCTGATTTTTGTTGTTGGTGATCTTACGTATCTTTTGGCATTCACTCGCCTGCAGGAGCTTGTCAGGTTTATGCAGAGGAACATGCGGAGCTGCTTCCTTAAAATGATGGCAGATGCATTAATTGCATAAAAGGGGAAAAAAATTAACGGGAATCTGGGTGGGCTCGAGGTGACAAGAAGTGAAATTTGTCTCCTTTTGTTCGGAAATTTTATATATGTTAAAGAAAACTCATATTTCAGACAGGGAAGGTGAATCCTGTTGCAGTTAAAGAGATGAGTGATAATTTCTGTCGAGTATAAATGCATGGATAAACCAGAACACATGAATTGCACTATAGTATAGAAATTTCACGGTAGTTCTCAGGGACTATGATTTTACATTTCAGGATGTTGACTCTTCGACGCATGAATTTTGATTTGAACTCATTGACGACAACCTCAAGAAGTTGTTTAAACAAAATAGTTACTTTGCTTGACGTCTTTATTCGTTATTTTATAATGTTTTACTTGTCATACTTTGCTCACAGTTAATGTTTGATGCCTGTAATGGTCTATGAACATTCTAGTGATTTTACTTTCTCACAATTAAAAATTTTAGGAATTCTATTGTTGCCATATATTGTTATAAGTTTAATTTTGTCCTACTTGAGATATTTAAGCTTTGAGATTTGTTCAGATTGTTGATACTTGAAATCTTGAGGAATATTAAGTTGTAGATTACTTTTGCGATTTGCTTAGTAAATGATACTTCTTGCTTTTTACTTGACCCGTGGATGCATGGCCACTTAGATGCAGCTAGAATGAAATAGATGCCATAGAGGTTTCACCTATTGGATAGATATAAGACTTACAGCTAGAATGAAATAGATGCCATAGAGGTTTCACCTATTGGATAGATATAAGACTTAAGTTAGCTATCATGGTGTTAACGTGCTTTCTCTTCCTCTCAGCTAATGTTGCTAATGTTGATTATACAAGGGCTATAATCAATCAATCTGCATAATTCACAGACCTCTCCATCTCTTCCTCTCACTTACATCTTCAGTGACCATGACCAATGTTTCGGAAGAAGCTTTTCCACTGATTCTTTTAGTCCTCAAGAAAGTTTCTCAACCAAGGAGTCTTTGCTGATGTTTTTGATATCCTTTCGAGGTGTCATTGTAGGATTCATCATCTATTGTCTTGCCTATTATTAGTGCTGCTTCATCCTCTCACTGCTCGGCCTCGTTCGGAACACTTTCTTTCATATAAAAAAAAAAAAATTATACATATTGTTCTTATGTACCAATTGGCAGGTCATCGCATACCTAAAAAAAGAAAGCAAGTTAGGACAATGGAAAAAGATTCACTAAGCATTGTAGCAATTACTTATCCTTAAATGCAAGCACCTAGTCAAGTTATAGCAATTACTTGAACTAATTTTGGAATGAAAACTGAGAATTTTGAATTAAGAATTTTGGGGAAAGAACATGCCTTGTTATTGCATATTTAGTGTATGTTCTATAAAGCTTAGAACAAGAAAAGAAGCATCAATAACGAAAATATCATAAAAAGATTTTAAAACAATCTACTAGGAAAAACATCTAGCAAAAAACCTAACATAGAAAACATCAAATTCTTTTAAGAAGAAGAGGCTTAAAAATAAAAGAAGAAAAAGTAATCATAAAAATACATGATTAGTTCTCCTAGTGCTGCCAACTAAATACGTCATACAAAAGTAATCATAAAAATACATGTAGAAAATAATTGCATACATGAGCTATAGAGAGAAACAGTTGATCAAGTTGTTTAGTTATCTTTGCAATATCTTCCTATAGAGATAACCTCTATTCAACTTCAAAGTTGTCTGCCTCATGATTTATGTAGCATACAAAAAAATATCTATAACTATAACTTTTTCCTCATTTAGGTTCAGATTGCATGTTTCATGCTCTACAAAACCCAGAAGGTAAAATAGGCACAAATGACTTTTGTTGTTGATGACAATCATAGGGTTGAGAAGGCATGGAGTTTGAGTGAGGAACCAATTATTTTTTCCAGTTCATAGCTCAAGAAGAATAAACCTCTAAAGTTATACATATGCACCTGACTCTTTTCACAATCTTTAATATAAGTTGTTGAACCTCTAACAATGTTCATCTAACTCGTGAACATTCCTGAACATATGGCAAAGTAGGAAGAATGTGTTTTAAAGTAATGTCAAGGAAAAACTCTTGAACATTTCTACATCCTGCTCGGTCTTATTTGGTTTTTGCATCCAAGCGGTTGATATTAGAGATTTATACCTCCCATAATAAGGCAGTGTGTATGTGACATCACTTCCTTTATCAAAAAAATATAAAAAAATACATGTTGCTCTTATGCGTCTATTGGCCGGTCACTGCATACTTGAATTGCGAAAGCAAATCAAGACAATGGAAAAAGATTCACTTGCATTGTAGCAATTGCTTTTCCCGAAATGCAGGTACCTAGTCAAATTGTAGTGATTACTTAAACTAATTTTGGAAAGAAAATAGGGGATTTTGAATTGAGAATTTTGGAGGAAGAACATGCCCTGTTATTAAGTATGTAGTGTATCTTCTAAAGATCTTAGAACTAGAAAAGAAGCATCGACAAAGTAAAGATTTTAAAATAATCTACCAAGTACAACGTCTAGCAAAAAACCTAGCATAGAAAAACATCACATTCTTTTAAGAAGAACAGACCTTAAAAATAAAAGAAGAATAGATAATCATCACATGAGAGATTCAAACTCATAGGAAAACCCCATGTACTTAGCAGGCACATGTCGTGACTACGAGGCCAAAGTGACATCATTGAAAAATGATAAATTCTCCAGATAATACCAGTAGAATACATCACACTAAAATAATCATAAAAATACATGTAGAAAATAATTGCATATATGAATTGTAGAGAGAAGTAGTTTATTGGGTTGCTTAGTTACCTTTGCGACAGCTTTCTATGGATACAATCACTCTTCAACTTTAAAGTTGTCTGCCTCATGATTTGTGCAGCACAGAAGAAAAATATCTAATTTTTTTCTCATTTGGGTTCAGAGTTTTATGTTTCATGATCTATAAAACAAAGGAGATAAAATAGGCACAAATGGCTTTTATTATTGATGACAATCACCGGGTTGACAAGAAATACAGTTTGTGTGACGAACCAACTATTTTTTCTAGTTCATAGCACAAGAAGAGTGAAACCTTCAAAGATATAAATGTGCACCTGACTCTTTTCATAATCTTTAGCATAAGTTATTTAATATACAACAATGTTCATCTAACTCATGAACATTCCTAAAAATTTTATAAAAGTAGGAAAATCATTTTTTTAGCAATGTCGAGAAATAACTTTGGAAGAATTCTACACCCTACTTAGGATGCTTTGGTTTTTTGCAGCCAGACAGTTGGCATTAGAAATTTATTCCTCTCATAAGCATGCAGTCGGTATGTGACACTACTTTTTTTCATCAAAAAAGGGAAAAGCTATGTATGTTGCTCTTATGTGACAATCGGCTGATTATTGCGCACCTAAAAGTAAAAGTAAGTTATGATAATGGAAAATGATTCACTAAGAATGGTAGCAATTGCTTATCCTTAAATGCAAGTACCTAGTAAAGTTGTAGTAATTACTTGAACTAATTTTGGAAAGAAAACTTGGTATTTGGAATTAAGAATTTTGGTGGAAGAACATGCCCTATATTACATAAATAGTGTATATACTATAGAACTTAAATTAAGAAAAGAAGCATCAACAGCGTAAAAATAATGTAAAGATTTGAAAAATCTACCATATAGAATATATCAAGCAAAACACATCAAATTCTTTTAAGTAAAATGGACCTTAAAATAAAAGTAAAAAATAAATAATCATCGCCTCAGATCCTACCACTCGAAAAATAATAAATTCTCCAGGTGTTGTCAACAGAATACATCACACATAAATAATCATAAAAATGTATGTAAAAAGCAATTACCTCCATACACTAGAGGGAAGGAACCGATCAGGTTGCTTAGTTACCTTTGCAATATTTTTTTATTAATATAATCTCTACTCAAGTTCAAAGTTGTATAATCATAAAAATGTATGTAAAAAGCAATTACCTCCGTATGCTAGAGGGAAGGAACCGATCAGGTTGCTTAGTTACCTTTGCAATATTTTTCTATTAATATAATCTCTACTCAAGTTCAAAGTTGTATACTTCATGATTTGTGCAGCATAGAAGAAAAATATCTAATTTTATCCTCATTTAGGTTCAGAGTTATATATTTTATAATCTATAAAACAAAGAAGGTAAAATAACCACAAATGACTTTTGTTGTTGATGACAATAACGGGGTTAAGAAGGCATGCGAGTTGAGAAGGTGCTAAATTTGTGTGATGAACTAACTATTTTATTCAGTTCATAGCTCAAGAAGAATACAACCTCCAAAGCTATGCATGTGCACCTGACTCTTTTCATAATCTTCAGTATAAGTTATTCATGTCACGCCCCATACCTTCCCCTAGGGCACGTGGCAGACCGCAGTGAACTTCACGTATAGCCCCGCTTTATCTCCTGAACTATATGAAAATCCACCAAACATACTTGATGTATATCCCCTTTATTTATGGAAGGAGAGAACTTGGATAATAGTTCAATATAACTGTAAAGCTATATATTTTCAAATTTGATCATTGATACAATGACACACTTATTTGTAAATAATTTACAATCAAAATGGGGCACATGCCCATCGATATACAAATACCTAACTAGTGGATCTCTATATACACCAAAATAAAATTAGTATTATTCTACCTTTCAAAAGTCGGGCACCTAGCTACTCGTCTCACGATCTATACGTCCCTCTCCTGTTGTGGTCCTGAAAAATAAAAATGAGTCCCCCTATGGGGTGAGTACGCTTGTACCCAGTGAGTTGGATAAAAAATAATGTAAAATCGAGAACATAGAATAGCAAGATCTCATGAGTGCAATAGCCAAGCAAGAAAAATGATCAGAGTCACACGAGACTAGATCTAGGGCTGGCTATATCAACGATAGTCGTGGCCACAACTGTTTCCTCAGGGGAGGTATCAAGTATTATAGGGTACCCCAATCAAAGTAAAGTCGTAAGAATATAGAAACAAAGCCCCCTTTCCCCCTTGATTTGCCTATTGGATGTCACTACCTGGTATCCATAGCTAGTCCAGTGAATCGGATCGGCCAAGAGTTACCCAATCTCCCATCTTAGCATCGTGCACTTCTGCCCCACGCCCCTCTTCATAGGTGGCCCATGGGAGTGCCAATAACGTAATCTCCTATCATTGCAGTGATGATGCCTATAGCACTATCCAGTAATATGTCATCCTAGCCATATGCATTTCAAAGGTGAAGTATTATCATAAATAATCAAGCAGATGCATATGCTAGATTTAAAATCAATTAAAAACATAGTATCATACTTATAATGAATCGAGGAGCAATAACAAGGAAAAACTCATATCAATAAACATGAATATCAAAGGTGATTCATAACTCATTTATAATTAGAATCGGGAATATTTATTAGCAAGAGAGTCAAGGAATATCAAGTATAACTAATCAAAGGAATATAGTTCTCCTGGACTAAATATTGAGAACTATCGAGTCTATTCTGCCTGGAGAATAAACACTCACCTGATCCTATCATCATAATTACGTTCTAAGTCGTAATGCGCTCATTTGTATCATTGTGCTTGCTTAACGAATTTCCTGTGAATATTTTAATAAATTTTAATTCTCAATCTGGTAGCAATTTTGTAAATCTATCTTTACAAACACTCTTAGAATGATCTCTAGATTCACTGAAACCTATTGTTCTTGTCTTTAGACATGAGGGAAATTGATCAATTTAATGCTTTATTTGATCCCAGTAAGTTGTTGATTTTTTTTTCATAGGAGAAGAAAAATATTCTAATGATCTATAGAAGGGAAATTTTATAGATGGTAAATCCAAATTATACTTATATAAATTCAGTATTTAATGTGTTTGGAAGCAAATTCTTCCTAGAGAAAGAATATGAAAGTAAAGTAAAGAGAATTTAAGGTGTAAAGATAAACAAAAATGGTTCTAATATCTCTTATATCTTCTCTTCATATCTTAAGGTTTATAATCCACCTTAGAATTTAATTTTTCAAGAATCAATTTACTAACACAAAATTGGAGATTAATTCTGATCATTAGGTCTCATGAGGCACTTTTTTTTTTAGAATTCAATGAGTCTTGAACCCAAGACCTCATGATCATCCCGTATAGAGCACAATTACTCTAACTAGAGGGACGTATACTTTGTGAACCGTGAAGTAGTATTTAGACTTAAACAATTCCAGAAATTTTGTCAATGTAGCAAGAATGGTATCATTTATACTAACTTCGTTCCACCACAACTTCGCATTACCTTTCAGGAGGTATTGTGCTACTACTAGCCTATCTTCCTCCAATAGTCTCATATCTTGTGTCATAAGGCATATATTGGTAACTCAACCATGTGCCTCCAATGGATCAAACTTTTTAATCGCACCCCTAATTCCTTTGCGTCCTGTAGTAAACTTTTTAATCGCTGGACACATGGATTTGTTGTAGTTGATGTGTGTGTAGGCTCTGATTTTTCTTTGTCAATTTAATTGTGTAACATATATATAAGTTCTCCTACTTGCTCCATCATCTCTATCATCTTGTTTCCAAGTTCTGGAATTGATTCTACTGGCTCTTGACTTTTGCTCGTAGCAGGTTGCAGTGGTGTAATATTTGCCCTTGATTCTACTGGTAACTCTTCTTCTATCAGTCTTTTAATTTTCTAGTAGACTCTTCATCAGGCATTTCCTTACCGGCGACGAATCACTATCACTTTGAACAAAATGATCATCGTTTATATGATTTGAAGGTGCTCTTGGGCCTTCAACCAAATACGAGTGATCTTCCTCTACTATTCTTTGGTTTCCTCTTACCATTTACGTAAGAGGTGACTTAAATAGACGAACTAGTGCAAGTGCAATAAGAGTGTAATAAAATCTAGTGCATGCCTTAATCGTTTCTAAGCATATATATACATTTAGAAGTTTAGTACAAACAAAATGAGTTAAGACAATCATGGGATTTTAATACTTGTCAAGAATACAAACATTCAAGGCAAATGTCTCCTTCACTAAAGAACATATGGTATTATCACAAAGAACATCGCAAAAGGGAAAGAAAATCAATTTTGCTCCTAGTGAACAGCAAACAAGGACAATTTAGAATGAACATTTTCCTAATTTAACAAACAAAATCAATCAAGTATCATTCTACTTTTCCCTTCTCAAGCTCACTATGTTGTTCTTAATGTTCTAGTGTTTGCCTTTGGATTGTACCAGGGTTTAGTCTCTAATGTCAATCCTTAATTATTTTTCTCAAGCTTTGTGTCAAACATGGCTATGATACCACTGTAATTGTCAGGCTCGACCCTCTGTCGGTAACGTAACAACCATCGTATGAGTTTAGAAAAACTCATACAAAGCTAAAATATAAATTACATAAACTCTACACATGATAGAAACCTATGAGAATTTTTTGCGATTACATTTTATTACAACAAGCATTTCTTTTGAAACTGATACAGTCTGACTATAGTGTAAAATAGGTAAACCATGTCATGCTAATCTTTCTGTGTTCACGTTACTCCCCATTGAGTGTACCCAATGTTCGAAAACCTATGCGCAGGAAAAATAATATGCACTGAGCCTTGCGGCCCAGTGGCTTATAGAAAGAGTTGTCCCTAGCAATTGTAAGGGCACATACATTGACGCATTTGAATTTAAATAAAACATAGCATGCATGATGTAATTGTACCGTAAGTATTTAAAAGATGAATAGGTAAATAATTTATGTACGGCCTTGTTGTATATAAGATGTCATTTTCCACATTATATCTCAAGTATTCTCTTTTCAAGGGCTGCCATTCTAAGTTTAGGGTATATCCTGATTAGGGATTACTCGTAAGCCCGTTAGTGTCCTTCTAGGTCTCTGCCTAGTGCCTATCACACTGACTTTAGCAGAGATAACTAGTAATCGTGGAATTATCTCCTTTTCGATCTCACAAGTTGTACCCTCAGCCGGTGCTTTGAGACCTTCGCATGTGTGTCCCCCTAGACACACACCATACGACTACCATGTAGTACTATATTCTACCCCCTTGGCAGGATCACCTCTTTGTTTAGTCTCAACGGTCTGATGAACCGAACTTTGCATAATTATTTAAACTGTAAGGTCTAGACTACCCTCTCATGGGCCTGCAGAGCCCAAATAGGTTACATCAGTTGTGTTATGACCTTCTTGTCCTAGGGTAGAGTGGTAATGTAGCTCCTCAGTTCTCAAATCTTTAAAGTTTGGTTGCTTGGTATGAGGGCAGTATCTCAAATATGTGAGAAGACTCTTCCTCGACTTCAACATGTATATTGTACAAGAGAGCATATTTAGAGCATATTAACCTGCATATTATAGCTCATGAGTTTTCCATACTCTCAATAATTCGAGTATGATATCAACATGTATATTATAAAAAAGAGCATATTTAGATTCATTTAAATATGATAGAAGTTTGAATGCTTTGGCACATAGTTTAACTACAATTTAAACCATGCCATACATCTAAAAATATTAACAACTGCCCACTAAGTGCTCAATCTGCAGTAGCTCAAAATTGAACTTAAAAATAACTCACAGTGTAGGAAGTTCTTTCTTCCAATAATTCAAACCACCGTTGGTGCCAAGCAGATTGCCTAAAAGCATATATCAAGCAGAACTTTACTTCACTATCTCGTGAATGTTTTACTTCTACCCCTTTTCCATCCTAAGATTTTACCTTGCATCAAAGGAGGGTGTTTCAAGTTTTCAATAATGTTTCAGTAAGTTAAACATTCATACAATTGATTGTAAGTTAAACATTTAATGATAGAGGTGATATAAGAGACTACTTGGTTTGAAACTTGCTTCAAGTAGAAGTAGAGAAATGTAAATTTGGGTTTCCAGCAGCTTCTCTACATTTAGTTCCCACTAAATTTTGATAATTCAGTTGACAAGTCCAAGATATCAGAGAAAGATCAATGGGTGTAGGGTTATAATTTAATCCTTTCAACTTGTATTCGACGTTGAATTCTGATTAGTTCATTTAGCTAAGTAGGGAAGATATTTTCCCTTGCTTTACTCAATCAGTTGGTTCCATTAGATCTCATTAGGATGAAGTGGATGATGGCTGTTATTATAGCAAGAATTAAATAGTAATGAAAATGGAAAATGGTCCCTTGAGGATTTGAGAATTGATTGAACCTTTCTCAAGTGATTTCAAAGTGAGATGTATCATATTAAACATAAGATGTTTGATGTACAGGTTTGTAGGATAGATCTCTATAAGGAGATATAATTGTGATACTCACATCAGAAGAGTGTTTAGTATTTGCAAGGAGAAAGCATAATATCAATAAACACATGTTAAGATCACTTATGAGGTATTACCATTTATTAAAGAGTATTTCTGCCTGTTTGCATTTCTATAAGGTAATGGAAAGGAAACTTAGTTGTTAGGTGAGGTTGTTCATCAGAGAGTGTATAAATTTGGGAGAAAGAAATAAAGGAAACTGAAATTGTCAAGGTTTAAAATGAAGGAAGGGTAAAATTCAGCATTGTTGTTGATATAAGCCCATAGTACTATTATGATGAAAAATGATACTTAGAGTCACAATTGGTTAATTGTAATTCAAAGATAAAACAAGAGAATGGATATATGTTCTGTTGTCAGCAGAGACATGGAAATGCTCAAGTAGAAAGATGAATTGGTTTTAAATCAAAAAATATCAATTTTCGTTATACTGAATTTTCAGGATCTGTGAATTTTGGAGGGTCATAACTTCCTCTACAGTGATTAGTTTAGGCTGACATTTTGAGGGTATGTATTACATCGGTGACGAAGGTGCCCACCAAATTTTAGAGGAATTGGACACTCAAAGAGCTCAGGGTGATCAAACCACTGATCTGGAATTGAATCTGTCCAAATTTGTGATACTCTGCTACAGTGATAGATACATATCATTATCTTTGGTTTTAGCTCAATCTCTGGTTGTGTATGGAAGTTATAGTTGAGATTTTGAGGTAGGGATGGTATTACAAGGTGAGGAATACAATAAGGGTTATTAATATAAGACAAAGACTTTAGTTGGATACTCTTTTGGTTAAAGTTTGTAGGATTCAAAAAATAAAATTTAAGATTGATTTATTTCTGATATATTAGTTTGGTACAGTAGGTATCATTGTCTAGGATTTGGTAAAAAGGTCCTTAATAATTGACCTTGAGGATATGCAAGTATATGAACAATGGATAGATTGAAATCTCTTGATCTAATATGCTGAAAATGTTGAATTTTCAACATTATGAGTGTACTGAATTTACTTGCAATCCTTACTAGATTATTCAGTAACTTGAGGTTCTAGATTGCATTTAGAACCTTTCTTGATGGAGTTATGAGCAACACTAAGGGTTTTGAAAAATAGCAGATTAGGAAGAGAGGGAGAAGCCTTTTCCTTAAGTTTTCGAGTATCAAATATTGTGCCATTTAATGTATCAAGAGCTCGAATCTATTGGCAAGGATAAATATCATGTGATACATTGGAGATAGTGAATTTTCCTTAATAGGAAGATGAAAAATATACTAAGGAAGAAAAATAATTTATCAGCTATTCATAAAAGAGATTAGATCTCATTTGATACAAGGAATGACACCCTTTTTGAAGAAATTTAGAAATATTCAACTAGAGAAATTGTCAGCTCCTCTTTGATAGGTTTATGGAGGAAGAGTGAACACTTCTAACATTTAGAGTATATAATAAAGGTGAGAAATGCATTACCACATCTCTCTGGTTAAAATCCAACAGTAGGGGATGATAAAAATTAGTAAAACTAGAGTATGAAGTCCTAATAATCAACATGTTCTCCACAAAATTGTGCATATGCAGAAAAGATGGAGAAAACCTCAATTGTAGTCTTAAGATATGAATGAAACCAATCAGTATTGAAAAGAAAAAGGCAGAGATGAAAGTAGTTAAACATCTAACCCCTCTTGGCCTCAACAAGAATAAAGATGTTCAAAACTTTGCAGCAAGAATCAAATCCAAACATCCAAGGCTGCTAAAAGTATCAATATTTAAATTTCCAATAGATCCTATACCATACTTTATTGAAACTAATAGTTAACTTACCCCCATACCTTGCAAGAAGGGAGAAAAGATAGCTGCTGATACATAAGATAATTAAATGCTCAGTTTGAGCAGAAACCTCAGCATGTCACGTGGGAACTTAATCAAGGGAGGATTTGTGATTCTAACTCGAATAGTTGATCGGCCCATATCATGTGGGCAGATGGGATCATATGTTCAATAGCTGAGTGAGATCAACTAATATTTAGGCAACTTAGTTGCTAAATCAGATAAGGAATACATAAGGTAATAAATGCACAAAAATTCAGTGGGTTATCCAACATAAGCATCAACTTACTGATACTTACAATATTTCCCTTTGATACTGAATTTTCTACATTTCCAAGCGAAACATAGATCTGATTTAGGAAGGAAAAGAAGATGGATCATAGGGCAAGGTAATGTAGGTATAATTCGTGCTCAGAAATCTAAGTATGGAGGGATATGAAATCAAATAAGAGATGCTGAGACCCTTAACTAAATACTTGACCTGCTGATAATAATTAGGGATATCAAGTCATATTTTTGATAGTTCAGCGAGATCATCATGTGTTTATACAAGTATTCATCTATTAACTCAACATGGAAATCTCCTAACACAATCATATAGCAATTTATACAATCAAAGATAGGAAAAATTCATAACAAAGCTAACGGTAATGAATCACAACATGAATTATCATTCAAAAATCTTGAATTTGGATTCAAGGTATACGTAAAACTCATGTTTATTGAAGTGTCATCTAAATTAAGGATAAATACTCTTAATTAACTAATTTAGGGCTACCAAAACGGCAAGAATAGAATTAGATTAGGGAAATAGCATAAATTCGTATGATCACCTTAAATCTTCCCCAAAAACAAGTTCCTATTTTTATGAAACAGGAGGGAAGAAGATTGCCTTAAGAAGATATATCCGGCTTGACTAGAGTCTCCTTCCTCCTCTCTATTGCTTGGCGACCTCTCCGACAATTCCTAAATGTCACTTGTCTATAGGTCAAGAATCACTAGGGAATTCTTAGTAATCAATTTGCTAGCGATGAGGATGGATAAAAGGGATTGAATTTGGGGGATTTGAGTTTTATTTTCTGGCCAAAACTTTCCCCTCTTTTTGAAATCCACCTCATATGACACCTAGTAAATGATGTCATCAACAATTCATGTAATAGCAAAGTTTCAATCCTGGAAACCTATGGGTTATGGGCCCACCACACTTCCACTGCACCATTCTAGTAGAGATGATATTGAATAAGAAATCATCCAGAGAGAAAAAAGATTGAGGTCTTCAGATTAGTTAGATATGGTAAGAGATTCATAGAAAATTCCATAGTATAATTAAGTCATTAGAATTGACAAGAAAGGAAGTTAAAGTGCTTTAAGGATAAAGATTGTTGTAAAACTAGGGTTGTGGAAGTTTAGAAAAGGGAAGAAATAACTTTATTGTACTGTTCATATCAATAGGTCTATTATATGATACACAAAGTGTACGTCCTTCTAATTAGAAAATTTGAGTTTTATACGGGCAGTTGTAGGTTCAATACTTACTAACTTATAATAGGTCTATTACATAAACTATATATAGAAAAACTAAACTCTTAGGTTACAACTACTAAGAGATTTGAACCACACATTACACAAAGTTTGATACATAAGTAGTTAGACGTAGATTGAATCCTTTCCCTCACAAAGCAAAAATTAATTGAACCAATAGAAGAAGATACTAGTAGGATGCACGATAAAGCAGCCCATAAGATGCTCGACTACTGTCTTCTTTGATATGTTGAACTTTGTAGCAAAAGATGCCGATAGGATGCTCCACTGTTGTCTTTTTCGATATGTTCTTAAAAAGAGAAAGCGACTGGTTGTCCCATTTGAATCAAGTGCTATCCTAAGATTATAGATCACAAGCCTTGAGAAGTAGCCATTTGTCCTTAAAATAAATCACCAATATGAATAAAAGCTATAGGTTAAGAACCAAGAACTTTCCATGGTTCAAAGGAGGATAAAACATTTGAAAAACTTTCATTTTGAACAATAAATTAGTTTTTTTAGAAGGATTTATTGAACTAGAGCTCAACCCTAAGAATAAATGATTTTTTAATCAAACCGAACAAAGAAAAACATCAAATAAAAACCTAAACTTTGAAGACCAATAAGAATTCTAAGATAAGATTAGAAAATAAAAAGAATCTAACATATGTGGATCAAATAGAAGTTCTAAGATGAAATCAAAATTCTAAGATAATATACGTATTCTAGGATGATATTTTCTCCGCCAAATTTTCACCCAAATAAAAAAAGAATCATAATATTGGAAATTCAATCGATGAGATCGAGGATGAATTGGAACTTACCAATGATGATGACGAAGATGAGAAGAAGTAAAAGGACATACGGGGACCATCATGGGGCACAGATGAGTCCCCCATTGTCTCATAAAATATTTTCGACTAGTATCTTCTTCAAAAGAGGCTCTTATACTATGTAAAACTAGGGCTTTGGAAGTTTGGAGAAGAGAAGATATAACTTAATCATATTGATCATATCATTAGGTCTTTTATATGAAATGTTTATAGAAAAATAGTAAGTCACATTACGTTATATACCTTATATATATATTATAAATCATATTTATCTCGTTTTTCATACGCCTCTAACCTAGCTATGTTGCATGCACCCTAGCACTTTGCACACTGTTTTCCCAGCTGTGAAGTCAATGCAATCGTGTGTAAAAATCATCATGCCACACCCTACCTGGACCTAGCACAACGTTGTGCTTGACTAACTTGGTAATATCATGTTTAGATAGCATCATAATATGAAGAAGTCAAGGCAAGGATCAACCTCTTTAAGGAGATGATTGGTGCACCTCTGGCCGAAGTATTGAGTGGCCCCTGTCTATTGCCATGGGAACAAATCATCGTATTTTGCACCGTGTTCAATTTTATGCCCAAGGAGATTGAGCACATCCGTGATAGGATAGAGATACTATTGACACCAACCTTAATCATATTCGACTACTCATCAAAATGTTTGGAGAATGTTTGAAGACTGTTTGGAATAATAGATATATGGTCGAGAGATTTACTGTCCCAGACTACGTAGAAGGAATCATCATTCTAATTCAAAATTTGCAATACCTGCAAGTAAATGTGCTTAATTGTCGTCGTCAAAATGCTAGAACCTTGACTACATGCTTGCTAGATCCTTGGTCTGGCTACATCCCCTACAAACTATCTTCACACGGTGGCGACTTCGCACCACACTTATTAACTCCGTGAGGCTTGTTATTTTTGATCAAGGGTAATTAAGGAATATTACATTAATTAGAGGATCCGTTGTCAAAGAAATTTTATAGAGGACTTATTTGCAAAATCGGTTTAATTAGATTTAAATGGACGACTAACATTAGAAGACTTTTAAATGATTGGACGATTGAGATTAAGCACCTCGAGTTAGGGTTTGTACTTAAGGGGTTGGTTGATTGGATACATTCTCCATCCTCTTAATGCATGGGCAAAGAAGATGGGATGATGAAACTTTCATGTCGACCTTTAATATCAGAGCCAGGTTTCGATCCTGGGACCTGTGGGTTATGGGCCCACCACGCTTCCGCTCTGCCACTCTGATAGAGATAATATTGAATAAGAAATCATCTAGAGAGAAAACAGATTGAGGTCTTGGGATTAGTTAGATATGGTAAGAGATTCATAGAAAAATTTTATAGTATAATTAAGTCACTAGAATTGACTAGAAAGGAAGTTAAAGTACATTAAGGATAAAGATTGTTGTAAAACTAGGGTTGTGGAAGTTTAGAAAAGTGAAGAAATAACTTTATTGTATTAATCATATCAATAGGTCTATTATATCATACACAAAGTGTACGTCATTCTAGTTAGAACAATTGAGCTTTATACAGGCAGTTGTAGGTTCAATACTTACTAACTTATAATAGGTATATTATATAAACTATATATAAAAAAACTAAACTCTTAGGTTACAACTACTAAGAGATTTGAACCACACATTACACCAAGTTTGCTACATAAGAAGTTAGACCTAGATTCAATCCTTTCCCTCACAAAGCAATAATCAGTTGAACTTATGGAAGAAGATACCTGTAGGATGCATGATAAAGCAGCCAATAAGATGCTCGACTGCTGTCTTGCTTGATATGTTGAACTTTGTAGCAGAAGATTCCGGTAGGATGCTCGACTGTTGTCTTTTTCGATATGTTCTTAAAAAGTGAAAGCCATTACGGGACTAGTCCTCGCATTTGAATCAAGTGTAATCCTATGATTATAGATCACAAGCTTTGAGAAGTAGCTATTTGTCCTTTAAATAAATCATCAATATGAATCAAAGTTATAGGTTAAGAACCATGAACTTTCCATGGTTCGAAGGAGGATGAAACATTTGAAAAACTTTAATTTTGAATAATAAATTAGTTTTGTTAGAAGGATTTATTGAACTAAAGCTCAAACCTAAAAAAAAATGATTTTTTTTAATCAAAGAAAAACATCAAATAAAAACGTAATCTTTGGAGACCAATAGAAATTCTAAGATAAGATTAAAAAATCAAACAAAAATCTAAATTATGAGGATCAAATAGAAATTCTAAGATGACATTTTCTCCCCCAAATTTTCACCCAAATAAAAAAGGAATCATAATATAGGAAATTCATTCGATGAGATCGAGGATGAATTGGAACTTGCGAAAGATGATGATGAAGATGAGAAGAAGTAAAAGGACATACGGGGAACCATCATGTGAACAAAATGATCATCGTCTAGTAGACTCTTCATCAGGCATTGTCCTTACTGGCGACGGGTCGCTATCACTTTGAACAAAATGATCATTGTTTATATGATTTGAAGGGCCTTCAAACCGAACATGAGTGATCTTCCTCTACTATTCTTTAGTTTCCTCTGACCATCTACGCAAGAGTTGACTTAAATAGACGAATTAGTGCAAGTGAAATAAGAGTGTAATAAAATCTAGTACACGCCTTAATTGTTTCTAAGCATATATATACGGTTAGAAGTCTAGTGCAAACAAAATAAGTTAAGACAATTATGGGATTTTAATATTTGTCAAGAATACAAACATTCAAGGCAAATGTCTCCTTCACCAAAGAACCTATGGTATTATCACAAAGAGCATCACGAAAGGGAAAAAAATCAATTTTGCTCCTAATGAACAACAAACAAGGACAATTTAGAACAAACAATTTCCTAATTTAGCAAACAAATTCAATCAAGTGTCGTTCTACTTTTCCCTTGTGATGCTCACCCATGTTGTTCTTGGTGTTCTAGTGTTTGCCTACGAATTGTATTAGGGTTTAGTCTCTAATGTCAATGCTTAATTATTTTTCTCAAGTTTTGTGTCAAGCTTGGCTCTAATACCACTTTAAATAGTTTTGTGTCAGCAACATAACAACCGCCGTATGAGTTTGGAAGAACACATACAATACTAAAATATAAATTACATAAACTCTACACATGACAGAAACCTATGAGAATTTTTTGCGATTACATCTTATTACAACAAGTGTTCCTTTTGAAACTGATAGTTCCACTATAGTGTAAAATACATAAACCATGTTATGCTAATCTTTGTGAGTTCACATCACTCCCCATTGAGTGTACCCAATGTTCGAAAACCTATGCGCAGGAAAAATAATATGCGCGGAGCCTTGCGGCCCAGTGGCTTATAGAAAGAGTTGTCCCAAGCAATTGTAAGGGCACAGACATTGACATGGGTAGATCTAAATAAAATATAATATGCATGATGTAATTATACTGTAAGTATTTAAAAGACAAATAGGTAAATAATTTATCTACGGCCTTGTGTGTGTAAGATGTTATTTTCCACATTAACCCTAGTATTCTCTTTTCTAGGGGTGTCATCCTATGCTTAGGGTATATCCTGATCAGGGTCTACTTGTAAGCCTGTCAGTATCCTTCTAGGTCTCTGCCTAGTGCCCGTCACACTGATGTTAGCAAAGATAACTAGTGACCGTGAAATAATGTCATTTCCAATCTCGCAAGCCGTACCCTCAGCACATGCTTCGAGGCCTTCGCATATGTGACCCCCTTTACCCACACCACACGACCTTCGAGACCTTGGTAGGATTACCTCTTTATTTAGTCTCAACGTTCGGATAAACCGGACTCCGCATTATTATTTAAACTCCAAGGTCTAGACTACCTTCTCATAGGCCTGCAGAGCCAGAATAGGGTACATCAGTTGTCTTATAACCTTTTTATCCTAGGGCAGAGTAACAATGTAGCTCCCCAGTTCTCAAATCCTTAAAGTTTGGTTGCATGCCACGAGGGGAGTATGTCAACTATGTGAGAAGACTTTTCTTTGGCTTCAACCTTAAGCCATGTAGGAAGTCCTTTCTTCCAGTAATTTAAAACACCGTTGGTGCCAAGCAGATTGCCTAAAAGCGTACATCAAGCAAAACTTTACTTCACTATCTTATGAAGGTTTTAGTTCTACAGCTTTCCTATCTTAAAATTTTACCTTGCATCAAAGGAGGGTTTTTTGAGGTTTCAACAACGTTTCAGTAAGTTAAATATTCATACAATTGATTGTAGGTCAAACCTTTAATGATAGAGGTGATATAAGAGACTACTAGGTTTGAAACTTGCTTCAAGTGGTAGTAAAGAAATGTAAAAATTTGTGTTTCCTACAACTTCTCTACATTTAGTTCCGCTAGATTTTGATAATTCAGTTGACAACTCTAACGGATCACAAGAAAGATAAATGGGTGTAGGGTTATAATTCAATTCTTTCAGCTTGTATTCGAGGTTGAATTCTGATTAGTTCATTTAGCTAAGTAGGGAAGATATTTTCGCTTGATTTACTCAATCAGCTGGTTCCATTGGATCTCATTAGGATGAAGCAAAACAACATGGGTTAAACAACAAGGAAAAGGAAAAATGGTTCCTTGAAGATTTGAGAATTAATTGAACCTTTCTTAAGTGATTTCAAAGTGACATGTATCATGTTGAACTTAAGATGTTTGATGTACAGGTTCATAGGATAGATCTTTATAAGGAGGTATAGTAGTGACACTCACATTAGAAGAGGGTTTAGTATTTGCAAGGAGAAAGCATAGTATCAATAAACACATGTTAAGATCTCACTTATGTGGTATTACCCTTCCTTGAAGTGTATTTCTGCCTATTTGCATTTCTATAGGTTAATGGAATGGAACCTTAGTTGTTAGGTGAGGCTGTTCATTAGAGAGTGTATAGATTTAGGAGAAAAAAATAAAGGAAACTGAAATTGTCATGGTTTAGAATGAAGGAAGGGTAAAATTTAGCATTGCTGTTTATATAAGCTCATAGTATTATTATGATGTAGATTGATACTTAGAGTAACAATTGTTTATAGAGAAACAATATAAATTCATGTGATCACCCTAAATCTTCCCGCAAAACAAGTAAAGTTCTTGTTTTTATGAAATAGGAGGGAAGAAGATTATCTTAATACGATATCTCCGGCTTGAGTGTTCGTTGACGTTTGGAGTCTTGACACTCGCTCCTTTCTTCATCTCCTTCCTCCTCTCTATTGCTTTGCCACCTCTCCACCAATTCCTCAATTTCACTTGTCTATAGGTCAAGGATCACTAGGGAATTCTTAGGAATCAATTTGCGGGCAATGAGGATAGATAAAAGGGATTGAATTTGTTCAATTAGATATAAATGGACGGCTCACATTAGATGACCTAAATGATGGACTGTTCTGACTAAGCAACCTGAGTTAGGGTTTGTAGTAAAGGGGTTGTTTCATTGGATTGAACCTGTAGCCACATTCTCCTTCTTCTTCATGCACAGGCAACAAAGACTACCTAGTCGATGATTTTTAGTAGAAATGAGGCGATATGACCATAACATTATGATGTATTAGTTTAGTACAGTAGGTATCATTATCTAGGATTTGGTAAAAAGGTTCTTAATAATTGACCTTAAGGATATGCAAGTATATGAACAAGGGATAGATTGAAATCTCTTGATCTAATATGCTGAAAATGTTGAATTTTCAACATTATGAGTGTACTGAATTTACTTGCAATCCTTATTAGATTATTCAGTAACTTGAGGTTCTAGATTGTATTTAGAACCTTTCTTGATGGAATCATGAGAAACACTAAGGGTTTTGAAAAATGACAGATTAGGAAGAGAGGGAGAAGCCTCTTCCTTAAGTTTTCGAGTATCAAATAGCGTGCCATTTAATGTATCAAGAGCTCGAATATATTGGCAAGGATAAATATCATGTGATACATTGGAGATAGGGAATTTTCCTTGATAGGAAGAAGAAAAATATACTAAGGAAGAAAAAGAATTTATCAGCTATTCATAAAAGGGATTAGATCTCATTTGATACAAGGAATGACACTCTTTTTGAAGAAATTTAGAAATGTTCAACTAGAGAAATTGTCAGCTCCTCTTTGATAGGTTTATGGAGGAAGAGTGAACACTTCTGACATTTAGAGTATATAATAAAGGTGAGAAATGCACTACCACATCTCTCTGGTTAAAATCCAACAGTAGGGGATGATAAAAATCAGTAAAACTCGAGTATGAAGTCCTAATAATCAACATATTCTCCACAAAATTCTGCATATGCAGAAAAGATGGAGAAATCCTCAATTGTAGTCTTAAGATATGAATGAAACCAATCAGTGTTGAAAAGAAAAAGGTAGAGATGAAAGTAGTTAAACATCTAACTCCTATGGGCAGATGGGATCATGTGGGCAGATGGGATCATATGTTCAATAGCTGAGTGAGATCAACTAATATTTAGGCAACTTAGTTGCTAAATCAGACAAGGTAATAAACACACAAAATACTGATATTATAAATTCTATGATGAAATCAAAATACTAAGATGATATAAGTATTCTAAGAAGATATTATGTCCCTTAAATTTTCACCCAAATAAGAAAAGAATCATAATATAGGAAATTCAATCGATTAGATCGAGGATGAATTGGGACTTGCCAAAGATGATGATGAAGATGAGAAGTAAAGGGACATACGGGGACCATCATGTGGCACAGATGTGTCCCCCCACTATCTCATAAGATATCTTCGACTAGTCTCTTCTTCAAAAGGGGCACTTATACTATGTAAAACTAGGGCTTTGGAAGTTTGGAGAAAAGAAGATACAACCTGATCATATTGATTATATCATTAAGTCTTTTATATGAAATATTTATAGAAAAATAGTAAGTCACATTACATTATATACATTACATAAATAATGTAAGTCACATTTATAAATTTCTGTTTGCACAATTACATCATTCTAGCAATTTGATCTACTATACCACCTAAATTAATCTAAAAATAATTTTAATAGTTCTGTGAAAATCCAATCACTATATATAAATTTATTAAGTCACAATTTCTCTAATTTTATTATATATAAATCTTTTAAGTCACAATTTCTCTAATTTTATTAAATAGCAAATTAAGTAAACTAATTACCTAATTTAATTACAATATTAAATTTATAAATTCTGTAAAAATCTCAATTAAATTATTTTAATTCTGTTTAATATGAATCTAACATAATAACACTTATCAAAATATTCTTTCAAGCAACTATCATCCAAATAATTTATTTAACACATAAATAAACCCGAACCACTTCCATTAGTTCAAAATACCACATTAATAGTTCAAAAAAATTCTAATTAAATCATAAAAATATATCAAAGCATAAACATGCATTATAATTCATTTTAAATTTTTCTGATATCATTTATGCACTCAAAACCCTGACCTAACCTAAAATAATTCAAAATGCAGGTCTAAAATATGTTAAAAATTTTAAATAAATTTCTTAAGGCTCAAAACTCACCAATCAAGCCTTAGCCACTTGAATGGAATTAAACCAATGAACAAGCCGCGAAACTAGTCAACCCACAACCGAAACACAGATAAATCGGCCGTTCACCGAACCGGGCCAACACACATGCGACGCACGTTGTCGGGCTATGTAGGTATGGAAAGACCACAACACACAACCCATTGTATGGGTAGATTTGATATTCAAGGTGTGTAGGAGGGCACCATCCCTTAAATAGGATCAGGTTGCAACTCCTTTCCTAAAATTCCTGATGTGGGACTAAATATTTCTTAAATAGAAAAGGATACAACTCATTTTCAAGAATTTCCTGATGTGGGACTAAATGTTTTTTAAATAGAAAAGGATGAAATGATATATGAGACCAGTAGCCAATGCAAGTATTAAACTCATGACCTTTGTGTTATTAGCATGACACTTTAACCAACTAAGCTAATAAGCCAAGTTATTATTATTATTATTATTATTATGTTAAAAGAAAAATAGGGTTTACAATTCCTCTCCCCCTTAAGATTTTTGGTCATCCAAAAATAACAACCCAACCCCTTTAAGTTTTCTAGACTTTCTGCTCCCCTTTAAGACACATAACAACCTAAAGAAATCATTCGATCAATTCAAATAATTTTCAAACATCTTCAAACAATTTATCTAACAAGAATACAACCAAAGCAAAGACCAAGTAAATAATTTTGGGTATTGGGCTTTAATTTGGAATTTGGTCTCCCATGTCTCTTTCTCTATACTACCGTTTCTTCAGAGCACTCGAAACTAGAGGTACAATCTTACCCCTCACCACTTCATCACGGCTATCAACTATAACCATTATCCTAAACCCACAGCTCAGATCATCTCTCAAAGCAATCGTAGGTGCACTTAGAATATACGGTGGATCTGACACATATTTCTTAAGTATCGACATATGGAACACGTTATGGATTCTATCAACGTCTACTGATAGCTGGAATATATAAGCCACCGGCCTAACTCTCTCTAGAATCTCAGATGGCCCAATATAGATCGGATGTAACTTTCCTCTCAAGTGAAACCGAAGAAAGTTCTTTCCAAGGAGACACCTCTAGGAACACTCTATTCCCAACCGCAATCTCTAACAGCCCCCACCGACTGTCTGCATATACTCTTTTATCTATCCTGAGCTTCCTTCAGTCTTGCCCAGACCACTTTAGAAAGAAAGATAGAGCAGAATAAACTGGTCTAGGGCAGAAAGTCATTATTTTGGCGAGATAATCTAATCCCATCAACTAATCGCTATTGCTAGATACCTAGTTAATTAATCAACACCTAAGATTACATCAAGGTCTTTTCATACCTAAAGGTATCAAATCAGCTCTTTAGCTCACATCCTAGCATCTCTAAGGGTCGATCAGCCCCCTTAGAAATGTTGTGTTCACATAAGAGCTTTGTGCTCCGACATCGATCAGAACATAGCAGGTGGACCTATTAAGATTATAGACCATAGGTTTAACACTCAATGGAGTAAAGAATACCTATTGGTCAACTAAAGATCTCCAAATAATTCCAACGGTTGCATTCAAACAAGTAATCAAGAGGAACAACAAAGACAATTAAGAAGTTCAAGATGGAGCAATTTAAATTAAGCATCCCAATTAAATTGGTTGACTCAGAAAGATAATGAGACAATCACAAAAGGTTAATTATTATGAAGTATATCATCCCAAGAAGTCATACAAATAAATCTTTTCAAACATAGAACATTTGGAAGGAAACAGGCTCTCTTCTCAAGGATAACCAATTTGAGATTTCACCCTTCCAAGGAAGATATGACCATATGAGCCTGACAAAAGAATGAATCACTAAAGAATTCATCAAGCAATATAATCAAAATCAATAAGTATATCAGGGATCCTGGTCCGACACACTTGGCACCGGCACATCATGTAGTCTTACTAACTCATTATGGTTTTACTTCTGGCCTTTTCCCATCCTAAGGGTTGGCTTCACATCAAAGGGACAAAAATCAAAGGACCAAAAGAGCACCCGAGGATGTTTTGATATTTCAATCAATGTTTTCAATAAATCAAACCATCATACCATGAATTGTATGTCAAAACTCTAATACAACCGACCAGTAGTTTTGAAAATCTGCTTTAAGGGATAGTAGATAATGTAACTTGGGTTTCCAACAGTTCCTAAATATGAAGTTCCTACTGGATCTAGATAACTTAATTGACAACTCCAAAAGATCAAAGAAAGATCAATGAATATAGGCTATAATTCAATCACTTCAGCTGGTATTCAGGATTAAAATCTAATTACCTTATTTAGCCTAGTAGGGTAGATACTTAGCTAAGTAGAAAGATCTCATTAGGATGGACTGGATAATGGCTACTGCTACAGCAAGGGTTAAACAGCAAGACAAAGGAAAAATAATTCCTTGAAGATTTGAGAATTGATTGAACCTTTCCTAAGTGATCATAAAACGTGATGTATCAAGATGAAATTAAGATGTTTGATGTACAAGTGTACAATATAGATCTGAACAAGAATGTATAGCAATGATCCTCACATCAGAAATGGACTTAGTATTTGCAACAATAAAGTATAGTATCAATAAACATGTTACTACCCTTAGTCATGGGATTTTACTTTTCGCGGGAGTGTACTTCTGCCTATTTGTTCCTCTTTAGGGTTATATAAATTGTTAGGGGAGATTGTTCAGCCAAAGGTGTATAAGCTTAGGTGAAGGGAATAAAGAAAATTAGAATTGGCAAGGTAAAATTTCAGCTTGGTTCTTCATTGTCCATAGTACTTATTATGCTGAAGAATCATACTTAGATTCACAACGGGGAGATTTTAGATCAAAGATAAAAGAAAAGAATGGATATACATTCTATTGTTGGCATAGACATGACGGATTCAAGTGGAAAGATAAATGGTTTTTCAACTCCAGAGTTTCCAATTTTCGGCACACTAAATTTTTAGGATTTAGTGAACTTTGAAAGGTCATAGTTTCCTACACAGAGATCAGATTGAATTAAAATTTTGAAGGTAGGTTTTTACATCAGTGAAGAAGGTGTCTACCAAATTTCATAGGATTTGCACATAACGAGAGTTCAGGGTGATTAAATCTCTGGGACAAGATAATCCTGATGGTGATTAAATTCCAGATTTCTGATACTTGGCTATAATGATTGATATATCTCACTATCTTCAGTTTTAGTTCACCCTTTAGTTGGGTATGAGAATTATGGTTGTGATTTTGAGGCAGGAATGGTATCACTAAGTGAGAAATGCAGTAAGAGTCCTTAACGAAGTAGGGATAGTAATCCGATCATGCAAGTATATGATAGGAAGACCTTAATGAAAGATAAATGTTACCAATTAAATTAGAAACCAAGGCTAGTTTATTTCGGATATATTAGTTTGATGCAGTAGGTATGCTTGTCTAAAATTAGATAGCATGGTGTTCAATAATCAATATTGAGGATATGTAAGTATGTGAACAAAAGATCAATTCTCTTAATTTAATATGCTAAGAATGTCAACTTTCAGCACTATGAGTTCATTGAGTTTACTTACACCCCTTACTAGATTGTTCAACACCTCGAGGCTCTAGATTGTATTTAGAACCTTTCTTGAAAGGGTCAAGTATATCACCAAAATGGTTTTGAAGATGACAAGGATTAGAAAGCAAAATATAGTAAGGAAGAAATGTTAACTATCAATGGAAGAAAATTGAGTTCTTCTAGTATCAAGGATGTTATCACTTCTTGAATTCATCCAAGAATACTCAACAAAAGGATGGCTAGTATTTTAGAATGGTCAGCACCTAAATAATGGTCACTACTAAAGATTTGTAGAAAAAGGATTGAAACAGATCAGTGGATGACAATGATGGAATAGATCTTCTCTTTATTTATATAGTTCATGGGTATTAAGATTTTGGTTTTTCTAGTTTAAGGAAGAATAACTATACTACATAGTATAGTTCATGTGATACAAAAGTATGTGATATCTTCTTATAAGACTGTCAGATAGTGCTAAAAGAATAAGATTGAAGTAGGATAGTAGATACACCCCAATGGTACCAACTAGGTCATGTGATACCCATAACTTTGGGTTTTATTTGACTCCTGAGGTCATACCCTAAGATCACAAAAATATTTATTGTGAATGGTATTGATCTCTGATTACGATTCAAGAGGAAGGGGTGATAAAATCAATGAAAGTGAAGGAATGAAACTCTACAATTTAACCAAGTTCTCGATATAACAGAGGAAGAAATGTTACCATTCTTAAACTTTGGTTTTGTGTCAGGGTACGATAGGAAGATAATTGGAGAGGATCTCTATCCTTCTTCTCAACCTCAATTAGAGGAAAGGATATTTCCTGTGCTGCAGCAAGGATCAAAATTAAATATCCAAAGCTGCATAAGGTATCAATATTCAGATTTCAATATTTCTGCCTAGAGGATCCTATACCATGCCTTATTAATACCAATAGTTAAATGATTCTCATATTTGGCGATAGGGAAGGAAAAATAGTTGTTATACCCTAAGACCCTTAAATGCTTAGTTTTAGCAGAAGTTTCAGTCATGGAAATTTAGGGATTAAATCAAGAGAAAATTTATGAATTTCGCTAGAGTAGATGATTAGTCCATATCATGTGGCCAGATGGGGTCATATGATCTATAGTTGAGTAAGGTCAACTAGAATTGAGACAATCTCGGTTGCTAATTCAGACAAGAAAAACATAGTAATAATAATTTCACCTAATCTCAGTGGGGTATTCAACATCAACATCGACATCAACCAGTAGCAGGCATAAAATCCTAACAATAGGTTCTCTATAGTCTCATATGGAATACTCTTAATGTCTAGGTCTTCATAGGTCAATTTTTCAGTAATCACAATATAATTTAAGCACAATCAATACAATCCAAAACCACACAACAACCAAAAAACACTTTATATACTAACATCAACTAAAAACAAGCATAAAACATCATCAAGCAAGGACATAAACACAACACAACTAAGTATAGGGTAACATCGACATAAAAGGATAAATCTCCATGTAACCCTAAAGTCTCTCTTTACCCCGTCAAAATTGTCTCACATGAGTACTTAGGCCTATGGTGTATCTTAAGTCCTATCCTTACTTTTAATGTCATCTTTTTAAACTTGGCTCTGAAACCACTTTAATTATCACGCCCCAATTCCACCTTTGGGCACGTGGCAACCGTCGTATCAGATGTACTTCAGCACCACAACTTATACATGGCTAAAAAGTATCGCAAAGCACTACAATTTTATTAATTAAACATAGCGGAAGCAAATACATTTGACAATTTAACTATCACTACCATTTTACATCTCTATCTAGGTCGCCAAATTGACATTGTTCGCCAAGCTAGGTTCTCCCTCACTCCCGGCTAAAGATCCATCTGTAACCTGCGCAACAGGAAAAAATGTGCACATCCGAGTCGCGAGACTCAGTGAGGCTACAGAGAGAGCACCCTAATGATGGGTAAAAATATTGTACAACCCACAAGAAATATATTTACTAAAATCACACACTTAAATCAACATGTCAAAAATATATAACAAGGAAATAAATGTAGAATAACATAATCATAATTATAACAAAATATATTACAAGATATCATAAATATGTTCATAATAAGGTACACAAAATTAAACATGTCATATCTCTTTAATATGTATATCATTATCATTTCATTCCACACCTAAGGCAGCCAGCCTATGTTCAAGGTAAATCCCTCGTCAGAGATTACCCCAAACCCGTCAATGTCAACTCTAGGTTACTGTCTTATGTGCCTGTACACTGATGTTAGCAGAAGGAGTTGGTGATCACGGTACCTCTTCTAATACAAACACAGGTACCATACAATGCTGTAATTCTACACCATGGCAGGATCACCATATAAAAACAACAAACACATCCATCTCCAGCCTGGCAAGCTGAGACCCACTGTATACGATACCAATGAACTAGGACTGCTCAGGGATCCCACCACTGTTGAGCATGCCAGTGTCAATCAGGTTCCCTAGCCTCGGTAGCGCATGGGACGGTACTGTTCCTAGTACACCCTCTACCTTGTGTAATACAATGAAGTTGAGTTCTGCACCGAAGTGAGATCTCGGCCACACCAAAGTATTAGTGACTTAAGTCAACCGAACGTGCATCTCTACCTTACTAGCACATGGCTCCTCACCATATGTTGGCACATACCAGTCTAAGAACCACACATCTTCTCCTAGGTTACATAACCTTAAGATGTCCAGGGTTCTTATTCATATAACAATTTAGATCACTCCAAGTATTATCACCTCATGAATCTAAATGTCTCAAATTTTTATCTCATGTCAAACATATTCCATGTTCTTACTAAGTGTCTCTACATCTATAGCAACATGAACATATTAAATAATCAATCTAACATGAGCATAAACATCAATAGCATGCATATAACAGCATCATATATATACCAGCATGGTATAACCAACAACTCACATTAGGAGCAAGTATATTATTGCATCATACATGAACTAGCATGATATAACTTCTAATCTCATATAGAGAGCATGCATATAATAACATCGTACATGAACTAGCATGATATAACCTTCAATCTCATATCGAGAGCATGCATATAATAACATCATAAATCTACTAGTATGATTTAAGTTTCAACTCATATCAATAATATGCATACATTAGTATCTTACAGGAACTAACATGACATACTTTCAAATTCACAGTAGCTCACATGCTAATAAGTATGTAATGAAGTAGATATATCACTTATCAGAAAGTACAATAATAACAAAACAACCCTTAGGACTCAGCATCTGTAGTAGGCCAAATTAAATTTGAAACCATAAACCCTCACCTAAGTCTCAAGCAGATCTTTAAACAAGAATCACAACTTGGTCGTGATTCTTAAGAGTAAGCAAGCAAGCAAGGCAAATCCTTTTTACTTAAATATAAATCACAACTTGGCTGTGATTTATCAAGCGATAGCACAACAACCAACAATTTTCTAAAATAAATCCAATGCAAACAACCAAGCATGCATAAATAACATATCTCAAACAATCCTCTTAACTAACCCCACTACTCACAACCTCACATCAAATTTTTAGTTAATTTCTTTTTAATCCATTAAACCATTTAATAATTTAAATAAGTACAATAACCATAGTTATACATTACACCAACCCTAACTATACATGTATAATATGTTTACATTTAAATTACACAGTAAGAACACAAACTAAATTTCTGTTTGCACAATTACATCATTCTAGCAATTTGATCTACTATACCACCTAAATTAATCTAAAAATAATTTTAATAGTTATGTGAAAATCCAATCATTATATATATAAATCTATTAAGTCACAATTTATCTAATTTTATTATATATAAATCTATTAAGTCACAATTTCTCTAATTTTATTAAATAGCAAATTAAGTAATCTAATTACCTAATTTAATTATAATATAAAATTTATAAATTCTGTATAAATCTCAATTAAATTATTTTAATTATGTTTAACATGAATCTAACATAATAACACTTACCAAAATATTCTTTTAGGTAACTATTATCTAAATAATTTATTTAACACATAAATAAACCCGAACCAATTCAATTAGTTCAAAATACCACCTTAATAGTTCAGAAAAATTCTAATTAAATCATAAAAATATATCAAAGTATAAACATGCATTATAATTTATTTTAAATTTTTCTGATATCATTTATGCACTCAAAACCCTGTCCCAACATAAAATAATTCAAAATGCAGGTCTAAAATATGTTAAATTTTTTTAGTTAATTTCTCTTTAATCCATTAAACCATTTAATAATTTAAATAAGTACAATCACCATAGTTATACATTACACCAACCCTAACTACACATGTATAATATGTTTACATTTAAATTACACAGTAAGAAGACAAACTAAATTTCTGTTTGCACAATTACATCATTCTAGCAATTTGATCTACTATACCACCTAAATTAATCTAAAAATAATTTTAATAGTTATGTAAAAATCCAATCATTATATATATAAATCTATTAAGTCACAATTTATGTAATTTTATTATATATAAATCTATTAAGTCTCAATTTCTCTAATTTTATTAAATAGCAAATTAAGTAATCTAATTACCTAATTTAATTATAATATAAAATTTATAAATTCTGTATAAATCTCAATTAAATTATTTTAATTATGTTTAACATGAATCTAACATAATAACACTTACCAAAATATTCTTTGAGGCAACTATTATCTAAATAATTTATTTAACACATAAATAAACCCGAACCACTTCAATTAATTCAAAATTCCACCTTAATAGTTCAGAAAAATTCTAATTAAATCATAAAAATATATCAAAGCATAAACATGCATTATAATTTATTTTAAATTTTTCTGATATCATTTATGCACTCAAAACCCTGTCCCAACATAAAATAATTCAAAATGCAGGTCTAAAATATGTTAAAAATTTTAAATAAATTTCTTAAGACTCAAAACTCACCAATCAAGCCTTAGCCACTTGAATCGAATTAAACCGATCAACAAGCCATGAAACCAGCCAACCCACAACCGAAACGCAGCTAAACCGGCTCTTCACCGAACCGGGCCAACACACATGCGACGCATGTTGTCGGGCTATGTAGGCATGGAAAGACCACAACACATAACCCATTGTATGGGTCCCACAACCGAAACGCAGCTAAACCGGCTCTTCACCGAATCGGGCCAACACACATGCGACGCACGTTGTCGGGCTATGTAGGCATGGAAAGACCACAACACATAACCCATTGTATGGGTAGATTTGATGTTCAAGGTGTGTAGGAGGGCACCATCCCTTAAATAGGATCAGGTTGCAACTCCTTTCCTAAAATTCCTGATGTAGGACTAAATATTTCTTAAATAGAAAAGGATAAAATGATATATATAAAAGGATAAAATGATATATGAGACCAGTAGCCAATGCAAGTATTGAACTCATGACCTTTGTGTCATTAGCACGATGCTTTAACCAACTAAGCATAAACACACTTTAACCACACTTAAGATTATATTAAAAGTGTGTCTATGTCTGTAGATTATTGTCACCAAAGATTGTAATATTTCATTCAAAACTATGATCTAGGCAGCCAGTCTATGCTTAGGAGACCTTATGATCAAAGAGTATAGGTAAACCCATCAGTGTTAACTCTATCTATGTTTCTACCTATGCCCGGTACATTAATATTGGCAAAGAGGTTACATGACCGAGAATCTCTCTCAGTTGTTCACTAGTTGAATCTCTCTGCCATCGTGTCCTAGTAAAATTTTCACTCCACACATCCTCCCCAGATAATCCATGAAGTGACTCGTATTACTATACACTGTCCCTAGATAGGGTCCTCGCACCTAAGTATACATATCGACCATAGCTAGCCGGAAATAACATAAATATTAGGATCCAGACTACTCATCAAAATATTTGGAGAATGTTTGAAGAATATGTGGAATAATAGATGTGTGGTCGAGAGATTCACTGTCCAAGGCTACGTAGAAGGAATCACCATTCTAATTCAAAATTTGCAATGCCTGCAATTAAATGTGCTCCATAGTCGTCGTCAAAATGCTAGAACCTTGACTACATGCATGCTAGATTCTTAGTCTGGCTACATCCCTACGAACTATCTTCAGACTATCACGGTGGTAACTTCGCACTACACTTGCAGGTATAGTGATTACATTATAAGGACCCATGGCGGTATGTTTGTCCATATTATATTCCACCTCTTATGTCTAAGATAAAATCCGTGAGACTTATTATTTTTTATCAAGGGTAATTAATGAATATTACGTTAATTAGAGGATCCATTGTCAAAGAAATTTTATAGAGGACTTATTTGCAAAATTTCATATAAATTTTTAAGTTACTAAATTTTCATATAAAAATTATACCATTAGATAAGATATTAAATCCAACAGCACAATGAATCTTGATTTCGATATAGTTAGGTTGGTCAAATAGATGAACTAACATTTAAACCCAAGTGAATCGGTTTAATTGAACCAAATCGGTTTAACTAGATTTAAATGGATGGCTCACATTAGATGACTTAAAAGATTACATGGTTGAGATTAAGCAAACTAAGTTAGGGTTAGTAGTAAAGGGTTTGGTTCATTGGATTAAAATCCAATGTCGCTCTAGTCAAATACAATAAATTGGACCACCAAATTTTAGTTAAAAGTACTTCCACATAGTTTATCATGTCAACCTTTAATATCAGAGCCAATTTTTGATCCTCGGACTTATAGGTTATGGGCCCACCACGCTTCCGCTGCGCCACTCTAATAGAGATGATATTGAATAAGAAATCATCCAAAGAAAAATAAGATTGAGGTCTTTGGATTAGTTAGATATTGTAAGAGATTTATAGAAAAAATTCATAGTATAATTAAGTCATTAGAATTGACTAGAAATGAAGTTAAAGTACAATAGGGACAAAGATTGTTGTAAAACTAGGGTTTTGGAAGATTAGAAAAGGGAAGAAATAACTTTATTGTACTGATCATATCAATAAGTCTATTATATCATACACAAAGTGTACGTCCCTCTAGTTAGAGCAATTGAGTTTTATACAGACAGTTGTGGGTTCAATAATTACAGTTGTCATACACAAAATGTACGTCCTTGCAAGTTGCACTTTTGCCAAATGCCTCTTTGTATAGGTGGCTCAAGGGAGTGTTAATATGTCATAATACATGATTACAATGAGGATGCCCCTAGGTGCCCCTAACACCATCTAGTATTATATCAACCTAGTTATATACACACAAAGATGAACAACCATCATATATAGAATAACAAGTCTCCTAGGGTATGCTTATCATCATATCTCTAGCATTTAGGAAAAATAAGTTCATACTGAATCGAAGAATAATAGCAATGGTGAATTCATATCAACAATAAGGAATATACAAAACATTCATAGCTCATATAAGGATAAGAAGGATAGAAATCAAGCAACAAGAGAGTCAAAATAATATCAATTAAGAATAATCAAATGGACATAGTTCTCCTAGTCTAAACATTGAGAACTATCATGTTTATTCCACCAAGACAATAAACACTCACTTTGTTACAACCTGACCTACAGATCGACATGTGATAACCACTTATCAGCCCAACTAACCCATACAAGAATTTATGGATATAACACAATTCTACACATCATAAAAATCTAATATCATCATATCATCAAATAATACCATCGGATCAACCCACTTAGCTTATCTAACATAGTCCCGATAAACCAACTATAATACTATAGTAGTGGTATAAGTAAATCCAAATAAATCTTCCTACATCCTTATTTCCATCGACTATATCGAAAATAATCTACTATACCTAGAAATCATAAAATCCAATGTGCTCAGCCTTACTCCATTATACGAAATTACAGTTTAATCGTAGTAGAATATCTCGAGTAAATAGGAAAGAGATACTACAATGTCCATAAATTATTTAATAATATTATGTAAAGCATGTGCAGTGAATAAATAAAAATATGAAACACTCATATGCAAAATATGTATCATAAGTACATGTCTCTACTTATTATATCAAGTTACAACTGTAGAGTGTGTCTATGTCTTTAGATTATTATCACCAAAGATTCTAATATTTCATTCAAAACTGTGATCTAGGCAGCTAGTCTATGCTTAGGAGACCATATGATCAGAGAGTATAGGTAAGCTCATCAATGTTAATTTCATCTATATTTTTACCTATGCTTGTTACACTAATATTGGCAGAGAGGTTAGGTGACGGTGATTCTCTCTCAGTTGTTCACTAGTCGAATCTCTCTACCATCATGTCCTAGCAAAATTTTCACTCCACACGTCCTCCCCAAACAATCCATGAAGTGACTCGTGTTACTACACACTGTCCCCAGATAGGGTCCTCGCACCTAAGTATACATATCAGCCATAGCTAGCCAGAAATAACATAAATCTTAGGATCCAGACTACTCATCAAAATGTTTGGAGAATGTTTGAAGACTGTCTGGAATAATAGATATATGGTCGAGAGATTTACTGTCTAAGACTATGTAAAAGGAATCATCATTCTAATCAAAATTTGGAATCATCATTCTAATTCAAAATTTGCAATGCCTGTAAGTAAATGTGCTTCATTATCGTCGTCAAAATGCTAGAACCTTGACTACATGCTTGCTAGATCCTTGGTCTGGCTACGTCCCCTACGAACTATTTTCGAAAGAAATTTTATAGAGGACTTATTTGCAAAATTAGTTTAATTAGATTTAAATGGACGGCTTACATTAGAAGACTTAAATGATTGGACGATTGAGATTAAGCACCCCGAGTTAGGGTTTGTAGTAAAGGGGTAGGTTGATTGGATTGAAACTGTAACCACATTCTCCATCCTCTTAATGTATGGGCAAAGAAGATGGGATGATGAAACTTTCATGTCGACCTTTAATATCAGAGCCAGGTTTTAATCCTGGGACCTGTGGGTTATGGGCCCACCACGCTTCCGCTGCGCCACTCTGATAGAGATAATATTGAATTAGAAATTATCCAGAGAGAAAAAAGATTGAGGTCTTGGGATTAGTTAGATATGGTAAGAGATTCATAGAAAAATTCCATAGTATAATTAAGTAATTAGAATTGACTATAAATGAAATTAAAGTGCATTAAGGATAAAGATTGTTGTAAAACTAGGGTTGTGGAAGTTTAGAAAAGTGAAAAAATAACTTTATTGTATTGATCATATCAATAGATCTATTATATGATACAAAAGTGTACGTCATTCTAGTTAGAACAATTGAGTTTTATCCGAGCAGTTGTAGGTTCAATACTTACTAACTTATAATAGGTTTATTATATAAACTATATATAGAAAAACTAAAGTCTTAGGTTACAACTACTAAGAGATTTGAACCACACATTACACAAAGTTTGCTACATAAGAAGTTAGACCTAGATTCAATCCTTTCCCTCACGAAGCAATAATCATTTGAACTTTTGGAAGAAGATACCTGTAGGATGCATGATAAAGCAGCTAATAAGATGCTCGACTGCTGTCTTGCTTGATATGTTGAACTTTGTAGCAGAAGATGCCGGTAGGATGCTCGACTATTGTCTTTTTCGATATGTTCTTAAAAAGAAAAAGTCATTACAGGACTAGTCCTCACATTTGAATCAAGTGTAATCCTATGATTATAGATCACAAGCCTTGAGAAGTAGCCATTTTTCCTATAAATAAATCATCAAAATGAATCAAAGCTATAGGTTAAGAACCATGAACTTTCCATAGTTCGAAGGAGGATGAAACATTTGAAAAACTTTGATTTTGAACAATAAATTAGTTTTGTTAGAAGGATTTATTGAACTAAAGCTCAAACCAAAAAATAAATGATTTTTTTTTAATCAAAGAAAACAAAGAAAAACATCAAATAAAAACATAATCTTTGGAGACCAATAGAAATTCTACGATAAGATTAGAAAATCAAACAAAAATCTAAACTATGAGGATGAAATAGAAATTCTAAGATTAAATCAAAATTCTAAGATGACATTTTCTCACCCAAATTTTCACCCAAATTCTAAGATTAAATCAAAAGGAATCATAATATAGGAAATTGATTCGATGAGATCGAGGATGAATTGGAACTTGCGAATGTAGATGATGAAGATGAGAAGAAGTAAAAGGACATACGGGGACCATCATGTGAACAAAATGATCATCGTCTAGTAGACTCTTCATCAGGCATTGTCCTTACCGGCGACGGGTCGCTATCACTTTGAACAAAATGATCATTATTTATATGATTTGAAGGGCCTTCAACCGAACTTGAGTGATCTTCCTCTTCTATTCTTTAGTTTCCTCTTACCATCTACGCAAGAGGTGACTTAAATAGACGAATTAATGCAAGTGCAATAAGAGTGTAATAAAATCTAGTGCATGCCTTAATTGTTTCTAAGCATATATATACGAAGTCTAGTGCAAACAAAATAAGTTAAGACAATCATGGGATTTTAATATTTGTCAATAATACAAACATTCAAGGCAAATGTCTCCTTCACCAAAGAACCTATGGTATTATCACAAAGAGCATCACAAAAGGAAAAAAAATCAATTTTGCTCATAGTGAAGAGCAAACAAGGACAATTTAGAACAAATAATTTCCTAATTTATAAAAAAAATTCAATCAAGTGTCGTTCTAGTTTTCCCTTGTGATGCTCACCCATGTTGTTCTTGATGTTCTAGTGTTTGCCTACGGATTGTATTAGGGTTTAGTCTCTAATGTCAATGCTTAATTATTTTTCTCAAATTTTGTGTCAAGCTTGGCTCTAATACTACTTTAAATAGTTTTGTGTCGGCAACATAACAACAGCCATATGAGTTTGGAAGAACTCAAACAATACTAAAATATAAATTACATAAACTCTACAAATGACAAAAACCTATGAGAATTTTTTGCGATTACATCTTATTACAACAAGTGTCCCTTTTGAAACTGATATAGTCCGACTATAGTGTAAAATACGTAAACCATGTTATGCTAATCTTTGTCAGTTCACATCACTCCCCATTGAGTGTACCCAATGTTCGAAAACCTACGCATAGGAAAAATAATATGCGCGGAGCCTTGCGGCCCAGTGGCTTATAGAAAGAGTTATCCCAAGCAATTGTAAGGGTATAGACATTGACATGGGTAGATCTAAATAAAACATAGTATGCATGATGTAATTATACTGTAAGTATTTAAAGACAAATAGGTAAATAATTTATCTACGACCTTGTTTGTGTAAGATGTTATTTTCCACATCATAACCCTAGTATTCTCTTTTCTAGGGGTGTCATCCTATGCTTAGGATATATCCTGATCAGGGACTACTTGTAAGCCCGTCAGTGTCCTTCTAGGTCTCTGCCTAGTGCCCGTCACACTGATGTTAGTAGATATAACTAGTGACCATGGAATTATGTCATTTCCAATCTCGCAAGCCGTACCCTCAGCACATGCTTCGAGGCCTTCGCATATGTGTCCCCCTATACCCACACCATGCGACCTTCGAAACCTTGGTAGGATCACCTCTTTGTTTAGTCTCAACGTTCTGATAAACCGGACTCCGCATAATTATTTAAACTCCAAGGTCTAGACTACCCTCTCATAGGCCTGCAGAGCCAGAATAGGGTACATCAGTTGTCTTATGACCTTTTTATCCTAGGGCCGAGTGGCAATGTAGCTCCTCAGTTCTCAAATCCTTAAAGTTTGGATGCATGCCATGAGGGGACTATCTCAACTATGTGAGAAGACTTTTCTTTGGCTTCAACCTAAAGTCATGTAGGAAGTCCTTTCTTCCAGTAATTTAAAACACCATTGGTGCCAAGCAGATTGCCTAAAAGCATACATCAAGCAAAACTTTACTTCACTATCTTATGAAGGTTTTACTTCTACCCCTTTCCTATCTTAAAATTTTACCTTGCATCAAAGGAGGGTTTTTCGAGGTTTCAACAAAGTTTCAGTAAGTTAAATATTCATACAATTGATTGTAAGTCAAACCTTTAATAATGGAGGTGATATAAGAGACTACTAGGTTTGAAACTTGCTTCAAGGGGTAGTAAAGAAATGTAAAACATTGTGTTTCCTACAATTTCTCTACATTTAGTTCCCACTAGATTTTGATAATTCAGTTGACAACTCTAAGAGATCACAAGAAAGATCAATGGGTTTAGGGTTATAATTAAATCCTTTCAGCTTGTATTCGAGGTTGAATTCTGATTAGTTCATTTAGCTAAGTAGGGAAGATATTTTCGCTTAATTTACTAAATCAGCTGGTTCCATTGGATCTCATTAGGATGAAGCAAAACAACATGGGTTAAACAATAAGAAAAAGGGAAAATGGTTCTTTGAAGATTTGAGAATTGATCGAACCTTTCTTAAGTGATTTGAAAGTGATATGTATCATGTTGAACTTAAGATGTTTGATATACAGGTTCGTAGGATAGATCTTTATAAAGAGGTATAGTAGTGATACTCACATTAGAAGAAGGTTTAGTATTTGCAAGGAGAAAGCATAGTATCAATAAACACATGTCAAAATCTCACTTATGTGGTATTACCCTTCCTTGAAGTTTATTTCTGCCTATTTGCATTTCTATAGGTTAATGGAAAGGAACCTTAGTTGTTAGGTGAGGCTGTTTGTCACACCCCAATACCACCTTTGGGCACGTGGCAACCGCCGTATAAGATGTACTTCAACACTACAACTTATACAAGACTAAAAAGTATCACAAAACACTACAATTTTATTTATTTAAACATAGCGGAAGCAAATACATTTGATAATTTAACTATCACTACCATTTTACATCTCTATCTAGGTCGTCAAATTGATATTGTTCGCCAAGCTAGGTTCTCCCTCACTCCCGGCTAAAGATCTATCTGTAATATGTGCAACAGGAAAAAATGTGCACATCTGAGTCGTGAGACTCAGTGAGGCTACAAAGAGAGCACCCTATTGATGGGTAAAAATATTGTACAACCCACAAGAAATATATTTACTAAAATCACATACTTAAATCAACATGTCAAAAATATATAACAAGGAAATAAATATAGAATAACATAATCATAATTATAACAAGATATATCACAAGATATCAGAAATCTGTTCATAACAAGGTACACAAAATTAAACATGTCATATCTCTTTAATGTGTATATCATTATCATTTCATTCCACACCTTAAGGCAGCCAGCCTATGTTCAAGTTAAATCCCTCATCAGTGATTACCCCAAACCCGTCAGTGTCAACTCTTGGTCACTGTCCTATGTGCCTGTACACTGACATTAGCAGAATGAGCTGGTGATCACGATACCGATTCTAATACAAACACAGGTACCATACAACGCTGTAATTCTACACTATGGCAGGATCACCATACAAAAACAACAAACACATCCGTCTCCAGCCTGGCAAGCTGAGACCCACTGTATATGATACCAATGAACCAGGACTGCTCAGGGATCCCACCACTGTTGAGCATGCCAGAGTCATCAGGTTCCCTAGCCTCGTTAGTGCATGGGATGGTACTGTTCCTAGTACACCCTCTACCTCGTGTAACACAATTAAGTTGAGCTCTGTACCGAAGTGAGATCTCGGCTACACTAAGTGATATAACTTCCAATATCATATCGAAAGCATGCATATAATAACATTGCACATGAAATAGCATGATATAACCTTTAATCTCATATCGAGAGCATGCATATAGTAATATCATACATTTGCTAGTATGATTCAAGTTTCAACTCACATCATTAATATGCATACATAAGCATCTTACAGAAACTAACATGGCATACTTTCAAGTTCACAGTAACCCACATGCTAATAAGTATGTAACGAAGTAGATATATCACTTATCAGGCGGTACAATAATAATTAAAACAACCCTTAGGACTCAGCATCTGTAGTAGGCCAAATTAAATTTGAAACCATAAACCCTCACCTGAGTCTAGCAGATCTTTAAACAAGAATCACAGCTTGGCCGTGATTCTTAAGAGTAAGCAAACAAGCAAGACAAATCCTTCCTACTTCAACATAAATCATAGCTTGGATGTGATTTATCAAGCGATAGCACAACAACCAACAATTTTCTAAAATAAATCCAATGCAAACAACCAAGCAATAAATAACATATCTCAAACAATCCTCTTAACTAACCCCACTACTCATAACCTCACATCAAATTTTTAGTTAATTTCCTTTTAATCCATTAAATCATTTAACAATTTAAATATGTACAACCACTATAGCTACACATGTATAATATGTTTACATTTAAATTAGGCAGTAAGAACCCAAACTAAATTTCTATTTGCACAATTACATCATTCTAGCAATTTGATCTACTATACCACCTAAATTAATCTAAAAATAATTTTAATAGTTCTGTGAAAATCCAATCACTATATATAAATCTACTAAGTTACAATTTCTCTAATTTATTATATATAAATCTATTAAGTCACAATTTCTCTAATTTTATTAAATAGCAAATTAAGTAATCTAATTACCTAATTTAATTACAATATAAAATTTATAAATTCTGTAAAAATCTTAATTAAATTATTTTAATTCTGTTTAACATGAATCTAACATAATAACACTTATCAAAATATTCTTTCAAGCAACTATCATCCAAATAATTTATTTAATACATAAATAAACCCGAACCACTTCTATTAGTTCAAAATACCACCTTAATAGTTCAAAAAAATTCTAATTAAATCATAAAAATATATCTAAGCATAAACATGCATTATAATTTATTTTAAAATTTTCTGATATCATTTATGCACTCAAAACCCTGACCCAACTTAAAATAATTCAAAAGGCAGGTCTAAAATATGTTAAAAATTTTAAATAAATTTATTAAGGCTCAAAACTCACCAATCAAACTTTAACCTCTTGAACGGAATTAAACCGATCAACAAGCCGTGAAACCAGCCAACCCACAATCGAAACGTATTATTATTATTTTTAACAAAAAACAAGGTTTACACTATTCATTAGAGAGTGTATAGATTTAGGAGAAAGAAATAAAGAAAACTGAAATTGTCATGGTTTAGAATGAAGGAAGGGTAAAATTTAGCATTGCTTTTTATATAAGCTCATAGTACAATTATGATGAAGATTGATACTTAGAGTAACAATTGTTTAATAATAATCCAAAGATAAAAGAAGAGAATGGATATATGTTCTGTTGTTAGCAGAGAAATGGAAATGCTTAGGTAGAAAGATGAATAGGTTTTAAATCAAAAGGTATCAATTTTCATTACATTGAATTTTCAGGATCAATGAACTTTGGAGGGACATAACTTCTTCCACAGAGATTAGATTAGGCTGACATTTTGAGGGTAGGTGTTGCATCCATGATGAAGGTATCCACCAAATTTCAGAGGAATTGGAAACTCAGAGAGCTCAAGGTGATCAAACCACGAGGTAAGGTAAATCTGAAACTGAATCTGTCCAGATTTCTGATACTCTGCTACAGTGACTGATACATATCATTATCTTTGGTTTTAACTACTGTCTGGTTGTTTACGGAAGTTATGGTTAATATTTTGAGGTAAGGATGATATTACTAGGTGAGGAATAAAGTAGGGGTTCTTAATATCAGACAAAGACTTTAGTTGGATACTCATTTGGTTAAAGTTTGTAGTATTCAGAAAATGGAATTTACGATTGGGTTATTTCTGATATATTAGTTTGGTACAGTAGGTATCCTTGTCTAGGATTTGGAAGAAAGGTCTTTAATAATTGACCTCGAGGATATGCAAGTATATGAACAAGGGATAGACTCAAATCTCTTGATCTAACATGCTGAAAATGCTGTATTTTCAGCATTATGAGTTTACTGAATTTACTTGTAATCCTTACTAGATTGTTCAGTAAATTGAGGTTCTAGATTGTATTTGGAACCTTTTTTGAAGGAGTTATTAGCAACAAATAAGAGATGAAATCCAAGTATGGAGGGATATGAAATCAAATAAGAGATGTTGAGACCCTTAACTAAATACTTGACCTGCTGATAATAATTAGGGATATCAAGTTATATTTTTGATAGTTCAACGAGATCATCATGGGTTTATACAAGTGTTCATTTGTTAACTCAACATGGAAATCTCCTAACACAATCATATAGCAATTTATACAATGAAAAATAGAAAAATTCATAACAAAGCTAATGGTAATGAATCACAACATGTATTATCAGGTAAAAATCTTGAATTTGGATTCATGGGTATACGTAAAATGTCATGTTTATTCAAGTGTTATCTAAATTGAGGAAAAATACTCTTAATTAACTAATTTAGGGCTACCAAAATAGAAAAAACAGAATTAGAATAGGGAAACAATATAAATTTGTGTGATCACCCTAAATCTTCCCCCAAAACAAGTAAAGTTCTTGTTTTTATGAAATAGGAGGGAAGAAGATTATCTTAAGACGATATAAAAACAAGAAGATTATCTTGTTTTTATGATAGGTTGTTTGGAGTCTTAACGCTCGCTCCTTTCTTCATCTCCTTCCTCCTCTCTATTGCTTTGCCACCTCTCCACCAATTCCTCAGTTTCACTTGTCCATAGGTCAAGGATCACTAGGGGTCTATATACTGTGGACTATTCAGACTAAACAACCCGAGTTAGGGTTTGTAGTAAAGGGGTTGTTTCATTGGATTGAACCTGCAGGCAAATTCTCCTTCTGCCTAGTCAGTGATTATTATTAGAAATGAGGTGATATGACCATAGCATTATGATGTCAACTTTAAATATCAGAGCCAAGTTTCGATCCTGGGACCTGTGGGTTATGGGCCCACCACGCTTCTGTTGCGCAACTCTAATAAAGATGATATTAATTAAGAATCCATCTAGAGAAAAATAAGATTGAGGTCTGTGATTAATTAGATATGGTAAGAGATTCATAGAAAAATTCCTTAGTATAATTAAGTCATTAGGATTGACTAGAAAGGAAGTTAAAATGCAATAGGGATAAAGATTGTTGTAAAACTACGGTTGTGGAAGTTTTATTGTATTGATCATATCAACAAGTCTATTATATCATACACAAAGTGTATGTCCTTCTAGTTAGAACAATTGAGTTTTATAGGGGCAGTTGTAAGTTCAATACTTACTAACTTATAATAGGTCTATTACATAAACTATATATAGAAAAACTAAACTCTTAGGTTATAACTACTAAGAGATTTAAACCACACACATTACACCAAGTTTGCTACATAAGAAGTTAGACCTAGATTCAATCCTTTCCCTCACAAAGCAATAATCAGTTGAACCTATGGAAGAATATTCCAGTAGGATGCATGATGAAGCAGCCAATAAGATGCTTGACTGCTGTCTTATTTGATATGTTGAACTTTGTAGCAGAAGATGCCAGTAGGATGCTCGACTGTTGTCTTTTTCGATATATTCTTTAAAAGAGAAAGCCATTATGGGACTAGTCCTCACATTTGAATCAAGTGGAATCCTATGATTATAGATCACTAGCCTTGAGAAGTATCCATTTGTCCTTAAAATAAATCACCAATATGAATCAAAGCTACAGGTTAAGAACCAAGAACTTTCCATGGTTCGAAGGAGGTTGAAACATTTGAAAAACTTTGATTTTGAACAATAAATTAGTTTTTTAGAAGGATTAATTGAACTAGAGCTCAAACCTAAAAATAAATGATTTTTTTAATCAAACAAACAAAGAAAAACATCAAATAAAAACCTTAACTTTAAAGACCAATAGGAATTCTAAGATAAGATTAGAAAATTAAAAAGAAATCTAAACTATGAGGATTAAATAAAATTTCTAAGATGAAATCAAAATTATAAGATGATATTTTCTCCCCCAAATTTTTAGCTAAATAAAAAATGAATCATAATATAGGAAATTGATTCGATGAGATCGAGGATGAATTGGAATTTGCCAAAGATGATGATGAAGATGAGAAGAAGCAAAAGGACATACGGGTACCATCATGTGGCAAAGATGAGTCCCCCATTGTCTCATAAGATATCTTGGACTAGTTTCTTCTTCATCCCTTATCTCTGACTCGTGTATTTCAGGCTTTTGAACCCTTGACTTACATCCAAGTTACTATGAACAGTAACTTATTTGTGTTGAAATATTTCTACCACCATTGTGAAGATATCTCTAACAATCCATTGGATGTTTCTTTTGTAGAAACTAAGCATAGGATTTTTTCCAGCAGTAAAGTATTTGTTAATGAACACTAGAAAGAACTCATTCACGATTTTATAATTTTTCTAATCCATTATTTAATAGTCTTGATGATTTGAGAACATCTTGGCATTCAATTCACAAGGAATAGTCACTCTAAGGAAAATAAAAATTTGATCCTTGATTTTCTTGATTAATTTATCAAGAGTAGGTGGAAGTCAAAGGAATTTTACCAACTCTCTTTTTCATAGAAGAAGAAACATAAAAAAAGAATCTCCCAAACATCAAAATTTCCTTTTTCGATGAAGCTATCTCATTCACTTTGAAGGAAATGAAATATAGGAATTTATTTCCTAAGAAGAAAAATTTGAGAAAATATTTGGAATCAAATGATGTAAAAATGGAAGGTGTGAATATCTTTTCACTGAAACCTATTGTTCTTGTCTTTAGACATGAGGGAAATTGATCAATTTAATGGTTGATTTGATCCCAGTAAGTTGTTGATTTTTTTTCATAGGAGAAGGAAAATATTCTAATGATCTATAGAAGGGAAATTTTATAGATGGTAAATCCAAATTATACTTATATAAATTCAGTATTTAATGTGTTCGGAAGCAAATTATTCCTAGAGAAAGAATATGAGAGTAAAGTAAAGAGAATTTAAGGTGTAAAGATAAACAAAAAAGGTTCTAATATCTCTTATATCTTCTCTTCATATCTTAAGGTTTATAATCCACCTTAGAATTTAAATTTTTCAAGAATCAATTTACTAACACAATATTGAAGGTTAATTCTAATCATTAGGTCTCATGAAGTAGTATTTTTTTTTTGAATTCAAAGAGTCTTGAACCCAAGACCTCATGATCCTCCCGTATAAAGTACAATTACTCTAACTAGAGGGACATACACTTTGTAACCCGTGAAGTAGTATTTAGACTTAAACAATTGTAGAAATTTAGTCAATATAGCAAGAATGGTATCATTTATACTAACTTTGTTCCACCACAACTTCGCATTACCTTTTAGGAGGTATTGTGCTACTACTAGCCTATCTTCCTCCAATAGTCCCATATCTTCTGTCATGAGGCATATATTGGTAACTCAACCATGTGCCTCCAATGGATCAAACTTTTTAATCACACCCTAATTCCTTTGCGTCCTGTAGTAAACTTTTTAATCTTTGGACACATGGATTTGTTGTAGTTGAAGTGTGTGTAAGCTCCGAGTTTTCTTAGTCAATTTAATTGTGTAACATATGTATAAGTTCTCCTACTTACTCCATCATCTCTATCATCTTGTTTCCAAGTTCTGGAATTGATTCTACTGGCTCTTGACTTTTGCTCGTAGCAGGTTGCAGTGGTGTAGTATTTGCCCTTGATTCTACAGGTAACTCTTCTACTGGCGACAGATCGCTATCACTTTGAACAAAATGATCATTCATTTATATGATTTGAAGGTGCTCTTGGGCCTTCAACCAAATATGCGTGATCTTCCTCTACTATTCTTTGGTTTCCTCTTACCATTTACGCAAGAGGTGACTTAAATAGATGAACTAGTGCAAGTGCAATAAGAGTGTAAAAAAATCTAGTGCATGCCTTAATCGTTTCTAAGCATATATATACATTTAGAAGTCTAGTACAAACAAAATGAGTTAAGACAATCATTGGATTTTAATATCTGTCAAGAATACAAACATTCAAGGCAAATGCCTCCTTCACTAAAGAACATATGGTATTATCACAAAGAACATCGCAAAAGGGAAAGAAAATCAATTTTGCTCCTAGTGAACAGCAAACAAGGACAATTTAGAACGAACATTTTCCTAATTTAGCAAACAAAATCAATCAAGTGTCATTCTACTTTTCCCTTCTCATGCTCACCATGTTGTTCTTAATGTTCTAGTGTTTGCCTTTGAATTGTACTAGGGTTTAGTCTCTAATGTCAATTCGTAATTATTTTTCTCAAGCTTTGTGTCAAACATGGCTCTAATACCATTGTAATTGTCAAGCTCGACCCTCTGTCGGTAACGTAACAACCGTCATATGAGTTTAAAAAAACTCATACAAGGCTAAAATATAAATTACATAAACTCTACACATGATAGAAACCTATGAGAATTTTTTACAAACAACAAGTGTTCCTTTTGAAACTAATACAGTCTGACTATAGTGTAAAATATGTAAACCATGTCATGCTAATCTTTGTGTGTTCACGTCACTCCCCATTGAGTGTACTCAATGTTCGAAAACCTATGCGCAGGAAAAAAAAAATATGCTGAGCCTTGCGGCTCAATGGCTTATAGAAAGAGTTGTCCCTAGCAATTGTAAGGGCACATATATTGATGCATTTGAATTTAAATAAAACATAGCATGCATGATGTAATTGTACTGTAAGTATTTAACAGATGAATAGGTAAATAATTTATGTACGGCCTTGTTGTGTATAAGATGTCATTTTCCACATTATATCTCCAGTATTATATTTTCTAGGGCTGCCATCCTAAGCTTAGGGTATATCCTGATCATGGACTACTCGTAAGCCCGTTAGTGTCCTTCTAGGTCTCTGCCTAGTGCCCGTCACATTGACTTTAACAGAGATAACTAGTAATCGTGGAATTATCTCCTTTTCGATCTCACAAGCTGTACCCTTAGCCGGTGCTTTGAGACCTTCGCATATGTGTCCCCCTAGATACACACCATACGATTATCATGTAGTACTATATTCTGCCCCCTTCGCAGGATCACCTCTTTGTTTAGTCTCAACGGTCTGATCCGAACTTTGCATAATTATTTAAACTGTAAGGTCTAGACTACTCTCTCATGGGCCTGCGGAGCCTAAATAGGTTACATAAGTTGTCTTATGACCTTCTTGTCCTAGGGTAGAGTGGTAATGTAGCTCTTCAGTTCTCAAATCTTTAAAGTTTGGTTGCATGGTACGAGGGTAGTATCTCAAATATGTGAGAAGACTCTTCCTCGACTTCAACATGTATATTATACAAGAGAGCATATTTAGAGCATATTAACCTGCATATTATAGCTCATGAGTTTTCCATACTCTCAATAATTCGAGTATGATATCAACATGTACATTATAATTTGAATGCTTTGGCACATAGTTTAACTACAATATAAAGCTACGAATTTAAACCATGCCATACATCTAAAAATATTAACAACTGCCTACTAAGGACTCAATCTGCAGTAGCTCATATTTGAACTTAAAAACAACTCACAGTGTAGAAAGTTCTTTCTTCCAGCAATTCAAACCACCCCAAGCAGATTGCCTAAAAGCATATATCAAGCAGAACTTTACTTCACTATCTCGTGAAGGTTTTACTTCTACCCCTTTTCCATCCTAAAATTTTACGTTGCATCAAAGGAGGGAGTTTCAAGTTTTCAACAATGTTTCAGTAAGTTAAACATTCATACAATTGATTGTAAGTTAAACATTTAATGATAGAGGTGATATAAGAGACTACTTGGTTTGAAACTTGCTTCAAGTAGAAGTAGAGAAATGTAAATTTGGGTTTCCAGCAGCTTCTCTACATTTAGTTCCCACTAAATTTTGATAATTCAGTTGACAAGTCCAAGATATCAGAGAAAGATCAATGGGTGTAGGGTTATAATTTAATCCTTTCAACTTGTATTCGACGTTGAATTCTGATTAGTTCATTTAGCTAAGTAGGGAAGATATTTTCCCTTGCTTTACTCAATCAGTTGGTTCCATTAGATCTCATTAGGATGAAGTGGATGATGGCTGTTATTATAGCATGAATTAAATAGTAAGGAAAAGGGAAAATGGTCCCTCGAAGATTTGAGAATTGATTGAATCTTTCTCAAGTGATTTCAAAGTGAGATGTATAATATTAAATATAAGATGTTTGATGTACAGGTTTGTAGGATAGATCTCTATAAGGAGGTATAATAGTGATACTCACATCAAAAGAGGGTTTAGTATTTGCAAGGAGAAAGCATAATATCAATAAACACATGTTAAGATCACTTATAAGGTATTACCATTTATTAAAGAGTATTTCTGCTTGTTTGCATTTCTATAAGGTAATGGAAAGGAAACTTAGTTGTTAGGTGAGGTTGTTCATCAGAGAGTATATAAATTTAGGAGAAAGAAATAAAGGAAACTGAAATTGTCAAGGTTTAAAATGAAGGAAGGGTAAAATTAAACATTGTTGTTGATATAAGCCCATAGTACTATTATGATGAAAAATGATACTTAGAGTCACAATTGGTTAATTGTAATTCAAAGATAAAAGAAGAGAATGGATATATATTCTGTTGTCAGCAGGGACATGGAAATGCTCAAGTAGAAAGATGAATAGGTTTTAAATCAAAAAGTATCAATTTTCATTATACTGAATTTTCAGGATCTGCGAACTTTGGAAGGTCATAACTTCCTCTACAGTGATTAGATTAGGCTCACATTTTGAGGGTAGGTATTACATCAGTGACGAAGGTGTCCACCAAATTTTAGAGGAATTGGACACTCAAAGAGCTCAGGGTGATCAAACAACTGATCTAGAATTAAATCTGTCTAAATTTGTGATACTCTGCTACAGTGATAGATACATATCATTATCTTCGATTTTAGCTCAATCTCTAGTTGTGTATGGAAGTTATAGTTGAGATTTAGAGGTAGGGATGGTCTTACAAGGTGAGGAATATAATAAAGGTTCTTAATATAAGACAAAGACTTTAGTTGGATACTCTTTTGGTTAAAGTTTGTAGGATTCAGAAAATAAAATTTAAGATTGGTTTATTTCTGATATATTAGTTTGGTACAGTAGGTATCATTGTCTAGGATTTGGTAAAAAGGTCCTTAATAATTGACCTTGAGGATATGCAATTATATGAACGAGGGATAGATTGAAATCTCTTGATCTAATATGCTGAAAATGTTGAATTTTCAACATTATGAGTGTACTGAATTTACTTGCAATCCTTACTAGATTATACAGTAACTTGAGGTTTTAGATTGTATTTAGAACCTTTCTTGATGGAGTCATGAGCAACACTAAGGGTTTTGAAAAATGACAAATATTAGGAAGAGAGGGAGAAGCCTCTTCCTTAAGTTTTTGAGTATCAAATAGCATGCCATTTAATGTATCAAGAGCTAGAATCTATTGACAAGGATAAATATCATGTGATACATTGGAGATACTGAATTTTCCTTGATAGGAAGAAGAAAAATATACTAAGGAAGAAAAAGAATTTATCAGCAATTCATAAAAGGGATTAGATCTCATTTGATACAAGGAATGACACCCTTTTTGAAGAAATTTAGAAATGTTCAACTAGAGAAATTGTCAGCTCCTCTTTGATAGGTTTATGGAGGAAGAGTGAACACTTCTGACATTTAGAGTATATAATAAAGGTGAGAAATGTATTACCAGATCTCTCTGGTTAAAATCCAACAGTAGGGGATGATAAAAATCAGTAAAACTAGAGTATGAAGTCCTAATAATCAACATGTTCTCCACAAAATTGTGCATATGCAGAAAAGATGGAGAAATCCTCAATTGTAGTCTTAAGATATGAATGAAACCAATCAGTATTGAAAAGAAAAAGGCAGAGATGAAAGTAGTTAAACATCTAACTCCTCTTGGCGTCAACAAGAACAGAGATGTTCAAAACTTTGCAGCAAGAATCAAATCCAAACATCCAAGGTGCTAAAAGTATCAATATTTAAATTTCCAATAGATCCTATATCATGCTTTATTGAAACTAATAGTTAACTTACCCCCATACCTTGGAAGAAGGGAGAAAAGATAGCTGCTGATACATAAGACAATTAAATGCTCAGTTTGAGTAGAAACCTCAACATGTAACGTAGGAACTTAATCATGTGGGCAGATAGGATCATATGTTCAATAGCTGAGTGAGATCAACTAATATTTAGGCAACTTAGTTGCTAAATCAGACAAGGAATACATAAGGTAATAAATGCACAAAAATTCAGTGGGTTATCCAACATAAGCATTAACTTACTGATACTTACAATATTTCCCTTTGATACTTAATTTTCTACATTGCCAAGCGAAACATAGATCCGATTTAGGAAGGAAAAGAAGATGGATCATAGGGCAAGGTAATGTAGGTATAATTCGTGCTCAGAAATCCAAGTATGGAGGGATATGAAATCAAATAAGAGATGTTGAGACCCTTAACTAAATACTTGACCTGCTGATAATAATTAGGGATATCAAGTCATATTTTTGATAGCTTAGCGAGATCATCATGGGTTTATACAAGTGTTCATCTGTTAACTCAACATGGAAATTTCCTAACACAATCATATAGCAATTTATACAATGAAAGATAGAAAAATTCATAACAAAGCTAAGGGTAATGAATCACAACATGGATTATCATGCAAAAATCTTGAATTCGGATTCATGGGTATATATAAAATGTCATGTTTATTGAAGTGTCATCTAAATTGAGGAGAAATACTCTTAATTAACTAATTTAGGGCTACCAAAACAGCAATAACAAAATTAGATTAGGGAAACAACATAAATTCGTATGATCACCTTAAATCTTCCCCCAAAACAAGTTCCTATTTTTATGAGATAGGAGGGAAGAAGATTGCCTTAAGAAGATATATCCGGCTTGACCAGAGTCTCCTTCCTCCTCTCTATTGCTTGGCCGCCTCTCCGACAATTCCTCAATTTCACTCGTCTATAGGTCAAGGATCACTAGGGAATTCTTAGTAATCAATTTGTTGGCGATGAGGATGGATAAAAGGGATTGAATTTGGGGGATTTGAGCTTTGTTTTCTAGCCAAAACTTTCCCCTCTTTTTGAAATCCACCTCATATGACACCTAGTAAATGATGTCATCAATAATTCATGTAATAACAAAGTTTCAATCCTGGAAACCTATGGGTTATGAGCCCACCACGCTTCCTCTACACAATTCTGGTAGAGATGATATTGAATAAGAAATCATCCAGAGAGAAAAAAGATTGAGGTCTTGGGATTAGTTAGATATGGTAACAGATTCATAGAAAAATTCCATAGTATAATTAAGTCATTAGAATTGACTAGAAAGGAAGTTAAAGTGCATTAAGGATAAAGATTGTTGCAAAACTAGGGTTGTGGAAGTTTAGAAAAGGGAAGAAATAACTTTATTGTATTGATCATATCAATACTGGTTAGAGTAATTAGGCTCTATACGAGTGGATCATGAGGTCTTGGGTTCAAGACTTATTAAGTTCTAAAAAAAAAAAAACTTATAATTGAATAGAAAAACTAAACTCTTAGGTTACAACTACTAAGAGATTTGAACTACACATTACACAAAGTTTGCTACATAAGCAATTAGACGTAGATTGAATCCTTTCCCTCACAAAGTAAAAATTAATTGAACCAATAGAAGAAGATACTAGTAGGATGCACGATAAAGCAGCCCATAAGATGCTCGACTATTGTCTTCTTTGATATGTTGAACTTTGTAGCAGAAGATGCTGGTAGGATGTTTGTCACGCCCCAAACCACCTTTTGGCACGTGGCAACCGCCGTATAAGCTATACTACAATCACCACAACTTATACAAGACTAAAAGTATCACAAAATACTACAATTTTATTATTTAAACAAAACGGAAACAATTACATTTTACAAGTACACCAACACTATTACTTTAAATCTCTATCTAGATCACCAAGTCGATATTGTTCGCCAAGCTATATTCTCCCTCACTCCCCGCTAGTAGCCAACCTATAACCTGTGCAACAGGGGAAAAATGTGCACATCTGAGTTGCGAAACTTAGTGAGGCTACAGAGAGAGCACCCTAAAAATGAGCATAAGGTATTGTACAAACCAATCAAGAAAATATATACACTTAAAATCACATATTAAAACAACATGTCCATAATATAACAAGCAACAAATAAGAAACATCATGAACCCGATTATAACATGGCATATAACAACATATAAGAAATATGATCAAACAATGCCACTAAATTAAGATCTCATATCGCTTCAATTAATATCTCATCATCTAACCATTCTACACCTAAGGCAGCCTCTTAAGTTCAAGGAGAACCTCTCGTCAGAGATTTTCCTGAACCAGTCAATGTCAACTCTATGTCTCTGTCCTATATGCCTGCACACTGACGTTGGCGGAAGGAGCTGGTGATCACGGCACCCCTTCTTTCCAATCACGAGTACCATACAACGCTGTAATTCTGCCCGATGGCAGGATCACTATACAAAATCAACCAGCTACATCAGTCTACAGCCTGGCCCGCTGAGACCCACTGCATATGCTACCAATGAACCAAGACTACTTAGGGATCCACATCTGTTGAGTATGCTAGTGTCAATCAGGTTCCCTAGCCTGGGTAGCACATGGGACGGTACTGTTCCTAGCTCACCATCTACCTGGGAGTAACACAAATCAGTTGAGCTCTACACCGAAGTGAGACTCAGGTTACCCCAATGCATCTGTGGCTAAGTCAATCGAACGTGCATTTCTACCATTGTTAGCACGTGGCTCCTCACCACATGTTGGCACATACCAGCCTAAGAACCTTAAGTTCTTAGTCATGTGTTTAACCAGACCACTCTAGGTGTTATCATAACATGAACGTAAAGTGTCTCAAATTATTATCTAATGTTCTCATGTTCTATGTTCTCACTAGGTGTCTCTACAACTCTAGCAACATAAACATATCAATAATAACATCACATGAGCATAATATCAACATCAAGCATATAATAGCATCATACATATACCCTCATGGTATATCTTTCAACTCACATCAGGAGTATGCATATAGCAACATTTCACATACTAACATGGTATAACTTTCAGCTCATATCAAGAGCAAGCATGTAGACAACATCAAACATGAACTAACATGATATCACTTTCAACCTTATAACAAGAGCATGCATATAATATCATCATACATGAACTATCATGTTATAACTTTCAACCCATGTCAATAACATGCATATAAGAACATCATACTCCAATTAACATGGTATAGCTTTCCAATAATTCTCATGTTAATTAAATTTGCAATCAAGCAGATATATAACTTATCAGCATGTACAATTATTAACAACGACCCTTAAGACTCAGCATCTGTAGTAGGCCAAAATAAATTTGAAACCATAAATCCTCACCTGAGTCTCAAAGAAGATTTTTAAACAAGAATCGTAGCTTGGCCGTGATTCTTTAAGCGAACAAACAATTCAATCAAGCAAAGCAGTTCCTCTCTACTTCAACACAAATCACAGCTTGGCTGTGATTTATCAAGCAAATAGCACAGCAACCAACAATTTCCTAAAATAAATCTAATGCAAACAATTAAACATGCATAAATGACACATCTCAAACAATCCTCTTAACTAACCCCACTACCGACAACCTCACATCAATTTCCTTTTTTTGTTACTTTTCTTTTGATCAATTAACCATTTAACAATTCAATTAAATACCACCACCATAGTTATTCAAGCAAACATGTTTACATTTAAATTATACAGTAAGAACAAAATCTAAATTTCTAAATTTTATCACATTATATATTTATAAAATTCTAAATCATTCAATTTCATAAATTGAAATAATTTAATAATCTAATTACCTCAATTTACAATCTCCTAGTTTCATTAATTTCATAAAAAAATTTAGATAAATCATTTTAATTTTAATTAATACAATTTGAATGTCATAACATCTATCGAAATATTTTTTTTCATGCATTCCAAATTAACTTAAATAAATTAAGAACTTGCATTTCAATAATTCTGAAAAATTCTAATTAATTCACATTAATTATATTTAAGCATGATAAAGCATCACAAATTATTTTAGATTTTTTAGACATCATTAATGCCCTCAAAACCCAGAACCCATCCTAAAATAATTAAAGGCAGGTCTAAAACATATTAAAAATTTTAAATAAATTTCTTAAGGCTCAAAACTCACCAGCCACATTGAACCGAACTAAACCGGTCAACAAGCCGCGAAGCCAGTCAACCCACAACCGAAACACAATTACACCGGCCGTTTACCGAACTAGATCAACCAACGCGCTACGTACGTTGTTGGGCTATGTTAGGCTTGGCAAGACCACAGCCCACAACCCATTGTATGGATATATTTCATATTACAGGTGTGAAGGAGGGCACCATCTAATAAATAGAACCAGGATGCAACTCCTTTCTAAGAATTCCCAAATGTGGGACTAAATATTTCTTAAATAGAAAATGGTACAACTCCTTTCCAAGAATTCCCAGATGTGGGACTAAATATTTCTGAAATAGAAAAGGATGCACGAGACAAGTGACCCGTACAAGTATCGAACTCGTGACCTTTGTGTTATTTGCACAACACTCTAACCAACTCCACTATTAGGCAAAGTAATAATTTCTTTTTCTCTTTTTTTTTTAAAAGAAAAATAGGGTTTACAATTCCTCTCCCCCTTAAGATTTTTGGTCCTCCAAAAATGACAACTTACCCACCATAAGTTTCGTAGACCCCTTAAGATACAAGAACCTAAATAAATCATTCAACCAAGTCAAACATATTTCAACATTGTCAAATAATTTATCAAGCAAGAATTCAACTAAAACAAGATACTAAGCAAATAATTCATGGTTATTGGCCCTAATTTGGCCTTGATCTCTATACGGTTTTGCCCCTTAACATTCGCTTATGTCGATCAACTATAGCCACTGTCCGAATTTCACAGTTCAGACCATCTCTCAAGGTAATCGGAAGTACAGTTAGAATATGCGGTGGGTTTGGCACATATTTCTTAAGCATTGACACTTGGAACACATTATGGATTCTGTCTAATTTATCGGTAAATGCAATTAAGCCACCGGCCCACTTCTTTCAAAAATCCCAAACGATCCAATACACCTTAGAGGCAACCCTCTGTTTCAGGTGAAATCGAAGAAATCCTTCCAAGGGAACATCTCTAGGGACACTCTATCCCCCAACCGTAATCTCTAACAGCCTCCGCCGATTGTCTACATATACTCCTTTGTCTGTCCTAAGCTGTCTTCAATCTTACTTAGACCACATTAGAAATAAGGTAAGAGCAGGCCAACCTAAGGAAGAAACAGTCACTGTCTTTGCTAGGCAGTCCAATCCCACCATCTAATCACTATGTCTTGATACCCCGGTTCACTAACCAATACCTAAGATCATATCAAAGTCTTTTACCTATAGGTATCAATTCAGCTCTTTAGCTCACATCCTAGCATTTCTAAGGGTCAATCAGCCCCCTTAAAAATACCGTGTTCACATAAGAGCTCTGTGCTCCGACATTGATCAGAACACAAGTGGATGGACCTATTTAAGTTCATAGACCTTAGGTTTAGCACTCAATGGAATAAGGAAAATCAATTGGTTAACTAAAGGTCTTTAAATAATACCAACGGTTGCATTCAAATGAGTAACCAAGAGGAACAATAAAGATAATTTTCGTAGCCCAAGCTGATGCAAATTGAATTAAGCATCCAAACAATTTAATTGACTCAGAGAAATAAAGAGATAATTATAAAAGGTTAACTATTTGAATGTGTACCATCCAGAGGAGTTATGCAATCAACTTTTTAATCACAGAATATTTGGAAGTAAATATGTCCTTTCTCAAGGGTACTCAATTTGAGATTCCACCATTCAGAGGAAAATATGGCCACATAAATTATTAAAGAATTCATCAAACAATATTCTCATAATCAATAAGTAAATCGGGGACCTCGGTCCGACATAATCGGCATCGACACATCATGTAGTCTCACAACCCATGAAGGTTTTACTTCTAATCCCTTTTTCCATCCTAGGGTTTGGCTTGCATCAAAGGGTCAAAGAATCCAAGGACCAACGAAGCAAATAAGGGTGTGTTAAGTCGAAATCAACCTTCCAGTAATTTAAACCATCATACAATAAGTTGTAAGTCAAAACTTTTATATAACAAACCACTAGCCTTGAAACCTACTTCAAGGGGTAGTAGAGAATGCAACTTGGGTTTCCAATAGCTCCTATATATTTAATTCCTACTGGACTTTGATAATTAAGTTGGCAATTCCCAAGAGGTTCGGGAAAGGTCAATCGGTATAGGCTATAATTCAATCCCTTCAGCTTGTATTCGAAATGGAGTCTAATTACTTCGTTTAACCAAATAGGGGAGATATTTAGCTAAATAGAAAAGATCTCATTAGGATAAATCAGATGATGACTGCTGTTATAGAATAGGTTAAACAGCAAGGAAAAGGAAAAATGATTCCTTGAAGATTTGAGGACTGATTAAACCCTTCTTAAGTGATCTCAATATAAGATGTATCAAGATGAACTTAAGATGTTCGATGTACAAGTTTGTAAGATAGATCTGAACAAGGAGGTATAAAAGCAACACTCACATCAGAAAAGGAATCAGTAATTTCAATAAGAAAGTATAGTATCAACAAAACATGCCATTATCCCATGCAGGAGATTTTACTCCTTTCTGGAGTGTACTCCTATCTATTTGCACTCTTATAGGGAAATGGAAAGAGATCTAAATTATTATGGGAGATTATTCGTCAGAGAGTATATAACTTTAGAACAAAGAAATAAAGAGAAACCAAGGTTCATAAGGTTTAGAATGTAGGCAATGTAAAATTTCAACTTTGTTCTTCACATAAGCCCATAGTACTTATTATGATGAAGAATCAAACTTAAATTTGCAACTGGGCGATTTTAGACCAAAGCTAAGGGATGGGCATAGATATATATTCTACTGTTTGCATAGACATGATAGATTCAAGTGGAAGGACAATGGTTGTTGAACTCAAGAGTATCAAATTTTCGGCACACTAAATTTTTAGGATTTAGTGAACTTCGGAAGGTCATAACTTACTCCACCAGAACCAGATTAAGCTAAAATTTTGAAGGTAGGCTTTGGCATCAGCGAAGAAGGTTTTTACCAAATTTCATGGGATTTGGACACACAGATAGTTCAGGGTAATTAAATGTCTAAGACAAGGTAAATCTGATGGTGATTAAATTCCAAATTTATTATACTTTGCTATAATGATTGATACATCTCACTATTTTTTATTTTAGCTCACCCTTTAGTTGAGTATGGGAATTATGGTTGAGATTTTTAGGTAGGAATGGTATCACCAAGTGAGAAATACAATAAGGGTCCTTAATGAAGGATAAATGTTACCATTTGGATTCTCCTCTAGTACCACTTGGAAAATTTAGAATTTGGAACTAAGGTTGATGTTTTTTTTTTTTTTTTTTATTACTATATTAGTCTAGTTTAGTAGGTATGCTTGTCTAGGATTTGGTGGAAAAGTTTTCACAAATCAACCTTGAGGATATGCAATTATATGCATAAGAGATCAATTCTCTTAATTTAACATGCTGAAATTGTTAAACTCTCAGCATTAAGAGTTTATTAAATTTACTTGCAACTCTTACTAGATTGTTTAATAACTCGAGGTTCTAGATTGTATTTGACCCCTTTCTTGAAAGAGTCAAGAATATCACCAAAAAGGTTTTGAGAGCTAACAAAGATCAGGGAGAGAATTATGTTAAGGAAGAAAAGAATTGTTAACAGTCAATGGAAAGAATTTGGGTTCTTTTAGTATTAGGGATGGTACTACTTTTTGAATACACTCAAGAATACTCAACAAAAGATGGGTAGTATTTTGAAAATGGTCAGTACCTGAAGAATGGTCACTACTAAAGATTTGTAGAATAGGGATTGAAACAGATCAATGGATAATAATGATGGAACAGATGTTGAATTCATGATATAGTTCATGGGATTTTGGTTTTCCTACTTTAAGGAAGAAGAACTATATTGCATAGTATAGTTCCTTTGACATGTAAGTACCTGGTGGTTATTCATATAAGACTTTCAGATAGGGCTAAAAGAATAAGATTAAAATGAGATAGTAGATAAACCCCAATAATGTAACTAGTTCATGAGATATCAATAACTTTAGGGCGTATTTGACTCCTGAGGTCAACACCCTAAGATTTCGGAATATGGAATGTGAGATGATATTGGTCCTTGATTATGATTCAAAAGTAAGGGATGATAACATCAACAAAAGTCAGGGGAATTACACTCTATAATTGGACTATGTTCTCTAACCAAGTTTTAGATATATAGTGAAAGGAAGAAAAGTCCTTAGACTTTGGTTTGGTATCTAGATATGATAGAAAGACAATTGGAGAGGATCTCTAAACTTCTTCTCAGCCTCTACTAGAAGGAAGGAGATTTCCAATGCTGCACAAGGATCAAATTTTAAACATCCAATGCTGCATAAAATATCAATATTCAAATTTCAATACTTCTGCATAGAAGATCCTAAGACATGCCTTAATGATACCAATAGTTAAATGACTCTCATATTTGGCAATAGGGAAGGAAAGATAGTTACTGCACCCTAAGATCATAAATACTCAGATTGGACAGAAGTATCAATCATGAGAATTCAAGAACCAAATTAGGAGGAAACATATGAATTTAGCCAGAATAAATGATTAGTCTGTATCATGTGGCCAGATAAGGTCATATGATCTGTAGATAAGTAAGATCAACTGGAACTTAGACCACTTAGATACTCAATCAGGCAATGACAACATAGGAAAAATAATTGCACATGTTTTCAATGGGTTACCCGCATCACCAAAATAGGTATATAATTCTAACAACAAGTCCTCTATAGTCTCACATGAAAGGCTCCAAATGTCTAGGTTTTCCTAGGTCAAGTTTTCAACAATCAGAATATCATTCAAACACAATCAATATACCCCAAAAGTACACAACAATAAGCAACCAATTTACCAATTAATATCAACCAAACAAGCACAAAACATCATCAAGTAAGGACATAAAATATAGTTTAAACAAGTAAGGATAGCATAGGCATAAAATGATAAATCCCAATATATCCTTAGAATCTCTCTTTACCCCATCAAAGTTGTCTCACATGTGTAACTTAGGCCTATGGTGTATCCTAAGTCCTATCCTTACTTTAAATGTTATCTTTTTAAACTTATGCAATGATACCACCTTAATTATCACGCCCTAAACCACCTTTGGACACGTGCCAACCGCCGTATAAGTTGTACTATAATCACCACAACTTATACAAGGCTAAAAGTATCACAATTTTATTATTTAAATAAAACGGAAGCAATTACATTTTACAAGTACACCAACACTATCACTTTAAATCTCTATCTACATCACCAAGTCGATATTGTTCGCCAAGCTATGTTCTTCCTCAATCACCGCTAGTAGCCAACCTATAACCTGTGCAACAGGGGAAAAATGTGCACATCTGAGTCGTGAAACTCAGTGAGGCTACAGAGTAAGGTATTGTACAAACCAATTAAGAAAATATATCCACTTAAAATCACAAATTAAATCAATATGTCCATAATATAACAAGAAACAAATAAGAAACATCATGAACCCGATTATAACATGGCATATAACAACATATAAGAAATATGATCAAACAATGCCACTAAATTAAGATCGCATATCACTTTAATTAATATCTCATCATCTAAGCATTCTACACCTAAGGCAGCCTCTTAAGTTCAAGGAGAACCCCTCGTCAGAGATTTCCTTGAACCTGTTAGTGTCAACTCTATGTCTCTGTCCTATATGTCTGCACACTGACGTTGGCGGAAGGAGCTGGTGATCACGGCACCCCTTCTTTCCAATCACGAGTACCATACAACGCTGTCATTCTGCCCCATGGTAGGATCACCATACAAAATCAACCAGCCACATCAGTCTACAGCCTGGCCCGCTGAGACCCACTGCATTTACTACTAATGAACCAAGACTGCTCAGGGATCCACATCTGTTGAGTATGCCAATGTCAATCAGGTTCCCTAGCCTAGGTAGCGCATGAGATGGTACTGTTCCTAGCTCACCATCTACCTGGGAGTAACACAAATCAGTTGAGCTCTACACCGACACCGAAGTGAGACTCAGGTCACCCCAAAGCATCTGTGGCTAAGTCAACCGAACGTGCATTTCTACCATTCCTAGCACGTAGCTCATCACCACATGTTGGCACATACCAGCCTAAGAACCTTAAGTTCTTAGTCATGTGTTTAACCAGACCACTCTAGGTGTTATCATAACATGAACGTAAAGTGTCTCAAATTATTATCTAATGTTCTCATATTCTATGTTCTCACTAGGTGTCTCTACAACTCTAGCAACATAAACATATCAATAATAACATCACATGAGTATAATATCAACATCATACATATAATAACATCATACATATACCCTCATTGTATATCTTTCAACTCATATTAGGAGTATGCATATAGCAACATTTCACATACCAGCATGGTATAACTTTTAGCTCATATCAAGAGCAAGCATGTAGACAACATCAAACATGAATTAGCATGATATCACTTTCAACCTTATAACAAGAGTATGCATATAATATCATCATACATGAACTATCATGTTATAACTTTCAACCCATGTCAATAGCATGCATATAATAACATCATACTCCAACTAGCATGGTATAGCTTTCCAATAATTCTCATGTTAATTAAATATGCAATCAAACAGATATATAACTTATCAGCATGTATAATAATTAACAACGACCCTTAGGACTCAGCATTTGTAGTAGGCCAAAATAAATTGAAACCATAAATCCTCACCGGAGTCTCAAAGAAGATTTTTAAACAAGAATCGTAGCTTGGCCGTGATTCTTTAAGCGAACAAACAATTCAATCAAGCAAAGCAGTTCCTCTCTACTTCAACACAAATCACAGCTTGGCTGTGATTTATCAAGCAATAGCACAGCAACCAACAATTTCCTAAAATAAATCTAATGCAAACAATTAAACATGCATAAATGACACATCTCAAATAATCCTCTTAACTAACCCCACTACCCACAACCTCACATCAATTTCCTTTTTTTGTTACTTTTCTTTTGATCAATTAACCATTTAACAATTCAATTAAATACCACCACCATAGTTATTCAATCAAACATGTTTACATTTAAATTATACAGTAAGAACAATCTAAATTTCTAAATTTTATCACATTATATATTTATAAAATTATAAATCATTCAATTTCATAAATTGAAATAATTTAAGAATCTAATTTCCTCAATTTACAATCTCCTAGTTTCATTAATTCCATAAAAATTTTAGATAAATTGTTTTAATTTTAATTAATACAATTTAAATGTCATAACATCTATCAAATTTTTTTTTTTTCATACATTCCAAATTAACTTAAATAAATTAAGAACTTGCATTTCAATAATTCTGAAAAATTCTAATTAATTCACGTAAATTATATTTAAGCATATAAAGCATCACAAATTATTTTAGATTTTTCAGACATCATTAATGCCCTCAAAACCCAGAACCCAACCTAAAATAATGAAATGAGGTCTAAAAGATATTAAAAATTTTAAATAAATTTCTTAAGACTCAAAACTCACCAGCCACGTTGAACCAAACTAAACCTGTCAACAATCCACGAAGCCAGTCAACCCACAGTTGAAATGCAGTTACACCGGCCGTTCACCGAACCGGATCAAACAACGCGCTACGCACGTTGTCGAGCTATGTTAGGTTTGGCAAGACCACAGCCCACAACCCATTGTATGGATAGATTTCATATTGTATGTGTGAAGGAGGGCACCATCTAATAAATAGAACCAGGATGCAACTCCTTTCCAAGAATTCCCAGATGTGGGACTAAATAATATTTCTTAAATAGAAAATGATACAACTCCTTTTCAAGAATTCCCAGATGTGGGACTAATTTTTTCTGAAATAGAAAAAGATGCACGAGACAAGTGACCCGTGCAAGTATCAAACTCGTGACCTTTATGTTATTTGCACAACACTCTAACCAACTCCGTCAATAGGCCAAGTAATAATTTCTTTTTTTTTTTTTTAAAGAAAAACAGGATTTACAATGCTCCACTGTTGTCTTTTTCGATATGTTCTTAAAAAGAGAAAGCGACTGGTTGTCCCATTTGAATCAAGTGCTATCCTAAGATTATAGATCACAAGCCTTGAGACGTAGCCATTTGTCCTTAAAATAAATCATCGATATGAATAAAAGCTATAGGTTAAGAACCAAAAACTTTCCATGGTTTGAAGGAGGGTAAAACATTTGAAAAACTTTCATTTTGAATAGTAAATTAATTTTTTTAGAAGGATTTATTGAACTAGAGCTCAACCCTAAGAATAAATTATTTTTTAATCAAACCGAACAAAGAAAAACATCAAATAAAAACCTAAACTTTGAAGACCAATAAGAATTCTAAGATAAGATTAGAAAATAAAAAGAATCTAACCTATGCGGATCAAATAGAAGTTCTAAGATGAAATCAAAATTCTAAGATGATATACGTATTCTAGGATGATATTTTCTCCGCCAAATTTTCACCAAAATAAAAAAAGAATCATAATATTGGAAATTCAATCGATGAGATCGAGGATGAATTGGAACTTATCAATGACGATGACGAAGATGAGAAGAAGTAAAAGGATATACTGGGACCATCATGGGGCACAGATGAGTCCCCCACTATCTCATAAGATATTTTCGATTAGTATCTTCTTCAAAAGAGGCTCTTATACTATGTAAAACTAGGGCTTTGGAAGTTTGGAGAAGAGAAGATATAACATGATCATATTGATCATATCATTAGGTCTTTTATATGAAATGTTTATAGAAAAATAGTAAGTCACAATACATTATATACCTTATATAAATATTATAAATCATATTTGTCTCGTTTTGCATACGCCTCTAACCTAGCCACGTTGCATGCACCCTAGCGCTTTGCACACTATTTTTTCAGCTGTGAAGTCAATGCAATCGTGTGTAAAAATTATCATGCCACTCCCTACCTGGACCTAGCACAACGTTGTGCTTGACTAACTTGGTAATTTCATGTTTAGATAGCATCATAATATGAAGAAGTCAAGGCAAGGATCAACCTCTTTAAGGAGATGATTGGTGCTGTCACGCCCCGATCCACCTATCGGCACGTGGCAACCGTCGTACGAGTCTGCAACCCATACAAGGCGTATTAGAAATAATACAAAATGACCACACTACAAATTTTGTAAATATTAAGGTAGATCATTCTCTCTTCTTACTATTTTTCTTTTGTTTTACTTCTTGTTCAAGCGCCTCAGCTGCAGTGGCCCCGTCTACAAGTTGACTAAAGCTATTCATCTCATGCAAAAATAATCTGGAGCATATGGTTAGATCCAAACTATTCCTAAACTTGATACAACCCTGTGTGTTGTCTCCTGCTATCTCCGGTACCAATTTCGTTAGACGACGGAACTCTTCTACATATTCTTCTACCGTTCTTCCATTTTGTTTGCATTCTAGATATTTCCTTCTTTTCTGCTCTCTTTTACTTTGCGTAAAATATTTGCGGTAGAACCTAATTGAAAATTCCTCCCAAGCAAGGTCCGGATGGTATACTCTAAGATCATGACACCAAGTCCTTGCTCTACCCCTTTGAAGATGGTGTGCCACATCTAATTTATCTTCGTCTACTAGTCTCATTCTCTTCAAAACTAAATTGATGTTCTTAAACCACAAGTAGGCTTCCCATGGATCAAATGATCCAGCAAACGTCTCACAACCGAATTTCTACGCTCTCCTTATCAACCACCACAGTTGTTGACCACCGTCAGTGACTTCCACCGTGTTAGCTGTGATACTTCTATTATCCATTGATGAAGGCAGCTGCATAGGGTTCTCCTCCGACGAACTAACTCTAGCGGATGACTTTTTTCTTTCCTATGTTTCCAAATCCTCAACATTATTCAGTAAAATACATCTAAGCAACCAATAAATATTTATGTACATAAGTAAGAAAACAATTCTAGTAATATGACAAGTCCGCAAACAAAGAACTCACCCAACTCAAAATAGTTAATTTAGTCATAGTAGATAACTTGTCAAACAAGGAAATTGATTAGGGAAGAAAATTTCGAATGTGGAGATCGTGTTTCCTAATCCTTCGTTACCGTTACCCCTAATTTGAAATCCCTAATTTGTAATAGTCGGTTATCACTAGTGGTCAATTCTCTTTTCAAGTATAAGTTAGGTCTAAAGTTTCCCAATTAGCCTTAAACCTAAGCTCTGATACCCTGTTCTGCGGACCATCTTCGCTGCAGCCCCCTTTGCTCGCAGCTTCGCCGATGCCGCCGCTACGTACCATCGTCTAGCAAACGGAGCCTCACCCTTGTTCGCAATCTCTCCTCATCGTATCCGTGCTCCAGCCGCTCGCCGTCACCCTCGAGGGTTTCCAAACCCTCGAGGGTTTTAACCCTCGCAGGTTAGTGCTGTAGCACGCACGCGTTCGCCGCGCGTGCCGCACATGCTATGGCATTTTTTTAAAAAAAGTTAATTTATTTATTTAATACTTATCAATTTACTTATATATATATATATATTTATATATTTAAAAATATATATTTTATCTGATAAAAATTATCTACTATTTTCTCCACTATTCTAATATTTTATTACTATTTAAATTATTTTCTTATGAAAAAAAAATATTATTACTATATATTTATTTTTTTCTCTAAAATTTCTATAATTATCATCATAATTATCTTTATCTAATTCATACTTTTATCTATTATTTTCCTATTTATTTTATTTATCTATTTATTTTATTAATTCAATATTTAAAATATTATTTTAATATTTATATCTCATTATTTTACAAATAATCTCCCCCTTAATATTTTTGGTCCTCCAAAAATAACAACATAACCTCCTAAATTTTTCTAGACTTTCTGTGCCTCCTAATACACAAAAAGAATCTAAAGAAATCATTCACCTAATTCAAACAATTTTCAAAGAAGTTCAAACATTTTATTAAGCAGAACATCAAGCAACCAATAGAGAGTTTCAGACTCAGATTATCTTGCAGAACAATGAGAGGGGTAGTTTGGAATATGCGATGGGTCCGACATATACTCCTTAAGCATCATCTATGCATAGAACACATTATAGATTCTGTCTAAGTCTATCGATGAATTGTAATCTTCAAACCACCGACCCAACTCTCTCTCTCCAGACTCTCAACGGTCCAATCTACCTTATTTGCAACTTCCTTTCAGGTGAATCCGAAGAGGTCCTTTCCCATAATACACCTTAAGGAACACTATGCCCCAAATCATAAATTTCCAACGGCCTCTGCCGATTTTCTGCACAACTATTTTGTATGTCCAGAGCCGTCTTCAAACTCACTCGGATTACTCTAGAAAAAAAAAAAGAGTAGACTGGTCTAAGAAAATATCATTGTCTTTGTTAGATAATTTTATCATGGCTCGATACTCGATTAACCAATCAATACCCAAGATCACATCAAGTTTTATTTCCTAGCATCTCTAAGGGTCGATCAGCCCCCTTAGAAACACAGTGTTCCCATAAGACCTTCGTAATCCGATATCGATTAGAACATGAGTAATTGAACCAATTAATAATAAACCTTAGAAATATCATATAAAAGAATACCATTTAGATAACCAAAAGTCTTCAAACAATCCCAATGATTTCATTAGAACCAGTATCCAAAAGGAATAGCAGAGACAGTAGGAGAGTCTAAAGCTGAGCCAACTTACTTAAGCATCCAACAAAATAAATTTGTCGGCTTAGAGAGAGCCAAACATAAAAAAAAAATTAATACATATCATTTTGAAAAATCAGCAATTGACTTTCTAACAATAGTCATAGAACATTTGGAAGGGAATAGACCTTTTCTCAAGGATACCAATTTGAGATCTTACTCTTCAAAAGAAAAGATGGTTATTTGCCAAGCATAATAAGGAAATATTGAAGAGTTCAATAATCAACACGACATTGAGAGAGAAACAGAGTATAACAAAATACCCTACCCATAGGGAATGCAGTTGGATCACTAAACTTGAAGTTTCAAAATTGAGAGGAGAAAATTTTCCACTATCTGTAAGGCTATGGTAGTTGAAATTAACAATCTGAATATTATCCATTAATGATTAAGGATAAGACTGAGATCTTAGGATCAATTTCAAAGTTTTAGACCATTACTAGTGATAAAGTAGTAACTCAAGATGAATAAACTTGTTGGAGGATGATAATAATTTTGCAAGGCATAGACAAACCAATACAACGTTTGGCTTTAATTAAACAAACCTCTCGGTAAATAGACAAGTAGAAAGTAGTGTTAGAGGAAATAGAGACAAGTTATAAGAGAAGATCAATAACTGAAATTGTAGGATATTCCTTCTCAAATCAAGAAGTCTGTCCTAATAGCAATGGTTTTAATAGTGACTAGTACTATTAAGGACTAAAGTAGGCCCGTCTACTATTGAAAGTAGTGAAGCTAAAAGTTATAGATGGTAAAGAAGAGCTCCAATGGCCTACGAAAGAAAAGGAGAGATGGAACTCACAACATTAAGAATATACAGAATCAAAGAGTATGAAAAACATCTTGAATAGATTTCAATGACCAGTGGAATGTACCTGATCAAGGTTTGAGAATATGGGAAGGATTTAAGATTATACTCTCCTAATCTCCCTTGTAATTTATTTCCAGAATAGGTACGAAAGTACAAACATTGGAATATAAAGGTGAAGATAATAGGAAAGGAGAAGTAACAAGCGAAGTTGTAAAGTCAACCTCTTTTAAATTCAATGATGCCCTCCAATTTGTTGGAACCAGGAGGAAAATTCTTTGGAACTATAACTTGGAATTGGTAAGCAAGAATAGTATCAAGGATATAAGAGCAGTTATTAACTACTGGGAGGACTATAGTAGTCAAAATAACTATTAAAATAATGGCGAAGTACTACTGACTGTGAAGAATAAAATTTTCCAACCGAAATGAAGGTTAAGACTAGAGTTAGCACCTATTTGGTTGCTTTAGTTTGAAGTACAACCTAATTACTTAAAAGGTGTAAGCCAGAACTTGCAGTAAGAGTATAAATTCAAAAAGAATAGAACTAATCATTGTAGGCAAGGTAAAATTCAGTATTATTGTTCATATAAGACCAGGGTACTTGTTATGACGAAGGATAAAACTTAGATTCACAACTGGAGAATTCTAGATCAAAAGTAATGGAAGAAAATGGATACACATTTTGCTATTAGCATAGACATGGCAGATTCACATGGAAGATAAATGGTTCTTTAGCTCAAGAGTTTCAAATTTTCGGCATACTAAATTTTCAGGATTTAGGGAACTTTGAAAAATCATAACTACCTCCACAGAGATCAGATTAAACTGAAATTTTTAGAGCTAGGTTATGACATCAGTGAAGAAGGTGTCTATTAAATTTTATAGAAATTTGACACTCAGAGAGCTCAGAGTGATTAATTCTCTGAGACAGGGTAAATCTAGAATTTCAGCTATACAAGTTTATAAAACTTTGACACATTTCATTACCTTTGACTTTAGCTCACCCTTTTGTGGCACATAGGAGTTGTGATTTATGTTTTTGAGGTAAAGACCATATTATGAGGGAAGAAATACAATAGGGTCCTTTAAGAAATGATAAGGCAACAAATTGAATTCTCCTTTAGTATCATTTGAAGAATTCAGAGTTAAGAATCAATGTTGGTTTAATTTCAATGTTTCATTTTGATACAGTAGGTACGCTGGTTTAGGATTTGGTAAAAAGATTTTCAAATATTTACCTTGAGAATATGCAAGTATATGCACAAAGATAAGCTTCAATTTTGACATGCTGAAAATGCTAAACTTTCAGCAACTATAAGCTCATTAAATTTACTCGAAATTCTTTCTGGATTGTTCAGTAACTTGAGGTTTTAGATAGTATTTGGAATCTTTCTTTAAAGAATCAAGTGTATAACCCAAAGGTTTTGAAAGACGACAAAGATTAGGGAGAGATATACTAAGGAAGAAAAAGATTTGTTAACTATCATTAGAAGAAATATGAATTCTTTTTGTGCCAAGGATGGTACCACTTTTTGAATGTACTCAAGGTTATTCAACAGAGGAATGGTTAATACCTTGAGAGTAGTCAGCATCAAAATAATAGCCACTGCTAAAGGTTTGTACGGAAAATGATTGAACATATCAGCAATGGAAATAAGGAAATAGATCTTTTCCTAATTCACACATGCAGAATTCACAATATAATTCATGTGAGACAAGAATTATTTTCCAACTTTAAGGAAGGAGAACTATGATTCATAGTATAGTTCTTGTGATATGCTAGTACTTGATGGTTATTCACACAAGACTGTCAGGTAGGAATAAAGGAATGAGATTGAATGAGGTGGATATCAAGATTGAGATTGAGGTTAGATAATACTTTTGATATCAGTAGCTCAAGATCACCAAAATGTTGTGTGAGAGATAATATTGATCTCGATTTATGATTCAAGAGTAAGGGATGATAGAGTCAATAAAAGATAGGGATGAAACTCTACCATTTAACTATACTCTTAACCAACTCTGAACCTACAGATAAAAGAAAAAAAAAGTAGTTGTTGCTACCTAAACAGTTTAAAGGTTCATTTTGAGCAGAATAATTCTCTACATGGAAACTTATGAACTTAATCGAGCGGAAATTTATGAAGTTTAGTTAGAGTAGATCATCAGCTCATATCATGTAGTCAGATGGAGTCATGTGTTCAATAGCGGAGCGAGATCAACTAGAATTAAGGCAACCTAGTTGCTATATCAGACAAAGGCAACATAGGAAAAATAATTTCACATAAACTCAATGGATTATCCAACATCCACACCAACCACAACAAGCATAAAATTTCCACAATATGTCATCTATAGACTCATGTGTAAATCTCTAAATGTTCCGATATTTCCCTAGGTCAAGTTTTCAGCAATCACAATACATTGCAAGCACAATAAAAATCAACACAATTCACCAAATTAAAACACACTAAACATGATCAATTTTACTCACTAATATCAACCAAAATAATCACATCATATAAACAAGGAAGGAACATAGAACTTAACCCAACAAAGTATAGGAAAACACAAGACCAAAATTATCAATAAGCAAGGGCAATATAAGGGTATAACATACCAAGTAAAGAAATGATATGGGTAAAAATTTCAATTCCCCTAGCCTCTCTTTACCCGTCAAAGTTACCTCACATGTGTACTTCACCCTATAATATATCCTAAGTCTTTATCCTTACTTTATATTTTATCTTTTTAAACTTATGCTATGATATCACCTTAATTGTCACGCCCCAAACCTACCTTCGGGCACGTGGCAACCGCCGTATAAGCTGCACTTCTCCACCACAATTTATACAAGGCTAGATGTATCACAAAGCACAATAAATTCTTTTTATTAAACACAGCGAGAACATAATAATGTACATTTTACAGCAATACTGTAAAAACGAAATCATTCTCTAGATTTCTAAAATAAAATTCTATTTCGCAATAATTAGGTTCTCCCTCGCTCCCCGTATCAATATCCAACCTGTAACCTGCGCAACAGGGGAAAAATGTGCACATCTGAGTCACGAAACTCAGTGAGGCTACAGAGAGAGCACCCTAAAAGTGGGCATAAGGTATTGTACAAAACTAATAAGAAAAATTATCCACTAAGTCACATATCAAATAACATGCTCAACAGTATATCATCATACTATTAGATTAAAGCAGCAGAGTCATGATATGGACATGGCATACGAACAAAATATAAAGATTTAATTATAACAATAACTCAAACTATGTCATATTTCTTTAACCATCATATCAATCTTTTCCAAACTACACGTAAGGCATCCAGCCTATATTCATGGTAAATCCCTCATCAGAGATTTCTCCAAACTCGTCAGTATCAACTCTACGTCCATGTCCTATATGCCTATACATTGACATTGGCAGAAGGAGCTGGTGATAACGACACCCCTTCTAACACAAACACAAGTACCATACAGCTCTGTAATTCTGCCCATAACAGGATCACCATACAAATAATCAATCACATCCATCTCCAGCCTAGCAAGCTAAGATCTGCCCGGGTATGCTACCAATGAACCTAGACTGCTCAGGGACCCACATCGTTGAGCATGCCAGAGTGATCAGGTTTCTTAGCCTGAGTAGCACATTGAACGATACTGTTCCAAGCACACCCTCTACCCTGGTGTAATACAAACAAGTTGAAATCTGCACCGAAGTGAGATCCCGACTACACCAAAGTAGTAGTGACTAAGTCAATCGAACTTGCACCTCTACGATTGCTAGCGCATGGCTCCTCACCACGTGTTGGCACATCCCATTCTAAGAACCCAACATCCACTCCTAGGTTATCATAACCCTAAGTTGTCCAAAGTTCTTAGTTATGCATCAATTTAGATCACTCTAGGTTTTAGTCACAGCCTAAACCTAAAGTGTCTCTAGTTTTTATCTCATGTTTCCATGTTTTATATTCCTGCTAAATGTTTCTACATCTATAACATAACATGAACATATCAATATCCAACATAACATGAGAACAATCATATATAGCATGCATATAATAGCATCATGTATCTTTTCATAGCAAAATCTATCAACAATTATCAAATCACACATGCCATTAAAATACGCAACAAGCAGACATTCAACTCATCAGCATGTACAATATGTAACAACCACCCTTAAGACTCAACATCTGTAGTGGGCCAAAATATCTTTATCTAATTCATACTTTTATCTATTATTTTCCTATTTATTTTATTTATCTATTTATTTTATTAATTTAATATTTAAAATATTATTTTAATATTTATATCTCATTATTTTACAAACAATGTCCTTTTTTTTCATTTACACATTTTATTCTATTATTTTAATTTATTTTGTTTATTATTATTATTATTTTTATATAAAATAGGGTTTATAGAGCACCTATCCTGAGAACCTTCTAAGGGTAAGGAAGTTTCTATATGAAAGAGAAAGTCAAGATTTTTCAGTCCTACATTTCAAAGAAAGAGTACAATAGTTAGAGTGTCACAAAGAATGGGAGAATCATTTGGTTTTGATGCATGTAACTACTTGAATGATGAAAGCTTGTCACCTTGCCCTGCTAATTTAGTATGGAACTAGAAAAGGTGAACTAGTACCAACTCCTCCCACCATGTGCAGGGATCAAATCAGTACATATCTTGGTGTACTTGTAAACCCTGATTTTTTTTAGAAAAAAAAGAGAGAAGAAGAAATTATTACTTGGCCTATTAGCGTAGTTGGTTAGAGTGTTGTCTAAATAATACAAAGGTCACGAGTTTGATACTTGCACGGGTCTCGTGCATCCTTTTTTATTTCAGAAATATTTAATCCCACATCTGAGAATTTTTGGAAAGGAGTTGTATCATTTTCTATTTAAGAAATGTTTAGTCCCACATCTGGGAATTTTTGGAAAGGAGTTTCATCCTGGTTCTATTTATTAGATGGTGCCCTCCTTCACACCTGCAATATGAAATCTATCCATACAATGGGTTGTGGCTGTGGTCTTGCCAAGCCTAACATAGCCCAACAACGTGCATAGCGCGTTGGTTGATCCGGTTTGGTGAACGGCCGGTGTAACTACGTTTCGGCTGCGGGTTGACTAGTTTCGCGGCTTGTTGACCGGTTTAATTCGGTTCAATATGGCTGGTGAGTTTTGAGCCTTAAGAAATTTATTTAAAATTTTTAATATGTTTTAGACCTGTTTTTGATTATTTTAGGTTGGGTTCTGGGTTTTGAGGGCATTAATGATGTCTGAAAAATCTAAAATAATTTGTGATGCTTTATCATGCTTAAATATAATTTATGTGAATTAATTAGAATTTTTTAGAATTATTGAAATGCAAGTTCTTAATTTATTTAAGTTAATTTGGAATGCATGAAAAAAATATTTTGATAGATGTTATGAAATTTAAATTGTATTAATTAAAATTAAAATGATTTATCTAAAATTTTTATGGAATTAATGAAACTAGGAGATTGTAAATTGAGGTAATTAGATTATCAAATTATTTCAATTTATGAAATTGAATGATTTAGAATTTTATAAATATATAATTTGATAAAATTTAGAAATTTAGATTTTGTTCTTACTGTATAATTTAAATGTAAATATGTTTGATTGAATAACTATGGTGGTAGTATTTGATTGAATTGTTAAATGGTTAATTGATCAAAATAAAAGTAACAAAAAAAAGAAAATTGATGTGAGGTTGTGGTTAGTGGGGTTAGTGAAGAGGATTGTTTAAGATGTGTTATTTATGCATGTTTGGTTGTTTGCATTGGATTTATTTTAGTAAATTGTTGGTTGCTGTGCTATTGCTTGATAAATCACAGCCAAGCTGTAATTGCTTCCGTTTTGTTTAAATAATAAAATTGTAGTGTTTTGTGATATTTTTAGCCTTGTATAAGTTATGGTGATTGTAGTACAGCTTATACGGCGGTTACCACGTGCCCAAAGGTGGTTTGGGGTGTGATAGTACTTGCATGCTTTTTGATGCATGTCCACATGTCCACTTTGTTCTCAAGGTCATGCTCTCAAGTTGAACTCAGAGTTATAGAGCCCATGCACTTTGAGATAAAGTGGTTGTCTGACTTGAGAATGGTGCTCCAATGATGTTGGTGTGGTGGCCCTCCATACTCTTGTTGTGGACCTCCATGCCCTAATGTAGATGAGTTCTTAAGCCTTGAGTAGCATTTGTCGTGGTCCCCCCTGCTAGCTCTATGTATAAGAACCTTGGACTTGCGCATCCAAGGGTGTTGGCTGAGGTATTGTGATTACCTTGGCCACCTATCACACGTCTTGGTCTTAACAACCACACTAGGACACGATTCCAAATTTAGAGGCATGATACATCACATTAAAAGGAGGCAATCTCTCATCCCATAGGGAAGGAGGCCCTAGGCTCGTCCAAGGCCAACCTAATAGAGGATACTTGCTTTGTGGAAAACCACATGCCACGTGGGATTATGGTGATAATCAGCAATGTGGAAAATCCTTGGAACCCTCACAAGTGATGTTATCTAATGAGCACCAATAATGGTGATAATCAATAACTATGCTCATTGAGATTTTAGATATCATATTTAACTCATTATTGGGAGGTCACCGTTGACCAATTATAACAAACAAATCATGAACTAGACAATTCTAAAGTTTAAGGAAGATTATATCCAATTAAATATATTGCAAAGGTAACTAAGTAACTTCATCAACTACTACCCTCTATAGCTCCTGGATACAATAGCTTTCTACATTTATTTTTATGATTGCTTTAGACTGAAGTATTCAGCTGGCACCACCTATAGAATTGATCATCATCCAACGACATTGCATTGGCCAAGTGGTTAAGGCATATGTTTGCTAAGCACATGGGATTTCCTCACAAGAGCTTGAATCTCCTCAGGTGATGATTATTCTTTCTACTACTTTTGTTTTAAGGCATGTTCCTTTTCAAAGAATGTTTATCGAGCTATAACCCTAGGTTTTTCGCTCAATATTCTACATGACAGATTATTTTGAAATCTTTACATCATATTTTCATTATCGATGTTTCTTTCCTTATTTTAAAATCTCCATTACATACACTACATGTCATGTCCTATAATTCCATAAGACAAGTGGCAGACCATAGTGAACTCCATACATAATCACCCTTTATCCTTCGATGCTATGTGAAAACTCACTTAGGGTACATTATATATGTCCCCTCTATAAATAAAAGGTAAAAACCTGTATCACATCTCATTTTATCTCAAAGGCTTATCTAGATATGATGCATTTTTAAAACTAGAGTTCACTGAAAGTAAAATATTTATATACAAATTTATTTGGATGAAAATAATACTCTTCTCTAAAGATATATATGGTGCACATCTAGTAGATCTCTACTTATATAGAATAAATATAGTAATGCTCCACCTTTCCAATTTAGACACCTATCTACTCATCTAACTATCTAAGAGTCCCTCTCTTGCCATAGTCCTAAAAAATAAAAATGAGTTCCCAATGGGGTGAGTAATATTGTACCCAATGAGTTGGATAAAGAACAATGTAAAACCAAAAATATATAATGATAGTGTCTCATGACTAAAGTGATGAAATTCTACTATTTGTGTGCAATAGCTAAATAAAAAAATAATAAAAATTACACGAGACTATATCCGGGGTTAGCATAATCAAACATATCGTTGCATATAACTGTCACCTCAAGGGGAGGTATCAATCGTCGTAAGGTACACATATCAAAATAGAAGCATGAGTCTAATAATACTCATCAACCAAGAGTTACCCAATCTCTCATCCTAGCAAGTTGCACTTTTGCCACATACCTCTTTATATAGGTGGCTCATGGGAGTGTTAATATGTCATAATACATGATTACAGTGAGGGTGCCTTAGATGCCCTAACATCTTCTAGTATCATATCTGTAAATCATGTTTTTATTTTTTAAAAAAAAAATTTTTACCTCGCCTATTAGTGAAGTTGGTTAGAGGGTCGTGCTAATAATACAAAGATCACGAGTTGAATAATTACATGCCACCGGTCTCATGTATCCTTTTCTATTTAAGAAATATTTAGTCCCACATAAGGGAAGTCTTGGAAAGGAGTTGTATCTTTTTCTATTTAAGAAATATTTAGTCCCACATCAGGAAATTCTTAGAAATGAGTTGCATCCTGATTCTATTTAAGAGATAGTGCTCTCCTTCACACCTCCAATATCAAATTTATCCATATAATAGGTTGTGGGTTGCGGTTTTGTCATGCCTAGCACAGCCCGACAATGTGCGTTGCGCGCGTGTGGGTCTGGTTAGATCCGGTTCGGTGAGGCAGTATGTTGGCTGGTTTCGCGGTTTGTTAACCGGTTTAATTCGATTTGACGTAGTGGTGAGTTTTGAGCCTTAAGAAATTTATTTAATATTTTTAACATATTTTAGACCTGGTTTTTGAATTATTTTAGATTGGGTTCAGGATTTTGAATGCGTCATTACATGGATAAATTTGTTATTGGAGGTGTGAAGGAGGGCACTATCTCTTAAATAGAATCAGGATGCAACTCCTTTCCAAGAATTCCCTAATGTGAAACTAAATATTTATTAAATAGAAAAGGATACAACTCCTTTACTAGAATTCCCTCATGTAGGACTAAATATTTCTTAAATAGAAAAGGATAAATGAGACCCCCTATGCAAGTATTAAACCCGTGACATTTGTTTTATTAGCACGACATTCTAACCAACTTCACTAGTAGGCCAGGTAAAATTATTTTTTCTTTTCTTTTTTTTTTAAAGAAAAATAGGGTTTACAATTCCTCTCCCCTTTAGGATTTTTGGTCCTCCAAAAATAACAACCCAACCCCTTTAAGTTTTCTAGACTTTCTACTGCCCTCTAAGACACAGAACAACCTAAAGAAATCATTCAATCAATTCAAATAATTTTCAACCAACTTCAAACAATTATGGGTATTGGACTCTAATATGAGCTTTGGTTTCCCATATCTCTTTCTCTACATTACCATCCTTCCAAAGTACCTGGATTAGAGGTATGGTCTTACCCCATAACACTTGATTACGTCGGTCAACTATAGCTATTGAACCCGAAGTCCATAGCTCAAATCATCTCTCATAGCAACTATAGGTGCAGTTAGAACATGCGGTGAATCCAACACATACTTCTTAAGCATCGGCACATGGAATACGTTATGGATTATGTCTAAGTCTACTGGTAACTGCACTCTATAAGCCACTGGCTAAACTCCTTCCAGAATCTCAAATGGTCCAATACCTCGGATGCAACTTCTCTTTCTGAGGGCAGCCGAAAAAGTCCTTTTCAAGGAATCACCCTTAGGAATACTCTGTCCCCAACCATAATTTCTAAAGACCTCTGCCGATTGTTTGTATACCTCTTTTGTCTATCCTAAGCTGCCTTTAGTCTTGCTCGGATCACTTCAGAACGAAAGATAGAGTAGAGCAAACTGGTCTAGGGAAGAAAGTCACTGTTCTTGCCAGACAATCTAATCCCGTCAACTAATCACTATGGCTCGATACCCCGTTAATTAATCAACATCTAAGATCACATCAAAGCCTTTTCATACCTAAAGGTATACAATCATCTCTTTAGCTCACATCCTAGCATCTCTAAGGGTCGATCAGCCCCCTTAGAAATGCCATATTCACATAAGAGCTCTGTGCTCCCACATCGATCAGAACACAAGCAGGTGGATCTACTAAGATTATAGACCATAGGTTTAACACTCAATGGAATAAAGAATACTAATTAGTCAACTAAAGGTCTCCAAATAATTCCAACGGTTGCATTCAAAACAAGTAACCAAGAGGAACAACAAAGACAATTAGGGAGTTCAAGATGGAGCAAATAAATTAAGCATCCAAATAATTAAGTTAACTCAAAAGAATAACGAGATAATCATAAAAGGTTAACTATTAGAAAATATATCATTCAAAGAAGTCATGTAATTAACTTTTCAGACATAGAACGTTTGGAAGGGAATAGGTCTTTTCTCAAGGATACCCAGTTTGAAATTTTACTTTTCAAAATAAGATATGGTCATATGAGCAAAGAAAAAAGATGAATCATTAAAGAATTCATCAAGCAATATGATCAAAACCAAAAAGTAAATCGGGGATCCTGGTCCGACACACTCGGCACCGGCACATCACATAGTCTCTTTAACTCATGAAGGTTTTACTTCTAGCCCTTTTTCATCCTAAGGTTTTGCTTTGCGTCAAAGGGTCAAAGAATCAAAGAACCAAAGGAGCAAATGAGGGTATTTTTGAGGTTTCAATCAATATTTCAACGAATCCAACCCTCATAAATAAATTGCAAGTCAAAACTTTAATATAACGGGTCACTAGTTCTGAAACTTGCTTCCATGGATAGTAAGAATGTAAACTTGGGTTTCCAACAGTTTCTCTACATTAAGTTCCCACTGGATTTTGATAACACAGTTGACAACTCTAAAAGATCAGAGAAAGGTCAATGGATATAGACTATAATTCAATCCCTTTAGCTGGTATTTGAGATTGAAATTTAATTGTTTCATTTAGCCAAGCAGGGTAGATATTTAGCTAAGTAGTAAAGATCTCATTAGGATGAATTGGATGGTGGCTGCTGTTACCGAATGGATTAAACAACAAGGAAAAGGAAACATGATTCCTTCAATATTTGAGAATTGGTTGAACCTCTCTTAAGTGATCTCAAAATATGATGTAATATGACAAACTTAAGAGGTTGAAGTACAAGTTTGTAGGATAGATCCGAACAAGAGTGTATAGCAGTGATACTCACATCGGAAATGAATTTAGTATTAGCAACAAGAAGGTATGGTATTAATAAACATGCCACAACCTTTATTCATGGGAATTCACTCTTCACGGGAGTTCACTCCTATAGAGTAAGGGAAGGAAATCTAAATTGTCGGGGGAGATTATTCATCAGAGAGTATCTATGTTTAGAAGAAAGGGATAAGGAAATTGAAATTATCAAGGTTCAAAATATAGGTAAGGTACAATTTCAGCATTGTTATTTATATGTACCAATAGTACTTATCATGCTGAAGAATGAGACCTAGACTTACAACTGGGAAATTATAAATTAGGGTAAGGGAAAAGAATGGATATATATTCTGCTGTTATCACAGACATAAAAGATTCAATTAGAAAGATGAATAATTTTCAACTCGAGAGTATCAAATTTTCAGTACACTAACTTTTCAGGCTTTAGTGAATTTGGAAGGTCATAACCTCCCTCACAGAGATCAGATTAAGCTAAAATTTTGAGGATAAGTTTTAATATCAGGTTGAAGAAGGTGTCTGCCAAATTTCATAGGAAATTGACACATAGAGAGCTCAGAGTGATTAAATCTCTAAGATAAGGTAAATCTGAAATTTAATCTGTCCAGGTTTATGAAACTCTACTATAGTGATTTATACATCTCATCATCTATGATTTTAGCTCACTCTTCAGTTGTGTATGGGAGTTGTGGTTTAGATTTTTGAGATAGGAACAATGTTACTAAGTGAGAAATATAGTAAGGGTCTTTAATGGAGGATAAGGCTGTAATTTAGATTTTCCTTTAGTATCACTTGGAATATTCAAAATTGAAGACCAATGTTGGTTTATTTCTGACATATTAGTCTGGTACAGTAGGTATTCTTAGCTTGGATTGAATAAAAAGGTATTCAATAATCAACCTTGAGGATATGCAAGTATATGAACAAGAGATCCATTTTCTTAATTTAACGTACTGAAAATGTTAAACTTCCAGCATTAGGATTTTATTGAACTTACTTGTAACTCTTACTAGATTACTCAATAACTTGAGGTTCAAGATTGTATTTGGAACATTTCTTGAAAGAGTCAAGAGTATCATCAAAAATCTTTTAGAAGATGACAAAGATAAGGAAGCAAAATATAGTAAGGAATAATTGTTAAATATCAAAAGAAGTAAATTGAGTTCTTTTAGTGCTAGGGATGAAACCACTTTTTGAATGCACCCAAGAATACTCAACGAAAGGATGGTTAGTATTTTGAGAATGGTCAGCACTCGAAGAACAGTCACCACTAAAGATTTGTAGAAAAGGGTTGAAGCATATCAATGACTGACAATGATGGAATAGATCTTCTTTTCATCTACATATGCCGAATATAGTTCATGGGTATCAAGACTTTGGTTTCTCCTAGTTTAAGGAAGAAGAACTACATTGCATAGTATAGTCCCTGTGCTATGAAAGTATGTGATGTCTATTCATATAAGACTGTCAGATAGGGCTAAAGGAATAAGATTAAAGTAAGATAGTAGGTACACTCCAATGGTACCAACTAGTTAATGTGATATCGATAACTTTGGGGTTTATTTGACTCCCAAGGTCAATACCCTAAGATCACCAAAATGTTGAATAAGAGATGATATTGATCCCTAATTATGATTCAAGAGTAAGGGATGATAAAATCAATAAACACTAGGGGAATGAAACTCAATAATTTAACTATGTTATTTAACCAGGTTCTGGATATATAGAGAAAGAAAGATCATTCCTACACTTTGGTCTTGATTAGGATGTGATAGAAAAATAATTTGAGAGAATCTCCATCCTTCTTCTCAGCCCCAACTAGAGGAAAGGATATTTTCAATTCTGCAGCAAGGATCAAATTTAAATATCTAAGGTTGTATAAGGTATTAATATTTAAATTTCTAATAAATCCTATGCCATATTTTATTAATACCAATGGGTAAATAACTCCTCTATTTAAAAATAAGGAAGGAAAAATAGTTGTTATAATCCAAGATAATTAAATGCTCAGTTTAGGCAAGAGTTACACCATGATAACTTAGGCACTAAATTAAGAAGGAATTTGTGATCTTTAGCTAGAGTGGTGGATCAGTCCATATCATGTGGACAGATAGGATCATATGTTCAATAGCTGAGTGAGATCAACTGAATCAAAGCAACTTAGTTGCTACATCAACGAGGAAAACATAGGAAAATAATTTCACATAATTTTAGTGGATTATCAAACATAAATTATCAACTAGTAATAGGCATAGAACCCTAGCAATAAGTTCTCTGTAGTCTCATATGGAAGTCTCTAAATATCTATGTCTTCTTAGGTCATGTTCTCAGCAATCACAATACAATTCAAGCACAATCAATATAACATAAAAACACACAATAACAAGTTACTTACTAACATCAACTAATATAAGCATTGAATATCATCAAGTAAGAACATAAAACACAACGTAACCAAGTAAAGGGTAACATAGGCATAAAAGGATAAATCTCCATGATCCCTTAAGTCTCTCTTTACCTTGTCAAAGTTGTCTCACATGAGTACTTAGGCCTATGGTGTATCTTAAATCCTGTCCTTACTTTTAATAACATCTTTTTAAACTTATGCTCCGATAGCACTTTAATTGTTACGCCCCAATTCCATCTTTGGGCACATGACAACTACCGTATAAGATGTACTTCAACACCATAACTTATACAAGGCTAAAAAGTATCACAAAGCACTACAATTTTATTAATTAAACATAGCGGAAGCAAATACATTTGACAATTTAACCATCACTACCATCTTAAATCTCTATCTAGGTTACCAAATTGATATTTTTCGCCAAGCTAGGTTCTCCCTCACTCCCGGCTAAAGATCCATCTGTAACCTACACAACAGAGAAAAATGTGCACATCTGAGTCGCGAGACTCAGTGAGGCTATAGAGAGAGCACCCTAATGATAGGTAAAAAGTATTGTACAACCCACAAGAAATATATTCACTATGATCACATACTTAAATCAACATGTCAAAAATATATGACAAGACAGTACGTATAGAATAACATGATCAAAATTATAATAAGATGTATCACAAGATGTTTGAAATCTGAGCATAATAGGATACCCAAAATTTAAAGATTTCATATCACTTAAATGTGTATATCATTTTTATTACTATTCCACACCTAAGGCAGCCAATTTATGTTCAAGGTAAATCTCTCGTTAGAGATTACCCCAAACCCGTTAGTGTCAACTCTATGTCACTGTCATGTGTGCCTATACACTGACGTTGACAGAAGGAGCTGGTGATCACGGTACTCCTTCTAATACAAACACAGGTACTATATAGTGCTGTAATTCTGCACCATGGCAGGATCACCATAACCAAATACAAAATCATATCCATCTCCAACCCGGCAAGCTAAGATCTACTGCATACGATACCAATGAACCCGGACTGCTCAGAAACCCACATCTGTTGAGCATGCCAGTGTCAATCAGGTTCCCTAGCCTCGGTAGCGCATGGGACGGTACTGTTCCTAGTACACCCTCTACCTTGTGTAACATAATTAAGTTGAGTTCTCCACCGCCCCAGCTCGGTCGAACCGTCTCCCGTCGAGATCGAAACCCACCGAAGCTTTACTGTTCGTCACCGCTGTCGATCCCCTTCACTGCCATACCCCTTCTCACGCACCGTCCGCCGGAGCTGCTACCAAGCTCCATCGGCCTCGCAACGGCGAACCCACCTCCGCCGCAGTCCCCTCTCGTCAAACCCGCTGGCCGTCGGAGATAAGTGAGCTCCGTCGGCGCCGCGCCCTCGGAACAGGGACCCCCTGTTCTGATCCTGCAAACTTGTACTTCAACCTCTTAAGTTTGTCATATTACATCACATTTTCAGATCACTTAAGAGAGGTTCAACCAATTCTCAAATTTTGAAGGAATCATTTTCCCTTTTCCTTGCTATTTAATCCATTCAATAACAGCAGCCACCATCCAGTTCATCCTAATGAGATCTTTACTTCTTAGCTAAATATCTACCCTACTTGGCTAAATGAAGCAATTAGATTTCAATCTTAAATACCAGCTGAAGGGATTTAATTATAGTCTATATCCATTGACCTTTCTCTGATCTCTTGGAGTTGTCAACTGAGTTATCAAAATCCAGTGGGAACATAATGTAGAGGAACTGTTAGAAACCCAAGTACATTCTTACTATCTCTGAAAGAATGTTTCAGAACTAGTGACATGTTATATTAAATTTTTGACTTGCAATTTATTGTATGATGGTTGGATTCATTGAAATATTGATTGAAACATCGAAAACACCCTCTTTTGCTCCTTTGGTTCTTTGATTCTTTGACCCTTTGATGCAAAGCAAAACCTTAGGATGGGAAAGGGCTAGAAGTAAAATCGTCATGAGTTAAAGAGACCATGTGATGTGCCGGTGCCGAGTGTGTCAGACCGAGATCCCCGATTTATTTCTTGGTTTTGATCATATTACTTGATGAATTCTTTAAGTTTTGATAATGCTAGTAATAAATTTCTCTTCTCTCCCTACCTTGTTTTAAATCAACACACACTCTCTCTCTCTTTATCTTTCTCGCTCGCTCCCTAAAATATGGAAAGCCTATTTAGTAAGGCGCTGGAGATTGACGCTCCTCCAACGCGATTAGTGGAACCCCAGTTGTGGAGGGCAAGCGGGGATTCTAGGGGAAGTAATCCTTTCATCCGATCGTGGGTTTCTATTTCCCTCAGGGCAACATCGAGCAGGTATCGACCTTATCCGACTTTTCCACCATCTCCTCACCCCGCATCGTGGTTCCCTATGGTGTCATCACTGTCCACCTCCTGTTAGCAGGTCATGGTGGAATGAGATTTGGTATCTGTGCAGTCTGAGCTTATATCATTATGATGATCGTTTGAAATTATTCATTAGTAAAACGTACTCCTCCAGCTATTAACGGTGCAGCCTTACCACTCTCTACGTGCATCATGTAGAAGGTTGATGAATATTCATATCTTTATGGTACTCCTTCCTCAAATTACATACCTCCGATAGCATTCTAAATTTCCTACGCTAGTGTTACATACTTCTGGTCATAACTGTCATCTTCGGGCAAGAGATTAAACATCATAGGAATCCCAAATCTGAGTAATAATACTAGAACATAGGAATACAACCCCCTTTCCCCTGCGTTGACCACTGGAACACACTACCTAGTTTATCACAGTTAGTCGAGTGAATTTGTATCAACTAGAAGTTATCTAACGAGCCATCCTATTGATCTAGAACTTTAGCCCCATGCCCCTCTCTTTCAATAGCTCACGTGAGTGCAAGAAACATAATATGACTACGGTGGCAGTGCCATTGGCATGCAAGTGTAATCACATCATAGATATATGCACCTAAGAATAAAGTAAAATCATATATATAAATGAAGAAGTCTCCTAGGTATACTTTTCAGCGTATATTTAACTCTTAAGAAAAATAAATTGCATATGTTAGCTTTAAAATCAAAAGGAGTTATAGTACCAAGCTGATAATGAACTAGCGGGAGAGTTATTTATAACAATAGTGATGAACAACTTATAACAACAGACATGGACATATCAAATTAATAATGACTCATTTATAATCATAATCAGGAGTGTCAACTAGCTGAAGAGTTAAATAATATAAAGTATAGAGAAACAAAGTGACACAGTTCTTCTAGACTAGACTTTGAGAACTATCATATTTATTCTGCTCAGATAATAAATACTCATATTATTGTATCCTTGTAATCATGCTCTAATTTGTGCTATATTTATCCAAATCTCCGTATTAGGTCATCAAATTTACTTTAAAAATTTTAAATAATTTTAAATCTTAATCTAGTAATAATTTTTGAAATCTTTCTTCAAATTCACTCTTAGATCACTCCCTTTATTCACTTTAATTTTTTCTTCAAGTTTGTCGGAATGTTCGACGGAACCGTTACCAACTGATATTCTCTAATCTAGCACTAATAATGGCACCAATCGATACCTCTCCTCACAAGGATTCCAAAAATAATATTTACCTCATCATTCAAAGCTTATCGACAACCAATTTCGTCGAAAAAGCTTACTCCGCTAGAACCCTAACTTTTGGCTTTCACTCACCAGTGGCCAACCATCGACCATTCGCCCTCGACCTAGGTACTTTCCGAAGTTCTCATTGGGGCGAATCCATAGGTAGCTAGTTTGTCAAGTTTCGAGGCTAAAATGGTCGACAATCACCTAAGAAAGCTCTGATAAAGAAACTTTCACCCACACACGCCCTAACTCAAATTCCATCCTTAAAGCCTCACAAAAAACCCCAAATAATAGTTCCATTATGTTCGTCCAACTCACCTGATGTCGTGATTCAAATCTGGTAGAAAAAATCCATCGGAGTTGGCCGAAACATCGTCAACAAGGCAAAGGAGTTGAACACCCTGATCACGGCTGATGCTCATGCGTGAAGGACGAAGAAGAAGTCATGGGTTGGTAACGGATTAGGTTTTACCACCTAACCCACTTACCACTTAACCATTAACCTGGGTTCAACTCTTGGTTCACTAAGATTAAATCACTTTTGTCAATCGCTTTATATGATTTAATCTGGATCATCCATTTTAACCTTAGCTTAGTAATAATTTAACTGACAAAATGAAATCAAAATTATGATCGGTTTGCACTGTTAGATTCTAAATTCACAATCCTATCAGATGATATAATTTTTAAAATAAAATTCAATACTTCAAAATCTATGTTTAATTTTATAAATAAGTACTTAATACCATTTTAAGAAAGGAGTGTATGCTTTGTGCATAAAATAAAAACTCACCTTTGCAAAAGATTCCATTGTTTCTTCCAAGATATCGATCATATTTTATTATTTAATTTTTTTTACAAGATAAAATAAAAAATTTCAATTAATAAATTCTTTAATTTTCTAATAAGGTGACTTAAAATTAATTTTCTCCTTTTAAGAAAATAACCAAGTAATTTCAAAAACAATAGTTAGACAAAATAATAAGGTGATGGTTGGATAATTTGTTTATTAACAAACGACCGATATTATCAACGAGAGAAAATCGACGATAGAGTTTACCTCCTCCCTCAAATTTTTTCCTCAAAAAAAAAGAAAAATCGGGTGACTAACTTAACCGCCTCCACTGTTGAAAATTAAATATATATTCCTCTCCATTGGATCTAGTTTGCTATCGATCGCCCTCTTTAAAACCCATCCCGACAGCTTTGCAGCCTGTCGTAGTTCTAACAATGTCCGTGGAACCCTACCTCTGGAATGCCTTAGCTGGCCCCACTGCTGCCGCGTGAGTCCCTGCCTAGGGCTTCTATGTATTGTTCTTCCCTAAGGACTACTGCAGACAGTTCTTGCCTGAGGAACTCCGACTCTCTGATGCCTTGCTTTGTCGTGTCTCCTCCATCTGTATCCTTGCCGACATTGACACTGACGAGGTATTCGCCAAAATTGGCCTTGATCCCCACCCGATCACTGACCCTAACCACCTGGCGCATACCTGGACGCCTGTCCCCTGCTCCTCTTCTACGCCGGAGATTGATTGCGTGGTCAGTGTGGGCAAGTTTACCTCCTTCACCAGGATCCTCACTAAGAGCGACGTCGGGAAAGTGCTCAACGTGTCGAAGGCCTGTGCACTCTCTGTATTCCCTCCCGTTCACATCAACGTCAATAGGGCTACGCTGACAGAGGAGGTGTTGGCGCTGGACGTGCACGGGAGGTCCTGGAACTTCCGCCTCGCACTTAGTAGCTATCGCTAACTCTACTCCCTGTACAAATGGAGGGAGTTAGCCACTGAGAAAGGGCTGATCAAAGACGACACCGTGGTCTTAGCCAAGCACCATGCTAGCAATCTCTATATCAGTGTCAGACATACTGCAATCCATTTACGATACGGATGGGCTTATGGGAATCCCTGATCAGGATATCCCCTAAGCATAGGCTGGCGGCCCGAGGCACTTGACATAAAGATAGAAACACTCCTAGTTGACATATCCTAGAGATACAGATATTTTATTAAACATAGATGACTTATACTAGTGACAGATATGTTGTTCAACATAGTTGACAACTAAGAACATATACAGCTATACACAAACAGTTAGAACTCAACTTTGATAATGACATTATTTACACCAAAAATTTAAAAATTAATAATTAATAAACCCAAAGGAATCCTAGTACTACCCCCTAGTGTTTGATTTCCTATCTACGATTTCGATCCGTAATTTCGCACTAGGCCGCAAGGCTGAGCACACCACGTTCAATGTGTGTGCAGGTGTGATTAGCTGATTGATCGGGATGGTTGATGAAGATGAGTCTATCGATGAATTTACTTTTATTTATCGTTACTATTATCCTAGAATTATAGTAGGTTTATCGGAATTGTGTTAGTAGTGTTGAGTTAGATGATTTAACTGTATATTCTGATGTGTTGATGATGTATATGGACTGTGATTACTATTAAATGCCTTGTATGGGTCTTTTAGGCACATACGACGGTTGCCACGTGCCCGACAGTAGGGTCGGGGCGTGAAAATTAAAGTGGTGTCAGAGCTTTAGGTTTAAATACCTAAGGGTTAAAGTAGTATGAGAGTTCAGGCTTAGAGTTCTAAGAGTTAAGGTAACATTCCCGATATGATAGGATGTCATATTAGAATTAAGATAGTAATTTGATTGTCTAACATCGCGTATCTCCTATGAACTTATTTAGTATACAATCGTACTACCAAGATCTTGGATTTGAGATGTTGTTATTCAACATATTAATATGAAGTGAACGCGCCATACTTGGTTTGTCCGGAACGAGCGATGATATCGTGACTAAGATGAAGATCTGATTGAGATTAAATGAAACCCGCACTAGACTAGCAAATGGGTTATGTAATTGATCATCGTAGGTCGGTAAGGACTGCGGTGAACGGTTGAGTTTTTCCAGAGATTTTATCTTATTGTCTATTTTAGAGGAAAAGAACACGATATTAAAGTTTTCCAAAGATTTTACTTTTTAGAGGATTTAGTAATTTTAACCTTTCCTGCTATGTAGGATTAAGTTATCCCCTTTATTTTTGGAACTCCTCCACCTCTTCTTTAGATGTGAGGATTGTTTATAAGAAAAAAAAAATCCTTTATTTATTTTCTTAGTATTGTAAGTGTATTTTTGGAGGACCAAAAATTTTTAGGGGGGGAGAACTTGTAAACCCTCACTTTTATGTGGTTTAATTAGCGAAAAATGAGATATTAAAATTTTTCTTAAGTTTTGTTTAGTGTAAAAGAGGTTAAAGAACTTTTAGCTTGGGTTAGGACTAAAATTATGACATTAGGCTAAATTTTGGATTAAAAAGGATGTAGTTGTGATTTATTTAAAATTTATAGGGACCTTATTGGAATTTTATTTAAAATAGAGGGACTTAGTTGAGATTCAATAGACTTGAGGGGGCGAACTGCATAAGTTTACTGGTCACATGCTCCTCGCATGACCGGCCTAACTAAGCCGGCGCGGCCGAACAAACCCCTACGAAGACAAACCCCTCGAGCCCTAATTTTTTTCCATCAACGCCTGTAGTTCGATAATTATCACAGTGGGTTAAGGCTGCAAGACAATTAGGATGCGTTGAATTCACCGGCTCCACGGATGCCCAAGAATCACGTGTTTGGATCAACACTATTCGACGTATTACCAACGAGATGAGGCTTGCTGATGAAGATAAGTTGAGTGTTGCTCTACACTTGCTTAGTGGTGATGCTAGGATTTGGTGGGAAGAACTAGAAGGATGAAGTGATACATCAATCACTTGGACAAAATTTTTAAGGGAGTTCAACTTGGAATTCTACACCCCAATGCGACATCATATGAAGAGACAAGAGTTCTTAAGTTGTACGCAATATGGAAGGTCTGTAGCAGAATATGCCGTGGAATTTAACAGGTTAGCATCATTTGCACCCAAGATGGTAGTATCGGAAGACTTTCGCTGTAATAAATTCTTTGAAGGACTAGATTATGCCATCGGCTCATGCTTGGCAGTGTTAAAAGTAGAATGTTACAAGGACACGGTGGAAGCTGCCATAAGAGTTGAGAGGGTAGTAATGGAATCTCGAGACAAAGGGAATGAGCGCAGAAGAAAATGATCGGGATCTTTGGCAACCCGAACCATGCAAAGGGAAGGTGACATATCCAGGGCGCTATCAGTTGCTTCTACTGCAGGATTTAACAACCCACGAACAACAACAAATGTCACGGCGGGTTACACTCGACCACAGCCTACGGGGTTAGCACCGATCCCAAGCTTAAACAAATGTCGTCGTTGCTATAGAGTGCATACGGGACCATGTTGGATTACTACTTGTTACCACTGCGGACAGGAGGGTCATGTTCGTCCAAATTGTCTACAACGAGCACCACTGGAAGCTTTTGAAGCGTCAATAGCTCGGGGTAAGAATCAAGTACAAGTGCCAACTACACCGGCGGTGTCTGCTTCGACAACAAGAAAGGTGCCAACTCCTAGGACTGGGCAACACTCCCAAAGACCCCAGACGCGTTCACAAACAAGAATTTTTGCTCTAGATGGTAGTACTGCGCAAGAAAACTCGAAGGTGTTCGAAGATGACACATGGCAAGCAGAGAACTTCTAAAGGTGAACTATTGGTAGGGAGAATGGAACAAAAATATGGAAGGGAGTGGTAGGAGGATGCTCAAAAATATTATTTAGCGATAGCCACAAGAATTTGGAGAATAAGGCATCTAGTTGGAATTAATGATTTTTTTCTAGCAATTATTGATTTCTTAGCAAATCTACTTTGAGTGAAGGAGTTAAAATTTTCTTGTGTTAATAGTGCTACTTTGAAAAAGTGAGTATGATAGTTTCCTTCTAATTTGGTTGTCACTAAATAAAGTAGCTTAAGAAAAGGAAATATTCATTACGTGTTGCTTCATTTTTGGAGGACCAAAAATGCTAAGTGTGGGAGAACTTGTAAACCCCGATGATTACAAAAAAAAAAGAGGTATATATATATATATAGGTTTAGATAAATACAAATAGATATACATATAACATGATAATACTTATAAACATATAATAGGATAATACATATAACATGATAAGACTAAGATTTGGCTTTCAGTGATGGGGGTAAAATTGGAAATTTACCTCCCACATCTTGCCCTTTTTATGCTCTTGTACGTGAGGGTTGAGGACTTGTTTCCTCTAGCCGCAAGCCACCACAACTACTGCCATCATTGGAGGATATCTAGTTTGGAAGCACAGGATTTTTCCGTCACGGTTGTTTCCTCTCAAGTCCTCCATAGGAATTGTTGGCTAGCAAAGGTAAAAATAAACACCCCTCCTCTATGCTACCATTGTTGCAATGCTTGATGAAATAGGTGAATTTTGTAGTTGCTGAAAGTGTTGGGATGTCTACTGTTGGCATGCTCTTTTCATTTTTCTTTTTCTTTTTCTTTTTCCTTCTCCTTTCGCTCTTCCTTTCTTCTGCTTCCCTCTGCCGAATTGCCAGCAAAGAAGAAATAGGAGGCTAATATTTTATTTAATACTGCATGTTACTGTCGAAACATTTTCTCCTCCTTTATAATTATTTTTTTTTCTTTTCTTCTCCTTGCTGCTGCCGAGAACCCCTACTCCTTTTCCTCCATCATCTTGTAAATTTTTTTACCTTTGCCTTTTTAGTTTCTGCTGCCGAAAAATAGGAAGCTTCTTTCCTCTTTCTCCTCTTTTACTTAATTACCTCCTTCCCCTCTTCACTTAATGGGATTTTATTTTCTTCTTTGGAATTTTGTGATGCTTTTTCCCAGCCACGTGAAGGCCTCCATGTTTTAATATGGTCGTTGTGTCGGTGAGGCCTGTTGGGATTTTTCAATATTAACTTATCTGTTTATTTTGAAACTTACTGCTGGGATTAAACATATGAGTTTTGTGGTGTAATTGCAGCAGCTTTGTGACTGTTATTGTTACTGTTGAGAAGTTTCATTTTTGGTTGAAGAATTTATCAGCAAAGTGATTAAAAAGAATAATTTCATAAGGTAGAAGGGAGAAATTGTTTTGCAACTTGGATTCCTTAATTTTCTGCTATCTGCCGAGACTTCATTTCTTTCTTCTTTCTTTTTTTTTTTGCAACTTGGATTCCTTAAAATGGGTGTTGATGCAACAAAATGTAAGGAGCGTCAAGTAGTAATATTATAAATCAAGAAAAAGCTGCCGAGGATGGGAAGTTTTTCCCCTCTTGCTTTCCTTGGTCTTTTCTCTTTCTCTTTCTCTCCCAGCCACATGAGGTCAATTGTTTAATTTAATAGATGTTGTTCATTAAGATTAAGTTGAAAAGAATAAACTTAATGTGAATGAAGGCCAAGTGGCTGAATGAATATAATTATTATTATTATTATTGATTGTTACCTACGTAGCCTTATTCATTTGCAACGAGTCCTTGTTTGTATGTTGCTATTAAATGGCTCGATTTGTTGTTTGCAAATGGATGCTAAATTATATTGTTTGACTGCTTGGTTGATTCCTTGGGCTTCCTTAGATGGGTTGTGTTAGGAGTAACATATGATCAGTTGTAGAAATTTTAATAGTAAAATATGTGATTGTTGTAGGGCATCGTTCCAAACTGAACGGTGAAGTGATAAAATCTTATAGTTCAGTTCCGCTTGATTCTAAAGATTTGGTATAAACCAGGTTCGTTATATTGAACCCTTGAGTAGGCAAGTAACTAAATATTAAAAGTCCTATAACTGTCCTATGTATATTGTTTGTGTTTACTTTTATGATTTATCTGCTCAATACATGTCTTAGTTATTATTATTACATGCGTATGTGCTTACTAAAGAAACATAATAAATTGTGCATGATGATTATTAGAATTATACTTGTGTATTAAATGATAAACAGTTAAATTGTTTATACGTATTGAAGAGATGTCAAACATAGAGACACCTAACATATTTAGTAACACCATACTCCCAACAAAGGACTAGGACATGTTTACACTGTATTCCCGCATGTGTAGTGAATGGTCACTACCGCGATAGTCCGGTTTTGGCAAATGGGGGATGTAGTTATCTTTGCACTGATGTGAGTGTTAGGTGACGAATTCTCTCCATACGCCGTGGACAGTGGGTCTGTCAACAACAGCAACCGTCCTAGATGCTCTGCAGGCATTCCGACGGTAGTCCAGATCCTAGGGTTTAATACGTGTGTAGGATTTCCGGTTAGTCGTAGCCGGAGGAGTATTGTTGCAAGGTGATCCTGCCCATAGGGGCAGTGTGTAGTACTACACAGGTGTGTGTTTGGTGTGCCTACAGGGAGGTTACACAAACACATTAGTCTCGATAGCGCGGATCGGGGTAAACGGCTATCGAGACTGGAGGAGAGGGATCCATGGTTACCTACCCTCTCTGCCAACATCAGTGTGATGGGCATAAGCAGAGACCTAGATAAGCACTAATGGGCATAAGGGTAGTTCCTGGCCAGGGCATACTCTAAAGCATAGGTTGGCAGCCCGTGATAGGAGATAGATAATATGGTAGTGACATGAACAACAATGTGGTGAAAAAGGACATGAATTTAGAACGCACAAAGAGTAAATTTTAGTACATTTTCTCTTTTAGTTATAAACTATATTTGTACATCGTTGTTGATTTTGTTTCACATTATGAAGTTATTTAATTCTTATTATTCAACAAGAGATGTTATTATGATATTTTTATCTTACTGGTTGATCTATTCTTTATAATACTTGTGATACATATGGATGGTTCGGACTTGATGACCTATTTCCCTCAAGACCATTCTTTGTAGCCACTGGGCCACAAGGCTCAGCGCATTTATCTTACATACGCAGGTAGCTTGGGATAAACACCATGATTTTTTATGAGTATTAGGTTTTCGGAAATGTAATGTCTGAGTCTACACGAACATCGGTCTAAAGATTGTGTGCTACCTTAATATTTACAAAATTTGTAGTGTGGTCATTTTGTATTATTTCTAATACGCCTTGTATGGGTTGCAGACTCGTACGACGGTTACCACATGTCGATAGGTAGATCAGGGCATGACAACTTTAAGTATCAGACACACCACTATTGCTTGGTTTCTTCGATGAAATAGACTAATGCGGTAAGAACTTGATCTTTATGATTTGAAAATATTACTCCAAATCCAATAAAAAATTTCCTAGGGTTTTGCCATTTTACTCATTGGGGTATATGTTGGTGGAATAGGGACCGAGACACTTAGTTGGGTGTTGGTACAAATCTTAGGCGGAAGATAGCGTTCAACTCGAAGTTGCTCTAATTCGGCCCTCATGCACCATGTCTCTTCCTCTAATGGTATGGGATGGCTCTCAAAGCTATGGTCCAAAGCTCTATCTTGAGTCTCTCGAATATGATTAAGAATGGTGTCAGTAGTGTCTCTATCCTATCACGGAGGTGCTCAATCTCCTTGGGCATAAAATTGAACACGGTGCAAAATATGATGATTTGTTCCCCTGGCAATAGACAGGGGCCACTCAATACTTTGGCCAGAGGTGCACCAATCATCTCCTTAAAGAGGTTGATCCTTGCCTTGACTTCTTCATATTATGATGCTATCTAAACATGAAATTACCAAGTTAGTCAAGCACAACATTGTGCTAGGTCCAGGTAGGGTGTGGCATGATGATTTTTACACAGGATTGAATTGACTTTACAGCTGGGAAAATAGTGTGCAAAGTGCTAGGGTGCATGCAACATGGCTAGGTTAGAGGCATATACAAAACGAGATAAATATGATTTATAATATTTATATAACATATATAATGTAATGTGACTTACTATTTTTCTATAAACATTTCATATAAAAGACCTAATGATATGATCAATATGATCAAGTTATATCTTCAGTTCTCCAAACTTCCAAAGCCCTAGTTTTACATAGTATAAGAGCCTCTTTTGAAGAAGATACTAGTCAAAAATATCTTATGAGACAGTGGGGGACTCATCTGTGCCACATGATGGTCCCCATATGTCGTTTTACTTCTTCTCATCTTCGTCATCATCATTGGCAAGTTTCAATTCATCCTCGATCTCATCGATTGAATTTCCAATATTATGATTCTTGTTTTATTTGGGTGAAAATTTGGCGGAGAAAATATCATCCTAGAATACGTATATCATCTTAGAATTTTGATTTCATCTTAGAACTTCTATTTGATCCGCATAGGTTAGATTCTTTTTATTTTCTAATCTTATCTTAGAATTCTTATTGGTCTTCAAAGTTTAGGTTTTTATTTGATGTTTTCTTTGTTTGGTTTGATTAAAAAATCATTTATTCTTTGGGTTGAGCTCTAGTTCAATAAATTCTTCTAAAAAAACTAATTTATTGTTCAAAATGAAATTTTTTCAAATATTTTATCCTCCTTCGAACCATGGAAAGTTCTTGGTTCTTAACCTATAGCTTTTATTCATATTGGTGATTTATTTTAAGGACAAAGGGCTACGTCTCAAGGCCTGTGATCTATAATCTTAGGATAGCACTTGATTCAAATGGGACAATCAGTCACTTTCTCTTTTTAATAACATATCGAAAAAGACAATAGTCGAGCATCCTACCGGCATCTTCTGCTACAAAGTTCAACATATCAAACAAGACAGTAGTCGAGCATCTTATGGGCTGCTTTATCGTGCATCCTACTAGTATCTTCTTCTATTAGTTCAACTAATTTTTGCTTTCTGAGGGAAAGGATTCAATCTACGTCTAACTGCTTATGTAGCAAAATTTGTGTAATGGTGGTTCAAATCTCTTAGTAGTTGTAACCTAAGAGTTTAGGTTTTCTATATATAGTTTATGTAATATACCTATTAAAAGTTAGTAAGTATTGAACCTACAACTGCCCGTATAAAACTCAATTATTCTAATTAGAGGGACGTACACTTTGTATATTATATAATAGAACTATTGATATGATCAATATAATAAAGTTATTTCTTCCCTTTTCTAAACTTCCACAACCCTAGTTTTACAACAATCTTTATCCTTAATGCACTTTAACTTCCTTTTTAGTCAATTCTAATGACTTAATTATACTATGGAATTTTTCTATGAATCTCTTACAATATCTAACTAATCCCAAGACCTCAATCTTTTTTCTCTCTAGATGATTTCTTATTCAATATCATCTCTACCAGAATGGTGCAGTAGAAGCTTGTGGGCCCCTAACCCATAGGTTCCAGGATTGAAACTTGGCTATTACATGAATTGTTGATGACATCATTTACTAGGTGCCATATGAGGTGGATTTCAAAAAGAGGGGAAAGTTTTGGCCAGAAAACAAAACTCAAATCCCCCAAATTCAATCCCTTTTATCCATCCTCATCGCCAGCAAATTGATTATTAAGAATTCCCTATTGATCCTTGACCTACAGACGAGTGAAATTGAGGAATTGTCAAAGAGGTGGCGAAGCAATAGAGAGGAGGAAGGAGACTCTCGTCAAGCCGGATATATCTTCTTAAGGCAATCTTCTTCCCTCCTGTTTCATAAAAATAGGAACTTGTTTTGGGGGAAGATTTAAGGTGATCATACAAATTTATGTTGTTTCCTTAATCTAATTATGTTCTTGCTGTTTTGGTAGCCCTAAATTAGTTAATTAAGAGTATTTATCCTTAATTTAGATGACACTTCAATAAACATGAGTTTTACGTATACCCTTGAATCCAAATTCAAGATTTTTGAATGATAATTCATGTTGTGATTCATTACCGTTAGCTTTGTTATGAAATTTTCCTATCTTTGATTGTATAAATTGCTATATGATTGTGTTAGGAGATTTCCATGTTGAGTTAACAGATGAACACTTGTATAAACCCATGACGATCTTGCTGAACTATCAAAAATATAATGTGATATCCCTAATTATTATCAGCAAGTCAAGTATTTAGTTAAGGTTCTCAACATCTCTTATTTTGATTTCATATCCCTCCATACTTGGATTTCTGAGCATGAATTATACCTACATTACTTTGCCCTATGATCCATCTTCTTTTCCTTCCTAAATCAGATCTATGTTTCGCTTGGCAATGTAGAAAATGCAGTATCAAAGGGAAATATTTTAAGTATCCAAATTTTTGTGCATTTATTACCTTATGTATTCCTTGTCTGATTTAGCAACTAAGTTGCCTAAATATTAGTTGATCTCACTCAGCTATTGAACATATGATCCCATCTGCTCACATGATACGAGCTGATCAACTATTCAAGTTAGACTCACAACTCCTCCCTTGATTAAGTTCCTATGTGACATGCTGATGTTTCTGGTTAAACTGAGCATTTAATTGTCTTATGTATCAGCAGCTATCTTTCCTTCCTTTTTGCAAGGTATGGGGGTAAGTTAACTATTAGTTTCAATAAATCATGGTATAGGATCTATTGGAAATTTAAATATTGATACTTTTAGCAGCCTTGGATGTTTGGATTTGATTCTTGCTGCAAAGTTTTAAACATCTCTGTTCTTGTTGAGGCCAAGAGGAGTTAGATGTTTAACTACTTTCATCAATGCCTTTTTCTTTTTAATACTGATTGGTTTCTTTCATATCTTAAGACTACAATTGAGGATTTCTCCATCTTTTCTGCATATGCAGAATTTTGTGGAGAACATGTTGATTATTAGGACTTCATACTCTAGTTTTACTGATTTTTATCATCCGCTACTGTTGGATTTTAACTAGAGAGATGTGGTAATGCATTTCTGATCTTTATTATATACTTTTAATGTCAGAAGTGTTCACTCTTCCTCCATAAACCTATCAAAGAGGAGCTGACAATTTCTCTAGTTGAACATCTCTAAATTTCTTTATAAAGGGATTCATTCCTTCTATCAAATGAGATCTAATCCCTTTTATGAATAGCTGATAAATTCTTTTTCTTCCTTAGTATATTTTTCTTCTTCCTATCAAGGAAAATTCACTATCTCCAATGTATCACATGATATTTATCCTTGCTAATAGATTCAAGCTCTTGATACATTAAATGACATGCTATTTGATACTCAAAAACTTAAGGAAGAGGCTTCTCCCTCTCTTCCTTATCTTTGTCATTTTTCAAAACCCTTAGTGTTGCTCATGACTCCATCAAGAAAGGTTCCAAATACAATCTAGAACCTCAAGTTACTAAATAATCCAGTAAGGATTGCAAGTAAATTCAGTACACTTATAATATTGAAAATTCAGCATTTTCAGCATATTAGATCAAGCGATTTCAATCTATCCCTTGTTCATATACTTGCATATCCTCAAGGTCAATTATTAAGGACCTTTTTACCAAATCCTAGACAATGATACCTACTGTACCAAACTAATATATCAGAAATAAACCAATCTTAAATTTCATTTTCTGAATCCTACAAACTTTAACCAAAAGAGTATTCAACTAAAGTCTTTGTCTTATATTAAGAACCCTTATTGTATTCCTCACCTTGTTATACCATCCCTACCTCAAAATCTCAACTATAACTTCCCTAGATAACCAGAGATTGAGCTAAAACCGAAGATAATGATATGTATCTATCACTGTAGCAGAGTATCACAAATTTTGATAGATTTAATTCCAGATCAGGGGTTTGATCACCCTGAGCTCTTTAAGTGTCCAATTCCTCTAAAATTTGGTGGACACCTTCGTCACGGATGTAATATGTACCCTCAAAATATCAGCCAAATCTAATCGCTATAGAGGAAGTTATGACCCTCCAAAGTTCACTGATCCTGAAAATTCAGTATAACGAAAATTGATACTTTTTGATTTAAAACCTATTAATCTTTCTACGTGAGCATTTCCATGTCTCTGCTGACAATAGAACATATATCCATTCTCTTCTTTTATCTTTGAATTACAATTAACTAATTGTGACTCTAAGTATCATTTTTCATCATAATAGTACTATGGGCTTATATCAACAAGAATATTGAATTTTACCCTTCCTTCATTTTAAACCTTGACAATTTCAGTTTCCTTTATTTCTTTCTCCTAAATCTATACACTCTCTGATGAACAACCTCACCTAACAACTAAGGTTCCTTTCCATTACCTTATATAAATGCAAACAGGCTGAAATACTCTTTAATAAATGGTAATACCTCATTAGTGATCTTAACATGTGTTTATTGATATTATGCTTTCTCCTTGCAAATACTAAACCCTCTTCTGATGTGAATATCACTATTATACCTCCTTATACAAATCTATCCTACAAACCCGTACATCAAACATCTTATATTTAATATGATACATCTCACTTTGAAATCACTTGAGAAAGGTTCAATCAATTCTCAAATCTTCAAGGGACCATTTTCCCATTTCCTTACTATTTAATTCATGCTATAATAACAGCCATCATCCACTTCATCCTAATGAGATCTAATGGAACCAACTGATTGAGTAAAGCAAGGGAAAATATCTTCCCTACTTAGCTAAATGAACTAATCAGAATTCAACCTCGAATACAAGTTGAAAGGATTAAATTATAACCCTACACCCATTGATCTTTCTCTGATCTCTTAGATTTGTCAACTGAAGTATCAAAATTTAGTGGGAATTAAATGTAGAGAAGCTGTTGGAAACCCAAATTTACATTTCTCTACTTCCATTTGAAGCAAGTTTCAAACCAAGTAGTCTCTTATATCACCTCTATCGTTAAATGTTTAACTTACAATCAATTGTTTGAATGTTTGACTTACTGAAACATTGTTGAAAACTTGAAACACCCTCCTTTGATGCAAGGTAAAATCTTAGGATGGAAAAGGGGTAGAAGTAAAACCTTCACGAGAGAGTGAAGTAAAGTTCTGCTTGATATATGCTTTTAGGCAATCTGCTTGGCACCAATGGTGGTTTGAATTATGGAAGAAAGGACATCCTACACTATGAGTTGTTTTTAAATTCAATTATGAGCTACTGCAGATTGAGCCCTTAGTGGGCGGTTGTTAATATTTTTAGATGTATGGCATGGTTTAAATTTGTAGCTTTATATTATGGTTAAACTATGTGCCAAAGCATTCAAACTTCTATCATATTTAAATGAATCTAAATAAGCTCTTTTTTATAATATACATGTTGATATCATACTCAAATTATTGAGAGTATGGAAAACTCATGAGCTATAATATGCAGGTTAATATGCTCTAAATATGCTCTCTTGTATAATATACATGTTGAAGTCGAGGAAGAGTCTTCTCACATATTTGAGATACTACCCTCATACCATGCAACCAAACTTTAAAGATTTGAGAACTGAGGAGCTACATTACCACTCTACCCTAGGACAAGAAGGTCATAAGACAACTGATGTAACCTATTTGGGCTCTGCAGGCCCATGAGAGGGTAGTCTAGACCTTACAGTTTAAATAATTATGTAAATTTTGGTTCATCAAACCATTGAGACTAAACAAAGAGGTGATCCTGCCAAGGAGGCAGAATATAGTACTACATGGTAGTCGTATGGTGTGTGTCTAGGGGGAAACACAAGCGAAGGTCTCAAAGCACCGGTGAGGGTACAACTTGTGAGATCGAAAAGGAGATAATTCCACGGTCACTAGTTATCTCTGCTAAAGTCAGTGTGACGAGCACTAGGCAGAGGTCTAGATGGACACTAATGGGCTTACAAGTAGTCCTTGATCAGGATATACCCTAAGCTTAGGATGACAGCCCTAGAAAAGAGAATACTGGAGATATAATGTGGAAAATGACATCTTATACACAACAAAGTCGTACATAAATTATTTACCTATTAGTCTTTTAAATACTTACAGTACAATTACATCGTGCATGCTATGTTTTATTTAAATTCACGTGCGTCAATATCTGTGCCCTTATAATTGCTAGGGACGACTCTTTCTATAAGCCACTAGGCCGCAAGGCTCAGCGCATATTATTTTTCCTGCGCATAGGTTTTTGAACATTGGGTACACTCAATGGGGAGTGACGTGAACTCACAAAGATTAACATGACATAGTTTACGTATTTTACACTATAGTCAGACTGTATCAGTTTCAAAAGGAACACTTGTTGTAATAAGATGTAAGCGCAAAAAATTCTCATAGGTTTCTGTCATGTGTAGAGTTTATGTAATTTATATTTTAGCCTTGTATGAGTTTTTCTAAACTCATACGGCGGTTGTTACGTTACGGACAGAGGGTCGAGCTTGACAATTACAGTGGTATCAGAGCCATGTTTGACACAAAGCTTGAGAAAAATAATTAAGGATTGATATTAGAGACTAAACCTAGGTACAATCCGTAGGCAAACACTAGAACATTAAGAACAACATGGTGAGCATGAGAAGGGAAAAGTAGAATGACACTTGATTGATTTTGTTTGCTAAATTAGGAAAATGTTTGTTCTAAATTGTCCTTGTTTGCTGTTCCCTAGGAGCAAAATTGATTTTCTTTCCCTTTTGCGATGTTCTTTGTGATAATACCATATATTCTTTAGTGAAGGAGACATTTGCCTTGAATGTTTGTATTCTTGACAAATATTAAAATCCCATGATTGTCTTAACTCATTTTGTTTGTACTAGACTTCTAAATGTATATATATGCTTAGAAACGATTAAGGCATGCACTAGATTTTATTACACTCTTATTGCACTTGCACTAGTTCGTCTATTTAAGTCACCTCTTGCGTAAATGGTAAGAGAAAACCAAAGAATAATAGAGGAAGATCACTCATATTTGGTTGAAGGCCCAAGAGCACCTTCAAAGCATATAAACAATGATCATTTTGTTCAAAGTGATAGCGATCCGTCGCCGGTAAGGACAATGCCTGATGAAGAGTCTACTAGAAAATTAAAAGACTGATAGAAGAAGAGTTACCTGTAGAATCAATGGCAAATACTACACCACTGCAACCTGCTACGAGAGAAAGTCAAGAGCCAGTAGAATCAATTCTAGAACTTGGAAACAAGATGATAGAGATGATGGAGCAAGTAGGAGAACTTATACATATGTTACACAATTAAATTGACAAAGAAAACTCGTAGCCTACACACACATCAACTACAACAAATCCATGTGTCCAGCGATTAAAAAGTTTACTACAGGATGCAAAGGAATTAGGGTGCGATTAAAAAGTTTGATCCATTAAAGGCACATGGTTGAGTTACCAATATATGCCTCATGACAGAAGACATGGGACTATTGGAGGAAGATAAGCTAGTAGTAGAACAACACCTCCTGAAAGGTAATGTGAAGTTGTGGTGGAACGAAGTTAGTATAAATGATACCATTCTTGCTACATTGACTAAATTTTTGGAATTGTTTAAGTCTAAATACTACTTCATGGTACACAAAGTATATATCCCTCTAGTTAGAGTAATTGTGCTCTATACGGGAGGATCATGAGGTCTTGGGTTCAAGATTCATTGAATTCTAAAAAAAAATACTACTTTATGAGACCTAATGATCAGAATTAATCTCCAATTTTGTGTTAGTAAATTGATTATTGAAAAATTTAAGGATCTCAACATCTCTTATTTGATTTCATATCCCTCCATACTTGGATTTCATCTCTTATTTGTTGCTAATAACTCCTTCAAGTAAGGTTCCAAATACAATCTAGAACCTCAATTTACTGAACAATCTATTAAGGATTACAAGTAAATTCAGTAAACTCATAATGCTGTAAATTCAGCATTTTCAGCATGTTAAATCAAGAGATTTGAGTCTATCCATTGTTCATATACTTGCATATCCTTGAGGTCAATTATTAAAGACCTTTCTTCCAAATCCTAGACAAGGATACCTACCATACCAAACAAATATATCAGAAATAAACCAATCGTAAATTCCATTTTCTGAATGCTACAAACTTTAACCAAAAGAGTATCCAACTAAAGTTTTTGTCTGATATTAAGAACCCCTACTTTATTCCTCACCTAGTAATACCATTCTTACCTCAAAATATCAACCATAACTTTCGTACACAACCAGACAGTAGTTAAAACCGAAGATAATGATATGTATCAGTCACTGTAGCAGAGTATCAGAAATCTGGACAGATTCAATTCCAGATTTACCTTGCTTCGTGGTTTAATCACCCTGACCTCTCTGAGTGTCCAATTCCTCTAAAATTTGGTGAACACCTTCATCATTGATGCAACACGTACCCTCAAAATGTCAGCCTAATCTGATCTCTGTGGACGAAGTTATGTCCTTCCAAAGTTCACTGATCTTGAAAATTCAATGTAACGAAAATTTATACTTTTTGATTTAAAACCTATTCATCTTTCTACCTTAGCATTTTCATGTCTTTGCTAACAACAGAACATATATCCATTCTCTTCTTTTATCTTTGAATTATTATTAACCAATTGTTACTCTAAGTATCAATCTTCATCATAATAGTACTATGAGCAATATAAACAGCAAAGCTGAATTTTACCCTTCCTTCATTCTAAACCATGATAATTTCAGATTCCTTTATTTCTTTCTCCTAAATCTATACACTCTCTAATGAACAGCCTCACCTAACAACTAAGGTTCCTTTCCATTACCCTATAGAAATGCAAATAGGTAGAAATACACTTCAAGGAAGGGTAATACCACATAAGTGAGAGCTTGACATGTGTTTATTGATACTATGCTTTCTCCTTGCAAATACTAAACCCTCTTCTAATGTGAGTATCACTACTATACCTCCTTATAAAGATCTATACTATGAACCTGTACATCAAACATCTTAAGTTCAACATGATACATGTCACTTTGAAATCACTTAAGAAAGGTTCAATTAATTCTCAAATCTTCAAGGAACCATTTTTCCTTTTCCTTGTTGTTTAACCCATGTTGTTTTGCTTCATCCTAATGAAATCCAATGGAACCAGCTGATTGTGTAAAGCAAGCGAAAATCTCTTCCCTACTTAGCTAAATGAACTAATCAGAATTCAACCTCGAATACAAGCCGAAAGGATTGAATTATAACCCTACACCCATTGATCTTTCTTACGATCCCTTAGAGTTGTCAACTGAATTATCAAAATCTAGCGGGAACTAAATGTAGAGAAGTTGTAGGAAACACAATTTTTTACATTTCTTTACTACCCCTTGAAGCAAGTTTCAAACCTAGTAGTCTCTTATATCACCTCTGTCATAAAAGGTTTGACCAATATTCAATTGTATGAATATTTGACTTACTGAAATGTTGTTAAAACCTCGAAAAACCCTCCTTTGATGCAAGGTAAAATTTTAAGATAGGAAAGGGGTAGAAGTAAAACCTTCATGAGATGGTGAAGTAAAGTTTTGCTTGATGTATGCTTTTAGGCAATCTGCTTGGCACCAACGGTGTTTTAAATTACTAGAAGAAATGACTTCCTACATGACCTTAGGTTGAAGCCAAAGAAAAGTCTTCTCACCTAGTTGACATACTCCCCTCGTGGCATGCAACCAAACTTTAAGAATTTGAGAACTGGGGAGCTAGATTGCCGCTCTGCCCTAGGATAAAAAGGTAATAAGACAATTGATGTACCCTATTCTGGCTCTGCAGGACTATGAGAGGGTAGTCTAGACCTTGGAGTTTAAATAATTATGCGGAGTCCGGTTTATCAGAACGTTGAGACTAACCAAAGAAGTGATCCTGCCAAGGTCTCAAAGGTCGCATGGTGTGGGTATAGGGGGATACATATGCGAAGGCCTCAAAGCATGTGCTGAGGATACGGCTTGCGAGATTGAAAATGACATAATTCCGAGGTCATTAGTTATCTCTGCTAACGTCAGTGTGACAGACACTAGGCAGAGACCTAGAAGGACATTGACGGGCTTACAAGTACTCCCTGATCATGATATACCCTAAGCATAGGATAGCACCCCTAGAAAAGAGAATACTAGGGTTATGATGTGGAAAATAACATCTTACACACACAAGGCCGTAGATAAATTATTTACCTATTTGTCTTTTAAATACTTACAGTATAATTACATCATGCATATATGTTTTATTTAGATCTACCCATGTCAATGTCTGTGTCCTTACAAATGCTTGGGACAACTCTTTCTATAAGCCATTGGGTCGTAAGGCTCTGCGCATATTATTTTTCCTGCACCTAGGTTTTCGAACATTGGGTACACTCAATGGGGAGTGATGGGAACTCACAAAGATTAGCATAACATGGTTTACGTATTTTACACTATAGTCAGACTGTATCAGTTTCAAAAGGAACACTTGTTGTAATAAGATGTAAACGCAAAAAATTCTCATAGGTTTCGGTTATGTGTAGAGTTTATGTAATTTATATTTTAGTCTTGTGTGAGTTCTTCTAAACTCATACGACGGTTGTTATGTTGCTGACACAAAACTATTTAAAGTGGTATTAGAGCCAAGTTTGATATAAAACTTGAGAAAAATAATTAAGGATTGACATTAGAGATTAAACCCTGATACAATCCGTAGGCAACACTAGAACATCAAGAACAACATCGGTGAGCATCACAAGGGAAAAGTAGAATGACACTTGATTGAATTTGTTCGCTAAATTAGGAAATTGTTTGTTCTAAATTGTCCTTGTTTGCTATTCACTAGGAGCAAAATTGATTTTTTTCCATTTTGTGATGCTCTTTGTGATAATATCAAAGGTTCTTTGGTGAAGGAGACATTTGCCTTGAATGTTTGTATTCTTGATAAATATTAAAATCCCATGATTGTCTTAACTTATTTTGTTTGCACTAGACTTTTAACTGTATATATATGCTTCGAAACGATTAAGGCATGCACTAGATTTTATTACACTCTTATTGCACTTGCACTAATTCATCAATTTAAGTCACCTCTTGCGTAGATGGTAAGAGGAAACCAAAGAATAGTAGAGGAAGATCACTCATGTTCGGTTGAAGGCCCTTCAAATCAAATAAACGATGATCATTTTGTTCAAAGTGATAGCGACCCGTCGCCGGTAAGGACAATGCCAGATGAAGACTCTACTAGACGATGATCATTTTGTTCACATGATGGTCCCCGTATGTCCTTTTGCTTCTTCTTATCATCATCATCATCTTTGGCAAGTTCCAATTCATCCTCGATCTCATCAAATCAATTTCCTATATTATGATTCATTTTTTATTTAGGTAAAAGTTTGGGGGAGAAAATATCAATTTAGAATTTTGATTTCATCTTAGAATTTCTATTTGATCCTCATAGTTTAGATTTTTATTTGATTTTCTAATATTATCTTAGAATTCCTATTGGTCTTTAAAGTTGGTGTAATGTTTGTGGTTTAAATCTCCTAGTAGTTATAACCTAAGAGTTTAGTTTTTCTATATATAGTTTATGAAATAGACCTATTATAAGTTAGTAAGTATTGAACCTACAACTGCCCATATAAAACTCAATTGTTCTAACTAGAAAGATGTACACTTTGTGTATGATATAATAAACCTATTGATATGATCAATACAATAAAGTTATTTCGTCCCTTTTCTAAACTTCCACAACTGTAGTTTTACAACAATCTTTATCCCTATTGCATTTTAACTTCCTTTCTAGTCAATCCTAATGAATTAATTATACTAAGGAATTTTTCTATGAATCTCTTACCATATCTAATTAATCTCAAACCTCAATCTTATTTTTCTCTGGATGAATTCTTAATCAATATCATCTCTATCAGAGTGGTGTAGTGGTAGCGTGGTGGGCCCATAACTCACCAGTCCCAGGATTGAAACTTGGCTCTGATATTTAACATAATATTCCTTAATTCTGGGGATAGTGTGTAGTAACATGAGTCACTTCATGGATTGTTTGGGGAGGACGTGTGGAGTGAAAATTTTGCTAGGATATGACGGTAGAGAGATTAGACTAGGGAACAGCTGAGAGAGAATCACCGTCACCTGACCTCTCTGCCAATATTAGTTTGGTGACAATAATCTAAAGACTTAGACACATTATTTGTTCACTGCACATGCTTTACATGATATTATTAAATAATTTAAATTTCGTATAATGGAGCAAGGCTGAGCACATTGGATTTTATGATTTGTATGTATAGTAGATTATTGTCGGTATAGTCGATGGAAATAAGGTTGTAGGAAGATTTATTTGGATTTACTTATACCATTACTATAGTTTATAGTTGGTTTATCGGGACTATGTTAGATAAGCTAAGTGGGTTGATCCGATGGTATTATTTGATGAGATGATGATATTAAATTTTTATGATGTGTGGAATTGTGTTATATCCATAAATGCTTGTATGGGTTAGTTGAGTTGATAAGTGGTTATCACGTGTCGATCTGTAGGTCAGGTTGTGATGAGGACATCGTTGGTTCACCCGTGCAAGATTCAATTACCATAGAAGGCCCAATGACACGAGCAGGTGCATGACGCTTAGGACGGCAGGTGAATTCTTTTCTTTGGTAATTTAATTACTTAATTACAGAACAAATGATATTGCCTAATTATTATTGTTTACTTGTCACTACATGCAAGGAAACACATGGAGGAATTACTTATATGGAAGTTGCATGAATTACTCATATGGAAGTGTATGAGTGAAGGAAGATTTATTCAAGAATCAAATCTTCATCAAATATTTATTGAAGAGCAAATCAAGGAAGAAGATTTATTCAAGAGCAAATCAAGGAAGATTTATTCAAGATCAAATCTTCCTCAAATATATATTCAAATCTTCATTAAGGGATTTATTTTTCCAAATTTCGTAGCTAACAAGAGGAGGATATTTATATATTTATTTTTTCTATTTTAGTGAAACAAAATATGGAAAAACGTGCCATATTTTGTCTATACGTGCACTATTGAAAAGGGACTTGATTTTTGCTTGAGCCACCACTTTTGTAATGCTTTTGCTACAAACTTGAAGTCCACTTTCTTAATCACTTTTTGAGTGATCCTTCCGCTGTTGCTCTTTCAATTCTCTTGAATTGTTCGTGCCGTTCTTCGTGAACAGGTCAGTCGTGTTTGACACGGTTGATAACCAACTGAGGAGTGGTTTAACGATTGCAAGGTTGCTGGTCGCGATCCTTGATCATGGTTAGCCTCCCCTTCGTCAAAGTCACGACTCCCCCTATCTTAAAGATTTCTCGTACGATGGAAGATCGGGACCAACTTACTTGCACGCATCTTAAGTTGAGGCGTGTGCATATCAGGTGGTATCAGAGCCTTCGTTGTCGGTAGGAATTCATCTATCTTTTATTAGATTCTCTTTTGTTTTCCCTACATCAAAAAAAAAAAAATTCTTTTTTCTTGAACTTCTATCTCGTACCCATCATCATTTTTTTTTCCATCTTTTATTGTTCTTTTTCTTTATTATCTCCAAATTTCCGTTTGATTGTTGAAATAAAAAAAAAATTATTGTTCGGCCAAAGAGAGTGTTCGGCCGAATTCTTGGTGGAAAAAAAAAGAGGTAGAGAAAATAGAGGAGGGAGTAGTCGCTTAGGAAAAAAAAAGAAAAAAAAGAAAGAGAGGTAGAGAGAAAGGAGGAGGTGTTTTGCAAGAAAATGGGAGAAGAAAGAGGAAGAAGTGTTCCGTAAGGAAAAATTGGAAAAAAAAGGAGAGAGAGAGAGAAAGGAGGAGAAAAAAAAGGAGGAAGTGTTTGACTAGAAAAAAGGAGAAAAAAAGAGGGAGTAGAAAGTGAGAGGAAGGTTCGGCCAAGAACAAAAAAATACAAAAAATACAAAAAAAAATTTTATTCGAATTTTAATTGTCACCTTCCTTGATTGAGTTGATTTTGCAATCCGAATTTTAATTATAATTATCCTTGCATTTATTCTTCTTTTTGACACCTTCCACCTTGATTAATTGAGTCAACTTGAATTATTATTTTCTTCTCTTTGCTACAAATATATCCCCATCTAGATCTCCATAAATTAGCCTTGATCACCGTGTTCTAGTACTTTGCAATCGCTTTATTCACTTCGTGTTGAAAGTTATCACGAACCAGCAAACACGCGAGCAATTTTTGAGAAGGGTTAGAGCTTCAGGTGGTAAGGTTTGAGAGGATTGTGAGTTTTTCATAAATAATTTACTAGTTTGGTGGAATTTCTCTTTTGTTTTACTAACAATGTCAGGATCGAGAAGTCCTCGTGATGTTTCTTATGACGGGGAAGATGGGTCCCACTCATCAATGATATCATTGTCTCCACGTTCTCGAGCTTTGATGGCTCATGTTACAAACACTTTCGAGCAAATACTATCCGATCAAGTACTTGTGCGCTTGAACGGATTGGAGAATCATCTTGGTGAAATTGAAGCACGACTTGATCAAGTGGAGCAAACTCCTCCACGACGACACCCACCACCTCAGGTTCCTCGAGGACGAGTTGAAGCTAATAATAATGCTGCTGCTGCTGCTCCATTCGAACCAAGAGGAAATTTGAATGCTGCATTTCAAGAAGCTGCTGATGAAGAGTTAAATGATAATTATGTGGCTGATGATGAAGTTACCTTGGAATTGTATCAGCGCCGCCCCGCACGAGGAGTAGGAGTTGACGGAGGTCATGCACGTCACCGTAACGAAGAAAGAAAAAATGATGCATTGGGTAAAATTAAATTCACTGTTCCTAGTATTGATGGAAAGTTTAATCCAGAAACTTATCTTGATTGGGAATTATTAGTTGAGCAAAAGTTCAGCTGTTATCATTACCCAGAAGAGTATAGAGTACGTGCAGCAACTACTGAATTTATTGGTTATGCTTCTATCTGGTGGAGTCAAATTCGACAAAGAAATGGAGTTCCTCGTACTTGGGATGATTTGAAGCGCTTGACGAGGTCCAGGTTCGTGCCTTCCTATTTTGAAAGAGAATTACTTAATAAATTTCAAAGATTGAATCAAGGAAACAAATCTGTGGAAGAATACTATCAAGAGTTGCAGGTGGGCATGCTACGTGCTAATGTGTAAGAAGATGATAATGCAAAGATGGCTAGATTCTTGGGAGGATTGAATGGAGAGATACAAGATATCCTTGATTTCCAGAACTACAATTCTTTGGATCAACTATTTCATTATGCATGTAAAGCTGAAAGGCAAGTTCAAAGGAGGAAGCAACCATACAAAGCTAGTCGTAGTTATTCTAGTTCTTTCATGTCTTGGAGGGATGCCAATCAGCAACAAAAGAGTGTTGGTCATTCTAGCAAGACTGCTGCACCCATTAGTCAAGAAAATTCAGGAAGCCGCCTTACTTCAACAATATCCAAACCTATTGATTCAAAAAAGACCACTGTTGCACCTATAAAAAGTTCATCCTCAGTTGCATCTGCAGGAAGAACAAGGGAGATTGAGTGCTTCAAGTGTAAGGGAAAAGGGCATTATATGCGTGATTGTCCAAATCAACGTGCCCTTATCATTCGAGAAGATGGTGAGTACACATCGGCCAGTGAGGTTGAAGAGGGAGGAGGATCTGATTATGAAGAGTCTCAACATATTTCGGGGTTAGAACCAGACGAGATCACTTTTGATACAAGCCATGCAAGCCTTGTTGTTCGTCGTGTTCTTAGCTCCTAGATGGAGAAGGCAAAAAATGGACAGTGTCACAATTTGTTCCAATCCAAATTTGTGATCAATGAGCATTCTTGTAAGATCATAATTGATGGTGGAAGCTGCAATAATATTGCAAGTTCAGAGATAGTTGGAACGCTTGGCCTAACCACAAGATTACACCCGCAGCCATACTACATTAAATGGCTCAATTCTTATGAAAAGTTGAAGATAACAATGATGGTACGTGTTCATTTTTCTGTTGGTACCTATTCTGACTTTGTGGACTGTCATGTGGTGCCAATGCAAGCTTGTGCATTACTACTTGGAAGACCATGGCAATATGATAAGGATGCTACACATTATGGGTTTCCAACAAGTACTCCTTTATGCACAAAGATAAGAAGGTCGTGTTGGTTCCAATGACACCGGAAGAACTTCTCAAAGATGATTTAGATAGGGCTGAGTGTGAGAGAAAAGAAAAGGAGAGGAGTGACATTTACAAAAATAATAGTGAGAGTCATCAACCCAAAATGAGAGAAAAGAAAGAAAAATATGAGAAGAAAAGAGAGATACCAATCAAGGGACAAGTTCTATTAGCTACCAAAAGTAAGATGCGAGAGTTAGAAACCAATCCCCAAGAGTGTTTTGCACTTGTATGCAAGGACGCTCTATTTTCTACTAACTCTTTACCCTCTTTTTTGCCTGTTTAGATTGTTTCTTTGATGTAGGAGTTTGCTGATGTGTTCCCAGATAAGATACCCGCAGGGTTGCCACCATTGCGGGGGATTGAGCATCAAATTGATTTGATTCCAGGAGCATCTCTGCCTAACCGTCCCCCATACCGTACCAATCCCGAGGAGACCAAGGAAATTCAGCGCTAAGTGCAAGAGCTCCTAGATAAAGGATATGTGCGTGAAAGTTTAAGTCCATGTGCTGTTCCTGTTTTACTTGTGCCAAAGAAAGATGGATCATGGAGGATGTGCATGGATTGTCGAGCTATCAAAAATATTACGGTACGTTATCGTCACCCTATTCCTCAATTAGATGATATGCTTGATGAATTGTGTGGTTCTACTATCTTTTCTAAGATTGACTTGCGTAGTGGTTACCACCAAATTAGAATGAAGCTAGGTGATGAATGGAAAACTGCTTTTAAGACTAAATTTGGATTATATGAGTGGTTAGTTATGCCATTTGGTCTTACAAATGCACCTAGTACATTTATGCATTTAATGAATGAAGTGTTGAGAGCTTTTATTGGAAAATTTGTGGTAGTTTACTTTGATGACATATTAATCTATAGCAAGTCTTTGGATGAACATTTAACATATATGCGACAAGTTTTGATTGCTTTGAGAGATGCACGTTTGTTTGCTAACCTCGAGAAGTGTACATTTTGCACGGATCGAGTCCTATTTCTTGGTTTTGTTGTGACTGCACAGGGTATTGAGGTGGATGAGGAAAAGGTGAAAGCTATTCGAGCTTGGCCAACACCTACATCAGTCACTCAAGTGCGAAGTTTTCATGGACTGGCAAGCTTTTATCGTCGATTCGTAAAGGATTTCAGCTCACTCGCCGCACCTCTTAATGCGTTGACAAAAAAGAACATACCTTTCAAGTGGGAAAAAGCGCAAGAAGATGCCTTCAATTTGCTAAAAGGTTCTGTTCGTCTTCTGTTGTTGCAGGAAGCGCATGGAGGTGGTTTGATGGGATATTTTGGGATACGTAAGACTGAGGACGTATTGGCCACACACTTTTATTGGCTAAAGATGAGGCGCGACATCGAGCGTTACGTGGGGAGATGCACCACTTGTCAAATAGCTAAGTCTCGCTTAAACCCACATGGTTTACATACACCTCTTCCTGTTCCAAAATTATCTTGGGAGGATATTTTAATGGATTTTGTGTTGGGTTTACCAAGGACTAAGAAGGGGAGAGATAGTATATCTGTTGTTGTTGATAGGTTTTCTAAGATGACTCATTTCATACCTTGTCATAAGAGCGATGATGCTACTCATGTTGCCGATTTATTTTTCAGGGAGATCGTGCGCCTACATGGAGTGCCGAGGACAATTGTTTCAGATCGTGATGCCAAATTTTTAAGCCACTTTTGGAGGACGCTTTGGGGTAAGCTCGGAACAAAGCTGCTGTTTTCAACTACATATCATCCCCAAACGGACGGACAAACCGAGGTCGTTAACCGCACACTTGGTACCATGCTACGGGCGATACTCAAAAAGAACCTGTAGATGTGGGAGGAATGCCTACCACATATTGAGTTTGCCTACAACCGAGTTGTGCATTCTACTACCAAGTTCTGCCCATTCGAGGTTGTCTATGGCTTTAAGCCTGCTGCTCCAATTGATTTACTACCTCTACCACCAACAGAAAGAGGTAATCTTGATGCAGAGAAGCGTGCTGAGATGATTCGTAAGATACATCAGATGACCAAAACAAATATTGAGGAGATGCAAATACAATATATGAAGCATGCAAACAAAGGCAGAAAGAAAGTTATTTTTGAAGAAGGAGATTTGGTTTGGTTGCTTTTGCGTAAAGATCGATTTCCAGAACAACGCAAGTCCAAACTCATGCCACGAGGTGATGGTCCATTCAGAGTTATTGCGAAGATCAATGATAATGCTTACAAGCTGGAACTACCTAAGGATTATGGGGTGAGTAATACATTCAATGTGACTGATCTATCACCATACTTGGGCGATGAAGATGAGCTGGAGTCGAGGTCGACTCCTCTTAAAGAAGGGGAGTATGATGAGGACATCGTTGGTTCACCCGTGCAAGATTCAATTACCATATAAGGCCCAATGACACGAGCCCGTACACGACGCTTAGGACGGCAGGTGAATTCTTTTCTTTGGCAATTTAATTACTTAATTACAGAATAAATGATATTTCCTAATTATTATTGTTTACTTGTCACTACATGCAAGGAAACACATGGAGGAATTACTTATATGGAAGTTGCATGAATTACTCATATGGAAGTGTATGAGTGAAGGAAGATTTATTCAAGAATCAAATCTTCATCAAATATTTATTGAAGAGCAAATCAAGGAAGAATATTTATTCAAGAGCAAATCAAGGAAGATTTATTCAAGATCAAATCTTCCTCAAATATATATTCAAATCTTCATTAAGGGATTTATTTTTCCAAATTTCGTAGCTAACAAGAGGAGGATATTTATATATTTATTTTTCCTATTTTAATGAAACAAAATATGGAAAAATATGTCATATTTTGTCTATATATTTGGGGGGACGTGCACTATTGAAAAGGGACTTGATTTTTGCTTGAGCCACCACTTTTGTAATGCTTTTGCTACAAACTTGAAGTCCACTTTCTTAATCACTTTTTGAGTGATCCTTCTGCTGTTGCTCTTTCAATTCTCTTGAATTTTTCGTGCCGTTCTTCGTCAACAGGTCAGTCGTGTTTGACATGGTTGATAACCAACTGAGGAGTGGTTTAGCGATTGCGAGGTTGCTGGTCGCGTTCCTTGATCGTGGTTAGCCTCCCCTTCGTCAAAGTCACGACTCCCCCTATCTTAAGGATTTCTCCTACGACAGAAGATCGGGACCAACTTGCTTGCACGCATCTTAAGTCGAGGCATGTGCATATCAGGTTGTAACAAAGTTAGTGTTTATTGTCTTGGTGGAATAAACATGATAGTTCTTAATGTTTAGACTAGGAGAACTATGTCCATTTGATTATTCTTAATTGATATTATTTTGACTCTCTTGTTGCTTGATTTCTATCCTTCTTATCCTTATATAAGCTATGAATGTTTTGTATATTCATTATTGTTGATATGAATTCACCATTGCTATTATTCTTCGATTTAGTATGAACTTATTTTTCCTAAATGCTAGAGGTATGATGATAAGCATACCCTAGGAGACTTGTTATTCTATATATGATGGTTGTTCATCTTTGTGTGTATATGACTAGGTTGATATAATACTAGATAGTGTTAGGGGGCACCTAGGGGCACCCTCACTATAATCATGTATTATGACATATTAACACTCCCATGAGCCACCTATATAAAGAGGCATGTGGCAAAAGTGCAACTCGCTAGGATGAGAGATTAGGTAACTCTTGGTTGATGAGTATTACTAGACTAGCTCTAGATATCGAGTAGTGAGGTACAGTGGGCAACCTAGGGGAGAAGGGATTATATTTCTATATTCTCATGCTTCTATTTTGATATGTGTACCTTACGATGATTGATACCTCCCCTTGAGGTGACAGTTATATGCAACGACTATGTTTGATTATGCTAACCCCGGATATAGTCTCGTGTAATTTTTTTTTATTTTTCTTATTTAGCTATTGCACACAAATAGCAGAATTTCATCACTTTAGTCATGAGACACTATCATTATATGTTTTTGGTTTTACATTGTTCTTTATCCAACTCACTAGTACAATGTTACTCACCCCATTTGGAACTTATTTTTATTTTTTAGGACCATGGCAAGAGAGGGACTCTTAGATAGTTAGATGAGTAGTTAGGTGTCTAAATTAGAAAGGTGGAGCATTGCTACATTTATTCTATATAAGTAGAGATCTTCTAGATGTGCACCATATATATCTTTAGATAAGAGTATTATTTTGATCGAAACAAATTTGTATATAAATATTTTACTTTCCTTACGATGATTGATAAGGGATTATATTTTGAACTCTACTTTTGAAAATGCATCATATCTAGATAAGCCTTTGAGATAAAATGAGATGTGATATAGGTTTTTACCTTTTATTTATAGAGTGGACATATACAATGTACCCTAAGTGAGTTTTCACATAGCCTCGAAGGGTAAAGGGTGATTATGTATGGAGTTCACTACAGTTTACCACTTGTCTTATGGAAGTATGGGACACCATATGTAGTGTATGTAATGGAGATTTTAAAATAAGAAAAGAAACATCGATAATTTAAATATAATGTAAAGATTTCAAAATAATCTGTCATGTAGAATATTGAGCGAAAAACCTAGGGTTATAGCTCGATAAACCTAGGGTGGAAAACATCACATTCTTTGAAAAAGAACATGCCTTAAAAACATTAGTAGTAGAAAGAATAATCATCACTTGAGGAGATTTAAGCTCTCGCGAGGAAATCCCATGTGCTTAGCAAACATATGCCTTAACCTCTTGGCCAAAGCAACGTCATTGAATGATGATCAATTCTATAGGTGGTGCCAACTTAATACTTCACACTAAAGCAATCATAAAAATACATGTAGAAAGCAATTGCAGCAATCATAAAAATACATGTAGAAAGCAATTGCATCCAGGAGCTATAGAGGGAAGTAGTTGATCAAGATACTTAGTTACCTTTGCAATATATTTAGTTGGATATAATATTCCTTAAACTTTAGAATTGTCTAGTTCATGATTTGTTTTTTATAATTGGTCAATGGTGACCTCCCAATGATGAGTTAAATATGATATCTAAAATCTCAATGAGCATAGTTATTGATTATCGCCATTATTGGTGCTCGTTAGATAACATCACTGGTGAGGGTTCCAAGGATTTTCCACATTGCTGATTGTCACCATAATCCCACATGGCATGTGGTTTTCCACAAAGCAAGTATCCTCCATTAGGTTGGCCTTGGACGAGCCTAGGGCCTCCTTCCCGATGGGATGAGAGATAGCCTCGAGCTTTACTTGCTCCAAATTTTAAGTCCCATGCTCGATTTATGACCATAGATGCTTGTAAAAATTGTGGGAAGATTTATTCCGAAACCTATAGAGCTCCTTTGAGATGTTTTTATTGTCATTAGATAGGGCATTATCGCACTAACTGCCCATGACTTCAACAAAGAAGCATTAGTAGAAGCCTTGGGATGCCTAGATAGTTATCCAGTGGTAGAGGATAACCACTCAGGATAAGCAAGCATCAAGGGCAGCAAGAGGCCAAAGAGTTGAGCAAAGGAGTAGTGCTAGAGGGGATCAAGGTAGTTATGGGATTCCACCATGAGAGCAGACAATAATTTTTGTCAGTTCAGATAAGGAGGCTGAGGCTAATCCAGATCTGATTATCGGTACTTTACAACTATTTCAGCATTCTGCTAGAGTACTTATTGATAGTGGTTCTCATAGATCTTACATTAATCCTGAGTTTGCAAAGTTTACTGATAAATCATTTATTCCTGTAAAACCTGAACTTATTGTATGCACAACTCTAGGACAACAACTTCTTAGAAACACAGTTTATGAGGATCGTGAGATTATGTTGGGAAATATCACATTACTAGCAGATCTAATCCCATTAGATATGGTAGATCTTGACTTAATACTCGGGATTAATTAGTTTGCCCGACATAAAGCCATAACTAACTGTTTTACTAAGGAAGTGATATTCTCAAGGGAAGGAATACCTGAGTTGTATTTTAGTAAGAATCGTCGAATATTACCGACTTGTATGATTTTGGTGCTATAAGCTTGGAAACTAATAATAAAAGGATTTATATCCTATTTAGGTCATATAATAGACACATCCACATCTGAAAGTAAGCTAGAAGAGATACCAGTTATGTGTGAATTTCCAGATATACTCTCAGAAGATTTACTAGGTGTACCACCTGATAGGGATGTGAATTTCTTTATTGAATTGCAACCAAGCACTCACACTATCACTATTCAACCATATAGAATGACACCTGTAGAACTTAGTGAATTAAAGGTACAACTTAAAGAGTTATTAGACAAAAAATTTATCAGACCCGATACCTCACCATGGGGAGCATCGGTATTATTTGTAAAGAAGAAAGATGGCGCCTTAAGATTATGTCTTAATTATAGATAATTAAATAAAGTGATCATCAAGAATAAATATCCTTTGTCAAGAATGGATGATCTCTCAAAGATTGATTTAAGATCAAGATATCATCAATTGAGGATAAGGGAGTCAGATATACCTAAGACTGCCTTCAGGATCAGATATAGATATTATGAGTTTGCAGTGATGTCGTTTGATTTGACAAATGCACCTGCTGCATTTATGGATTTATGAATGGGGTATTCCATCCATATCTAGATAAGTTTGCTATTTTATTTATTGATGATATATTAATATACTCTCCTGAAGAAAAGGAACATGTCGAATATCTGAGACTAGTTTTACAGATATTGCGAGAAAAGCATTTATATACTAAATTCGCTAAATATGAATTTTGGTTGAAAGAGGTGAAATTCATGGGTCACACAATATCAGAAAAAGGGTATTATAGTGGATTCAAATAAAGTGAAAGCACTTCTAAATTGGGAATGATCAGAGATCTGAAGTTTCTTAGGTCTGGCTGGATATTACAGAAGATTTATTGAAGGATTTTCTAAGATAGCTAGACCACTAACTCGATTGATGAGAAAATAAGCAAAATTTTAATGGGATCAAGATTGTGAAAGGAGCTTTCAGAAACTCAAGGATTGTCTTAATTCTGCTCCAGTTCTGACGTTACCAAATCCGAATAAAGATTATACATTATATAATGATGCTTTCAGACAAAGACTAGGATGTGTATTAATGCAGGAAGGAAAAGTTATTACTTATACATCCCGTCAACTAAGGAAGCATGAGTTAAATTACCCCACTCATGATTTAGAACTAGCTGCAGTAGTGTTTGTATTAAAAATTTGGCAGCATTATCTGTATGGAGTTTGATGCTATGTTTTTATCGACTATTAGAGCTTAAAATATATTATGACTCAGAAAGAATAAAACTTGACACAAAAAGATGATTGGAGTTGATAAAGGATTATGATCTATAAATTGAATATCATCCAGGAAAAGATAACATAGTGGCAGATGTATTGAGTAGAAAATCAGTTACTTTGTCAACTATTTCAGCCACTACACTACCTCAGTTAGTAGAACTGAAATATTTGGGAGTTCATTTAAATCATAGCACAACTAATGAGATACTTTCTAAATTTCTTGTGCAACCTACACTTCACAAGGAAATTTAGGTTTTACAAAGCTCAGATGAGGAATTGAAAAAAGTACACACAGAATTCAAGCTGAACTCAAAATGAGAGATTATGGATTATTCGTATATTAAGAAAGAGTCTGCATCCCGAATAAAGCTGAACTCAGGAAAACTATCTTAGAGGAAGCTCATTCCTTAGCGTATGCAATGCACCCAGGAAGTACAAAAATGTATCGCACAATAAAATGAAGTTATTGGTGGCCAAAAATGAAGAAAGATATTGCACGCTATAAAGTTAGGTACCACATTTGTCAGCAAATTAAAGCAGAGCACCAAAGACCTGCAAGAAGGCTACAACCTTTGCCAATTCCTGAATGGAAATGAGAGCATATCACCATGAATTTTGTGATAGGATTACCCCATACATTAAGTAATCATAATGCAATATGGGTAATTGTGGATAGACTTACTAATTAGCTCATTTTCTGGAAATTTATAATACATATTCATTGGAAAATTAGCTAGAATCTATATTTAGGAGATTATCAAACTTCATTGAGTTCCTATTACCATTGTTTCTGATAGAGGTCCCGATTTACTTCCTCTTTTTGGCCAAAGATACATGAAGCTTTGGGGATGATATTACAATTTAGTATAACTTTTCATCCTCAAACGGATGGCCAATCAGAAAGGACAATTCAAACTCTGAAAGATTTGTTGAGAGCTTGTGTACTTGAATTCTTGGGAAGTTGGGATCAACATTTACCTTTGGTTGCATTTGCTTACAATAATAGTTTCCAAGCTAGCATTGGAATGCTACCGTATGAGGCTTTATATGAAGGAAAATGTAAAACACTGTTATGCTGGGATGAAAGATGAAAAGAAAGGAATGAATTGATCGAGACTATCACAGAAAATGTTAAGATTATCATAGAAAGATTGAATGTAGCCCAGGATAGACAGAAGAGTTATATAGATAACCGAAGAAGGGAGTTATAGTTTCAACTTGGGGATATAGTCTACCTGAAATTAACTCCTAGGAAAGGAATTATACGATTTGGAAATACGGGAAAATTGAGTTCTATATATATTGGACCTTTCAAAATCATTAATAGAATTGATCTTGTGGCTTACAGTTTAGAGTTACCTCAGGAAATGGCTAGAATACATGATATTTTTTATATATCTATGTTGAGGAAATATATTGTGGATCCTAATCAGGTATTAGAAATACACTCGATTGAGCTTAAGGAAGATTTGAGCTTTAAAGTACAACCTGTGCAGATCTTAGAACAAAAGAAGAAAACATTAAGGAATAAAGATGTTTGGATGATTAAGGTACTTTGGAGAAGTACATAGGTAGAAGAAGTCACTTGGGAGTTTGAGGAGTATGTGAAGAGGAAGTATCCTCAACTATTCCAAACTTCCACGAACATTGTTGGAACTACGACAGGCTGCAAAGCTATCGAGATGGGTTTTAAAGAGGGTGATCGATAGCAAACTAGATCCAATGGAGAGGAATATATATTTAATTTTCAATAGTCGAGGCAGTTAAGTTAATCACTCGATTTTTCTTTTTTTTTCGAGGAAAAAATTTGAGCGGGGAGGTAAACTCTGTGGTCGATTTTCTATCATGGATAATATCGGTCATTTGTTAATAAACGAAGTATCCAACCATCACCATGTTATTTTGTCTAACTATTGGTTTCGAAATAACTTGGTTGTTTTCTTAAAAGGAGAAGTTAGATTTTCTTATTTTATTCAATAAATAATTTTGTTTTTTTCTCAAGTCACCTTATTAGAAAATTAAAGAATTTATTAATTGAAAATTTTTGTTTTTCTTTTAAAAAAATTTAAATAACAAAATATCATCTATATCTTAGAAGAAACAACGGAATTGCAAATGTGAGTTTTTATTTTATGTACATATCATACACTCCTTTTGTTTAGACTTATTGAATACTATATGCGAGATTATGGGTTTCATATTTAGCAAATTCAAAAAAATATTCATCTTATCAAAGGATTAAATATTAACTAATCTTTGGTGACATATATCTACCTTATCCTAATTCTACTATTACCTTGTTATCCAGTATCAATTGCGGACTTATAATTTTAATTAAATTCAAAAAAATATTCGTCTTATCAAAGGATTAAATATTAATTAATCTTTGGTGACATATATCTACCTTATCCTAATTCTACTATTACCTTGTTATCTAGTATCAATTGTGGACTTGTAATTTTAATTAAAAATAATTTCGTAACATGAAGTTATTTGAGCTGTTATTTGTAAAATGGTATTAAGGACTTATTTATAAAATTAAACATAGATTTTGAAATATTAAATTTTAATTTAAAAATAATATCATCTTATAGGATTTTAAATTTAGAATCTAATAGTGCAAACCGATCGTAATTTTGATTTCATTTTGTCGGTCAAATTATTACCAAGCTAAAGTTAAAATGGATGGTGCAGATTAAATAATATAAAGTGATTGACAGAAGTGATTTAATTTCAGTGAACCAAGAGTAGAACTCGGGTTAATGGTTAAGTGGTATGTGGGTTAAGTGGTAACACCCGATCCATTATCAACCCATGACTTCTTCTTCGTCCTTCACGCATGAGCATTAGCCGCGATTAGGGCGTCCGACTCCTTTAACTTGCTGATGATGTTTCGGCCAACTCCGATGGATTTTTTCAACCAAATTTGGATCACTACATCAGGTGAGCTGGACAAACATAGTAGAATTATTATTTGGGGTTTTTTATGAGGCTTTGAGGGAGAAATTTGAGTTAGAGCATCTGTGGGCGAAAGCTTCTTTATCAGAGATTTCTTAGGTGATTGTCGACCATTTCAACCTCAAAACTCGACAAACTAGGTACTTATGGATTCGCCCCGATGAGAACTTCGGATTGTACCTAAGTTGAGGGCGAATGGCCGACGGTCGGCCACCGGTGAGTGAAAGCCAAAAGTTAGGGTTCTACTGGTGTAGGCTTTTCCGACGAAGTTGGTTGTCGATGAGCTCCGAATGATGAGATAAATATAATTTTTGGAATCCTTCTGAGGAGAGGTATCGATTGGTGCCATTATTAGTGCTACATTAGAGAATATCGCCTGGCAAAGATTCCGGCGAATATTCCGATAAACTTGAGGAAAAAATTAGAGTGAATGAAGTGATTGATCTAAGAGTGATTGTGAAGATAGATTTAAGAAATTGTTACTAGATTGAGAATTAAAATTTTTAAAATAAATTTGATGACCAAACATGGGAATTTGGATAAAATGACACAAATTAGAGCATGATAAGAACAATAGAACAATATAAGTGTTTGTATATGAGTAGAATAAATAGGATAGTTCTTAATATTTAGTCTAGAAGAAATATTAAGTTTATTTTAAAATTTTTAAAATAAATAGGATTGTTATTCGTTTCATTATCAGCTTGATATTATGACTCTTTTTTATTTTAAAGCTAACATATGCACTTGACTTTTCTTAAGAGTTAAAGGTACGGTGAAAAACATACCTAGGAGACTTCTTGGTTTATATATATGATTTTATTTTATTCTTAGGTGCATATGGCTAGGATGTCATTACACTGGCGTGCCAATGGCACTGCCATCATAGTGATGTTATGTTTCTTAGCACTACCATGAGCTATTGAAAGAGAGGGGCATGGGGCTAAAGTTCTAGATCAATAGGATAGCTGATTAGATGACTTCTAGTTGACACAAATTCACTCGACTAGCTATGATAAACTAGCTAGTGTGTTCCAATGGCCAACTCATGAGGAAAGGAGGTTGTATGTCTCCTATGTTCTAGTATTATTACTCAGATTTGGGTATCCTATGATGTTTGATCTCTCCCCCTAAGGTGACAGTTGCGACCAGAAGTATGTAACACTAGCGTAGGAAATTTAAAATGCAACCAGAGGTAGGTAATTCAAGGGAGGAGTACCATAAAGATATGAATATTCATCAACCTCTTACACGATGCACGTAGATAGTGGTAAGGCTGCACCGTTAATAGTTGGAGGAGTACATTTTACTGATGAACAATTTCAAACGATCATCATAATAATATAAGCAAAGACTGCACAGATACAAACCCTCGTTCCACCATGACCTACTAATAGGAGGTGGACAGTGATGACATTGTAGGGAGGGTGAGGGGATAGTGGACAAGTCAGACAAGATCGAGGCCTGCTCGACGTGGCCTTGAAGTAAATCGAAGCCCACGATCGGACGAAAGGAATGTATCCCCCGGAGTCCGCGCTTGCCCTCCACAACTAGGGTTCCACTAATCGCGTTGGAGGAGCCTCAATCTCCAGCGCCTAAATAAATAGGCTTTCCATATTGTAGCAAGCGAGCAAGAAAGATAAAGAGAGAGAGAGAGAGTTGATTTAAAACGAAGTAGGAAGAGGAGAGATATTTATAGGGCAATTGGGAAAAGGGCAAAAAAAATAGTTACAGCGAAAGGAGCAAAACAGAATGAGGTTTCCTAGTTGAGTATTGAGGTTTGGGAAAGAGGATGACAATCGAATACGGTTCCCCGTCAACCACCCGAATTGATCCAGCCCTTGCTTTTGGATTCGTAAGAAGATATCTACGCAATCTCGACAATCGATCGGATTGTCTTCACTTGTGTGTGACTGAAATTAATCTAACAAAAATACATCAAAATCATAACAAATTTATTCCGAGATAAGAAAATATGTATTCATTCCTTTTCATGTCATCAATGCATTTAGAAAAATTGTATGAGTTAATTAATTTATTATTTTTTAATACTCATTAATATTAAACTCTCCTAATATTATTGGATATCATGGCCAAATAATTTGAATGATCTCTTTGCAGATGCTCCTAACGATTGCGAGCTTCCTCCCTCTTTTTTACTATCATCATCTTCAAATATTTTGCCTCTTGATCTCTTTTTTTGATCCAAAGATTGCACCTGAGGAACTCCTTGAACTAATTTGCCTTTATTCGAGCTTTGTGATGCCTCTGCTGCTCCTTCAACTCGAAAAACCTGATAGAATTATACGAGATAAAGGAGTGATCAGTTCGATCCATCAACATGTATCATGGATGGCAATGGAGTACCTGATGAGGCATTGGGACCGCTGCCACCACGTGCTCGGGTGATTCCACCCCTGGGTAATAAGTGACTTCGAAAGGGAGGCCCACTCTAGCTAACTGGGTTGCCTTCACAATCGAAGCCGCCTGCATGCTGGCTCTCTTTTCGGCGTAGGAGGAGATTGCAGTATGTCTGACGCCGATGTAGAGATTGCCAGCACGGTGCTTGGCAAAGATCAGAGTATCGTCTTTGATCAGCCCCTTCTTAGTGGCGAACTCCCTCCATTTGTACAGGGAGTAGCGTTGGCGATAGCTCCTACGGGCGAGTTCGAAGTTCCAATACCTCCCATGCACATCCAGCGCCAAGACGTCCTCTGTCAGTGTAGCCCTATTGACGTTGATGTGAACGGGTGGAAATACAGCGAGTGCGCAGGAATTCGGCACGTTGAGCACTTTCCCGACGTCCGACTTGTTGAGGATCTTTGCGAAGGAGGTAAACTCGCCCACACTGACCACACAATCAATCTCCGGTGTAGAAGAGGAGCAAGCGACAGGCGTCCAGGTATGCGCCAGGTGGTTAGGGTCAGTGATCGGGTGGGGATCAAGGCCAATTTTGGCAAATACCTCATCAGTATCGAGGTCGGCGAGGAGGGAGATGGAGGAGACACGACAAAGCAAGGCATCAGAGAGTCGGAGTTCCTCAGGCAAGGAATGTCCGCGGTAGCCCTCAGGGAAGAAGAAGACACAGGAGCCCTGGGCGGGTACTCGCGCGGCAGCGGTAGGGCCGGCTAAGGCATTCCAGAGACTGGGTTCCACGGACATTGTTGGAACTACGACAAGCTGCAAAGCTGTCGGGATGAGTTTTAAAGAGGGCATCGATAGCAAACTTAATCCAATGGAGAGGAATATATATTTAATTTTCAACAGTCGAGGTGGTTAAGTTAGTCACGCTATTTTTCTTTTTTATCGAGGAAAAAATTTGTTCGGGGAGGTAAACTCTATCGTCGATTTTCTCTCGTGGATAATATCAGTTTTTTGTTAATAAACGAAGTGTCCAACCATTACCTTGTTATTTTGTCTAACTATTATTTTTTGAAATAAGTTGGTTGTTTTGTTTAAAGGATAATTCAGATTTTCTTATTTTATTGAATAAATAATTTTATCTTTTTTACTTAAGTCATCTTATTAGAAAATAAAAGAATTTATTTATTAGAAAATTTAATTTTTTCTTGTAAAAAAATTTAAATAATAAAATATCATCTCGGAAGAAACAAAGAAATTTTTTGGAAAGGTGAGTTTTTATTTTATGCACAAAGCATACACTCCTTTTGTTTAGACTTATTGAATACTATATGCTAGATTATGGGTTCCATATTTAGTAAGTTCAAAAAAATATTCGTCTTATCTAAGGATTAAATATTCACTAATCTTTGGTGACACACATATACTTTATCCTAATTCTACTATTACTTGATTCTCCGGTACCAACTTTGTAATTTTAATTAAAAATAATTCTCTAACATGAAGTTATTATGAGGTGTTATTCTTCAAATGGTATTACGTACTTATTTATAAAATTAAACATAGATTTTGAAGTATTGAATTTTGATTTAAAAATTATAACATCTAATAGGATTTTGAATTTAGAATCTAAGAGTGCAAACCGATTGTAATTTTGATTTCATTTTGTCGGTCAAATTATTACCAAGCTAAACTTAAAATAGATGGTCAAGATTAAATGATATAAAGCGATTGACAGAAGTGATTTAATCTCAGTGAACCAAGAGTTGATTCCGGGTTAATGATTAAGTGGTAAGTGGGTTAAGTGGTAAAACTCTATCCATTACCAACCTATGACTTCTTCTTCATCCTTCATGCATGAGCATCAGCGGCGATCAGGGCGTCCGACTCCTTTGCTCTGCCAAAGATGTTTCGGCCAACTCTGATGGATTTTTTCTACCAGATTTGGATCACAACATAAGGTGAGATGGACGAAAATAATGGAACTATTATTTGAGGTTTTTCTGTGAGGCTTTAGGGGTCAAATTTGAGTTAGAGCGTTTGTGGGCGAAAGCTTCTTTATCAGAGCTTTCTAAGGTGATTGTCGACTATTTCAGCATCGAAACTTAACAAACTAGGTACCTATGGATTCGCCCCGATGAGAACTTTGGATGGTACTTGAGTCGAGGGCGAATGGCCGACGGTTGGCCATCGGTGAGTGAAAGCCAAAAGTTAGGGTTCTACCGGAGTAAGCTTTTCCGACGAAGTTGGTTGCCGATGAGCTCCGAATGATGAGATAAATATAATTTTTGGAATCCTTGTGAGGAGATGTCACGCCTCGACCCATCTGCCGAGTACGTGGCAACCGTCGTATGCGCCCAAATGACCCATACAAGGCATTTAATGATATACAAAGTTCACATACATTATTATTGCAGCAGATAATACAGTTAAATCAATTAACTCAAGTCTACTAACACAGTCCCGATATACCTACTACAATACTATGATCATAAAAATGGTATATAACTATGTTCGTCGATATCTCATTTCCGTTAGCTATCTTGGTCGATTGTTTAGTGGACCTGCACACATATTGAACGCAGTGTGCTCAGCCTTGCAACTTTGTGCTTGTGGCTCTAACTGCAGTAGAATATCTCAAGTAAAGAATGGGAAATTTATTTTGACATATTCGTAAACTATTCGAAAATATCAAGCAAAGCATGTAAGAGCAACAATAAAGAAAATATAGCATTCATTAGCAAAACATGGAATATAATTGTGTATGTCAAACTGTAAGCATGAAATATGTCTATGTCTCTAGATCATTATCCCGAAAGAATTCATTGTCTCATTTAAATACTGTGCTCTGGGCTGTCGGCTTATGCTTAGGGCACCTCCTGATCAGGGAGTTTCCATAAGCCCATCAGTGCCTTTTATCTATGTCTCTACTTAGGCCCGTCACACTGATGTTGGCGGAGAGGTCGGGCGACCGTGAATCCCTCTCCATTGGTCCGCTAGGCGTATCTCTCCATCGCCGCGTCCTAGCGACCTGTCACTCCATGCGTCTTCCCTAGACAATCCATGGAGCAACTCGTGTAGTACTACACACTGTCCCCTGGACAGGGTCACCGCACCTAAATGTATACAACGATCACGACTAGCCGATATTTAATTAAATCTCAGGATCCGGACTACTCTTCAGAACGTCTGCAGTATGTCTAGTATAGCCATGAGGTCCATGGATCCACTGTCCAAGGCTGTGAAATGTATGACCGTCCTGATTCAATAGCAGCGATGCCTGTCAGGAGGTGGGCATTCTAGCCGCCGCAGGAATACTACAACCTCGGCGACATGCTGGCTAGATCATTAGTATTGTTGCACCCCTATTGGTCATCTTAGGACTATCACGGTGACAGTTTCGTATCACACGTGCGGGTATAGTGACTATGTCACAAAATTCTTTGGTGGTTAGCCGATCCATATTGAATTCCACCCTTTATGACCATCATGGATTCGACATCTTGGGTGACATAGGTTTCTGAGTGTCAGAGCTCATGTCCATAAATCAGAACATCCACTATGATGTATGGTTAATGTTTTCTTATATATAGGTGATAGTGTCACATGAAAATAGATTTCATTTCTAGATGTCCATATAAATGTCAAACATTGGTATAACATAATTTCCTACACCATGCTTATAGATGTAACACCATCAGTTAATTCATCATATCATCATGGTGGATAAAAAGAAGTATTAAGAGCATCCTAACATACTCCGATAACAGTACATGCAAGGCTATAGGCATATCACGAAAGCGGGATTAAAATTGTAAGCATAATACAACAGCATGATTTAGGTTTCAAGCATATCAGATAACAAGACTTTTAAATAAACGAACATGCATCAAGTTAAATTTAAATATTAGTTTTCCCAAGCAGTAACGATGTTATCTCCTTAGATGCATCACGATAAACTTGAGGAAAAAATTAGAGTAAATAAAGGGATTGATCTAAGAGTGATTGTGAAGATAGATTTAAGAAATTGTTACTAGATTGAGAATTAAAATTTTTAAAACAAATTTGATGACCAAACATGGGAATTTGGATAAAATGACACAAATTAGAGCATGATTAGAACAATAGAACAATATGAGTGTTTGTATCTGAGCAGAATAAATAGGATAGTTCTTAATATTTAGTCTAGAAGAAATATCTGACTTTGATTTTCTATACTTTAAATTATTTAACTCTTCGGCTAGTAGATATTCCTCATTATGATTATAAATAAGTTATTATTCACTTGCTATATCCATATTTGTCGTTATAAGTTGTTCATCACTATTGTTATTCGTTTCGTTATCAACTTGATACTATGACTCTTTTTTATTTTAAAGCTAACATATGCACTTGATTTTTCTTAAGAGTTAAAGGTACGGTGAAAAACATACCTAGGAGACTTCTTGGTTTATATATATGATTTTATTTTATTCTTAGGTGCATATGGCTAGGATGTGATTACACTGGCGTGCCAATGGCACTGCCATCCTAGTGATGTTATGTTTTTTAGCACTACCATGAGCAATCGAAAGAGAGGGGCATGGGGCTAATATTCTAGATCAATAGGATAGCAGGTTAGATAACTTCTAGTTGACACCAATTCACTCGACTAGCTATGATAAACTAGCTAGTGTGTTCTAGTGGCCAACTCAGGAGGAAAGGAGGTTGTATTCCTCTTATGTTCTAGTATTAGTACTCAGATTTGGGTATCCTATGATGTTTGATCTCTCCCCCTAAGGTGATAGTTGCGACCAAAAGTATGTAACACTTGCGTCGGAAATTTAAAATGCAACTAGAGGTAGGAAATTCAAGGGAGGAGTACCATAAAGATATGAATATTCATCAACCTCCTACGCGATGCACGTAGATAGTGGTAAGGCTGCACCATTAATTGTTGGAGGAGTACATTTTACTGATGATCAATTTCAAACGATCATCATGATGACACTGTAGGGAACCTCGATGCGGGGTGAGGGGATGGTGGAGAAGTCGGACAAGATCGAGGCCTGCTCGACGTGGCCTTGAGGGAAATCGAAACCCACAATCAGACGAAAGGAATGTACCCCCCGGAGTCCGCGCTTGCCCTCCACAACTAGGGTTCAACTAATCGCACCGGAGGAGCCTCAATCTCCAGTGCCTTACTAAATAGGCTTTCCATATTGTAGCGAGCGAGCAAGAAAGATAAAGCGAGAGAAAGAGAGTTGATTTAAAACGAAGCAGGAAGAGGAGAGATATTTATAGGGCAATTGGGAAAAGGGCAACAAAAAAAGTTGCAGAGCAAGGAGCAAAATGGAATGAGGTTGCCTTGTTGAGTATTGAGGTTTGGGAAATAGGATGACAATCGAATACGGTTCCCCGTCAACCACCCGAATTGATCCAGCCCATGCTTTTGGATTCGTAAGAAGATATCTACGCAATCTCGACAATCGATCGGATTGTCTTCACTTATGTGTGACTGAAATTAATCTAACAAAAATACATCAAAATCATAACAAATTTATTCTGAGATAAGAAAATATGCATTCATTCCTTTGCATGTCATCAATGCATTTAGAAAAATTGTATGAGTTAATTAATTTATTATTTTTTAATACTCATTAATATTAAACTATCCTAATATTATTGGATATCATGGCCAAATAATTTGAATGATCTCTTTGCAGATGCTCCTAGCGATTGCGAGCTTCCTCCCTCTTTTTTACTATCATCATCTTCAAATATTTTGCCTCTTGATCTCTTTTTTTGATCCAAAGATTGCACCTGAGGAACTCCTTGAACTAATTTGCCTTTATTCGAGCTTTGTGATGCCTCTGCTGCTCCTTCAACTCGGAAAACCTGTTAGAATTATACGAGATAAAGGAGTGATCAGTTCGATCCATCAACATGTATCATGGATGGCAATGGAGTACCTGATGAGGCATTGGGACCGCCGCCACCACGTGCTCGGGTGATTCCACCCTTGGGTAATAAGTGACTTCGAAAGGGTGGCCCGCTCTAGCTAACTGGGTTGCCTTCACAATCGAAGCCGCCTGCATGCTGGCTCTCTTTTCGGCGTAGGAGGAGATTGCAGTATGTCTGACGCCGATGTAGAGATTGCCAGCACGGTGCTTGGCAAAGATCAGAGTGTCGTCTTTGATCAGCCCCTTCTTAGTGGCGAACTCCCTCCATTTGTACAGGGAGTAGCGTTGGCGATAGCTCCTACGGGCGAGTTCAAAGTTCCAATACCTCCCATGCACGTCCAGCGCCAACACGTCCTCTGTCAGTGTAGCCCTATTGACATTGATGTGAACGGGTGGGAATACAGCGAGTGCGCAGGAATTCGGCACGTTGAGCACTTTCCCGACGTCGGACTTGTTGAGTATCTTGGTGAAGGAGGTAAACTCGCCCACACTGACCACACAATCAATCTCCTGTGTAGAAGAGGAGTAGGCGACAGGCGTCCAGGTATGCGCCAGGTGGTTAGGGTCAGTGATCGGGTGGGGATCAAGGCCAATTTTGGCAAATACCTCATCAGTATCGAGGTCGGCAAGGAGGGAGATGGAGGAGACACGACAAAGCAAGGCATCAGAGAGTCGGAGTTCCTCAGGCAAGGAATGTCCGCGGTAGCCCTCAGGGAAGAAGAAGACACAGGAGCCCTGGGCGGGGACTCGCGCGGCAGCGGTAGGGCCGGCTATGGCATTCCAGAGACTGGGTTCCACGGACATTGTGGGAACTACGACAAGCTGCAAAGCTGTCGGGATGAGTTTTAAAGAGGGCGATCGATAGCAAACTTAATCCAATGGAGAGGAATATATATTTAATTTTCAATAGTTGAGGTGGTTAAGTTAGTCACGCGATTTTTCTTTTTTATTGAGGAAAAAATTTGTTCGGGGAGGTAAACTCTATCGTCGATTTTCTCTCATGGATAATATCAGTCTTTTGTTAATAAACGAAGTGTCCAACCATTACCTTGTTATTTTTTCTAACTATTATTTTTTGAAATAAGTTGGTTGTTTTGTTTAAAGGATAATTCAGATTTTCTTATTTTATTGAATAAATAATATTATCTTTTTTACTTAAGTCATCTTATTAGAAAATAAAAGAATTTATTTATTAGAAAATTTTATTTTTTCTTGTAAAAAAATTTAAATAATAAAATATCATCTCGGAAGAAACAAAGAAATTTTTTGGAAAGGTGAGTTTTTATTTTATGCACAAAGCATACACTCCTTTTGTTTAGACTTATTGAATACTATATGCTAGATTATGGGTTCCATATTTAGTAAGTTCAAAAAAATATTCGTCTTATCTAAGGATTAAATATTCACTAATCTTTGGTGACACCCATATACTTTATCCTAATTCTACTATTACTTGATTCTCCGGTACCAACTTTGTAATTTTAATTAAAACTAATTCTCTAACATGAAGTTATTATGAGGTGTTATTCTTCAAATGGTACGTCCTCAGTCTTACGTATCCCAAAATATCTCATCAAACCACCTCCATGCGCTTCCTGCAACAACAGAAGACGAACAAAACCTTTTAGCAAATTGAAGGCATCTTCTTGCGCTTTTTCCCACTTGAAAGGTATGTTCTTTTTTGTCAACGCATTAAGGGGTGCGGCGAGTGAGCTGAAATCCTTTACGAATCGACAATAAAAGCTTGCCAGTCCATGAAAACTTCGCACTTGAGTGACTGATGTAGGTGTTGGCCAAGCTCGAATAGCTTTCACCTTTTCCTCATCTACCTCAATACCCTGCGCAGTCACAACAAAACCAAGAAATACGACTCGATCCGTGCAAAATGTACACTTCTCGAGGTTAGCAAACAAACGTGCATCTCTCAAAGCAATCAAAACTTGTCGCATATATGTTAAATGTTCATCCAAAGACTTGTTATAGATTAATATGTCATCAAAGTAAACTACCACAAATTTTCCAATAAAAGTTCTCAACACTTCATTCATTAAATGCATAAATGTACTAGGTGCATTTGTAAGACCAAATGGCATAACTAACCACTCATATAATCCAAATTTAGTCTTAAAAGCAGTTTTCCATTCATCACCTAGCTTCATTCTAATTTGGTGGTAACCACTACGCAAGTCAATCTTAGAAAAGATAGTAGAACCACACAATTCATCAAGCATATCATCTAATCGAGGAATAGGGTGACGATAACGTACCGTAATATTGTTGATAGCTCGACAATCTATGCACATCCTCCTTGATCCATCTTTCTTTGGCACAAGTAAAACAGGAACAGCACATAGACTTAAGCTTTCATGCACATATCCTTTATCTAGGAGCTCTTGCACTTAGCGCTGAATTTCCTTGGTCTCCTCGGGATTGGTACGGTATGGGGGACGGTTAGGCAGAGATGCTCCTGGAATCAAATCAATTTGATGCTCAATCCCCCGCAATGGTGGCAACCCTGCAGGTATCTCATCTGGGAACACATCAGCAAACTCCTACATCAAAGAAACAATCTAAACAGGCAAAGAAGAGGGTAAAGAGTTAGTAGAAAATAGAGCGTCCTTGCATACAAGTGCAAAACACTCTTGGGGATTGGTTTCTAACTCTCGCATCTCACTTTTGGTAGCTAATAGAACTTGTCCCTTGATTGGTATCTCTCTTTTCTTCTCACATTTTTCTTTCTTTTCTCTTATTTTGGGTTGACGACTCTCACTATTATTTTTGTAAATGTCACTCCTCTCCTTTTCTTTTCTCTCACACTCAGCCCTATCTAAATCATCTTTGAGAAGTTCTTCCGGTGTCATTGGAACCAACACGACCTTCTTATCTTTGTGCATAAAGGAGTACTTGTTGGAACGCCCATAATGTGTAGCATCCTTATCATATTGCTATGGTCTTCCAAGTAGTAACGCACAAGCTTGCATTGGCACCACATGACAGTCCACAAAGTCAGAATAGGTACCAACAGAAAAATGAATACGTACCATCATTGTTATCTTCAACTTTCCACAAGAATTGAGCCATTGAATGTAGTATGGCTGCGGGTGTAATCTTGTGGTTAGGCCAAGCTTTCCAACTATCTCTGAACTTGCAATATTATTGCAGCTTCCACCATCAATTATGATCTTACAAGAATGCTCCTTGATCACAAATTTGGATTGGAACAAATTGTGACGCTGTCTATTTTCTGCCTTCTCCATCTAGGAGCTAAGAACACGACGAACAACAAGGCTTGCATGGCTTGTATCAAAAGTGATCTCTTCTGGTTCTAACCCCGAAATATGTTGAGACTCTTCATAATCAGATCCTCCTCCCTCTTCAACCTCACTGGCCGATGTGTACTCACCATCTTCTCGAATGATAAGGGCACGTTGATTTGGACAATCACGCATATAATGCCCTTTTCCCTTACACTTGAAGCACTCAATCTCCCTTGTTCTTCCTGCAGATGCAACTGAGGATGAACTTTTTGTAGGTGCAACAGTGGTCTTTTTTGAATCAATAGGTTTGGATATTGTTGAAGTAAGGCGACTTCCTGAATTTTCTTGACTAATGGGTGCAGCAGTCTTGCTAGAATGACCAACACTCTTTTGTTGCTGATTGGCATCCCTCCAAGATATGAAAGAACTAGAATAGCTACGACTAGCTTTGTATGGTTGCTTCCTCCTTTGAACTTGCCTTTCAGCTTTGCATGTATAATGAAATAGTTGATCCAAAGAATTGTAGTTCTGGAAATCAAGGATATCTTGTATCTCTCCATTCAATCCTCCCAAGAATCTAGCCATCTTTGCATTATCATCTTCTTGCACATTAGCACGTAGCATGCCCACCTGCAACTCTTGATAGTATTCTTCCACAGATTTGTTTCCTTGATTCAATCTTTGAAATTTATTAAGTAATTCTCTTTCAAAATAGGAAGGCACGAACCTGGACCTCATCAAGCGCTTCAAATCATCCCAAGTACGAGGAACTCCATTTCTTTGTCGAATTTGACTCCACCAGATAGAAGCATAACCAATAAATTCAGTAGTTGCTGCACGTACTCTATACTCTTCTGGGTAATGATAATAGCTGAACTTTTGCTCAACTAATAATTCCCAATCAAGATAAGTTTCTGGATTAAACTTTCCATCAATACTAGGAACAGTGAATTTAATTTTACCCAATGCATCATTTTTTCTTTCTTCGTTACGGTGACGTGCATGACCTCCGTCAACTCCTACTCCTCGTGCGGGGCGTGCTGATACAATTCCAAGGCAACTTCATCATCAGCCACATAATTATCATTTAACTCTTCATCAGCAGCTTCTTGAAATGCAGCGTTCAGATTTCCTCTTGGTTCGAATGGAGCAGCAGCAGCAGCATTATTATTAGCTTCAACTCGTCCTCGAGGAACTCGAGGTGGTGGGTGTCGTCGTGGAGGATTTTGCTCCACTTGATCAAGTCGTGCTTCAATTTCACCAAGATGATTCTCCAATCCATTCAAGCGCACAAGTACTTGATCGGATAGTATTTGCTTGAAGGTGTTTGTAACATGAGCCATCAAAGCTTGAGAACGTGGAGACAATGATATCATTGATGAGTGGGACCCATCTTCCCCGTCATAAGAAACATCACGAGGACTTCTCGATCCTGACATTGTTAGTAAGACAAAAGAGAAATTCCACCAAACTAGTAAATTATTTATGAAAAACTCACAATCCTCTCAAACCTTACCACCTGAAGCTCAAACCCTTCTCAAAAATTGCTCGCGTGTTTGCTGGTTCGTGATAACTTTCAACACGGAGTGAATAAAGCGATTGCAAAGTACTAGAACACGGTGATCAAGGCTAATTTATGAAGATCTAGATGGGGATATATTTGTAGCAAAGAGAAGAAAATAATAATTCAAGTTGACTCAATTAAGCAAGGTGGAAGGTGTCAAAAGGAAGAATAAATGCAAGGATAATTATAATTAAAATTCGGATTGCAAAATTAACTCAATCAAGGAAGGTATAAGGTGTCAAAAAGGAAGAATAAGTGCAAGACAATTAAAATTCGAATAAAATATTTTTTTTGTATTTTTTGTTTTTTTTTGTTCTTGGCCGAACCTTCCTCTCACTTTCTACTCCCTCTTTTTTTCTCCTTTTTTCTAGTCAAACACTTCCTCCTTTTTTTTCTCCTCCTTTCTCTCTCTCTCTCCTTTTTTTTTTCCAATTTTTCCTTACGGAACACTTCTTCCCCTTTTCTTGCAAAACACCTCCTCCTTTCTCTCTACCTCTCTTTCTTTCTTTCTTTCTTTTTTCCTAACCGACTACTCCCTCCTCTATTTTCTCTACCTCTTTTTTTTTTCCACCAAGAATTCGGCCGAACACTCTCTTTGGCCGAACAATACTTTTTTTTTTGTTTTTTTTTTTATTTCAACAATCAAACGGAAATTTGGAGATAATAAAGAAAAAGAACAATAAAAGATGGGAAAAAAAAACGATGATGGGTACCAGATAGAAGTTCAAGAAAAAAGAATTTTTTTTTTTGATGTAGGGAAAATAAAAGAGAATCTAATAAAGGATAGATGAATTCCTACCGACAACGAAGGCTCTGATACCACCTGATATGCACACGCCTCGACTTAAGATGCGTGCAAGCAAGTTGGTCCCGATCTTCCATCGTAGGAGAAATCCTTAAGATAGGGGGAGTCGTGACTTTGACGAAGGGGAGGCTAACCATGATCAAGGAATGCGACCAGCAACCTCGCAATCGCTAAACCACTCCTCAGTTGGTTATCAACCGTGTCAAACACGACTGACCTGTTCATGAAGAACGGCACGAACAATTCAAGAGAATTGAAAGAGCAACAGCGGAAGGATCACTCAAAAAGTGATTAAGAAAGTGGACTTCAAGTTTGTAGCAAAAGCATTACAAAAGTGGTGGCTAAAGTAAAAATCTAGTCCCTTTTCAATAGTGCACGTATAGACAAAATATGGCACGTTTTTCCATGTTTTGTTTCACTAAAATAGGAAAAATAAATATATAAATATCCTCCTCTTGTTAGCTACGAAATTTAGAAAAATAAATCCCTTAATGAAGATTTGAATATATATTTGAGGAAGATTTGATCTTGAATAAATCTTCTTCCTTGATTTGCTCTTCAATAAATATTTGATGAAGATTTGATTCTTGAATAAATCTTCCTTCACTCATACACTTCCATATGAGTAATTCATGCAACTTCCATATAAGTAATTCCTCCATGTGTTTCCTTGCATGTAGTGACAAGTAAACAATAATAATTAGGCAATATCATTTGTTCTGTAATTAAGTAATTAAATTACCAAAGAAAAGAATTCACCTATCGTCCTAAGCGTCATGCACCGGCTCGTGTCATTGGGCCTTCTATGGTAATTGAATCTTGCACGGGTGAACCAACGATGTCCTCATCACAACCTGACCTACAGATCGACACGTGATAACCACTTATCAGCTCAACTAACCCATACAAGCATTTATGGATATAACACAATTCCACACATCATAATGGTATAAGTAAATCCAAATAAATCTTCCTACAACCTTATTTCCATCGACTATATCGACAATAATCTACTATACATATAAATCATAAAATCCAATGTGCTCAGCCTTGCTCCATTATACGAAATTACAGTTTAACCGTAGAAGAATATCTCGAGTAAATAGGAAATAGATACTACAATGTCCATAAATTATTTAATAATATCATGTAAAGCATGTGCAGTGAACAAATAATGTGTCTAAGTCTTTAGATTATTGTCACCAAACTAATATTGGCAGAGAGGTCAGGTGACGGTGATTCTCTCTCAGCTGTTTACTAGTCTAATCTCTCTACCGTCATGTCCTAGCAAAATTTTCACTCCACACGTCCTCCCCAAACAATCCATGAAGTGACTCATGTTACTACACACTATCCCCAGAATTAAGGAATATTATGTTAAATATCAGAGCCAAGTTTCAATCCTGGGACTTGTGAGTTATGGGCCCACCACGCTACCACTACACCACTCTGATAGAGATGATATTGATTAAGAATTCATCCAGAGAAAAATAAGATTGAGGTTTGGGATTAATTAGATATGGTAAGAGATTCATAGAAAAATTCCTTAGTATGATTAATTCATTAGGATTGACTAGAAAGGAAGTTAAAATGCAATAGGGATAAAGATTGTTGTAAAACTACAGTTGTGGAAGTTTAGAAAAGGGACGAAATAACTTTATTGTATTGATCATATCAATAGGTTTATTATATCATACACAAAGTGTACATCTTTTTAATTAGAACAATTGAGTTTTATATGGGCAGTTGTAGGTTCAATACTTACTAACTTATAATAGGTCTATTTCATAAACTATATATAGAAAAACTAAACTCTTAGGTTATAACTACTAGGAGATTTAAACCACAAACATTACACCAACTTTAAAGACCAATAGGAATTCTAAGATAAGATTAGAAAATCAAATAAAAATCTAAACTATGAGGATCAAATAGAAATTCTAAGATGAAATCAAAATTCTAAAATGATATTTTCTCCCCGAAATTTTTACCTAAATAAAAAATGAATCATAATATAGGAAATTGATTTGATGAGATCGAGGATGAATTGGAACTTGCCAAAGATGATGATGATGATAAGAAGAAGCAAAAGGACATACGGGGACCATCATGTTAACAAAATGATCATCGTCTAGTAGAGTCTTCATCTGGCATTGTCCTTACCGGCGACGGGTCGCTATCACTTTGAACAAAATGATCATCGTTTATTTGATTTGAAGGGCCTTCAACCGAACATGAGTGATCTTCCTCTACTATTCTTTGGTTTCCTCTTACCATCTACGCAAGAGGTGACTTAAATTGACGAATTAGTGCAAGTGCAATAAGAGTGTAATAAAATCTAGTGCATGCCTTAATCGTTTCGAAGCATATATATACAGTTAGAAGTCTAGTGCAAACAAAATAAGTTAAGACAATCATGGGATTTTAATATTTATCAAGAATACAAACATTCAAGGCAAATGTCTCCTTCACCAAAGAACCTTTGATATTATCACAAAGAGCATCACAAAAGGGAAAAAAATCAATTTTGCTCCTAGTGAATAGCAAACAAGGACAATTTAGAACAAACAATTTCCTAATTTAGCGAACAAATTCAATCAAGTGTCGTTCTACTTTTCCCTTGTGATGCTCACCGATGTTGTTCTTGATGTTCTAGTGTTGCCTACGGATTGTATCAGGGTTTAATCTCTAATGTCAATCCTTAATTATTTTTCTCAAGTTTTATATCAAACTTGGCTCTAATACCACTTTAAATAGTTTTGTGTCAGCAACATAACAACCGTCGTATGGGTTTAGAAGAACTCACACAAGACTAAAATATAAGTTACATAAACTCTACACATAACCGAAACCTATGAGAATTTTTTGCGTTTACATCTTATTACAACAAGTGTTCCTTTTGAAACTGATACAGTCTGACTATAGTGTAAAATACGTAAACCATGTCATGCTAATCTTTGTGAGTTCACATCACTCCCCATTGAGTGTACCCAATGTTCGAAAACCTAGGTGCAGGAAAAATAATATGCGCAGAGCCTTACGACCCAATGGCTTATAGAAAGAGTTGTCCCAAGCATTTGTAAGGACACAGACATTGACATGGGTAGATCTAAATAAAACATATATGCATGATGTAATTATACTGTAAGTATTTAAAAGACAAATAGGTAAATAATTTATCTACGGCCTTGTGTGTGTAAGATGTTATTTTCCACATCATAACCCTAGTATTCTCTTTTCTAGGGGTGCTATCCTATGCTTAGGGTATATCATGATCAAGGAGTACTTGTAAGCCCGTCAGTGTCCTTCTAGGTCTCTGCCTAGTGTCTGTCACACTGACGTTAGCAAAGATAACTAATGACCTCGGAATTATGTCATTTTCAATCTCGCAAGCCGTACCCTCAGCACATGCTTTGAGGCCTTCGCATATGTATCCCCCTATACCCACACCATGCGACCTTTGAGACCTTGGCAGGATCACTTCTTTGGTTAGTCTCAACGTTCTGATAAACCGGACTCCGCATAATTATTTAAACTCCAAGGTCTAGACTACCCTCTCATAGGCCTGCAGAGCCAGAATAGGGTTCATCAATTGTCTTATGACCTTTTTATCCTAGGGCAGAGCGGCAATGTAGCTCCCCAGTTCTCAAATTCTTAAAGTTTGGTTGCATCCCACGAGGGGAGTATGTCAACTAGGTGAGAAGACTTTTCTTTGGCTTCAACCTAAGGTCATGTAGGAAGTCATTTCTTCTAGTAATTTAAAACACCGTTGGTGCCAAGCAGATTGCCTAAAAGGATACATCAAGCAAAACTTTACTTCACCATCTCATGAAGGTTTTACTTCTACCCCTTTCCTATCTTAAAATTTTACCTTGCATCAAAGGAGGGTTTTTCGAGGTTTCAACAACATTTCAGTAAGTCAAATATTCATACAATTGATTATTGGTCAAACCTTTTATGACAGAGGTGATATAAGAGACTACTAGGTTTGAAACTTGCTTCAAGGGGTAGTAAAGAAATGTAAAAAATTGTGTTTCCTACAACTTCCCGCTAGATTTTGATAATTCAGTTGACAACTCTAAGGGATCGTAAGAAAGATCAATGGGTGTAGGGTTATAATTCAATCCTTTCGGCTTGTATTCGAGGTTGAATTCTGATTAGTACATTTAGCTAAGTAGGGAAGAGATTTTCGCTTGCTTTACACAATCAGCTGGTTCCATTGGATTTCATTAGGATGAAGCAAAACAACATGGGTTAAACAACAAGGAAAAGGAAAAATGGTTCCTTGAAGATTTGAGAATTAATTGAACCTTTCTTAAGTGATTTCAAAGTGACATGTATCATGTTGAACTTAAGATGTTTGATGTACAGGTTCATAGTATAGATCTTTATAAGGAGGTATAGTAGTGATACTCACATTAGAAGAGGGTTTAGTATTTGCAAGGAGAAAGCATAGTATCAATAAACACATGTCAAGCTCTCACTTATGTGGTATTACCCTTCCTTGAAGTGTATTTCTACCTATTTGCATTTCTATAGGGTAATGGAAAGGAGCCTTAGTTGTTAGGTGAGGCTGTTCATTAGAGAGTGTATAGATTTAGGAGAAAGAAATAAAGGAATCTGAAATTATCATGGTTTAGAATGAAGGAAGGGTAAAATTCAGCATTGCTGTTTATATAAGCTCATAGTACTATTATGATGAAGATTGATACTTAGAGAATGATTGTTGTAAAACTAGGGTTGTGGAAGTTTAAAAAAGGGAAGAAATAACTTTATTGTATTGATTATATCAACATGTCTATTATATCATACACAAAGTGTACGTCCCTTTAGTTAGAGAAATTGAGTTTTATACGGGGGGTTGTGGGTTCAATACTTATTAAGTTATAATAGGTCAATTACATAAACTATATATAGAAAAACTAAACTCTTAGGTTACAACTACTAAGAGATTTAAACCACACATTACACCAAGTTTGCGACATAAAAAGTTAGACCTAGATTCAATCATTTCCCTCACAAAGAAATAATTTGTTGAACTTATGGAAGAATATACCAGTAGGATGCATGATAAAGCAGTCAATAAGATGCTCGACTTTTGTCTTGTTTGATATGTTGAACTTTGTAGCAGAAGATGTCGGTAGGATGCTCGACTGTTGTCTTTTTCGACATGTTCATCATAAGAGAGCCATTTCGGGACTAGTCCTCGCATTTGAATCAAGTGTAATCCTATGATTATAGATCACAAGCCTTGAGAAGTAGCCATTTGTCCTTTAAATAAATCATCAATATGAATCAAAGCTATAGGTTAAGAACCAAGAACTTTCCATGGTTCGAAGGAGGATGAAACATTTAAAAAACTTCGATTTTGAAAATAAATTAGTTTTCTTAGAAGGATTAATTGAACTAGAGCTCAAACCTAAAAATAAATAATTTTTTTAATCAAACAAAACATCAAATAAAAACGTAATCGTTGGAGACCAATAGAAATTCTAAGATAAGATTAGAAAATCAAACAAAAATCTAAACTATGAGGATCAAATAGAAATTCTAAGATGACATTTTCTCCCCCAAATTATCACCCAAATAAAAAAGGAATCATAATATAGGAAATTGATTCGATGAGATCGAGGATGAATTGGAACTTGCGAAAGATGAGAAGAAGTAAAAGGACATACGGGGACCATCATGTGAACAAAATGATCATCGTCTAGTAGACTCTTCATCAGGCATTGTCCTTACCGGCGACGGGTCGCTATCACTTTGAACAAAATGATCATCGTTTATATGATTTGAAGGGCCTTTAATCGAACATGAGTGATCTTCCTCTACTATTCTTTGGTTTCCTCTTACCATCTTCACAATAGGTGACTTAAATAGACGACTTAGTGCAAGTGCAATAAGAGTGTAATAAAATCTAGTGCATGCCTTAATCGTTTCTAAGCTCTTATATACTGTTAGAAGTGTAGTGCAAACAAAATAATTTAAGACAATCATGGGATTTTAATATTTGTCAAGAATACAAACATTCAAGGCAAACGTCTCCTTCACCAAAGAACCTATGGTATTATCACAAAGAGCATCACAAAAGGGAAAAAAAATCAATTTTGCTCCTAGTGAACTGCAAAGAACGACAATTTAGAACAAACAATTTCCTAATTTAGCAAACAAATTCAATCAAGTGTCGTTCTACTTTTCCCTTGTGATGCTCACCCATGTTGTTCTTGATGTTCTAGTGTTTGCCTATGGACTATATCAGGGTTTAGTCTCTAATGTCAATGCTTAATTATTTTTCTCAAGTTTTGTATCAAACTTGGCCCTAATACCACTTTAAATAGTTTTGTGTCGGCAACATAACAACCGCTGTATGAGTTTTGAAGAACTCATACAAGACTAAAATATAAATTACATAAACTCTACACATGACAGAAACCTATTAGAATTTTTTACGATTACATCTTATTACAACAAGTGTTCCTTTTGAAACTGATACAGTCCGACTATAGTGTAAAATATGTAAACCATGTCATGCTAATCTTTGTGAGTTCACATCACTCCCCATTGAGTGTACCCAATGTTCGAAAACCTATGCGCAGGAAAAATAATATGCACAGTGCCTTGCGGCCTAGTGGCTTATAGAAAGAGTTGTCCCAAGCAATTGTAAGGGCACAGACATTGACATGGGTAGATCTAAATAAAATATAGTATGCATGATGTAATTATACTGTAAGTATTTAAAAGACAAATGGGAAAATAATTTATCTACGGCCTTGTGTGTGTAAGATGTTATTTTCCACATCATAACCCTAGTATTCTCTTTTCTAGGGGTGCCATCCTATGCTTAGGGTATATCCTGATCATGGACTACTTGTAAGCCCGTCAGTGTCCTTCTAGGTCTCTACCTAGTGCCCGTCACACTGACGTTAGCAAGGATAACTAGTGACTGTGTAATTATGTCATTTCCAATCTTGGAAGTTGTACCCTCAGCACATGCTTCGAGGCCTTCGCATATGTGTCCCCCTATACCCACACCATGCGACCTTCGAGACCTTGGCAGGATCACTTCTTTGTTTAGTCTCAACGTTCTGATAAACTGGACTCCGCGTAATTATTTAAACTCCAAGGTCTAGACTACCCTCTCATAGGCCTGCAGAGCCAGAATAGGGTACATTATTTATCTTATGACCTTTTTATCCTAGGGTAGAGTGGCAATGTAGCTCCCCAATTCTCAAATCATTAAAGTTTGGTTGCATGCCACGAGGGGAGTATGTCAACTATGTGAGAAGACTTTTTTTTGGCTTCAACCTAAAGTCATGTAGGAAGTCCTTTCTTCCAGTAATTTAAAAGACCGTTGGTGCCAAGCAGATTGCCTAAGAGCATACATCAAGTAAAACTTTACTTAACTATCTTATGAAGGTTTTACTTCTACCCCTATCTTAAAATTTTACCTTGCATCAAAGGAGGGTTTTTCGAGGTTTCAACAACGTTTCAGTAAGTCAAATCTTCATACAATTGATTGTAGGTCAAACCTTTAATGATAGAGGTGATATAAGAGACTAGTAGGTTTGAAACTTGCTTCAAGTGGTAGTAAAGAAATGTAAAAATTTGTGTTTCCTACAACTTCTCTACATTTAGTTCCGCTAGATTTTGATAATTCAGTTGACAACTCTAACGGATCATAAGAAAGATAAATGGGTGTAGGGTTATAATTCAATTCTTTCAGCTTGTATTCGAGGTTGAATTCTGATTAGTTCATTTAGCTAAGTAGGGAAGATATTTTTGCTTGATTTACTCAATCAGCTGGTTCCATTGGATCTCATTAGGATGAAGTAAAACAACATGGGTTAAACAACAAGGAAAAGGAAAAATGGTTGTAAAAGATAAAAGAAGAGAATGGATATATGTTCTGTTGTTAGCAGAGACATGAAAATGCTAAGGTAGAAAGATGAATAGGTTTTAAATCAAAAAGTATAAATTTTCGTTACATTGAATTTTCAAGATCAGTGAACTTTGGAGGGACATAACTTCGTCCACAGAGATCAGATTAGGCTGACATTTTGAGGGTAGGTGTTGCATCAATGATGAAGGTGTTCACCAAATTTTAGAGGAATTGGACACTCAGGGAGGTCAGGGTGATCAAACCACGAGGCAAGGTAAATCTAGAATTGAATCTGTCCAGATTTCTGATACTCTGCTACAGTGACTGATACATATCATTATCTTCGGTTTTAACTACTGTCTGGTTGTGTATGAAAGTTATGGTTGATATTTTGAGGTAAGAATGGTATTACTAGGTGAGGAATAAAGTAGGGGTTCTTAATATCAGACAAAAACTTTAGTTGGATACTCTTTTGGTTAAAGTTTGTAGCATTCAGAAAATGGAATTTACGATTGGTTTATTTCTGATATATTTGTTTGGTATGGTAGGTATCCTTGTCTAGGATTTGGAAGAAAGGTCTTTAATAATTGACCTCAAGGATATGCAAGTATATGAACAATGGATAGACTCAAATCTCTTGATTTAACATGCTGAAAATGCTGAATTTACAGCATTATGAGTTTACTGAATTTACTTGTAATCCTTAATAGATTGTTCAGTAAATTGAGGTTCTAGATTGTATTTGGAACCTTACTTGAAGGAGTTATTAGCAACAAATAAGAGATGAAATCCAAGTATGGAGGGATATGAAATCAAATAAGAGATGTTGAGATCCTTAAATTTTTCAATAATCAATTTACTAACACAAAATTGGAGATTAATTCTGATCATTAGGTCTCATGAAGTAGTATTTTTTTTTAGAATTCAATGAATCTTGAACCCAAGACCTCATGATCCTCCCGTATAGAGCACAATTACTCTAACTAGAGGGACATATACTTTGTGTACCATGAAGTAGTATTTAGACTTAAACAATTCCAAAAATTTAGTCAATGTAGCAAGAATGGTATCATTTATACTAACTTCGTTCCACCACAACTTCACATTACCTTTCAGGAGGTGTTGTTCTACTACTAGCCTATCTTCCTCCAATAGTCCCATGTCTTCTGTCATGAGGCATATATTGGTAACTCAACCATGTGCCTCTAATGGATCAAACTTTTTAATTGCACCTTAATTCCTTTGCATCCTATAGTAAACTTTTTAATCGCTGGACACATGGATTTGTTGTAGTTGATGTGTGTGTAGGCTCCGAGTTTTCTTTGTCAATTTAATTGTGTAACATATGTATAAGTTCTCCTACTTGCTCCATCATCTCTTCCAAGTTCTAGAATTGATTCTACTGGCTCTTGACTTTCTCTCGTAGCAGGTTGCAGTGGTGTAGTATTTGCCATTGATTCTACAGGTAACTCTTCTTCTATCAGTCTTTTAATTTTCTAGTAGACTCTTCATCAGGCATTGTCCTTACCGGCGACGGATCGCTATCACTTTGAACAAAATGATCATTGTTTATATGATTTGAAGGTGCTCTTGGGCCTTCAACCAAATATGAGTGATCTTCCTCTACTATTCTTTGGTTTTCTCTTACCATTTACGCAAGAGGTGACTTAAATAGACGAACTAGTGCAAGTGCAATAAGAGTGTAATAAAATCTAGTGCATGCTTTAATCGTTTCTAAGCATATATATACATTTAGAAGTCTAGTACAAACAAAATAAGTTAAGACAATCATGGGATTTTAATATTTGTCAAGAATACAAACATTCAAGGCAAATGTCTCCTTCACTAAAGAATATATGGTATTATCACAAAGAACATCGCAAAAGGGAAAGAAAATCAATTTTGCTCCTAGGGAACAGCAAACAAGGACAATTTAGAACAAACATTTTCCTAATTTAGCAAACAAAATCAATCAAGTGTCATTCTACTTTTCCCTTCTCATGCTCACCATGTTGTTCTTAATGTTCTAGTGTTTGCCTACGGATTGTACCTAGGTTTAGTCTCTAATATCAATCCTTAATTATTTTTCTCAAGCTTTGTGTCAAACATGGCTCTGATACCACTGTAATTGTCAAGCTCGACCCTCTGTCCGTAACGTAACAACCGCCGTATGAGTTTAGAAAAACTCATACAAGGCTAAAATATAAATTACATAAACTCTACACATGACAGAAACCTATGAGAATTTTTTGCGCTTACATCTTATTACAACAAGTGTTCCTTTTGAAACTGATACAGTCTGACTATAGTGTAAAATACGTAAACTATGTCATGTTAATCTTTGTGAGTTCACGTCACTCCCCATTGAGTGTACCCAATGTTCAAAAACCTATGCGCAGGAAAAATAATATGCGCTGAGCCTTGCGGCCTAGTGGCTTATAGAAAGAGTCGTCCCTAGCAATTATAAGGGCACAGATATTGACGCACGTGAATTTAAATAAAACATAGCATGCACGATGTAATTGTACTGTAAGTATTTAAAAGACTAATAGGTAAATAATTTATGTACGACTTTGTTGTGTATAAGATGTCATTTTCCACATTATATCTCCAGTATTCTCTTTTCTAGGGCTGTCATCCTAAGCTTAGGGTATATCCTGATCAGGGACTACTTGTAAGCCCGTTAGTGTCCATCTAGACCTCTGCCTAGTGCTCGTCACACTGACTTTAGCAGAGATAACTAGTGACCGTGGAATTATCTCCTTTTCGATCTCACAAGTTGTACCCTCACCGGTGCTTTGAGACCTTCGCTTGTGTGTCCCCCTAGACACACACCATACGACTACCATGTAGTACTATATTCTGCCCCCTTGGCAGGATCACCTCTTTGTTTAGTCTCAATGGTTTGATGAACCGAAATTTGCATAATTATTTAAACTGTAAGGTCTAGACTACCCTCTCATGGGCCTGCAGAGCCCAAATAGGTTACATCAGTTGTCTTATGACCTTCTTGTCCTAGGGTAGAGTGGTAATGTAGCTCCTCAGTTCTCAAATCTTTAAAGTTTGGTTGCATGGTATGAGGGCAGTATCTCAAATATGTGAGAAGACTCTTCCTCGACTTCAACATGTATATTATACAAGAGAGCATATTTAGAGCATATTAACCTGCATATTATAGCTCATGAGTTTTCCATACTCTCAATAATTTGAGTATGATATCAACGTGTATATTATAAAAAAGAGCTTATTTAGATTCATTTAAATATGATAGAAGTTTGAATGCTTTGGCACATAGTTTAACCATAATATAAAGCTACAAATTTAAACCATGCCATACATCTAAAAATCTTAACAACCGCCCACTAAGGGCTCAATCTGCAGTAGCTCATAATTGAATTTAAAAACAACTCATAGTGTAGGATGTCCTTTCTTCCATAATTCAAACCACCATTGGTGCCAAGCAGATTGCCTAAAAGCATATATCAAGCAGAACTTTACTTCACTCTCTCGTGAAGGTTTTACTTCTACCCCTTTTCCATCCTAAGATTTTACCTTGCATCAAAGGAGGGTGTTTCAAGTTTTCAACAATGTTTCAGTAAGTCAAACATTCAAACAATTGATTGTAAGTTAAACATTTAACGATAGAGGTGATATAAGAGACTACTTGGTTTGAAACTTGCTTCAAATGGAAGTAGAGAAATGTAAATTTGGGTTTCCAACAGCTTCTCTACATTTAATTCCCACTAAATTTTGATACTTCAGTTGACAAATCTAAGAGATCAGAGAAAGATCAATGGGTGTAGGGTTATAATTTAATCCTTTCAACTTGTATTCGAGGTTGAATTCTGATTAGTTCATTTAGCTAAGTAGGGAAGATATTTTCCCTTGCTTTACTCAATCAGTTGGTTCCATTAGATCTCATTAGGATGAAGTGGATGATGGCTGTTATTATAGCATGAATTAAATAGTAAGGAAATGGGAAAATGGTCCCTTGAAGATTTGAGAATTGATTGAACCTTTCTCAAGTGATTTCAAAGTGAGATGTATCATATTAAATATAAGATGTTTGATGTACGGGTTTGTAGGATAGATTTGTATAAGGAGGTATAATAGTGATATTCACATCAGAAGAGGGTTTAGTATTTGCAAGGAGAAAGCATAATATCAATAAACACATGTTAAGATCACTAATGAGGTATTACCATTTATTAAAGAGTATTTCAGCCTGTTTGCATTTATATAAGGTAATGGAAAGGAACCTTAGTTGTTAGGTGAGGTTGTTCATCAGAGAGTGTATAGATTTAGGAGAAAGAAATAAAGGAAACTGAAATTGTCAAGGTTTAAAATGAAGGAAGGGTAAAATTCAATATTCTTGTTGATATAAGCCCATAGTACTATTATGATGAAAAATGATACTTAGAGTCACAATTAGTTAATTGTAATTCAAAGATAAAAGAAGAGAATGGATATATGTTCTATTGTCAGCAGAGACATGGAAATGCTCACGTAGAAAGATTAATAGGTTTTAAATCAAAAAGTATCAATTTTCGTTATACTGAATTTTCAGGATCAGTGAACTTTGGAGGGTCATAACTTCCTCTATAGCGATTAGATTTGGCTGATATTTTGAGGGTACATATTACATCCGTGACGAAGGTGTCCACCAAATTTTAGAGGAATTGGACACTTAAAGAGCTCAGGGTGATCAAACCCCTGATCTGGAATTAAATCTATCAAAATTTGTGATACTCTGCTACAGTGATAGATACATATCATTATCTTCGGTTTTAGCTCAATCTCTGGTTATCTAGGGAAGTTATAGTTGAGATTTTGAGGTAGGGATGGTATAACAAGGTGAGGAATACAATAAGGGTTCTTAATATAAGACAAAGACTTTAGTTGAATACTCTTTTGGTTAAAGTTTGTAGGATTCAGAAAATGAAATTTAAGATTGGTTTATTTCTGATATATTAGTTTGGTACAGTAGGTATCATTGTCTAGGATTTGGTAAAAAGGTCCTTAATAATTGACCTTGAGGATATGCAAGTATATGAACAAGGGATAGATTGAAATCGCTTGATCTAATATGCTGAAAATGCTGAATTTTCAATATTATAAGTGTACTGAATTTACTTGCAATCCTTACTGGATTATTTAGTAACTTGAGGTTCTAGATTGTATTTGGAACCTTTCTTGATGGAGTCATGAGCAACACTAAGGGTTTTGAAAAATGACAAAGATAAGGAAGAGAGGGAGAAGCCTCTTCCTTAAGTTTTTGAGTATCAAATAGCATGTCATTTAATGTATCAAGAGCTTGAATCTATTAGCAAGGATAAATATCATGTGATACATTGGAGATAGTGAATTTTCCTTGATAGGAAGAAGAAAAATATACTAAGGAAGAAAAAGAATTTATCAGCTATTCATAAAAGGGATTAGATCTCATTTGATAGAAGGAATGAATCCCTTTATAAAGAAATTTAGAGATGTTCAACTAGAGAAATTGTCAGCTCCTCTTTGATAGGTTTATGGAGGAAGAGTGAACACTTCTGACATTAAAAGTATATAATAAAGATCAGAAATGCATTACCACATCTCTCTAGTTAAAATCCAACAGTAGCGGATGATAAAAATCAGTAAAACTAGAGTATGAAGTCCTAATAATCAACATGTTCTCCACAAAATTCTGCATATGCAGAAAAGATGGAGAAATCCTCAATTGTAGTCTTAAGATATGAAAGAAACCAATCAGTATTAAAAAGAAAAAGGCATTGATGAAAGTAGTTAAACATCTAACTCCTCTTGGCCTCAACAAGAACAGAGATGTTTAAAACTTTGCAGCAAGAATCAAATCCAAACATCCAAGGCTGCTAAAAGTATCAATATTTAAATTTCCAATAGATCCTATACCATGATTTATTGAAACTAATAGTTAACTTACCCCCATACCTTGCAAAAAGGAAGGAAAGATAGCTGCTGATACATAAGACAATTAAATGCTCAGTTTAACCAGAAACATCAGCATGTCACATAGGAACTTAATCAAGGGAGGAGTTGTGAGTCTAACTTGAATAGTTGATCAGCTCGTATCATGTGAGCAGATGGGATCATATGTTCAATAGCTGAGTGAGATCAACTAATATTTAGGCAACTTAGTTGCTAAATCAGACAAGGAATACATAAGGTAATAAATGCACAAAAATTTGGATACTTAAAATATTTCCCTTTGATACTGCATTTTCTACATTGCCAAGCGAAACATAGATCTGATTTAGGAAGGAAAAGAAGATGGATCATAGGGCAAAGTAATGTAGGTATAATTCATGCTCAGAAATCCAAGTATGGAGGGATATGAAATCAAAATAAGAGATGTTGAGAACCTTAACTAAATACTTGACTTGCTGATAATAATTAGGGATATCACATTATATTTTTGATAGTTCAGCAAGATCGTCATGGGTTTATACAAGTGTTCATCTGTTAACTCAACATGGAAATCTCCTAACACAATCATATAGCAATTTATACAATCAAAGATAGGAAAATTTCATAAAAAAGCTAACGGTAATGAATCACAACATGAATTATCATTCAAAAATCTTGAATTTGGATTCAAGGGTATACGTAAAACTCATGTTTATTGAAGTGTCATCTAAATTAAGGATAAATACTCTTAATTAACTAATTTAGGGCTACCAAAACAGCAAGAACATAATTAGATTAAGGAAACAACATAAATTCGTATGATCACCTTAAATCTTCCCCCAAAACAAGTTCCTATTTTTATGAAACAGGAGGAAAGAAGATTGCCTTAAGAAGATATATCCGGCTTGACCAAAGTCTCCTTCCTCCTCTCTATTGCTTCGCCACCTCTCCGACAATTCCTCAATTTCACTCGTCTGTAGGTCAAGGATCACTAGGGAATTCTTAATAATCAATTTGCTGGCGATGAGGATGGATAAAAGGGATTGAATTTGGGGGATTTGAGTTTTGTTTTCTGGCCAAAACTTTCCCCTCTTTTTGAAATCCACCTCATATGGCACCTAGTAAATGATGTCATCAACAATTCATGTAATAGCCAAGTTTCAATCCTGGAACCTATGGGTTAGGGGCCCACAAGCTTCTACTGCACCATTCTGGTAGAGATGATATTGAATAAGAAATCATCTAGAGAGAAAAAAGATTGAGGTCTTGGGATTAGTTAGATATTGTAAGAGATTCATAGAAAAATTCCATAGTATAATTAAGTCATTAGAATTGACTAGAAAGGAAGTTAAAGTACATTAAGGATAAAGATTGTTGTAAAACTAGGGTTGTGGAAGTTTAGAAAAGGGAAGAAATAACTTTATTATATTGATCATATCAATAGTTCTATTATATAATATACAAAGTGTACGTCCCTCTAATTAGAATAATTGAGTTTTATACGGGTAGTTGTAGGTTCAATACTTACTAACTTATAGTAGGTATATTATATAAACTATATATAGAAAACCTAAACTCTTAGGTTACAACTACTAAGAGATTTGAACCATCATTACACAAATTTGGCTACATAAGCAGTTAGACGTAGATTGAATCCTTTCCATCAGAAAGCAAAAATTAGTTGAACTAATAGAAGAAGATACTAGTAGGATGCACGATAAAGCAGCCCATAAGATGCTCGACTACTGTCTTGTTTGATATGTTGAACTTTGTAGCAGAAGATGCCGGTAGGATGCTCGACTATTGTCTTTTTCGATATGTTATTAAAAAGAGAAAGTGACTGATTGTCCCATTTGAATCAAGTGCTATCCTAAGATTATAGATCACAGGCCTTGAGACGTAGCCCTTTGTCCTTAAAATAAATCACCAATATGAATAAAAGCTATAGGTTAAGAACCAAGAACTTTCCATGGTTCGAAGGAGGATAAAATATTTGAAAAACTTTCATTTTGAACAATAAATTAGTTTTTTTAGAAGGATTTATTGAACTAGAGCTCAACCCAAAGAATAAATGATTTTTTAATCAAACCAAACAAAGAAAACATCAAATAAAAACCTAAACTTTGAAGAACAATAAGAATTCTAAGATAAGAATAGAAAATAAAAAGAATCTAACCTATGCGGATCAAATAGAAGTTCTAAGATGAAATCAAAATTCTAAGATGATATATGTATTCTAGGATGATATTTTCTCCGCCAAATTTTCACCCAAATAAAACAAGAATCATAATATTGGAAATTCAATCGATGAGATCGAGGATGAATTGGAACTTGCCAATGATGATGACGAAGATGAGAAGAAGTAAAACGACATATGGGGACCATCATGTGGCACAGATGAGTCCCCCACTGTCTCATAAGATATTTTTGACTAGTATCTTCTTCAAAAGAGGCTCTTATACTATGTAAAACTAGGGCTTTGGAAGTTTGGAGAACTGAAGATATAACTTGATCATATCATTAGGTCTTTTATATGAAATGTTTATAGAAAAATAGTAAGTCACATTACATTATATACGTTATATAAATATTATAAATCATATTTATCTCGTTTTGTATATGCCTCTAACCTAGCCATGTTGCATGCACCCTAGCGCTTTGCACACTATTTTCCCAGCTGTAAAATCAATGCAATCCTGTGTAAAAATCATCATGCCACACCCTACCTGGACCTAGCACAATGTTGTGCTTGACTAACTTGGTAATTTCATGTTTAGATAGCATCATAATATGAAGAAGTCAAGGCAAGGATCAACCTCTTTAAGGAGATGATTGGTGCACCTCTGGCCAAAGTATTGAGTGGCCCCTGTCTATTGCCAGGGGAACAAATCATCATATTTTGCACCGTGTTCAATTTCATGCCCAAGGAGATTGAGCACCTCCGTGATAGGATAGAGACACTACTGACACCATTCTTTATCATATTCGAGAGACTCAAGATAGAGCTTTGGACCATAGCTTTGAGAGCCATCCCATGCCATTAGAGGAAGAGACATGGTGCATGAGGGCCGAATTAGAGCAACTTCGAGTTGAACGCTATCATCCGCCTAAGATTTGTACCAACACCCAACTAAGTGTCTCGGTCCCTATTCCACCAACATATACCCCAATGAGTAAAATGGCAAAACCCTAGGAAATTTTTTATGGGATTTGGAGTAATATTTTCAAATCGTAAAGATCAAGTTCTTACCGCATTAGTCTATTTCATCGAAGAAACCAAGCAATAGTGGTGTGTCTGATACTTAAAGTTGTCATGCCCTGATCTACCTATCGACACGTGGCAACCGCCGTACGAGTCTGCAACCCATACAAGGCGTATTAGAAATAATACAAAATGACCACACTACAAATTTTGTAAATATTAAGGTAGCACACAATCTTTAGACCGATGTTCGTGTAGACTCAGACATTACATTTCCGAAAACCTAATACTCATAAAAAATCATGGTGTTTATCCCAAGCTACCTGCGTATGTAAGATAAATGCGCTGAGCCTTGTGGCCCAGTGGCTACAAAGAATGGTCTTGAGGGAAATAGGCCATCAAGTCCGAACCATCCATATGTATCACAAGTATTATAAAGAATAGATCAACCAATAAGATAAAAATATCATAATAACATCTCTTGTTGAATAATAAGAATTAAAAAACTTCATAATGTGAAACAAAATCAACAACGATGTACAAATATAGTTTATAACTAAAAGAGAAAATGTACTAAAATTTACTCTTTGTACGTTCTAAATTCATGTCCTTTTTCACCACATTGTTGTTCATGTCACTACCATATTATCTATCTCCTATCACGGGCTGCCAACCTATGCTTTAGAGTATGCCCTGGCCAGAAACTACCCTTAAGCCCATTAGTGCTTATCTAGGTCTCTACTTATGCCCATCACACTGATGTTGGCAGAGAGGGTAGGTAACCATGGATCCCTCTCCTCCAGTCTCGATAGCCGTTTACCCCGATCCGCGCTATCGAGACTAATGTGTTTGTGTAACCTCCCTGTAGGCACACCAAACACACACCTGTGTAGTACTACACATTGCCCCTACGGGCAGGATCACCTTGCAACAATACTCCTCTAGCTACGACTAACCGGAAATCCTACACACGTATTAAACCCTAGGATCTGGACTACCGTCGGAATGCCTGCAGAGCATCTAGGACGGTTGTTGTTGTTGACAGACCCACTGTCCACGGCGTATGGAGAGAATTCGTCACCTAACACTCACATCAGTGCAAAGATAACTACATCCCCCATTTGCCAAAACCGGACTATCGCGGTAGTGACCATTCACTACACATGCGGGAATACAATGTAAACATGTCCTAGTCCTTTGTTGGGAGTATGGTGTCACTAAATATGTTAGGTGTCTCTATGTTTGACATATCTTCAATACGTATAAACAATTTAACTGTTTATCATTTAATACACAAGTATAATTCCAATAATCATCATGCACAATTTATTATGTTTCTTTAGTAAGCACATACGCATGTAATAATAATAACTAAGACATGTATTGAGCAGATAAATCATAAAAGTAAACACAAACAATATACATAGGACAGTTATAGGACTTTTAATATTTAGTTACTTGCCTACTCAAGGGTTCAATATAACGAACCTGGTTTGTACCAAATCTTTAGAATCAAGCAGAACTGAACTATAAGAGTTTATCACTTCACCGTTCAGTTTGGAACGATGCCCTACAACAATCACATATTTTACTATTAAAATTTCTACAACTGATCATATGTTACTCCTAACACAACCCATCTAAGGAAGCCCAAGGAATCAACCAAGCAGTCAAACAATATAATTTAGCATCCATTTGCAAACAACAAACCGAGCCATTTAACAGCAACATACAAACAAGGACTCGTTGCAAATGAATAAGGCTACGTAGGTAACAATCAATAATAATAATAATAATTATATTCATTCAGCCACTTGGCCTTCATTCACATTAAGTTTATTCTTTTCAACTTAATCTTAATGAACAACATCTATTAAATTCAACAATTGACCTCATGTGGCTGGGAGAGAAAGAGAAAGAGAAAAGACCAAGGAAAGCAAGAGGGGAAAAACTTCCCATCCTCGGCAGCTTTTTCTTGATTTATAATATTACTACTTGACGCTCCTTACATTTTGTTGCATCAACACCCATTTTAACAGTATGCACAAATCCTTGCAATTCTTATTCATGGCAGCAAGAAAAAAAGAAAGAAGAAAGAAATGAAGTCTCGGCAGATAGCAGAAAATTAAGGAATCCAAGTTGCAAAACAATTTCTCCCTTCTACCTTATGAAATTATTCTTTTTAATCACTTTGCTGATAAATTCTTCAACCAAAAATGAAACTTCTCAACAGTAACAATAACAGTCACAAAGCTGCTGCAATTACACCACAAAACTCATATGTTTAATCCCAGCAGTAAGTTTCAAAATAAACAGATAAGTTAATATTGAAAAATCCCAACAGGCCTCACCGACACAACGACCATATTAAAACATGGAGGCCTTCACGTGGCTGGGAAAAAGCATCACAAAATTCCAAAGAAGAAAACAAAATCCCATTAAGTGAAGAGGGGAAGGAGGTAATTAAGTAAAAGAGGAGAAAGAGGAAATAAGCTTCCTATTTTTCGACAGCAGAAACTAAAAAGGCAAAGGTAAAAAAATTTACAAGATGATGGAGGAAAAGGAGTAGGGGTTCTCGGCAGCAGCAAGGAGAAGAAAAGAAAAAAAAATAATTATAAAGGAGGAGAAAATGCTTCGACAGTAACATGCAGTATTAAATAAAATATTAGCCTCCTATTTCTTCTTTGCTGGCAATTCGGCAGAGGGAAGCAGAAGAAAGGAAGAGCGAAAGGAGAAGGAAAAAGAAAAAGAAAAAGAAAAATGAAAAGAGCATGCCAACAGTAGACATCCCAACACTTTCAGCAACTACAAAATTCACCTATTTCATCAAGCATTGCAACAATGGTAGCATAGAGGAGGGGTGTTTATTTTTACCTTTGCTAGCCAACAATTCCTATGGAGGACTTGAGAGGAAACAACCGTGACGGAAAAATCCTGTGCTTCCAAACTAGAGATCCTCCAATGATGGCAGTAGTTGTGGTGGCTTGCGGCTAGAGGAAACAAGTCCTCAACCCTCACGTACAAGAGCATAAAAAGGGCAAGATGTGGGAGGTAAATTTCCAATTTTACCCTCATCACTGAAAGCCAAATCTTAGTCTTATCATGTTATATGTATTATCCTGTTATATGTTTATAAGTATTATCATGTTATATGTATATCTATTCGTATTTATCTAAACCTATATATATATATATATCTCTCTTTTTTTGTAATCATCGGGGTTTATAAGTTCTCCCCCACTTAGCATTTTTGGTCCTCCAAAAATGAAGCAACACTTAATGAATATTTCCTTTTCTTAGGCTACTTTATTTAGTGACAACCAAATTAGAAGGAAACTATCATACTCACTTTTTCAAAGTAGCACTGTTAACACAAGAAAATTTTAACTCCTTCACTCAAAGTAGATTTGCTAAGAAATCAATAATTGCTAGAAAAAAATCATTAATTCCAACTAGATGCCTTATTCTCCAAATTCTTGTGGCTATCGCTAAATAATATTTTTGAGCATCCTCCTACCACTCCCTTCCATATTTTTGTTCCATTCTCACTACCAATAGTTCACCTTTAGAAGTTCTCTGCTTGCCATGTGTCATCTTCGAACACCTTCGAGTTTTCTTGCGCAGTACTACCATCTAGAGCAAAAATTCGTGTTTGTGAACGCGTCTGGGGTCTTTGGGAGTGTTGCCCAGTCCTAGGAGTTGGCACCTTTCTTGTTGTCGAAGCAGACACCACCGGTGTAGTTGGCACTTGTACTTGATTCTTACCCCGAGCTATTGACGCTTCAAAAGCTTCCAGTGGTGCTCGTTGTAGACAATTTGGACGAACATGACCCTCCTGTCCGCAGTGGTAACAAGTAGTAATCCAACACGGTCCCGTATGCACTCTATAGCAACGACGACATTTGTTTAAGCTTGGGATCGGTGCTAACCCCGTAGGCTGTGGTCGAGTGTAACCCGCCGTGACATTTGTTGTTGTTCGTGGGTTGTTAAATCCTGCAGTAGAAGCAACTGATAGCGCCCTGGATATGTCACCTTCCCTTTGCATGGTTCGGGTTGCCAAAGATCCCGATCATTTTCTTCTGCGCTCATTCCCTTTGTCTCGAGATTCCATTACTACCCTCTCAACTCTTATGGCAGCTTCCACCGTATCCTTGTAACATTCTACTTTTAACACTGCCAAGCATGAGCGGATGGCATAATCTAGTCCTTCAATGAATTTATTACAGCGAAAGTCTTCCGATACTACCATCTTGGGTGCAAATGATGCTAACCTGTTAAATTCCACGGCATATTCTGCTACAGACCTTCCATGTTGCGTACAACTTAAGAACTCTTGTCTCTTCATATGATGTCGCATTGGGGTGTAGAATTCCAAGTTGAACTCCCTTAAAAATTTTGTCCAAGTGATTGATGTATCACTTCATCCTTCTAGTTCTTCCCACCAAATCCTAGCATCACCACTAAGCAAGTGTAGAGCAACACTCAACTTATCTTCATCAGCAAGCCTCATCTCGTTGGTAATACGTCGAATAGTGTTGATCCAAACACGTGATTCTTGGGCATCCGTGGAGCCGGCGAATTCAACGCATCCTAATTGTCTTGCAGCCTTAACCCACTGTGATAATTATCGAACTACAGGCGTTGATGGAAAAAAATTAGGGCTCGAGGGGTTTGTCTTCGCAGGGGTTTGTTCGGCCGGGCCGGCTTAGTTAGGCCGGTCATGCGAGGAGCATGTGACCAGTAAACTTTTGCAGTTCGCCCCCTCAAGTCTATTGAATCTCAACTAAGTCCCTCTAATTTAAATAAAATTCCAACAAGGTGCCTATAAATTTTAAATAAATCACAACTACATCCTTTTTAATCCAAAATTTAGCCTAATGTCATAATTTTAGTCCTAACCCAAGCTAAAAGTTCTTTAACCTCTTTTACACTAAACAAAACTTAAGAAAAATTTTAATATCTCATTTTTCGCTAATTAAACCACATAAAAGTGAGGGTTTATAAGTTCTCCCCCCCTAAAAATTTTTGGTCCTCCAAAAATACACTTACAATACTAAGAAAATAATAAAGGATTTTTTTTTTCTTATAAACAATCCTCACATCTAAAGAAGAGGTGGAGGAGTTCCAAAAATAAAGGGGATAACTTAATCCTACATAGCAGGAAATGTTAAAATTACTAAATCCTCTAAAAAGTAAAATCTTTGGAAAACTTTAATATCGTGTTCTTTTCCTCTAAAATAGACAATAAGATAAAATCTCTGGAAAAACTCAACCGTTCACCGCAGTCCTTACCGACCTATGATGATCAATTACATAACCCATTTGCTAGTCTAGTGCGGGTTTCATTTAATCTCAATCAGATCTTCATCTTAGTCACGATATCATCGCTCGTTCCGGACAAACCAAGTATGGCGCGTTCACTTCATATTAATATGTTGAATAACAACATCTCAAATCCAAGATCTTGGTAGTACGATCGTATACTAAATAAGTTCATAGGAGATACGCGATGTTAGACAATCAAATTACTATCTTAATTCTAATATGACATCCTATCATATCGGGACTGTTACCTTAACTCTTAGAACTCTAAGCCTGAACTCTCATACTACTTTAACCCTTAGGTATTTAAACCTAAAGCTCTGATACCACTTTAATTTTCACGCCCCGACCCTAATGTCGGGCACGTGGCAACCGCCGTATGTGCCTAAAAGACCCATACAAGGCATTTAATGGTAATCACAGTCCATATACATCATCAACACATCGGAATATACAGTTAAATCATCTAACTCAACACTACTAACACAATTCTGATAAACCTACTATAATTCTAGGATAATAGTAACGATAAATAAAAGTAAATTCATCGATAGACTCATCTTCATCAACCATCCTGATCAATCAGCTAATCACACCTGCACACACATTGAACGTGGTGTGCTCAGCCTTGCGGCCTAGTGCGAAATTACGGATCGAAATCATAGATAAGAAATCAAACACTAGGGGGTAGTACTAGGATTCCTTTGGGTTTATTAATTATTAATTTTTAACTTTTTGGTGTAAATAATGTCATTAACAAAGTTGAGTTCTAACTGTTTGTGTAAAGCTGTATATGTTCTTAGTTGTCAACTATGTTGAACAACATATCTGTCACTAGTATAAGTCATCTATGTTTAATAAAATATCTGTATCTCTAGGATATGTCAACTAGGAGTGTTTCTATCTTTATGTCAAGTGCCTCGGGTCGCCAGCCTATGCTTAGGGGATATCCTGATCATGGATTCCCATAAGCCCATCTGTACCGTAAATGTTTAGGTCTCTACCTTTGCCCGCTGCATGGATGTTGGCAGAGAGATCGGGTGACCGTATGTCTCTCTCTACTGTCTCACTGGTCGACCCCTACACCCCGTCCCAGCGAAACCTGTTGTGCCTGTACCTTTACCCTTGGAATCACAGTACAGGTCACAACACCACCGTGTAGCGCTACACAACTGTCCGTCGACAGGGTCACCTCAATTAATATGTTCTCGGCCATGGCTAGCCGAATTAAGTAATAACCCTAGGATCCAGACTGCTCATCAGATTATCTGCAGAACGTCTAGAATAGTAGCCGTGTTGTCTACGGATCCTCTGTCCAAGGCTTTAAGGGAATTCACCTCTTCAATTCAATAGCAGTTGATGTTGGCCGAGTTGAGCTCACATCCGCACAATAGGCTGTAGCTAACTCGACTACATGCCTGCTAAATCCTTGGAAGGGTTCATCCCCGCTGGCTATCCTGAGACTATCACGATGATGCTCAAACGTCACTCGAGTGGGTAATTATATCCGGGTATGGACTTACTCCTATTTCTGGTCTATCTTGACCTAAGAGTTAGTCTAGCCCATTTCTCAACCAATTCCTAATATCTGAGCTGTTTGTAGCCCGAGGAGTGGTAATAGTGAGTGAACATCACTATTCGAACACTAAGGGTTCGATTTATCATTTAGGGTGTGTTATTAATACACCCTCATAATTTGTGATCTAGTGATGTCTCTAGGAGGTGCTAGTATTATATGTTACCTATGTCTCTATCTAAACTAGAGTGTCAGGTAATTATTTTTGATACTACCTCCTCCATATTTTATCTTCTTTAGCAAGGTATAAGCATATCATATAACAACAAGGAAAAATAAAGTAGTATGTAAAAGAACTTAATAAAGCATGTCAAATATTAGACAATATACCTATGGCATATAATTCATGCTACATAAATAATGTTATTCAAGCATGCATGTTATCACATATTTAGCAAACCTAGGATTTTATTATTTTCAAGGCATCCAAGACTTTCCTAATAAAATCTTTTTAAGATTTTCCCTAGGCTGAATTAAATCCTACTGCGATGAACCAACGCACCTGTATGGGGATCTAAACTTCAGAACCAACCTAGATATATCAATAATACACAGCACTCAAGTTGGAGTAAGATTCCTAAAATAATAAAGGTTTTATTTAAATATTAATTATTCATAATTTAATATGATAGAAATTATTTAATCACTAATAACTCAACTTACTGATCTATTCGGCCTAATCCAAATGAAATAACCCACTTCAACTACTAGCTCCAAGTTTATACTCAAGCCCAACACTTTAGATCCATAGTCCTCTTTCATCACCTTTAATTGACTAGAATAGTCAAGTTCCCAATCAAACCTAATTATATTTTTAAGTCTAAACCAACATGAAATCCAAGTAATTATTCCTTGAATTAATCTAACATCATAGTATCATCACTATCAAACTAATATTCAACAATCCTTCCTTAGTGTCAACCTCTATTCGATTCTCTCCACATACCTAATTATTATATCATATGGATAATCTCTAAGTAAAGGAACAAGGAAAATATAATGAGGAAGAGGTGGGGGAGATAGCATATCAAAAATTACCACAATATCAACAACAATAGCATATTAGATATGAGCACAATCTACCATCTCAAAAATTCCATCAACAACCACATCAAACTAATCGATTGGTGAGCAACTGCGAACACGGGTTGAAGTGCCGCTGCTGCAAATCGATTGTAATGGTTCAGCGGTCAAAATCGGAAAGAGGGCAGCGAGTGATGGCACGTCTCCTCGCCGCAACATGAAGGACGGCGAGGAAGTGAGAGGAGCCAGTAGAACAGGAGGGAGCTCTCTATGACCGGCCGCTGACGAAAGAAGCAGTGACTGTCACGCCCCAATTTCGCCTTTGGGCATGTGGGCAACTGCGAACACGGGTTGAAGTGCCGCTGCTGCAAATCGATTCACCTGCTCAATAGGGAAAAATGTGCACATCTGAGTCACGAGACTCAGTGAGGCTACAGAGAATTAAACATGTCATATTCTTTAATGTGTATATCATAATCATTTCATTCCACACCTAAGACAGCCGGCCTGTGTTCAAGGTAAATCTCTCGTTAGAGATTTCCCCAAACCCGTCAGTGTCAACTCTATGTCTCTGTCCTATATGCCTGTACACTGACGTTGGCAGAAGGAGCTGGTGATCACAGTACCCCTTCTCACGAACACAAGATCTTTCCAAGCCAAGTAACCATACAAAAATAACAAACACATCCGTCTCCAACTTGGCAAGCTGAGACACACTATATACGATACTAATGAACCAGGACTGCTCAGGGATCCCACCACTGTTGAGCATGCCAGAGTTATCAGGTTCCCTAGCCTCGATAGCGCATGGGACGATACTGTTCCTAGTACACCCTCTACCTTGTGTAACACAATTAAGTTGAGCTCTGCACCGAAGTGAGATCTCGGCTACACCAAGGTATTAGTGACTGAGGTCAACCGAACTTGCATCTCTACCTTACTAGCACATGGTTCCTCACCACATGTTGGCACATACCAGTCTAAGAACCACACATCTTCTCCTAGGTTACATAACCTTAAGATGTCCAGGGTTCTTATTCATATAACAATTTAGATCACTCCAGGTGTTATCACATCATAAATCTAAATGTCTCAAATTTTTATTTCATGTCAAACATGTTTCATGTTCTTGCTAAGTGTCTCTACATCTCTAGCAACATGAACATATTAAATAATCAATCTAACATGAGCATAAACATCAATAGCATGTATATAACAGCATCATATATATATCAGCATGGTATAACCAACAACTCACATCAGGAGCATGTATATTATTGCATCATACTTGAACTAGCATGATATAACTTTCAATGTCACATCGGGAGCATGCATATAGTAACATCATACATCTGCTAGTATGATTCAAGTTTCAACTCACATCAATAATATGCATACATTAGCATCTTACAGGAACTAAGATGGTATACTTTTAAGTTTACAGTAACCCACATGCTAAATAAATATGTAACGAAGTAGATATATCACTTATCAGGAGGTACAATAATAAACAAAACAACCCATAGGACTCAGCATCTATAGTAGGCCAAATTAAATTTGAAACCATAAACCCTCACTTGAGTCTCAAGTAGATCTTTAAACAAGAATCACAGCTTGGCCGTGACCCTTAAGAACAAGCAAGCAAGCAAGCAATCCTTCTTACTTCAACATAAATCACAGCTTGGCTGTGATTTATCAAGCAATAACACAGCAACGAACAACTTCCTAAAATAAATCCAATGCAAACAACCAAGCATGCATAAATAATACATCTCAAATAATATTCTTCCCTAACTCCACTTCTCACAACCTCACACCAATTTCCTTTTAACCATTTAATAATTAAAGTAATTACAACTATATAAAATTTTCCAAAAAAATATGTTTACATCTACATTATACAATAAAAATATAAATTAAAATCTTATTTTCACAATTAATGCATTCTAATAGTTTGATCTACTATACTACCTTATTAATATAAAATAATTTTAATACTTCTGTAAAATTTTAATTACTATATATAAATTAATTAAGTCACAATTTCTCTAATTTCATTAATTAGAAAATCTAATTAATCAAATTACCCAATTTAATCAAAGTCTAAGATTTATAAATTCTGTAAAGAGATCTAATTGCATCAATTAAATTTATAAATCCTAAATTATCAAACTTCGTTAATTAGAAAATCTAAATAAATAAATTTTCTAAATTTTATCACATTATAAATTTATAACATTCTAAATTATTCAATTTCATAAATTAAAATAATCTAATAATCTAATTACCTCAATTTACAGTCTCCTACTTTCATTAATTTCATTAAAATTTTAAATAAATTATTTTAATTTTAATTAATACAATTTAAATGTCATAACATCTATCAAAATATTTCTTCGTGCATATAATATACAACTAATTTATTTAAACCCTAAATTAATCCAAATTAACTTAAATAAATTAAGAATTGTACATCAAAAATTCTGAAAAATTCTAATTAAATCACATAAATTATATTTAAGTATGATAAAGCATCACAACTTATTTTAGATTTTTCAGACATCATTAACGCCCTCAAAATCCTGAACTCAATCTAAAATAATTAAATGCAAGTCTAAAATGTATTAAAATTTTTAAATAAATTTCTTAAGGTTCAAAACTCACCAATCAATCCTTAGCCACTTGAACCGAATTAAATCGATCAACAAGCCACGAAGCCAACCAACCCACTGGTGTACGTCATGATGTTATGTTGTAAGTTATATCATTTTTACCCTATTCCGCATGGTAGCTATATGTGTAGTCTGCATTACAACATCAATAAATAATAAAATGCGGTAAGAGTAACATAGCATGCTAGATAAATAATAAACAGTAAGCATAAAAGCTTGTCGAACGACTAGTAAAATATGTATTCTAGCATGCATATGTCTTTTGGTATTTTATAAGCATAATAATTATTTAATTAGCAGGCATCCAAGAACTTTCATAAAATCTAATTAAGATTTACCCTAGCTTGAAGATCATACTTTAGTGAGCCTTTGCACCTGTATCATGTATCGGGGCTCCAAAACCAATCCAAAAGAAGCCTAGAAACTTTAATAACGGTCTAATCATGGACAGATAATAATCCTAAAGTAAATAAATTTATTTAGAATTTTTTGAATTTAATTAAGATAGAAATAGATTATTTAATGTTAATCTGATTTATCCCTTTAATTAGTCCAATTTGCCTAGCCCAACTCTATTCATAAAGCCCAAGCCCATATCAATTTCTAATCTAAGTCAATTTGGTCAAATCTGACTTTATTCAATCTAATTGGGCTCAATTTGGGCTTGAATCAGTTTATTTGACTGAGCTCAAGTTCAGATCAATTCAATCTAGCTCGACCTAGATTCAATTTAATTCAATCTCATTCAACTTAGATCTAGTCAATTTAATTGGATCTCATTCAGCCAGTCCAATCTAATTTGATTTAACTCGAGCTCGAATCAATTTCAATTAATTGATTCAGCTCACCCCAACTAAACTCAACTTAAACCCAAACTTAACTCAAATCCAACTCAATCAACTTTAATTCGGTTTAACCAAACCTATTCATTAACTTCACTTAATTAAATCACTAATCTTGCTTAACTTAATTAAACCAACTTTAATCATGATTAAGGAAAAACCATCTGGCAATGGGTGCAGTGAAACGGAGCTCACCGCGGCGTGGGAAGTTGGTAGCATGGGCAATGCTCCGGCGAGCTCTCGTGGGGCTCGCTCGCACCAGATCGGGGACCGAGGATGGTCGCTGACGAGAGGATAGCGATGATGGGTGAGGAGGAGGTGCAACAACAAGGAATAGCTGCTCGTGGGTGAGCGATCGAAGGCCTCTGCTCACAGCTATGTTTCTGCCTGAGAGTAGGGGAAGGCAGCCCCGCTGCTATCTCCTGCAGCGGCAAGGCGAGGGAAGGTGGGTCACGGCGAATAACGTGCCGACAAGTCTACCCACGCTCCTTCATTGCATAGAAGAGGTGGCTGCGCGAGGAGGAGGAGAGGAAGTGGAGAATACCGCTGGCGGTGGGGAGAGGACATTGAGCGAGGGTCGGCGATGGAGCTCGGTGATGCGCACGGGTTGCATGAGGAAGAGGGCACGCGTACGCTGCCCTAACCATTTTCCTTTTTCCCCCTCTCACTTTTTCCTTTTTACAAACACACCTCTCTCTTAACTATATTACATTATAATTTACAACATCCCCTTTTTTTTATAATAAGTAGGGGTTTACATTAGGTCATCTTTAAAAATTTTAATTCTTAATCTAATAACAATTTCTTAAATCTATCTTCTCAATCACTCTTAGATCAATCCCTTTATTCACTCTAATTTTATCCTCAAGTTTGTTGGGATGTTTGCTGGAACCCTTGCGAGGTGATATTCTCTAATGTAACACTAATAATGGCACCAATCAATACCTCTCCTCAAGGATTCCAAAAATTATATTTATCTCATCATTCGGAGCTCATCGGCAACCAACTTCGTCGAAAAAGCTTACTCCGGTAGAACCCTAACTTTTGGCTTTCACTCACCGGTGGCCAACCGTCGGCCATTCACCCTCAACTTAGGTACCATTCGAAGTTCTCATCGGGGTGAATCCATAGGTACCTAGTTTGTCAAGTTTCGAGGCTGAAATGGTTAATAATCACCTAAGAAAGCTCTGATAAAGAAGCTTTCGCCCACAGACGCCCCAACTCAAATTTCACCCTTAAAACCTCACAAAAAATCCCAAATAATAGTTCCATTATGTTCGTCCAGCTCACTTGATATCGTGATCCAAATCTGGTAGAAAAGATCCATCAAAGTTGGCCGAAAATCGTCGGCAAGGTAAAGGAGTCGGACACCTTGATAGCGATTGATGCTCATGCATGAAGGACGAAGAAGAAGTCATGGGTTGGTAACGGATCGGGTTTTACCACTTAACCCACTAACCAGTTAACCATTTACCCAGGTTCAACTCTTGGTTCACTGAGATTAAATCACTTCTGTCAATAACTTTATATGATTTAATCTGGACCATCCATTTGAACTTTAGCTTTGTAATAATTTAACCCACAAAATAAAATCAAAATTACGATCGTTAGATTCTAAATTCAAAATCCTATTAGATAATATAATTTTTAAATCAAAGTTTAATACTTCAAAAATCTATGATTAATTTTATAAATATGCACTTAATACCATTTTAAGAAAGGAGTGTATGCTTTGTGCATAAAATAAAAACTCATCTTTGCAAAAGATTCCACTATTGCTTTCAAGATATTGATGATATTCTATTATTTAAATTTTTTTACAAGAAAAAATAAAATTTTGTAATTATTAAATTATTTGATTTTCTAATAAGGTGACTTAAGTAAAAAAATAAAATTATTTATTCAATAAAATAAGAAAATCTGAGTTCTCCTTTTAAGAAAACAACCATGTTATTTTGAAAATAATAGTTAGACAAAATAAAAAGGCAATGGTTGGACACTTTGTTTATTAACAAACGACTGATATTATGCGTGAGAGAAAATCGACCATAGAGTTTACCTCCCCGCTCAAATTTTTTCCTCGAATAAAAAGAAAAATTTCATTACTTACTTAACTGCCTCAACTGTCAAAATTCAATACTTCAAAATCTATGTTTAATTTTATAAATAAGTACGTAATACCATTTGAAGAATAACACCTCATAATAACTTCATGTTAGAGAATTATTTTTAATTAAAATTACAAAGTTGGTTCCGGAGAATCAAGTAATAGTAGAATTAGGATAAAGTATATGTGTGTCACCAAAGATTAGTGAATATTTAATCCTTAGATAAGACGAATATTTTTTTGAACTTACTAAATATGGAACCCATAATCTAGCATATAGTATTCAATAAGTCTAAACAAAAGGAGTGTATGCTTTGTGCATAAAATAAAAACTCACCTTTCCAAAAAATTTCTTTGTTTCTTCCGAGATGATATTTTATTATTTAAATTTTTTTACAAGAAAAACTAAAATTTTCTAATAAATAAATTCTTTTATTTTCTAATAAGATGACTTAAGTAAAAAAGATAAAATTATTTATTAAATAAAATAAGAAAATCTGAATTATCCTTTAAACAAAACAACCAACTTATTTCAAAAAATAATAGTTAGACAAAATAACAAGGTAATGGTTGGACACTTCGTTTATTAACAAAAGACTGATATTATCCACGAGGAGTTTACCTCCCCGAACAAATTTTTTACTCGATAAAAAAGAAAAATAGCGTGATTAACTTAACCACCTCGACTGTTGAAAATTAAATATATATTCCTCTCCATTGGATTAAGTTTGCTATCGATCGCCCTCTTTAAAACTCATCCCGACAGCTTTGTAGCTTGTCATAGTTCCAACAATGTCCGTGGAACCCAGTCTCTGGAATGCCTTAGCCGGCCCTACCGCTGCCGCGCGAGTCCCCGCCCAGGGCTCCTGTGTCTTCTTCTTCCCTGAGGGCTACCGCGGACATTCCTTGCCTGAGGAACTCCGACTCTCTGATGCCTTGCTTTGTCGTGTCTCCTCCATCTCCCTCCTCGCCGACCTCGATACTGATGAGGTATTTGCCAAAATTGGCCTTGATCCCCACCCGATCACTGACCCTATCCACCTGGCGCATACCTGGACGCCTGTCGCCTACTCCTCTTCTACACCAGAGATTGATTGTGTGGTCAGTGTGGGCGAGTTTACCTCCTTCACCAAGATCCTCAACAAGTCCGACGTCGGGAAAGTGCTCAACGTGCCGAATTCCTGCGCACTCGCTGTATTCCCCCCCGTTCACATCAACGTCAATAGGGCTACACTGACAGAGGACGTGTTGGCGCTGGACGTGCATGGGAGGTATTGGAACTTCGAACTCGCCCGTAGGAGCTATCGCCAACGCTACTCCCTGTACAAATGGAGGGAGTTCGCCACTAAGAAGGGGCTGATCAAAGACGACACTCTGATCTTTGCCAAGCACCGTGCTGGCAATCTCTACATCGGCGTCAGACATACTGCAATCTCCTCCTATGCCGAAAAGAGAGCCAGCATGCAGGCGGCTTCGATTGTGAAGGCAACCCAGTTAGCTAGAGCGGGCCTCCCTTTCGAAGTCACTTATTACCCAGGGGTGGAATCACCCGAGCACGTGGTGGCGGCGGTCCCAATGCCTCATCAGGTACTCCATTTCCATCCATGATACATGTTGATGGATCGAACTGATCACTCCTTTATCTCGTATAATTCTAACAGGTTTTTCGAGTTGAAGGAGCAGCAGAGGCATCACAAAGCTCGAATAAAGGCAAATTAGTTCAAGGAGTTCCTCAGGTGCAATCTTTGGATCAAAAAAAGAGATCAAGAGGCAAAATATTTGAAGATGATGATAGTAAAAAAGAGGGAGGAAGCTCGCAATCGCTAGGAGCATCTGCAAAGAGATCATTTAAATTATTTGGCCATGATATCCAATAATATTAGGATAGTTTAATATTAGTGAGTATTAAAAAATAATAAATTAATTAACTCATATAATTTTTCTAAATACATTGATGACATGCAAAGGAATGAGTGCATATTTTCTTATCTCGGAATAAATTTGTTATGATTTTGATGTATTTTTGTTAGATTAATTTCAGTCACACATAAGTGAAGACAATCCGATCGATTGTCGAGATTGCGTAGATATCTTCTTACAAATCCAAAAGCATGGGCTGGATCAATTCGGGTGGTTGACGGAGAACCGTATTCGATTGTCATCCTATTTCCCAAACCTCAATACTCAACAAGGCAACCTCATTCTGTTTTGCTCCTTGCTCTGCAACTTTTTTTGTTGCCCTTTTCCCAATTGCCCTATAAATATCTCTCCTCTTCCTACTTCGTTTTAAATCAACTCTCTTTCTCTCGCTTTATCTTTCTTGCTCGCTCGCTACAATATGGAAAGCCTATTTAGTAAGGCACTGGAGATTGAGGCTCCTCCGGTGCGATTAGTAGAACCCTAGTTGTGGAGGGCAAGCGCGGACTCCGGGGGGTACATTCCTTTCGTCCGATCGTGGGCTTCGATTTCCCTCAAGGCCACGTCGAGCAGGCCTCGATCTTGTCTGACTTGTCCACCATCCCCTCACCCCGCATTGAGGTTCCCTACAATATCATCACTGTCGACCTCCTATTAGTAGGTCATGGTGGAACGAGGGTTTGTATCTGTGCAGTCTTTGCTTATATTATTATGATGATCGTTTGAAATTGTTCATCAGTAAAATGTACTCCTCCAACTATTAACGGTGCAGCCTTACCACTATCTACGTGCATCGTGTAGGAGGTTGATGAATATTCATATCTTTATGGTACTCCTCCCTTGAATTACCTACCTCTGGTTGCATTTTAAATTTCCTACGCTAGTGTTACATACTTCTGGTCGCAACTGTCACCTTAGGGGGAGAGATCAAACATCATAGGATACCCAAATCTGAGTAATAATACTAGAACATAGGAGGCATACAACCTCCTTTCCTCATGAGTTGGCCATTGGAACACACTAGCTAGTTTATCATAGCTAGTCGAGTGAATTGGTGTCAACTAGAACTCATCTAATCAGCTATCCTATTGATCTAGAACTTTAGCCCCATGCCCCTCTCTTTCAATAGCTCATGGTAGTGCTAAGAAACATAACATCACTATGATGGCAGTGCCATTGGCACGCCAGTGTAATGACATCCTAGCCATATGCACCTAAGAAAAAAAATAAAATCATATATATAAACCAAGAAGTCTCCTAGGTATGTTTTTCACCGTACCTTTAACTCTTAAGAAAAGTCAAGTGCATATGTTAGCTTTAAAATAAAAAAGAGTCATAGTATCAAGCTGATAATGAAACGAATAACAATCATATTTATTTTAAAAATGTTAAAATAAACTTAATATTTCTTCTAGACTAAATATTAAGAACTATCCTATTTATTCTACTCAGATACAAACACTTATATTGTTCTATTGTTCTTATCATGCTCTAATTTGTGTCATTTTATCCAAATTCCCATGTTTGGTCATCAAATTTATTTTAAAAATTTTAATTCTCAATCTAGTAACAATTTCTTAAATCTATCTTCACAATCACTCTTAGATCAATCACTTCATTCACTCTAATTTTTTCCTTAAGTTTATCGGAATGTTTGCCGGAACCTTTGCCAGGCGATATTCTCTAATGTAGCACTAATAATGGCACCAATCGATACCTCTCCTCACAAGGATTCCAAAAATTATATTTATCTCATCATTCGGAGCTCATCGGCAACCAACTTCGTCGGAAAAGCTTACACCAGTAGAACCCTAACTTTTGACTTTCACTCACCGGTGGCCGACCGTCGTCCATTCGCCCTCAACTTAGGTACAATCCGAAGTTCTCATTGGGGCGAATCCATAGGTACCTAGTTTGTCGAGTTTTGAGGTTGAAATGGTCGACAATCACCTAAAAAATCTCTGATAAAAAAGCTTTCGCCCACAGATGCTTTAACTCAAATTTCTCCCTCAAAGCCTCATAAAAAACCCCAAATAATAATTCTACTATGTTCGTCCAGCTCACCTGATGTAGTGATCCAAATTTGGTTGAAAAAATCCATTGGAGATGGCTGAAACATCATCGGCAAGTTAAAGGAGTCGGACGCCCTAATCGCGGCTAATGCTCATGCGTGAAGGACGAAGAAGAAGTCATGGGTTGATAACGGATCGGGTGTTACCACTTAACCCACATACCACTTAACCATTAACCCGGGTTCAACTCTTGGTTCACTGAAATATTATTTTTAAATTAAAATTTAATATTTCAAAATCTATGTTTAATTTTATAAATAAGTCCTTAATACCATTTTACAAATAACAGCTCAAATAACTTCATGTTACGAAATTATTTTTAATTAAAATTACAAGTCCGCAATTGATACTAGATAACAAGATAATAGTAGAATTAGGATAAGGTAGATATATGTCACCAAAGATTAATTAATATTTAATCCTTTGATAAGACGAATATTTTTTGAATTTAATTAAAATTATAAGTCCGCAATTGATACTGGATAACGAGGTAATAGTAGAATTAGGATAAGGTAGATATATGTCACCAAAGATTAGTTAATATTTAATCCTTTGATAAGATGAATATTTTTTTGAATTTGCTAAATATGAAACCCATAATCTCGCATATAGTATTCAATAAGTCTAAACAAAATGAGTGTATGATTTGTACATAAAATAAAAACTCACATTTGCAATTCCGTTGTTTCTTCTAAGATATAGATGATATTTTGTTATTTAAAATTTTTTAAAAGAAAAACAAAAATTTTCAATTAATAAATTCTTTAATTTTTTAATAAGGTGACTTGAGAAAAAAACAAAATTATTTATTGAATAAAATAATTAAATAAAATAAGAAAATCTAACTTCTCCTTTTAAGAAAACAACCAAGTTATTTTGAAACCAATAGTTAGACAAAATAACATGGTGATGGTTGGATACTTCATTTATTAACAAATGACCGATATTATCCACGATAGAAAATCGACCACAGAGTTTACCTCCCCGCTCAAATTTTTTCCTCGAAAAAAAAAGAAAAATCGAGTGATTAACTTAACCGCCTCGACTATTGAAAATTAAATATATATTCCTCTCCATTGGATCTAGTTTGCTATCGATCACCCTCTTTAAAACCCATCTCGATAGCTTTGCAGCCTGTCGTAGTTCCAACAATGTTCGTGGAAGTTTGGAATAGTTGATGATACTTCCTCTTCACATACTCCTCAGACTCCCAAGTGACTTCTTCTACCTATGTACTTCTCCAAAGTACCTTAATCATCCAAACATCTTTATTCCTTAATGTTTTCTTCTTTTGTTCTAAGATCTGCACAGGTTGTACTTTAAAGCTCAAATCTTCCTTAAGCTCAATCGAGTGTGTTTCTAATACCTGATTAGGATCCACAATATATTTCCTCAACATAGATATATAAAAAATATCATGTATTCTAGCCATTTCCTGAGGTAACTCTAAACTGTAAGCCACAAGACCAATTCTATTAATGATTTTGAAAGGTCCAATATATATAGAACTCAATTTTCCCGTATTTCCAAATCGTATAATTCCTTTCCAAGGAGCTAATTTCAGGTAGATCATATCCCCAAGTTGAAACTATAACTCCCTTCTTCGGTTATCTATATAACTCTTCTATCTATCCTGGGCTACATTCAATCTTTCTATGATAATCTTAACATTTTCTGTGATAGTCTCGATCAATTCATTCCTTTCTTTTCATCTTTCATCCCAGCATAACAGTGTTTTACATTTTCCTTCATATAAAGCCTCATACGGTAGCATTCCAATGCTAGCTTGGAAACTATTATTGTAAGCAAATGCAACCAAAGGTAAATGTTGATCCCAACTTCCCAGGAATTCAAGTACACAAGCTCTCAACAAATCTTTCAGAGTTTGAATTGTCCTTTCTGATTGGCCATCCGTTTGAGGATGAAAAGTTATACTAAATTGTAATATCATCCCCAAAGCTTCATGTATCTTTGGCCAAAAAGAGGAAGTAAATCGGGACCTCTATCAGAAACAATGGTAATAGGAACTCAATGAAGTTTGATAATCTCCTAAATATAGATTCTAGCTAATTTTCCAATGAATATGTATTATAAATTTCCAGAAAATGAGCTAATTAGTAAGTCTATCCACAATTACCCATATTGCATTATGATTACTTAATGTATGGGGTAATCCTATCACAAAATCCATGGTGATATGCTCCCATTTCCATTCAGGAATTGGCAAAGGTTGTAGTCTTCTTGTAGGTCTTTGGTGCTCTACTTTAACTTGCTGACAAATGTGGTACCTAACTTCATAGCGTGCAATATCTTTCTTCATTTTTGGCCACCAATAACTTCATTTTATTGTGCGATACATTTTTGTACTTCCTGGGTGCATTGCATACGCTAAGGAATGAGCTTCCTCTAAGATAGTTTTCCTGAGTTCAACTTTATTCGGGATGCAGACTCTTTCTTAATATACGAATAATCCATAATCTCTCATTTTGAACTCAGTATTCTCTTTTGTTTGAATTCTGTGTACTTTTCTCAATTCCTCATCTGAGCTTTCTAAAACCTAAATTTCCTCGTGAAGTGTAGGTTGCACAAGAAATTTAGAAAGTATCTCATTAGTTGTGCTTTGATTTAAATGAACTCCCAAATATTTCAGTTCTACTAACTGAGGTAGTGTAGTGGCTGAAATAGTTGACAAAGTAACTGATTTTCTACTCAATACATCTGCCACTATGTTATCTTTTCCTGGATGATATTCAATTTATAGATCATAATCCTTTATCAACTCCAATCATCTTTTTGTGTCAAGTTTTATTCTTTCTGAGTCATAATATATTTTAAGCTCTAATAGTCGATAAAAACATAGCATCAAACTCCATACAGATAATGCCGCCAAAATTTTAATACAAACACTACTGCAGCTAGTTCTAAATCATGAGTGGGGTAATTTAACTCATGCTTCCTTAGTTGACGGGATGTATAAGTAATAACTTTTCCTTCCTGCATTAATACACATCCTAGTCTTTGTCTGAAAGCATCATTATATAATGTATAATCTTTATTCGGATTTGGTAACGTCAGAACTGGAGCAGAATTAAGACAATCCTTGAGTTTCTGAAAGCTTCTTTCACAATCTTGATCCCATTAAAATTTTACTTATTTTCTCATCAATCGAGTTAGTGGTCTAGCTATCTTAGAAAATCCTTCAATAAATCTTCTGTAATATCCAGCCAGACCTAAAAAACTTCAGATCTCTGATCGTTCCCAATTTAGAAGTGCTTTCACTTTATTTGAATCCACTATAATACCCTTTTTATGATATTGTGTGACCCATGAATTTCACCTCTTTCAACCAAAATTCATATTTAGCGAATTTAGTATATAAATGCTTTTCTCACAATATCTGTAAAACTACTCTCAGATATTCGACATGTTCCTTTTCTTCAGGAGAGTATATTAATATATCATCAATAAATAAAATAGCAAACTTATCTAGATATGGATGGAATACCCCATTCATAAATCCATAAATGCAGCAGGTGCATTTGTCAAATCAAACGACATCACTGCAAACTCATAATATCTATATCTGATCCTGAAGGCAATCTTAGGTATATCTGACTCCCTTATCCTCAATTCATGATATCTTGATCTTAAATCAATCTTTGAGAGATCATCCATTCTTGACAAAGGATATTTATTCTTGATGATCACTTTATTTAATTATCTATAATTAAGACATAATCTTAAGGCACCATCTTTCTTCTTTACAAATAATACCGATGCTCCCCATGGTGAGGTATTGGGTCTGATAAATTTTTTGTCTAATAACTCTTTAAGTTGTACCTTTAATTCACTAAGTTCTACAGGTGTCATTCTATATGGTTGAATAGTGATAGTGTGAGTGCTTGGTTGCAATTCAATAAAGAAATTCACTTCCCTATCAGGTGGTACACCTAGTAAATCTTCTGAGAGTATATCTGGAAATTCACACATAATTGGTATCTCTTCTAGCTTACTTCCAGATGTGGATGTGTCTATTATATGACCTAAATAGGATATAAATCCTTTTATTATTTGTTTCCAAGCTTATAGCACCAAAATCATACAAGTCGGTAATATTCGACGATTCTTACTAAAATACAACTCAGGTATTCCTTCCCTTGAGAATATCACTTCCTTAGTAAAACAGTTAGTTATGGCTTTATGTCGGGCAAACTAATCAATCCCGAGTATTAAGTCAAGATCTACCAAATCTAATGGGATTAGATCTGCTAGTAATGTGATATTTCCCAACATAATCTCACGATCCTCATAAACTGTGTTTCTAAGAAGTTGTTGTCCTAGAGGTGTGCATACAATAAGTTCAGGTTTTAGAGGAATAAATGATTTATCAGTAAACTTTGCAAACTCAGGATTAATGTAAGATCTATGAGAACCACTATCAATAAGTACTCTAGCATGCTGAAATAGTTGTAAAGTACCGATAATCAGATCTGGATTAGCCTCAGCCTCCTTATCTGAACTGACAAAAATTATTGTCTGCTCTCATGGTGGAATCCCATAACTACCTTGATCCCCTCTAGCATTACTCCTTTGCTCAACTCTTTGGCCTCTTGCTGCCCTTGATGCTTGCTTATCCTGAGTGGTTATCCTCTACCACTGGATAACTATCTAGGCATCCCAAGGCTTCTACTAATGCTTCTTTGTTGAAGTCATGGGCAGTTAGTGCGATAATGCCCTATCTAATGACAATAAAAACATCTCAAAGGAGCTCTATAGGTTTCGGAATAAATCTTCCCATAATTTTTACAAGCATCTATGGTCATAAATCGAGCATGGGACTTAAAATTTGGAGCAAGTAAAGCTCGAGGCTATCTCTCATCCCATCGGGAAGGAGGCCCTAGGCTCGTCCAAGGCCAACCTAATGGAGGATACTTGCTTTGTGGAAAACCACATGCTATGTGGGATTATGGTGACAATCAGCAATGTGGAAAATCCTTGGAACCATCACCAGTAATGTTATCTAACGAGCACCGATAATGGCGATAATCAATAACTATGCTCATTGAGATTTTAGATATCATATTTAACTCATCATTGGGAGGTCACCATTGACCAATTATAAAAAACAAATCATGAACTAGACAATTCTAAAGTTTAAGGAATATTATATCCAACTAAATATATTGCAAAGGTAACTAAGTATCTTGATCAACTACTTCCCTCTATAGCTCCTGGATGCAATTGCTTTCTACATGTATTTTAATGATTGCTGCAATTGCTTTCTACAGGTATTTTTATGATTGCTTTAGTGTGAAGTATTAAGTTGGCACCACCTATAGAATTGATCATCATTCAATGACGTTGCTTTGGCCAAGAGGTTAAGGCATATGTTTGCTAAGCACATGGGATTTCCTCGCGAGAGCTTAAATCTCCTCAAGTGATGATTATTCTTTCTACTACTAATGTTTTTAAGGCATGTTCTTTTTCAAAGAATGTGATGTTTTCCACCCTAGGTTTATCGAGCTATAACCCTAGGTTTTTCGCTCAATATTCTACATGATAGATTATTTTGAAATCTTTACATTATATTTTCATTATCGATGTTTCTTTTCTTATTTTAAAATCTCCATTACATACACTATATATCGTGTACCATACTTCCATAAGACAAGTGGCAAACTGTAGTGAACTCTATACATAATCACCCTTTACACTTCGAGGCTATGTCAAAACTCACTTAGGGTACATTGTATATGTCCCCTCTATAAATAAAAGGTAAAAACCTATATCCTATCTCATTTTATCTCAAAGGCTTATCTAGATATGATGCATTTTCAAAAGTAGAGTTCAAAATATAATCCCTTATCAATCATCGTAAGGAAAGTAAAATATTTATATACAAATTTCTTTGGATCAAAATAATACTCTTATCTAAATATATATATGGTGCACATCTAGAAGATCTCTACTTATATAGAATAAATGTAGCAATGCTCCACCTTTCTAATTTAGACACCTAACTACTCATCTAACTATCTAAGAGTCCCTCTCTTGCCATGGTCCTAAAAAATAAAAATAAGTTCCAAATGGGGTGAGTAATATTGTACTAGTGAGTTGGATAAAGAACAATGTAAAACCAAAAACATATAATGATAGTGTCTCATGACTAAAGTGATGAAATTCTGCTATTTGTGTGCAATAGCTAAATAAGAAAAATAAAAAAAAATTACACGAGACTATATCCGGGGTTAGCATAATCAAACATAGTCGTTGCATATAACTGTCACCTCAAGGGGAGGTATCAATCATCGTAAGGTACACATATCAAAATAGAAGCATGATAATATAGAAATATAATCCCTTCTCCCCTAGGTTGCCCACTGTACCTCACTACTCGATATCTAGAGCTAGTCTAGTAATACTCATCAACCAAGAGTTACCTAATCTCTCATCCTAGCAAGTTGCACTTTTGCCACATGCCTCTTTATATAGGTGGCTCATGGGAGTGTTAATATGTCATAATACATGATTATAGTGAGGGTGCCCCTAGGTGCCCCTAACACTATCTAGTATTATATCAACCTAGTCATATACACACAAAGATGAACAACCATCATATATAGAATAACAAGTCTCCTAGGGTATGCTTATCATCATACCTCTAGCATTTAGGAAAAATAAGCTCATACTGAATCGAAGAATAATAGCAATGGTGAATTCATATCAACAATAATGAATATACAAAACATTCATAGCTTATATAAGGATAAGAAGGATAGAAATCAAGCAACAAGAGAGTCAAAATAATATCAATTAAGAATAATCAAATGGACATAGTTCTCCTAGTCTAAACATTAAGAACTATCATGTTTATTCCACCAAGACAATAAACACTAACTTTGTTACAACCTGATATGCACATGCCTCGACATAAGATGCGTGCAAGCAAGTTGGTCCCGATCTTCTGTCGTAGGAGAAATCCTTAAGATAGGGGGAGTCGTGACTTTGATGAAGGGGAGGCTAACCACGATCAAGGAACGCGACCAGCAACCTCGCAATCGCTAAACCACTCCTCAGTTGGTTATCAACCGTGTCAAACACGACTGACCTGTTGACGAAGAACGGCACGAAAAATTTAAGAGAATTGAAAGAGCAACAGCGGAAGGATCACTCAAAAAGTGATTAAGAAAGTGGACTTCAAGTTTGTAGCAAAAGCATTACAAAAGTGTTGGCTAAAGCAAAAATCAAGTCCCTTTTCAATAGTGCACGTCCCCCCAAATATATAGACAAAATATGGCACGTTTTTCCATATTTTGTTTCATTAAAATAGGAAAAATAAATATATAAATATCCTCCTCTTGTTAGCTATGAAATTTGGAAAAATAAATCCCTTAATGAAGATTTGAATATATATTTGAGGAAGATTTGATCTTGAATAAATCTTCCTTGATTTTCTCTTGAATAAATCTTCTTCCTTGATTTGCTCTTCAATAAATATTTGATGAAGATTTGATTCTTGAATAAATCTTCCTTCACTCATACACTTCCATATGAGTAATTCATGCAACTTCCATATAAGTAATTCCTCTATGTGTTTCCTTGCATGTAGTGACAAGTAAACAATAATAATTAGGCAATATCATTTGTTCTGTAATTAAGTAATTAAATTGCCAAAGAAAATAATTCACCTGCCGTCCTAAGCGTTGTGCACGGGCTCGTGTCATTGGGCCTTCCATGGTAATTGAATCTTGTACGGGTGAACCAACGATGTCCTCATCATACTCCCCTTCTTTAAGAGGAGTCGACCTCGACTCCAGCTCATCTTCATCGCCCAAGTATGGTGATAGATCAGCCACATTGAATGTATTACTCACCCCATAATCCTTAGGTAGTTCCAGCTTGTAAGCATTATCATTGATCTTCGCAATAACTCTGAATGGACCATCACCTCATGGCATGAGTTTGGACTTGCGCTGTTCTGGAAATCGATTTTTACGCAAATACAACCAAACCAAATCTCCTTCTTCAAAAATAACTTTCTTTCTGCCTTTGTCTGCATGCTTCTTATATTGTATTTGCATCTCCTCAATATTTGTTTTGATCATCTGATGTATCTTACGAATCATCTCAGCACGCTTCTCCGCATCAAGATTACCTCTTTCTATTGGTGGTAGAGGTAGTAAATCAATTGGAGCAGCAGGCTTAAAGCCATAGACAACCTCGAATGGGCAGAACTTGGTAGTAGAATGCACAACTCGGTTGTAGGCAAACTCAATATGTGGTAGGCATTCCTCCCACATCTACAGGTTCTTTTTGAGTATCGCCCGTAGCATGGTACCAAGTGTGCGGTTAACGACCTCGGTTTGTCCGTCTGTTTGGGGATGACATGTAGTTGAAAACAGCAGCTTTGTCCCGAGCTTACCCCAAAGCGTCCTCCAAAAGTGGCTTAAAAATTTGGCATCACGATCTGAAACAATTGTCCTCGGCACTCCATGTAGGCGCACGATCTCCCTGAAAAATAAATCGACAACATGAGTAGCATCATCGCTCTTATGACAAGGTATGAAATGAGTCATCTTAGAAAACCTATCAACAATAACAAATATATTATCTCTCCCCTTCTTAGTCCTTGGTAAACCCAACACAAAATCCATTGAAATATCCTCCCAAGGTAATTTTGGAACAGGAAGAGGTGTATCTAAACCATGTGGGTTTAAGCGAGACTTAGCTGTTTGACAAGTGGTGCATCTCCCCACGTAACGCTCGATGTCGCGCCTCATCTTTAGCCAATAAAAGTGTGTGGCCAATACATCCTCAGTCTTACGTATCCCAAAATATCCCATCAAACCACCTCCATGCGCTTCCTGCAACAACAGAAGACGAACAGAAACTTTTAGCAAATTGAAGGCATCTTATTGCGCTTTTTCCCACTTGAAAGGTATGTTCTTTTTTGTCAACGCATTAAGGGGTGCGACGAGTGAGCTGAAATCCTTTACGAATCGACGATAAAAGCTTGCCAGTCCATGAAAACTTCGCACTTGAGTGACTGATGTAGGTGTTGGCCAAGCTCAAATAGCTTTCACCTTTTCCTCATCCACCTCAATACCCTGCGCAGTCACAACAAAACCAAGAAATACGACTCGATCCGTGCAAAATGTACACTTCTCGAGGTTAGCAAACAAACGTGCATCTCTCAAAGCAATCAAAACTTGTCGCATATATGTTAAATGTTCATCGAAAGACTTGCTATAGATTAATATGTCATCAAAGTAAACTACCACAAATTTTCCAATAAAAGCTCTCAACACTTCATTCATTAAATGCATAAATGTACTAGGTGCATTTGTAAGACCAAATGGCATAACTAACCACTCATATAATCCAAATTTAGTCTTAAAAGCAGTTTTCCATTCATCACCTAGCTTCATTCTAATTTGGTGGTAACCACTACGCAAGTCAATCTTAGAAAAGATAGTAGAACCACACAATTCATCAAGCATATCATCTAATCGAGGAATAGGGTGACGATAACGTACCGTAATATTATTGATAGCTCGACAATCTATGCACATCCTCCATGATCCATCTTTCTTTGGCACAAGTAAAACAGGAACAGCACATAGACTTAAGCTTTCACGCACATATCCTTTATCTAGCAGCTCTTGCACTTAGCGCTGAATTTCCTTGGTCTCCTCGGGATTGGTACGGTATGGGGGACGGTTAGGTAGAGATGCTCCTGGAATCAAATCAATTTGATGCTCAATCCCCCGCAATGGTGGTAACCCTGCAGGTATCTCATCTGGGAACACATCAGCAAACTCCTACATCAAAGAAACAATCTAAACAGGCAAAGAAGAGGGTAAAGAGTTAGTAGAAAATAGAGCGTCCTTGCATACAAGTGCAAAATACTCTTGGGGATTGGTTTCTAACTCTCGCATCTCACTTTTGGTAGCTAATAGAACTTGTCCCTTGATTGGTATCTCTCTTTTCTTCTTACATTTTTCTTTCTTTTCTCTCATTTTGAGTTGATGACTCTCACTATTATTTTTGTAAATGTCACTCATCTCCTTTTCTTTTCTCTCACACTCAGCCCTATCTAAATCATCTTTGAGAAGTTCTTCCGGTGTCATTGGAACCAACACGACCTTCTTATCTTTGTGCATAAAGGAGTACTTGTTGGAACGCCCATAATGTGTAGCATCCTTATCATATTGTCATGGTCTTCCAAGTAGTAACGCACAAGCTTGCATTGGCACCACATGACAGTCCACAAAGTCAGAATAGGTACCAACAGAAAAATGAACACGTACCATCATTGTTACCTTCAACTTTCCACAAGAATTGAGCCATTGAATGTAGTATGGCTGCGGGTGTAATCTTGTGGTTAGGCCAAGCTTTCCAACTATCTCTGAACTTGCAATATTATTGCAGCTTCCACCATCAATTATGATCTTACAAGAATGCTCCTTGATCACAAATTTGGATTGGAACAAATTGTGACGCTGTCCATTTTCTGCCTTCTCCATCTAGGAACTAAGAACACGACGAACAACAAGGCTTGCATGGCTTGTATCAAAAGTGATCTCTTCTGGTTCTAACCCCGAAATATGTTGAGACTCTTTATAATGAGATCCTCCTCCCTCTTCAACCTCACTGGCCGATGTGTACTCACCATCTTCTCGAATGATAAGGGCACGTTGATTTGGACAATCACGCATATAATGCCCTTTTCCCTTACACTTGAAGCACTCAATCTCCCTTGTTCTTCCTACAGATGCAACTGAGGATGAACTTTTTGTATGTGCAACAGTGATCTTTTTTGAATCAATAGGTTTGGATATTGTTGAAGTAAGGCGGCTTCCTGAATTTTCTTGACTAATGGGTGCAGCAGTCTTGCTAGAATGACCAACACTCTTTTGTTGTTGATTGGCATCCCTCCAAGACATGAAAGAACTAGAATAGCTACGACTAGCTTTGTATGGTTGCTTCCTCCTTTGAACTTGCCTTTCAGCTTTGCATGCATAATGAAATAGTTGATCCAAAGAATTGTAGTTCTGAAAATCAAGGATATCTTGTATCTCTCCATTCAATCCTCCCAAGAATCTAGCCATCTTTGCATTATCATCTTCTTGCACATTGGCACGTAGTATTCTTCCACAGATTTGTTTCCTTGATTCAATCTTTGAAATTTATTAAGTAATTCTCTTTCAAAATAGGAAGGCACGAACCTGGACCTCATCAAGCGCTTCAAATCATCCCAAGTACGAGGAACTCCATTTCTTTGTCGAATTTGACTCCACCAGATAGAAGCATAACCAATAAATTCAGTAGTTGCTGCACGTACTCTATACTCTTCTGGGTAATGATAACAGCTGAACTTTTGCTCAACTAATAATTCCCAATCAAGATAAGTTTCTGGATTAAACTTTCCATCAATACTAGGAACAGTGAATTTAATTTTACCCAATGCATCATTTCTTCTTTCTTCGTTACAGTGACGTGCATGACCTCCGTCAACTCCTACTCCTCGTGCGGGGCGTGCTGATACAATTCCAAGGCAACTTCATCATCAGCCACATAATTATCATTTAACTCTTCATCAGCAGCTTCTTGAAATGCAGCGTTCAGATTTCCTCTTGGTTCGAATGGAGCAGCAGCAGCAGCATTATTATTAGCTTCAACTCGTCCTCGAGGAACTCGAGGTGGTGGGTGTCGTCGTGGAGGATTTTGCTCCACTTGATCAAGTCGTGCTTCAATTTCACCAAGATGATTCTCCAATCCGTTCAAGCGCACAAGTACTTGATCGGATAGTATTTGCTCGAAGGTGTTTGTAACATGAGCCATCAAAGCTTGAGAACGTGGAGACAATGATATCATTGATGAGTGGGACCCATCTTCCCTGTCATAAGAAACATCACGAGGACTTCTCGATCCTGACATTGTTAGTAAGACAAAAGAGAAATTCCACCAAACTAGTAAATTATTTATGAAAAACTCACAATCCTCTCAAACCTTACCACCTGAAGCTCTAACCCTTCTCAAAAATTGCTCGCGTGTTTGCTGGTTCGTGATAAGTTTCAACACGGAGTGAATAAAGCGATTGCAAAGTACTAGAACACGGTGATCAAGGCTAATTTATGGAGATCTAGATGGGGATATATTTGTAGCAAAGAGAAGAAAATAATAATTCAAGTTGACTCAATTAAGCAAGGTGGAAGGTGTCAAAAGGAAGAATAAATGCAAGGATAATTATAATTAAAATTCGGATTGCAAAATTAACTCAATCAAGGAAGGTATAAGGTGTCAAAAAGGAAGAATAAGTGCAAGACAATTAAAATTCGAATAAAATATTTTTTTTGTATTTTTTGTATTTTTTTTGTTCTTGGCCGAACCTTCCTCTCACTTTCTACTCCCTCTTTTTTTCACCTTTTTTCTAGTCAAACACTTCCTCCTTTTTTTTCTCCTCCTTTCTCTCTCTCTCTCCTTTTTTTTCCAATTTTTCCTTACGGAACACTTCTTCCTCTTTCTTCTCCCCTTTTCTTGCAAAATACCTCCTCCTTTCTCTCTACCTCTTTTTCTTTCTTTCTTTCTTTCTTTTTTCCTAACCGACTACTCCCCTCCTCTATTTTCTCTACCTCTTTTTTTTTTCCACCAAGAATTCGGCCGAACACACTCTTTGGCCGAACAATACTTTTTTTTTTGTTTTTTTTTATTTCAACAATCAAACGGAAATTTGGAGATAATAAAGAAAAAGAACAATAAAAGATGGGAAAAAAAACGATGATGGGTACGAGATAGAAGTTCAAGAAAAAAGAATTTTTTTTTTTTGATGTAGGGAAAATAAAAGAGAATCTAATAAAGGATAGATGAATTCCTACCGACAACGAAGGCTCTGATACCACCTGATATGCACACGCCTCGACTTAAGATGCGTGCAAGCAAATTGGTCTCGATCTTCCATCGTAGGAGAAATTCTTAAGATAGGGGGAGTCGTGACTTTGACGAAGGGGAGGCTAACCATGATCAAGGAATGCGACCAGCAACCTCGCAATCGCTAAACCACTCCTCAGTTGGTTATCAACCGTGTCAAACACGACTGACCTGTTCACGAAGAACGGCACGAATAATTCAAGAGAATTGAAAGAGCAACACCGGAAGGATCACTCAAAAAGTGATTAAGAAAGTGGACTTCAAGTTTGTAGCAAAAGCATTACAAAAGTGGTGGCTAAAGCAAAAATCAAGTCCCTTTTCAATAGTGCACGTATAGACAATATGCACGTTTTTCCATATTTTGTTTCACTAAAATAGGAAAAATAAATATATAAATATCCTCCTCTTGTTAGCTACGAAATTTGGAAAAATAAATCCCTTAATGAAGATTTGAATATATATTTGAGGAAGATTTGATCTTGAATAAATCTTCCTTGATTTGCTCTTGAATAAATCTTCTTCCTTGATTTGCTCTTCAATAAATATTTGATGAAGATTTGATTCTTGAATAAATCTTCTTTCACTCATACACTTCCATATGAGTAATTCATGCAACTTCCATATAAGTAATTCCTCCATGTGTTTCCTTGCATGTAGTGACAAGTAAACAATAATAATTAGGCAATATCATTTGTTCTGTAATTAAGTAATTAAATTACCAAAGAAAAGAATTCACCTGCCGTCCTAAGCGTCATGCACGGGCTTGTGTCATTGGGCCTTCTATGGTAATTGAATCTTGCACGGGTGAACCAACGATGTCCTCATCACAACCTGACCTACTGATCGACACGTGATAACCACTTATCAACTCAACTAACCCATACAAGCATTTATGGATATAACACAATTCCACACATCATAAAAATTTAATATCATCATCTCATCAAATAATACCATCGGATCAACCCACTTAGCTTATCTAACATAGTCCCGATAAACCAACTATAAACTATAGTAATGGTATAAGTAAATCCAAATAAATCTTCCTACAACCTTATTTCCATCGACTATATCGACAATAATCTACTATACATACAAATCATAAAATCCAATGTGCTCAGCCATGCTCCATTATACGAAATTACAATTTAACCATAGAAGAATATCTCGAGTAAATAGGAAATAGATACTACAATGTCCATAAATTATTTAATAATATCATGTAAAGCATGTGCAGTGAACAAAAAATGTGTCTAAGTCTTTAGATTATTGTCACCAAAGATTCTAATATTTCATTCAAAACTATGATATAGGCAACCGGACTATGCTTAGGAGACCTTATGATCAGAGAGTATAGGTTAATTCTATCTATATTTTTACCTATACCTATTACACTAATATTGGCAGAGAGGTCAGGTGACGGTGATTCTCTCTCAGCTGTTCACTAGTCGAATCTCTCAACCGTCATGTCCTAGCAAAATTTTCACTCCACACGTCCTCCCCAAACAATCCATGAAGTGACTCATGTTACTACACACTATCCCCAGAATTAAGGAATATTATGTTAAATATCAGAGCCAAGTTTCAATCCTGGGACTTGTGAGTTATGGGCCCACCACGCTACCACTACACCACTCTGATAGAGATGATATTGATTAAGAATTCATCCAGAGAAAAATAAGATTGAGGTTTGGGATTAATTAGATATGGTAAGAGATTCATAGAAAAATTCCTTAGTATAATTAATTCATTAGGATTGACTAGAAAGGAAGTTAAAATGCAATAGGGATAAAGATTGTTGTAAAACTACAGTTGTGGAAGTTTAGAAAAGGGACGAAATAACTTTATTGTATTGATCATATCAATAGGTTTATTATATCATACACAAAGTGTACATCTTTCTAGTTAGAACAATTGAGTTTTATATGGGCAGTTGTAGGTTCAATACTTCCTAACTTATAATAGGTCTATTTCATAAACTATATATAGAAAAACTAAACTCTTAGGTTATAACTACTAGGAGATTTAAACCACAAACATTACACCAACTTTAAAGACCAATAGGAATTCTAAGATAATATTAGAAAATCAAATAAAAATCTAAACTATGAGGATCAAATAGAAATTCTAAGATGAAATCAAAATTCTAAAATGATATTTTCTCCCCCAAACTTTTACCTAAATAAAAAATGAATCATAATATAGGAAATTGATTTGATGAGATCGAGGATGAATTGGAACTTGCCAAAGATGATGATGATGAAAAGAAGAAGCAAAAGGACATACGGGGACCATCATGTGAACAAAATGATCATCGTCTAGTAGAGTCTTCATCTGGCATTGTCCTTACCGGCGACGGGTCGCTATCACTTTGAATAAAATGATCATCGTTTAATTGATTTGAAGGGCCTTCAACCGAACATGAGTGATCTTCCTCTACTATTCTTTGGTTTCCTCTTACCATCTACGCAAGAGGTGACTTAAATTGACGAATTAGTGCAAGTGCAATAAGAGTGTAATAAAATCTAGTGCATGCCTTAATCGTTTCGAAGCATATATATACAGTTAGAAGTCTAGTGCAAACAAAATAAGTTAAGACAATCATGGGATTTTAATATTTATCAAGAATACAAACATTCAAGGCAAATGTCTCCTTCACCAAAGAACCTTTGATATTATCACAAAGAGCATCACAAAAGGGAAAAAAATCAATTTTGCTCTTAGTGAATAGCAAACAAGGACAATTTAGAACAAACAATTTCCTAATTTAGCGAACAAATTCAATCAAGTGTCGTTCTACTTTTCCCTTGTGATGCTCACCGATGTTGTTCTTGATGTTCTAGTGTTGCCTACGGATTGTATCAGGGTTTAATCTCTAATGTCAATCCTTAATTATTTTTCTCAAGTTTTATATCAAACTTGGCTCTAATACCACTTTAAATAGTTTTGTGTCAGCAACATAACAACTGTCGTATGAGTTTAGAAGAACTCACACAAGACTAAAATATAAATTACATAAACTCTACACATAACCGAAACCTATGAGAATTTTTTGCGTTTACATCTTATTACAACAAGTGTTCCTTTTGAAACTGATACAGTCTGACTATAGTGTAAAATACGTAAACCATGTCATGCTAATCTTTGTGAGTTCACATCACTCCCCATTGAGTGTACCCAATGTTCAAAAACCTAGGTGCAGGAAAAATAATATGCGCAGAGCCTTACGACCCAATGGCTTATAGAAAGAGTTGTCCCAAGCATTTGTAAGGACACAGACATTGACATGGGTAAATCTAAATAAAACATATATGCATGATGTAATTATACTGTAAGTATTTAAAAGACAAATAGGTAAATAATTTATCTACGGCCTTGTGTGTGTAAGATGTTATTTTCCACATCATAACCCTAGTATTCTCTTTTCTAGGGGTGCTATCCTATGCTTAGGGTATATCATGATCAGGGAGTACTTGTAAGCCCGTCAGTGTCCTTCTAGGTCTCTGCCTAGTGTCTGTCACACTGACGTTAGCAGAGATAACTAATGACCTCGGAATTATGTCATTTTCAATCTCGCAAGCCGTACCCTCAGCACATGCTTTGAGGCCTTCGCATATGTGTCCCCCTAAACCCACACCATGCGACCTTTGAGACCTTGGCAGGATCACTTCTTTGGTTAGTCTCAACGTTCTGATAAATCGGACTCCGCATAATTATTTAAACTCCAAAGTCTAGACTACCCTCTCATAGGCCTGCAGAGCCAGAATAGGGTACATCAATTGTCTTATGACCTTTTTATCCTAGGGCAGAGCGGCAATGTTGCTCCCCAGTTCTCAAATTCTTAAAGTTTGGTTGCATGCCACGAGGGGAGTATGTCAACTAGGTGAGAAGACTTTTCTTTGGCTTCAACCTAAGGTCATGTAGGAATTCATTTCTTCTAGTAATTTAAAACACCGTTGGTGCCAAGCAGATTGCTTAAAAGCATACATCAAGCAAAACTTTACTTCACCATCTCATGAAGGTTTTACTTCTACCCCTTTCCTATCTAAAAATTTTACCTTGCATCAAAGGAGGGTTTTTCGAGGTTTCAACAACATTTCAGTAAGTCAAATATTCATACAATTGATTATTGGTCAAACCTTTAATGACAGAGGTGATATAAGAGACTACTAGGTTTGAAACTTACTTCAAGGGGTAGTAAAGAAATGTAAAAAATTGTGTTTCCTACAACTTCTCTACATTTAGTTCCCGCTAGATTTTGATAATTCAGTTGACAACTGTAAGGGATCGTAAGAAAGATCAATGGGTGTAGGGATATAATTCAATCCTTTCGGCTTGTATTCGAGGTTGAATTTTGATTAGTTCATTTAGCTAAGTAGGGAAGAGATTTTCGCTTGCTTTACACAATCAGCTGGTTCCATTGGATTTCATTAGGATGAAGCAAAACAACATGGGTTAAACAACAAGGAAAAGGAAAAATGGTTCCTTGATGATTTGAGAATTAATTGAACCTTTCTTAAGTGATTTCAAAGTGACATGTATCATGTTGAACTTAAGATGTTTGATGTATAGGTTCATAGTATAGATCTTTATAAGGAGGTATAGTAGTAATACTCACATTAGAAGAGGGTTTAGTATTTGCAAGGAGAAAGCATAGTATCAATAAACACATGTCAAGCTCTCACTTATGTGGTATTACCCTTCCTTGAAGTGTATTTCTACCTATTTGCATTTCTATAGGGTAATGGAAAGGAACCTTAGTTGTTAGGTGAGGCTGTTCATTAGAGAGTGTATAGATTTAGGAGAAAGAAATAAAGGAATCTGAAATTATCATGGTTTAGAATGAAGGAAGGGTAAAATTCAGCATTGTTGTTTATATAAGCTCATAGTACTATTATGATGAAGATTGATACTTAGAGTAACAATTGGTTAATAATAATTCAAAGATAAAAGAAGAGAATGGATATATGTTCTGTTGTTAGCAGAGACATGAAAATGCTAAGGTAGAAAGATGAATAGGTTTTAAATCAAAAAGTATAAATTTTCGTTACATTGAATTTTCAAGATCAGTGAACTTTGGAGGGACATAACTTCGTCCACAGAGATCAGATTAGGCTGACATTTTGAGGGTAGGTGTTGCATCAATGATGAAGGTGTTCACCAAATTTTAGAGGAATTGGATACTCAGGGAGGTCAGGGTGATCAAACCACGAGGCAAGGTAAATCTGGAATTGAATCTGTCCAGATTTCTGATACTCTGCTACAGTGACTGATACATATCATTATCTTCGGTTTTAACTACTGTCTGGTTGTGTACAAAAGTTATGGTTGATATTTTGAGGTAAGAATTGTATTACTAGGTGAGGAATAAAGTAGGGGTTCTTAATATCAGACAAAAACTTTAGTTGGATACTCTTTTGGTTAAAGTTTGTAGCATTCAGAAAATGGAATTTACGATTGGTTTATTTCTGATATATTTGCTTGGTACGGTAGGTATCCTTGTCTAGGATTTGGAAGAAAGGTCTTTAATAATTGACCTCAAGGATATGCAAGTATATGACCAATGGATAGACTCAAATCTCTTGATCTAACATGCTGAAAATGCTGAATTTACAGCATTATGAGTTTACTGAATTTACTTGTAATCCTTAATAGATTGTTCAGTAAATTGAGGTTCTAGATTGTATTTGGAACCTTACTTGAAGGAGTTATTAGCAACAAATAAGAGATGAAATCCAAGTATGGAGGGATATGAAATCAAATAAGAGATGTTGAGATCCTTAACTAAATACTTGACCTGCTGATAATAATTAGGGATATCAAGTTATATTTTTGATAGTTCAACGAGATCATCATGGGTTTATACAAGTGTTCATCTGTTAACTCAACATGGAAATCTCCTAAAACAATCATATAGCAATTTATACAATGAAAGATAGAAAAATTCATTACAAAGCTAATGGTAATGAATCACAACATGGATTATCATGCAAAAATCTTGAATTCGGATTCAAGGGTATACGTAAAAAGTCATGTTTAATTAAGTGTCATCTAAATTGAGGACAAATACTCTTAATTAACTAATTTAGAGCTACCAAAACAGCAAGAACAGAATTAGATTAGGGAAACAATATAAATTTGTGTGATCACCCTAAATCTTCCCCCAAAACAAGTGATGTTTTTGTTTTAATGAAATAGGAGGGAAGAAGATTACCTTAAGACGATATCTCCGACTTGAGTGTTCGTCGACGTTTGGAGTCTTGACGCTCGCTCCTTTCTTCATCTCCTTCCTCCTCTCTATTGCTTCGCCACCTCTCCACCAATTCCTCAATTTCACTTGCTATAGGTCAAGGATCACTAGGGAATTCTTAGGAACTAAATGATGGATTGTTGTCGATGATTATTATTAGAAATGAGGTGATATGACCATAGCGTTATGATGTCGACTTTAAATATCAGAGCCAAGTTTTGATCCTGGGACCTGTCGGTTATGGGCCCACCACGCTTCTGCTGCACCACTCTGATAGAGATGATATTTATTAAGAATTCTTCCACAGAAACATAAGATTGAGGTCTGGGATTAATTAGATGTGGTAAGAGATTCATAGTAAAATTCCTTAGTATAATTAAGTCATTAGGATTGACTAGAAAGGAAGTTAAAATGCAATAGGGATAAAGATCGTTGTAAAACTACGGTTGTGGAAGTTTAGAAAAGGAAAGAAATAACTCTATTGTATTGATCATATCAACGGGTCTATTATATAATACACAAAGTGTACATCTTTCTAGTTAGAACAATTGAGTTTTAAATGGGCAGTTGTAGGTTCAATACTTACTAACTTATAATAGGTCTATTTCATAAACTATATATAGAAAAACTAAACTCTTAGGTTATAACTACTAGGAGATTTAAACCACAAACATTACACCAACTTTAAAAACCAATAGGAATTCTAAGATAAGATTAGAAAATCAAATAAAAATCTAAACTATGAGGATCAAATAGAAATTCTAAGATGAAATTAAAATTCTAAGATGATATTTTCTCCCCCAAATTTTTACCTAAATAAAAAATGAATCATAATATAGGAAATTGATTTGATGAGATCAAGGATGAATTGAAACTCGCCAAAAATGATGATGATGATGAGAAGAAGCAAAAGGGCATACGGGGACCATCATGTGAACAAAATGATCATCGTCTAGTAGAGTCTTCATCTGGCATTGTCCTTACCGGCGACGGGTCGCTATCACTTTGAACAAAATAATCATCGTTTATTTGATTTGAAGGGCCTTCAACCGAATATGAGTGATCTTCCTCTACTATTCTTTGGTTTCCTCTTACCATCTCTGCAAGAGGTGACTTAAATTGACGAATTAGTGCAAGTGCAAAAAGAGTGTAATAAAATCTAGTGCATGCCTTAATCGTTTCTAAGCATATATATACAGTTAGAAGTCTAGTGCAAACAAAATAAGTTAAGACAATCATGGGATTTTAATATTTATCAAGAATACAAACATTCAAGGTAAATGTCTCCTTCACCAAAGAACTTTTGATATTATCACAAAGAACATCACAAAAGGGAAAAAATCAATTTTGCTCCTAGTGAATAGCAAACAAGGACAATTTAGAACAAACAATTTCCTAATTTAGCGAACAAATTCAATCAAGTGTCGTTCTACTTTTCCCTTGTGATGCTCACCGATGTTGTTCTTGATGTTCTAGTGTTGCCTACGGATTGTATCAGGGTTTAATCTCTAATGTCAATCCTTAATTATTTTTCTCAATTTTTATGTCAAATTTGGCTCTAATACCACTTTAAATAGTTTTGTGTCAGCAACATAACAACCGTCGTATGAGTTTAGAAGAACTCACACAAGACTAAAATATAAATTACATAAACTCTACACATAACCGAAACCTATGAGAATTTTTTGCGTTTACATCTTATTACAACAAGTGTTCCTTTTGAAACTGATACAGTCTGACTATAGTGTAAAATACGTAAACCATGTCATGCTAATCTTTGTGAGTTCACATCACTCCCCATTGAGTGTACCCAATGTTCGAAAACCTATGCGCAGGAAAAATAATATGCACAGTGCCTTGCGGCCCAGTGGCTTATAGAAAGAGTTATCCCAAGCAATTGTAAGGGCACAGACATTGACATGGGTAGATCTAAATAAAACATATATGCATGACGTAATTATACTGTAAGTGTTTAAAAGACAAATAGGTAAATAATTTATCTACGGCCTTGTGTGTGTAAGATGTTATTTTCCGCATCATAACCCCAGTATTCTCTTTTCTAGGGGTGCCATCCTATGCTTAGGGTATATCATGATCAGGGAGTACTTGTAAGCCCGTCAGTGTCCTTCTAGGTCTCTGCCTAGTGTCTGTCACACTGACGTTAGCAGAGATAACTAATGACCTCGGAATTATGTCATTTCCAATCTCGCAAGCCGTACCCTCAGCACATGCTTTGAGGCCTTCGCATATGTGTCCCCCTATACCCACACCATGCGACCTTTGAGACCTTGGCAGGATCACTTCTTTGGTTAGTCTCAACGTTCTGATAAACCGGACTCCGCATAATTATTTAAACTCCAAGGTCTAGACTACCCTCTCATAGGCCTGCAGAGCCAGAATAGGGTACATCAATTGTCTTATGACCTTTTTATCCTAGGGCAGAGCGGCAATGTAGCTCCCCAGTTCTCAAATCCTTAAAGTTTGGTTGCATGCCACGAGGGGAGTATGTCAACTAGGTGAGAAGACTTTTCTTTGGCTTCAACCTAAAGTCATGTAGGAAGTCATTTCTTCTAGTAATTTAAAACACCGTTGGTGCAAAGCAAATTGCCTAAAAGCATACATCAAGCAAAACTTTACTTCACCATCTCATGAAGGTTTTACTTCTACCCCTTTCCTATCTTAAAATTTTACCTTGCATCAAAGGAGGGTTTTTCGAGGTTTCAACAACATTTCAGTAAGTCAAATATTCATACAATTGATTATTGGTCAAACCTTTTATGACAGAGGTGATATAAGAGACTACTAGGTTTGAAACTTGCTTCAATGGGTAGTAAAGAAATGTAAAAAATTGTGTTTCCTACAACTTCTCTACATTTAGTTCCCGCTAGATTTTGATAATTCAATTGACAACTCTAAGGGATCGTAAGAAAGATCAATGGGTGTAGGGTTATAATTCAATCCTTTCGGCTTGTATTCGAGGTTGAATTTTGATTAGTTCATTTAGCTAAGTAGGGAAGAGATTTTCGCTTGCTTTACACAATCAGCTGGTTCCATTGGATTTCATTAGGATGAAGCAAAATAACATGGGTTAAACAACAAGGAAAAGGAAAAATGGTTCCTTGAAGATTTGAGAATTAATTGAACCTTTCTTAGGTGATTTCAAAGTGACATGTATCATGTTGAACTTAAGATGTTTGATGTACAGGTTCATAGTATAGATCTTTATAAGGAGGTATAGTAGTGATACTCACATTAGAAGAGGGTTTAGTATTTGCAAGGAGAAAGCATAGTATCAATAAACACATGTCAAGCTCTCACTTATGTGGTATTACCCTTCCTTGAAGTGTATTTCTACCTATTTGCATTTCTATAGGGTAATGGAAAGGAACCTTAGTTGTTAGGTGAGGCTGTTCATTAGAGAGTGTATAGATTTAGGAGAAAGAAATAAAGGAATCTGAAATTATCATGGTTTAGAATGAAGGAAGGGTAAAATTCAGCATTGCTGTTTATATAAGTTCATAGTACTATTATGATGAAGATTGATACTTAGAGTAACAATTGGTTAATAATAATTCAAAGATAAAATAAGAGAATGGATATATGTTCTGTTGTTAGCAGAGACATGAAAATGCTAAGGTAGAAAGATTAATAGGTTTTAAATCAAAAAGTATAAATTTTCGTTACATTGAATTTTCAAGATCAGTGAACTTTGGAGGGACATAACTTCGTCCACAGAGATCAGATTAGGCTGACATTTTGAGGGTAGGTGTTGCATCAATGATGAAGGTGTTCACCAAATTTTAGAGGAATTGGACACTCAGGGAGGTCAGGGTGATCAAACCACGAGGCAAGGTAAATCTGGAATTGAATCTGTCCAGATTTCTGATACTCTGCTACAGTGACTGATACATATCATTATCTTCGGTTTTAACTACTGTCTGGTTGTGTACGAAAGTTATGGTTGATATTTTGAGGTAAGAATGGTATTACTAGGTGAGGAATAAAGTAGGGGTTCTTAATATCAGACAAAAACTTTAGTTGGATACTCTTTTGGTTAAAGTTTGTAGCATTCAGAAAATGGAATTTACGATTGGTTTATTTCTGATATATTTGTTTGGTATGGTAGGTATCCTTGTCTAGGATTTGGAAGAAAGGTCTTTAATAATTGACCTCAAGGATATGCAAGTATATGAACAATGGATAGACTCAAATCTCTTGATTTAACATGCTGAAAATGCTGAATTTACAGCATTATGAGTTTACTGAATTTACTTGTAATCCTTAATAGATTGTTCAGTAAATTGAGGTTCTAGATTGTATTTGGAACCTTACTTGAAGGAGTTATTAGCAACAAATAAGAGATGAAATCCAAGTATGGAGGGATATGAAATCAAATAAGAGATGTTGAGATCCTTAAATTTTTCAATAATCAATTTACTAACACAAAATTGGAGATAAATTCTGATCATTAGGTCTCATGAAGTAGTATTTTTTTTTAGAATTCAATGAATCTTGAACCCAAGACCTCATGATCCTCCCGTATAGAGCACAATTACTCTAACTAGAGGGACATATACTTTGTGTACCATGAAGTAGTATTTAGACTTAAACAATTCCAAAAATTTAGTCAATGTAGCAAGAATGGTATCATTTATACTAACTTCGTTCCATCACAACTTCACATTACCTTTCAGGAGGTGTTGTTCTACTACTAGCCTATCTTCCTCCAATAGTCCCATGTCTTCTGTCATGAGGCATATATTGGTAACTCAACCATGTGCCTCTAATGGATCAAACTTTTTAATTGCACCCTAATTCCTTTGCATCCTGTAGTAAACTTTTTAATCGCTGGACACATGGATTTGTTGTAGTTGATGTGTGTGTAGGCTCCGAGTTTTCTTTGTCAATTTAATTGTGTAACATATGTATAAGTTCTCCTACTTTCTCCATCATCTCTATCATCTTGTTTCCAAGTTCTAGAATTGATTCTACTGGCTCTTGACTTTCTCTCGTAGCAGGTTGCAGTGGTGTAGTATTTGCCATTGATTCTACAGGTAACTCTTCTTCTATCAGTCTTTTAATTTTCTAGTAGACTCTTCATCAGGCATTGTCCTTACCGGCGACGGATCGCTATCGCTTTGAACAAAATGATCATTGTTTATATGATTTGAAGGTGCTCTTGGGCCTTCAACCAAATATGAGTGATCTTCCTCTACTATTCTTTGGTTTTCTCTTACCATTTACGCAATAGGTGACTTAAATAGACAAACTAGTGCAAGTGCAATAAGAGTGTAATAAAATCTAGTGCATGCCTTAATCGTTTCTAAGCATATATATACATTTAGAAGTCTAGTACAAACAAAATGAGTTAAGACAATCATGGGATTTTAATATTTGTCAAGAATACAAACATTCAAGGCAAATGTCTCCTTCACTAAAGAATATATGGTATTATCACAAAGAACATCGCAAAAGGGAAAGAAAATCAATTTTGCTCCTAGGGAACAGCAAACAAGGACAATTTAGAACAAACATTTTCCTAATTTAGCAAACAAAATCAATCAAGTGTCATTCTACTTTTCCCTTCTCATGCTCACCATGTTGTTCTTAATGTTCTAGTGTTTGCCTACGGATTGTACCTAGGTTTAGTCTCTAATATCAATCCTTAATTATTTTTCTCAAGCTTTGTGTCAAACATGGCTCTGATACCACTGTAATTGTCAAGCTCGACCCTCTGTCCGTAACGTAACAACCGCCGTATGAGTTTAGAAAAACTCATACAAGACTAAAATATAAATTACATAAACTCTACACATGACAGAAACCTATGAGAATTTTTTGCGCTTACATCTTATTACAACAAGTGTTCCTTTTGAAACTGATACAGTCTGACTATAGTGTAAAATAAGTAAACCATGTCATGTTAATCTTTGTGAGTTCACGTCACTCCCCATTGAGTGTACCCAATGTTCAAAAACCTATGCGCAGGAAAAATAATATGCGCTGAGCCTTGCGGCCTAGTGGCTTATAGAAAGAGTCGTCCCTAGCAATTATAAGGGCACAGATATTGACGCATGTGAATTTAAATAAAACATAGCATGCACGATGTAATTGTAATGTAAGTATTTAAAAGACTAATAGGTAAATAATTTATGTACGACTTTGTTGTGTATAAGATGTCATTTTCCACATTATATCTCCAGTATTCTCTTTTCTAGGGCTGTCATCCTAAGCTTAGGGTATATCCTGATCAGGGACTACTTGTAAGCCCGTTAGTGTCCATCTAGACCTCTGCCTAGTGCTCGTCACACTGACTTTAGCAGAGATAACTAGTGACCGTGGAATTATCTCCTTTTCGATCTCACAAGTTGTACCCTCACCGGTGCTTTGAGACCTTCGCTTGTGTGTCCCCCTAGACACACACCATACGACTACCATGTAGTACTATATTCTGCCCCCTTGGCAGGATCACCTCTTTGTTTAGTCTCAATGGTTTGATGAACCGAAATTTGCATAATTATTTAAACTGTAAGGTCTAGACTACCCTCTCATGGGCCTGCAGAGCCCAAATAGGTTACATCAGTTGTCTTATGACCTTCTTGTCCTAGGGTAGAGTGGTAATGTAGCTCCTCAGTTCTCAAATCTTTAAAGTTTGGTTGCATGGTATGAGGGCAGTATCTCAAATATGTGAGAAGACTCTTCCTCGACTTCAACATGTATATTATACAAGAGAGCATATTTAGAGCATATTAACCTGCATATTATAGCTCATGAGTTTTCCATACTCTCAATAATTTGAGTATGATATCAACATGTATATTATAAAAAAGAGCTTATTTAGATTCATTTAAATATGATAGAAGTTTGAATGCTTTGGCACATAGTTTAACCATAATATAAAGCTACAAATTTAAACCATGCCATACATCTAAAAATCTTAACAACCGCCCACTAAGGGCTCAATCTGCAGTAGCTCATAATTGAATTTAAAAATAACTCATAGTGTAGGATGTCCTTTCTTCCATAATTCAAACCACCATTGGTGCCAAGCAGATTGCCTAAAAGCATATATCAAGCAGAACTTTACTTCACTCTCTCGTGAAGGTTTTACTTCTACCCATTTTCCATCCTAAGATTTTACCTTACATCAAAGGAGGGTGTTTCAAGTTTTCAACAATGTTTCAGTAAGTCAAACATTCATACAATTGATTGTAAGTTAAACATTTAACGATAGAGGTGATATAAGAGACTACTTGGTTTGAAACTTGCTTCAAGTGGAAGTAGAGAAATGTAAATTTGGGTTTCCAGCAGCTTCTCTACATTTAATTCCCACTAAATTTTGATAATTCAGTTGACAAATCCAAGAGATCAGAGAAAGATCAATGGGTGTAGGGTTATAATTTAATCCTTTCAACTTGTATTCGAGGTTGAATTCTGATTAGTCCATTTAGCTAAGTAGGGAAGATATTTTCCCTTGCTTTACTCAATCAGTTGGTTCCATTAGATCTCATTAGGATGAAGTGGATGATGGCTGTTATTATAGCATGAATTAAATAGTAAGGAAATGGGAAAATGGTCCCTTGAAGATTTGAGAATTAATTGAACCTTTCTCAAGTGATTTCAAAGTGAGATGTATCATATTAAATATAAGATGTTTGATGTACGGGTTTGTAGGATAGATTTGTATAAGGAGGTATAATAGTGATACTCACATCAGAAGAGGGTTTAGTATTTGCAAGGAGAAAGCATAATATCAATAAACACATGTTAAGATCACTAATGAGGTATTACCATTTATTAAAGAGTATTTCAGCCTGTTTGCATTTATATAAGGTAATGGAAAGGAACCTTAGTTGTTAGGTGAGGTTGTTCATCAGAGAGTGTATAGATTTAGGAGAAAGAAATAAAGGAAACTGAAATTGTCAAGGTTTAAAATGAAGGAAGGGTAAAAATCAATATTCTTGTTGATATAAGCCCATAGTACTATTATGATGAAAAATGATACTTAGAGTCACAATTAGTTAATTGTAATTCAAAGATAAAAGAAGAGAATGGATATATGTTCTATTGTCAGTAGAGACATGGAAATGCTCACGTAGAAAGATTAATAGGTTTTAAATCAAAAAGTATCAATTTTCGTTATACTGAATTTTCAGGATCAGTGAACTTTGGAGGGTCATAACTTCCTCTATAGCGATTAGATTTGGCTGACATTTTGAGGGTATGTATTACATCCGTGACGAAGGTGTCCACCAAATTTTAGAGGAATTGGACACTTAAAGAGCTCAGGGTGATCAAACCCCTGATCTGGAATTAAATCTGTCAAAATTTGTGATACTCTGCTACAGTGATAGATACATATCATTATCTTCAGTTTTAGCTTAATCTCTGGTTATCTAGGGAAGTTATAGTTGAGATTTTGAGGTAGGGATGGTATAACAAGGTGAGGAATACAATAAGGGTTCTTAATATAAGACAAAGACTTTAGTTGAATACTCTTTTGGTTAAAGTTTGTAGGATTCAGAAAATGAAATTTAAGATTTGTTTATTTCTGATATATTAGTTTGGTACAGTAGGTATCATTGTCTAGGATTTGGTAAAAAGGTCCTTAATAATTGACCTTGAGGATATGCAAGTATATGAACAAGGGATAGATTGAAATCGCTTGATCTAATATGCTGAAAATGCTGAATTTTCAACATTATAAGTGTACTGAATTTACTTGCAATTCTTACTGGATTATTTAGTAATTTGAGGTTCTAGATTGTATTTGGAACCTTTCTTGATGGAGTCATGAGCAACACTAAGGGTTTTGAAAAATGACAAAGATAAGGAAGAGAGGGAGAAGCCTCTTCCTTAAGTTTTTGAGTATCAAATAGCATGCCATTTAATGTATCAAGAGCTTGAATCTATTAGCAAGGATAAATATCATGTGATACATTGGAGATAGTGAATTTTTCTTGATAGGAAGAAGAAAAATATACTAAGGAAGAAAAAGAATTTATCAGCTATTCATAAAAGGGATTAGATCTCATTTGATAGAAGGAATGAATCCCTTATAAAGAAATTTAGAGATGTTCAACTAGAGAAATTGTCAGCTCCTCTTTGATAGGTTTATGGAGGAAGAGTGAACACTTCTGACATTAAAAGTATATAATAAAGATCAGAAATGCATTACCACATCTCTCTAGTTAAAATCCAACAGTAGCGGATGATAAAAATCAGTAAAACTAGAGTATGAAGTCCTAATAATCAACATGTTCTCCACAAAATTCTGCATATGCAGAAAAGATGGAGAAATCCTCAATTGTAGTCTTAAGATATGAAAGAAACCAATCAGTATTAAAAAGAAAAAGGCAGAGATGAAAGTAGTTAAACATCTAACTCCTCTTGGCCTCAACAAGAACAGAGATGTTTAAAACTTTGCAACAAGAATCAAATCCAAACATCCAAGGCTGCTAAAAGTATCAATATTTAAATTTCCAATAGATCCTATACCATGCTTTATTGAAACTAATAGTTAACTTACCCCCATACCTTGCAAAAAGGAAGGAAAGATAGCTGCTGATACATAAGATAATTAAATGCTCAGTTTGACCAGAAACCTCAGCATGTCACATAGGAACTTAATCAAGGGAGGAGTTGTGAGTCTAACTTGAATAGTTGATCAGCTCGTATCATGTAAGCAGATGGGATCATATGTTCAATAGCTAAGTGAGATCAACTAATATTTAGGCAACTTAGTTGCTAAATCAGACAAGGAATACATAAGGTAATAAATGCACAAAAATTTGGATACTTAAAATATTTCCCTTTGATACTGAATTTTCTACATTGCCAAGCGAAACATAGATCTGATTTAGGAAGGAAAAGAAGATGGATCATAGGGCAAAGTAATGTAGGTATAATTCATGCTCAGAAATCCAAGTATAGAGGGATATGAAATCAAAATAAGAGATGTTGAGAACCTTAACTAAATACTTGACTTGCTGATAATAATTAGGGATATCACATTATATTTTTGATAGTTCAGCAAGATCGTCATGGGTTTATACAAGTGTTCATCTGTTAACTCAACATGGAAATCTCCTAACACAATCATATAGCAATTTATACAATCAAAGATAGGAAAATTTCATAACAAAGCTAACGGTAATGAATCACAACATGAATTATCATTCAAAAATCTTGAATTTGGATTCAAGGGTATACGTAAAACTCATGTTTATTGAAGTGTCATCTAAATTAAGGATAAATACTCTTAATTAACTAATTTAGGGCTACCAAAACAGCAAGAACAGAATTAGATTAAGGAAACAACATAAATTCTTATGATCACCTTAAATCTTCCCCCAAAACAAGTTCCTATTTTTATGAAACAGGAGGGAAGAAGATTGCCTTAAGAAGATATATCCGGCTTGACCAAAGTCTCCTTCCTCCTCTCTATTGCTTCGCCACCTCTCCGACAATTCCTCAATTTCACTCGTCTGTAGGTCAAGGATCACTAGGGAATTCTTAATAATCAATTTGCTGGCGATGAGGATGGATAAAAGGGATTGAATTTGGGGGATTTGAGTTTTGTTTTCTGGCCAAAACTTTCCCCTCTTTTTGAAATCCACCTCATATAGCACCTAGTAAATGATGTCATCAACAATTCATGTAATAGCCAAGTTTCAATCCTGGAACCTATGGGTTAGGGGCCCACAAGCTTCTACTGCACCATTCTGGTAGAGATGATATTGAATAAGAAATCATCTAGAGAGAAAAAAGATTGAGGTCTTGGGATTAGTTAGATATTGTAAGAGATTCATAGAAAAATTCCATAGTATAATTAAGTCATTAGAATTGACAAGAAAGGAAGTTAAAGTACATTAAGGATAAAGATTGTTGTAAAACTAGGGTTGTGGAAGTTTAGAAAAGGGAAGAAATAACTTTATTATATTGATCATATCAATAGTTCTATTATATAATATACAAAGTGTACGTCCCTCTAATTAGAATAATTGAGTTTTATACGGGCAGTTGTAGGTTCAATACTTACTAACTTATAATAGGTATATTACATAAACTATATATAGAAAACCTAAACTCTTAGGTTACAACTACTAAGAGATTTGAACCATCATTACACAAATTTGGCTACATAAGCAGTTAGACGTAGATTGAATCCTTTCCCTCAGAAAGCAAAAATTAGTTGAACTAATAGAAGAAGATACTAGTAGGATGCACGATAAAGCAGCCCATAAGATGCTCGACTACTGTCTTGTTTGATATGTTGAACTTTGTAGCAGAAGATGCCGGTAGGATGCTCGACTATTGTCTTTTTCGATATGTTATTAAAAAGAGAAAGTGACTGATTGTCCCATTCGAATCAAGTGCTATCCTAAGATTATAGATCACAGGCCTTGAGACGTAGCCCTTTGTCCTTAAAATAAATCACCAATATGAATAAAAGCTATAGGTTAAGAACCAAGAACTTTCCATGGTTCGAAGGAGGATAAAATATTTGAAAAACTTTCATTTTGAACAATAAATTAGTTTTTTTAGAAGGATTTATTGAACTAGAGCTCAACCCAAAGAATAAATGATTTTTTAATCAAACCAAACAAAGAAAACATCAAATAAAAACCTAAACTTTGAAGACCAATAAGAATTCTAAGATAAGATTAGAAAATAAAAAGAATCTAACCTATGCGGATCAAATAGAAGTTCTAAGATGAATTCAAAATTCTAAGATGATATACGTATTCTAGGATGATATTTTCTCCGCCAAATTTTCACCCAAATAAAACAAGAATCATAATATTGGAAATTCAATCGATGAGATCGAGGATGAATTGGAACTTGCCAATGATGATGACGAAGATGAGAAGAAGTAAAACGACATATGGGGACCATCATGTGGCACAGATGAGTCCCCCACTGTCTCATAAGATATTTTTGACTAGTATCTTCTTCAAAAGAGGCTCTTATACTATGTAAAACTAGGGCTTTGGAAGTTTGGAGAACTGAAGATATAACTTGATCATATTGATCATATCATTAGGTCTTTTATATGAAATGTTTATAGAAAAATAGTAAGTCACATTACATTATATACGTTATATAAATATTATAAATCATATTTATCTCGTTTTGTATATGCCTCTAACCTAGCCATGTTGCATGCACCCTAGCGCTTTGCACACTATTTTCCCAGCTGTAAAGTCAATGCAATCCTGTGTAAAAATCATCATGCCACACCCTACCTGGACCTAGCACAATGTTGTGCTTGACTAACTTGGTAATTTCATGTTTAGATAGCATCAAAATATGAAGAAGTCAAGGCAAGGATCAACCTCTTTAAGGAGATGATTGGTGCACCTCTGGCCAAAGTATTGAGTGGCCCCTGTCTATTGCCAGGGGAACAAATCATCATATTTTGCACCGTGTTCAATTTTATGCCCAAGGAGATTGAGCACCTCCGTGATAGGATAGAGACACTACTGACACCATTCTTTATCATATTCGAGAGACTCAAGATAGAGCTTTGGACCATAGCTTTGAGAGCCATCCCATGCCATTAGAGGAAGAGACATGGTGCATGAGGGCCGAATTAGAGCAACTTCGAGTTGAACGCTATCATCCGCCTAAGATTTGTACCAACACCCAACTAAGTGTCTCGGTCCCTATTCCACAAACATATACCCCAATGAGTAAAATGGCAAAACCCTAGGAAATTTTTTATGGGATTTGGAGTAATATTTTCAAATCGTAAAGATCAAGTTCTTACCGCATTAGTCTATTTCATCGAAGAAACCAAGCAATAGTGGTGTGTCTGATACTTAAAGTTGTCATGCCCTGATCTACCTATCGACACGTGGCAACCGCCGTACGAGTCTGCAACCCATACAAGGCGTATTAGAAATAATACAAAATGACCACACTACAAATTTTGTAAATATTAAGGTAGCACACAATCTTTAGACCGATGTTCGTGTAGACTCAGACATTACATTTCCGAAAACCTAATACTCATAAAAAATCATGGTGTTTATCCCAAGCTACCTGCGTATGTAAGATAAATGCGCTGAGCCTTGTGGCCCAGTGGCTACAAAGAATGGTCTTGAGGGAAATAGGCCATCAAGTCCGAACCATCCATATGTATCACAAGTATTATAAAGAATAGATCAACCAGTAAGATAAAAATATCATAATAACATCTCTTGTTGAATAATAAGAATTAAATAACTTCATAATGTGAAACAAAATCAACAATGATGTACAAATATAGTTTATAACTAAAAGAGAAAATGTACTAAAATTTACTCTTTGTGCGTTCTAAATTCATGTCCTTTTTCACCACGTTGTTGTTCATGTCACTACCATATTATCTATCTCCTATCACGGGCTGCCAACCTATGCTTTAGAGTATGCCCTGGCCAGGAACTACCCTTATGCCCATTAGTGCTTATCTAGGTCTCTGCTTATGCCCATCACACTGATGTTGGCAGAGAGGGTAGGTAACCATAGATCCCTCTCCTCCAGTCTCGATAGCCGTTTACCCCGATCCGCGCTATCGAGACTAATGTGTTTGTGTAACCTCCCTGTAGGCACACCAAACACACACCTGTGTAGTACTACACACTGCCCCTATGGGCAGGATCACCTTGCAACAATACTCCTCCGGCTACGACTAACCGGAAATCCTACACACGTATTAAACCCTAGGATCTGGACTACCGTCGGAATACCTGCAGAGCATCTAGGACGGTTGCTGTTGTTGACAGACCCACTGTCCACGGCGTATGGAGAGAATTCATCACCTAACACTCACATCAGTGCAAAGATAACTACATCCCCCATTTGCCAAAACCGGACTATCGCGGTAGTGACCATTCACTACACATGCGGGAATACAGTGTAAACATATCCTAGTCCTTTGTTGGGAGTATGGTGTCACTAAATATGTTAGGTGTCTCTATGTTTGACATCTCTTCAATACGTATAAACAATTTAACTGTTTATCATTTAATACACAAGTATAATTCCAATAATCATCATGCACAATTTATTATGTTTCTTTAGTAAGCATATACGCATGTAATAAAAATAACTAAGACATGTATTGAGCAGATAAATCATAAAAGTAAACACAAACAATATACATAGGACAGTTATAGGACTTTTAATATTTAGTTACTTGCCTACTCAAGGGTTCAATATAACGAACCTAGTTTGTACCAAATCTTTAGAATCAAGCGGAACTGAACTATAAGAGTTTATCACTTCACCGTTCAGTTTGGAACGATGCCCTACAACAATCACATATTTTACTATTAAAATTTCTACAACTGATCATATGTTACTCCTAACACAACCCATCTAAGGAAGCCCAAGGAATCAACCAAGCAGTCAAACAATATAATTTAGCATCCATTTGCAAACAACAAACCGAGCCATTTAACAGCAACATACAAACAAGGACTCGTTGCAAATGAATAAGGCTACGTAGGTAACAATCAATAATAATAATAATAATTATATTCATTCAGCCACTTGGCCTTCATTCACATTAAGTTTATTCTTTTCAACTTAATCTTAATGAACAACATCTATTAAATTCAACAATTGACCTCATGTGGCAGGGAGAGAAAGAGAAAGAGAAAAGACCAAGGAAAGCAAGAGGGGAAAAACTTCCCATCCTCGGTAGCTTTTTCTTGATTTATAATATTACTACTTGACGCTCCTTACATTTTGTTGCATCAACACCCATTTTAACAGTATGCATAAATCCTTGCAATTATTATTCATGGCAGCAAAAAAAAAAAAAAGAAGAAAGAAATGAAGTCTCGGCAGATAGCAGAAAATTAAGGAATCCAAGTTGCAAAACAATTTCTCCCTTCTACCTTATGAAATTATTCTTTTTAATCACTTTGCTGATAAATTCTTCAACCAAAAATGAAACTTCTCAACAGTAACAATAACAGTCACAAAGCTGCTGCAATTACACCACAAAACTCATATGTTTAATCCCAGCAGTAAGTTTCAAAATAAACAGATAAGTTAATATTGAAAAATTCCAACAGGCCTCACCGACACAACGACCATATTAAAACATGGAGGCCTTCACGTGGCTGGGAAAAAGCATCACAAAATTCCAAAGAAGAAAACAAAATCCCATTAAGTGAAGAGGGGAAGGAGGTAATTAAGTAAAAGAGGAGAAAGAGGAAAGAAGCTTCCTATTTTTCGGCAGCAGAAACTAAAAAGGCAAAGGTAAAAAAATTTACAAGATGATGGAGGAAAAGGAGTAGGGGTTCTCGGCAGCAGCAAGGAGAAGAAAAGAAAAAAAAAATTATAAAGGAGGAGAAAATGCTTCGACATTAACATGCAGTATTAAATAAAATATTAGCCTCCTATTTCTTCTTTGCTGGCAATTCGGCAGAGGGAAGCAGAAGAAAGGAAGAGCGAAAGGAGAAGGAAAAATAAAAATAAAAATAAAAATAAAAAGAGCATGCCAACAGTAGACATCCCAACACTTTCAGCAACTACAAAATTCACCTATTTCATCAAGCATTGCAACAATGGTAGCATAGAGGAGGGGTGTTTATTTTTACCTTTGCTAGCTAACAATTCCTATGGAGGACTTGAGAGGAAACAACCGTGACGGAAAAATCCTGTGCTTCCAAACTAGAGATCCTCCAATGATCGCAGTAGTTGTGGTGGCTTGCGGCTAGAGGAAATAAGTCCTCAACCCTCACGTACAAGAGCATAAAAAGGGCAAGATGTGGGAGGTAAATTTCCAATTTTACCCCCATCACTGAAAGCCAAATCTTAGTCTTATCATGTTATATGTATTATCCTGTTATATGTTTATAAGTATTATCATGTTATATGTATATCTATTCGTATTTATCTAAACCTATATATATATATATACCTCTTTTTTTTTTGTAATCATCGGGGTTTACAAGTTCTCCCCCACTTAGCATTTTTGGTCCTCCAAAAATGAAGCAACACGTAATGAATATTTTCTTTTCTTAGGCTACTTTATTTAGTGACAACCAAATTAGAAGGAAACTATCATACTCACTTTTTCAAAGTAGCACTGTTAACACAAGAAAATTTTAACTCCTTCACTCAAAGTAGATTTGCTAAGAAATCAATAATTGCTAGAAAAAAATCATTAATTCCAACTAGATGCCTTATTCTCCAAATTCTTGTGGCCATCGCTAAATAATATTTTTAAGCATCCTCCTACCACTCCCTTCCATATTTTTGTTCCATTCTCACTACCAATAGTTCACCTTTAGAAGTTCTCTGCTTGCCATGTGTCATCTTCGAACACCTTCGAGTTTTCTTGCGCAGTACTACCATCTAGAGCAAAAATTCGTGTTTGTGAACGCGTCTGGGGTCTTTGGGAGTGTTGCCCAGTCCTAGGAGTTGGCACCTTTCTTGTTGTCGAAGTAGACACCGCCGGTGTAGTTGGCACTTGTACTTGATTCTTACCCCGAGCTATTGACGCTTCAAAAGCTTCCAGTGGTGCTCGTTGTAGATAATTTGGACGAACATGACCCTCCTGTCCGCAGTGGTAACAAGTAGTAATCCAACATGGTCCCGTATGCACTCTATAGCAACGACGACATTTGTTTAAGCTTGGGATCGGTGCTAACCCCGTAGGCTGTGGTCGAGTGTAACCCGTCGTGACATTTGTTGTTGTTCGTGGGTTGTTAAATCCTGCAGTAGAAGCAACTGATAGCGCCCTGGATATGTCACCTTCCCTTTGCATGGTTCGGGTTGCCAAAGATCCCGATCATTTTCTTCTGCGCTCATTCCCTTTGTCTCGAGATTCCATTACTACCCTCTCAACTCTTATGGCAGCTTCCACCGTGTCCTTGTAACATTCTACTTTTAACACTGCCAAGCATGAGCGGATGGCATAATCTAGTCCTTCAATGAATTTATTACAGCGAAAGTCTTCCGATACTACCATCTTGGGTGCAAATGATGCTAACCTGTTAAATTCCACGGCATATTCTGCTACAGACCTTCCATGTTGCGTACAACTTAAGAACTCTTGTCTCTTCATATGATGTCGCATTGGGGTGTAGAATTCCAAGTTGAACTCCCTTAAAAATTTTGTCCAAGTGATTGATGTATCACTTCATCCTTCTAGTTCTTCCCACCAAATCCTAGCATCACCACTAAGCATGTGTAGAGCAACACTCAACTTATCTTCATCAGCAAGCCTCATCTCGTTGGTAATACGTCGAATAGTGTTGATCCAAACACGTGATTCTTGGGCATCCGTGGAGCCGGCGAATTCAACGCATCCTAATTGTCTTGCAGCCTTAACCCACTTTGATAATTATCGAACTACAGGCGTTGATGGAAAAAAATTAGGGCTCGAGGGGTTTGTCTTCGTAGGGGTTTGTTCGGCCGGGCCGGCTTAGTTAGGCCGGTCATGCGAGGAGCATGTGACCAGTAAACTTATGCAGTTCGCCCCCTCAAGTCTATTGAATCTCAACTAAGTCCCTCTATTTTAAATAAAATTCCAACAAGGTCCCTATAAATTTTAAATAAATCACAACTACATCCTTTTTAATCCAAAATTTAGCCTAATGTCATAATTTTAGTCCTAACCCAAGCTAAAAGTTATTTAACCTCTTTTACACTAAACAAAACTTAAGAAAAATTTTAATATCTCATTTTTCGCTAATTAAACCACATAAAAGTGAGGGTTTACAAGTTCTCCCCCCCTAAAAATTTTTGGTCCTCCAAAAATACACTTACAATACTAAGAAAATAAATAAAGGATTTTTTTTTCTTATAAACAATCCTCACATCTAAAGAAGAGGTGGAGGAGTTCCAAAAATAAAGGGGATAACTTAATCCTACATGGCAGGAAAGGTTAAAATTACTAAATCCTCTAAAAGGTAAAATCTTTGGAAAACTTTAATATCGTGTTCTTTTCCTCTAAAATAGACAATAAGATAAAATCTCTGGAAAAACTCAACCGTTCACCACAGTCCTTACCGACCTACGATGATCAATTACATAACCCATTTGCTAGTCTAGTGCGGGTTTCATTTAATCTCAATCAGATCTTCATCTTAGTCACGATATCATCGCTCGTTCCGGACAAACCAAGTATGGCGCGTTCACTTCATATTAATATGTTGAATAACAACATCTCAAATCCAAGATCTTGGTAGTACGATCGTATACTAAATAAGTCCATAGGAGATACGCGATGTTAGACAATCAAATTACTATCTTAATTCTAATACGACATCCTATCATATCGGGACTGTTACCTTAACTCTTAGAACTCTAAGCCTGAACTCTCATACTACTTTAACCCTTAGGTATTTAAACCTAAAGCTCTGATACCACTTTAATTTTCACGCCCCGACCCTACTGTCGGGCACGTGGCAACCGCCGTATGTGCCTAAAAGACCCATACAAGGCATTTAATGGTAATCATAGTCCATATACATCATCAACACATCGGAATATACAGTTAAATCATCTAACTCAACACTACTAACATAATTCTGATAAACCTACTATAATTCTAGGATAATAGTAACGATAAATAAAAGTAAATTCATCGATAGACTCATCTTCATCAACCATCCCGATCAATCAGCTAATCACACCTGCACATACATTGAACGTGGTGTGCTCAGCCTTGCGGCCTAGTGCGAAATTACGGATCGAAATCGTAGATAGGAAATCAAACACTAGGGGGTAGTACTAGGATTTCTTTGGGTTTATTAATTATTAATTTTTAACTTTTTGGTGTAAATAATGTCATTAACAAAGTTGAGTTCTAACTATTTGTGTATAGCTGTATATGTTCCTAGTTGTCAACTATGTTGAACAACATATCTGTCACTAGTATAAGTCATCTATGTTTAATAAAATATCTATATCTCTAGGATATGTCAACTAGGAGTGTTTCTATCTTTATGTCAAGTGCCTCGGGCCGCCAGCCTATGCTTAGGGGATATCCTGATCAGGGATTCCCATAAGCCCATCCGTACCGTAAATGTTTAGGTCTCTACCTTTGTCCGCTGCATGGATGTTGGCAGAGAGATCGGGTGACCGTATGTCTCTCTCTACTGTCTCACTGGTCGACCCCTACGCCCCGTCCTAGCGAAACCTGTTGTGCCTGTACCTTTACCCTTGGAATCATAGTACAGGTCACAACACCACCGTGTAGCGCTACACAACTGTCCGTCGACAGGGTCACCTCAATTAGTATGTTCTCGGCCATGGCTAGCCGAATTAAGTAATAACCCTAGGATCCAGACTGCTCATCAGATTATCTGCAGAACGTCTAGAATAGTAGCCGTGTTGTCTACGGATCCCCTGTCCAAGGCTTTAAGGGAATTCACCTCTTCAATTCAATAACAGTTGATGTTGGCCGAGTTGAGCTCACATCCGCACAATAGGCTGTAGCTAACTCGACTACATGCCTGCTAAATCCTTGGAAGGGTTCATCCCCGCTGGCCATTCTGAGACTATCACGATGATGCTCAAACGTCACTCGAGTGGGTAATTGTATCCGGGTATGGACTTACTCCGCTTTCTGGTCTATCTTGACCTTAGAGTTAGTCTAGCCCATTTCTCAACCAATTCCCAGTATCTGAGCTGTTTGTAGCCCGAGGAGTGGTAATAGTGAGTGAACATCACTATTCGAACACTAAGAGTTCGATTTATCATCTAGGGTGTGTTATTAATACACTCTCATAATTTGTGATCTAGTGATGTCTCTAGGAGGTGCTAGTATCATATGTTACCTATGTCTCTATCTAAACTAGAGTGTCAGGTAATTATTTTTGATACTACCTCCTCCATATTTTATCTTCTTTAGCAAGGTATAAGCATATCATATAACAACAAGGAAAAATAAAGTAGTATGCAAAAGAACTTAATAAAGCATGTCAAATATTAGACAATATACCCATGGCATATAATTCATGTTACATAAATAATGTTATTCAAGTATGCATATTATCACATATTTAGCAAACCTAGGATTTTATTATTTTCAAGGCATCCAAGACTTTCCTAATAAAATCTTTTTAAGATTTTCCCTAGGTTGAATTAAATCCTACTGCGATGAACCAACGCACCTGTATGGGGATCTAAACTTCAGAACCAACCTAGATATATCAATAATACACAGCACTCAAGTTGGAGTAAGATTCCTAAAATAATAAAGGTTTTATTTAAAATATTAATTATTCATAATTTAATATGATAGAAATTATTTAATCACTAATAACTCAACTTACTGATCTATTCGGCCTAATCCAAATGAAATAACCCACTTCAACTACTAGTTCCAAGTTCATACTCAAGCCCAACACTTTAGATCCATAGTCCTCTTTCATCACCTTTAATTGACTAAAATAGTCAAGTTCCGAATCAAACCTAATTATATTTTTAAGTCCAAACCAACATGAAATCCAAGTAATTATTCCTTGAATTAATCTAACATCATAGTATCATCACTATCAAACTAATATTCAACAATCCTTCCTTAGTGTCAACCTCTATTCGATTCTCTCCATATACCTAATTATTATATCATATGGATAATCTCTAAGTAAAGGAACAAGGAAAATATAATGAGGAAGAGGTGGGGGAGATAGTATAAATTCAACCATCCTTCCAACATTATCAACAATAGCATATTAGATATGAGCACAATCTACCATCTCAAAAATTCCATCAACAACCACATCAAACTAATCGATTGGTGAGCAGCTGCGAACACGGGTTGAAGTGCCGCTGCTGCAAATCGATTGTAATGGTTCAGCAGTCAAAATCAGAAAGAGGGCAGCGAGTGATGGCACGTCTCCTCGCTTCAAGATGAAGGACGGCGAGGAAGTGAGAGGAGCCAGTAGAACAGGAGGGAGCTCTCTATGACCGGCCGCTGACGGAAGAAGCAGTGACTGTCACGCCCCAATTCCGCCTTTGGGCACGTGGCAACCGCTGCATAAGATGTACTTCAACACACACAACTTATACAAAGCTAAAAAGTATCACAAAGAACTACAATTTTATTAATTAAACATAGCGGAAGCAAATACATTTGACAATTTAACTATAACTACCATTTTACATCTCTATCTAGGTCGCCAAATTGATATTGTTCGCCAAGCTAGGTTCTCCCTCACTCCCGGCTAAAGATCCATCTGTAACCTGCTCAATAGGGAAAAATGTGCACATCTGAGTCACGAGACTCAGTGAGGCTACAAAGAGAGCACCCTAATGATGGGTAAAAATATTGTACAATCTACAAGAAATATATTTACTAAAATCACATACTTAAATCAACATGTCAAAAATATATAACAAGGAAATAAACGTAGAATAACATAATCATAATTATAACAAGATATCAAAAATCTGTTCATAACATGGTACATAAAATTAAACATGTCATATTCTTTAATGTGTATATCATAATCATTTCATTCCACACCTAAGACAGCCGGCCTGTGTTCAAGGTAAATCTCTCGTTAGAGATTTCCCCAAACCCGTCAGTGTCAACTCTATGTCTCTGTCCTATAGGCCTATACACTGATGTTGGCAGAAGGAGCTGGTGATCACGGTACCCCTTCTCAATAACACAAGATCTTTCCAAGCCAAGTAACCATACAAAAATAACAAACACATCCGTCTCCAGCCTGGCAAGCTGAGACACACTATATACGATACTAATGAACCAGGACTGCTCAGGGATCCCACCACTGTTGAGCATGCCAGAGTCATCAGGTTCCCTAGCCTCGATAGCGCATGGGACGATACTGTTCCTAGTACACCCTCTACCTTGTGTAACACAATTAAGTTGAGCTCTGCACCGAAGTGAGATCTCGGCTACACCAAGGTATTAGTGACTGAGGTCAACCGAACTTGCATCTCTACCTTACTAGCACATGGTTCCTCACCACATGTTGGCACATACCAGTTTAAGAACCACACATCTTCTCCTAGGTTACATAACCTTAAGATGTCTAGGGTTCTTATTCATATAACAATTTAGATCACTCCAGGTGTTATCACATCATAAATTTAAATGTCTCAAATTTTTATTTCATGTCAAACATGTTTCATGTTCTTGCTAAGTGTCTCTACATCTCTAGCAACATGAACATATTAAATAATCAATCTAATATGAGCATAAACATCAATAGCATGTATATAACAGCATCATATATATACCAGCATGGTATAACCAACAACTCACATCAGGAGCATGTATATTATTGCATCATACTTGAACTAGCATGATATAACTTTCAATGTCACATCGGGAGCATGCATATAGTAACATCATACATCTGCTAGTATGATTCAAGTTTCAACTCACATCAATAATATGCATACATTAGCATCTTACAGGAACTAACATGGTATACTTTTAAGTTCACAGTAACCCACATGCTAAATAAATATGTAACGAAGTAGATATATCACTTATCAGGAGGTACAATAATGAACAAAACAACCCATAGGACTCAGCATCTATAGTAGGCCAAATTAAATTTGAAACCATAAACCCTCACTTGAGTCTCAAGTAGATCTTTAAACAAGAATCACAGCTTGGCCGTGACCCTTAAGAACAAGCAAGCAAGCAAGCAAGCAATCCTTCTTACTTCAACATAAATCACAGCTTGGCTGTGATTTATCAAGTAATAACACAGCAACGAACAACTTCCTAAAATAAATCCAATGCAAACAACCAAGCATGCATAAATAATACATCTCAAATAATATTCTTCCCTAACTCCACTTCTCACAACCTCACACCAATTTCCTTTTAACCATTTAATAATTAAAGTAATTACAACTATATAAAATTTTCCAAAAAAATATGTTTACATCTACATTATACAATAAAAATATAAATTAAAATCCTATTTTCACAATTAATGCATTCTAATAGTTTGATCTACTATACTACCTTATTAATATAAAATAATTTTAATACTTCTGTAAAATTTTAATTACTATATATAAATTAATTAAGTCACAATTTCTCTAATTTCATTAATTAGAAAATCTAATTAATCAAATTACCCAATTTAATCAAAGTCTAAGATTTATAAATTCTGTAAAGAGATCTAATTGCATTAATTAAATTTATAAATCCTAAATTATCAAACTTCGTTAATTAGAAAATCTAAATAAACAATTTTTCTAAATTTTATCACATTATAAATTTATAACATTCTAAATTATTGAATTTCATAAATTAAAATAATCTAATAATCTAATTACCTCAATTTACAATCTCCTACTTTCATTAATTTCATAAAAAATTTAAATAAATTATTTTAATTTTAATTAATACAATTTAAATGTCATAACATCTATCAAAATATTTCTTCATGCATATAATATACAATTAATTTATTTAAACCCTAAATTAATCCAATTTAACTTAAATAAATTAAGAATTGCACATTAAAAATTCTGAAAAATTCTAATTAAATCACATAAATTATATTTAAGTATGATAAAGCATCACAACTTTTTTTAGATTTTTCAGACATCATTAACGCCCTCAAAATCCTGAGCTCAATCTAAAATAATTAAATGCAGGTCTAAAATGTATTAAAATTTTTAAATAAATTTATTAAGGTTCAAAACTCACCAATCAAGCATTAGCCACTTGAACCGAATTAAACCAATCAACAAGCCACGAAGCCAACCAACCCACTAGTGTACGTCATGATGTTATGTTTTAAGTTATATCATTTTTATCATATTCCGCATGGTAGCTATATGTGTAGTCTGCATTACAACATCAATAAATAATAAAATGCGGTAAGAGTAACATAGCATGCTAGATAAATAATAAACAGTAAGCATAAAAGCTTGTCGAACGGCTAGTAAAATATGTATTCTAGCATGCATATGTCTTTTGGTATTTTATAAGCATAATAATTATTTAATTAGCAGGCATCCAAGAACTTTCATAAAATCTAATTAAGATTTACCCTAGCTTGAAGATCATACTATAGTGAGCCTTTGCACCTGTATCATGTATCGGGGCTCCAAAACCAATCCAAAAGAAGCCTAGAAACTTTAATAACGGTCTAATCACGGACAGATAATAATCCTAAAGTAAATAAATTTATTTAGAATTTTTTGAATTTAATTAAGATAGAAATAAATTATTTAATGTTAATCTGATTTATCCCTTTAATTAGTCCAATTTGCCTAGCCCAACTCTATTCATAAAGCCCAAGCCCATATCAATTTCTAATCTAAGTCAATTTGGTCAAATCTGACTTTATTCAATCTAATTGGGCTCAATTTGGGCTTGAATCAGTTTATTTGACTGAGCTCAAGTTCAGATCAATTCAATGTAGCTCGACCTAGATTCAATTTAATTCAATCTCATTCAACTTAGATCTAGTCCAATTTAATTGGATCTCGTTCAGCCAGCCCAATCTAATTTGATTTAACTCGAGCTCGAATCAATTTCAATTAATTGATTCAGCTCACCTCAACTAAACTCAACTTAAACCCAAACTTAACTCAAATCCAACCCAATCAACTTTAATTCGGTTTAACCAAACTTATTCATTAACTTCACTTAATTAAATCACTAATCTTGCTTAACTTAATTAAACCAACTTTAATCATGATTAAGGAAAAACCATCTGGCAATGGGTGCAGTGAAACGGAGCTCGCCGCGGCGTGGGAAGTTGGTAGCATGGGCAATGCTCCGGCGAGCTCTCGTGGGGCTCGCTCGCACCAGATCGGGGACCGAGGATAGTCGCTGACGAGAGGACAGCGATGATGGGTGAGGAGGAGGTGCAAAAACAAGGAATAGCTGCTCGTGGGCGAGCGATCGAAGGCCTCTGCTTGCAGCTATGTTTCTGCCTGAGAGCAGGGGAAGGCAGCCCCGCTGCTATCTCCTGCAGCGGCAAGGCGAGGGAAGGTGGGTCACGGCGAATAACGTGTCGGCAAGTCTACCCACGCTCCTTCATTGCTTAGAAGAGGTGGCTGCGCGAGGAGGAGGAGATGAAGTGGAGAATACCGCTGGCAGTGGGGAGAGGACATTGAGCGAGGGTCGGCGGTAGAGCTCGGTGATGCGCACGGGTTGCATGAGGAAGAGGGCACGCGTACGCTGCCCTAACCATTTTCCTTTTTCCCCCTCTCACTTTTTCCTTTTTACAAACACACCTCTCTCTTAACTATATTACATTATAATTTACAACATCCCCTTTTTTTATAACAAGCAGGGGTTTACATTAGGTCATCAAATTTACTTTAAAAATTTTAATTCTTAATCTAATAACAATTTCTTAAATCTATCTTCTCAATCACTCTTAGATCAATCCCTTTATTCACTCTAATTTTTTCCTCAAGTTTGTTGGGATGTTTGCTAGAACCCTTGCGAGGCGATATTCTCTAATGTAACACTAATAATGGCACCAATCAATACCTCTCCTCACAAGGATTCCAAAAATTATATTTATCTCATCATTCGGAGCTCATCGGCAACCAACTTCGTCGAAAAAGCTTACTCCGATAGAACCCTAACTTTTGGCTTTCACTCACCGGTGGCCAACCGTCGGCCATTCACCCTCGACTTAGGTACCATTCGAAGTTCTCATCGGGGTGAATCCATAGGTACCTAGTTTGTCAAGTTTCGAGGCTGAAATGGTCAATAATCACCTAAGAAAGCTCTGATAAAGAAGCTTTCGCCCACAGATGCCCTAACTCAAATTTCACCCTTAAAACCTCACAAAAAATCCCAAATAATAGTTCCATTATGTTCGTCCAGCTCACTTGATATCGTGATCCAAATCTGGTAGAACAAATCCATCAAAGTTGGCCGAAAATCGTCGGCAAGGTAAAGGAGTCGGACACCTTGATCGCGATTGATGCTCATGCATGAAGGACGAAGAAGAAGTCATGGGTTGGTAACGGATCGGGTTTTACCACTTAACCCACTAACCAGTTAACCATTTACCCAGGTTCAACTCTTGGTTCACTGAGATTAAATCACTTCTGTCAATAACTTTATATGATTTAATCTGGACCATCCATTTGAACTTTAGCTTTGTAATAATTTGACCCACAAAATAAAATCAAAATTACAATCGCTTTGCACTGTTAGATTCTAAATTCAAAATCCTATTAGATAATATAATTTTTAAATCAAAGTTTAATACTTCAAAAATCTATGTTTAATTTTATAAATATGCACTTAATACCATTTTAAGAAAGGAGTGTATGCTTTGTGCATAAAATAAAAACTCATTTTTGCAAAAGATTCCACTATTGCTTTCAAGATATTGATGATATTCTATTATTTAAATTTTTTTACAAGAAAAAATAAAATTTTGTAATTATTAAATTATTTGATTTTCTAATAAGGTGACTTAAGTAAAAAAATAAAATTATTTATTCAATAAAATAAGAAAATCTGAGTTCTCCTTTTAAGAAAACAACCATGTTATTTTGAAAATAATAGTTAGACAAAATAAAAAGGCAATGGTTGGACACTTTGTTTATTAACAAACGAATGATATTATGCGTGAGAGAAAATCGACCATAGAGTTTACCTCCCCGCTCAAATTTTTTCCTCGAATAAAAAGAAAAATTTCATTACTTACTTAACTGCCTCAACTGTCGAAAAATAAATATATATTCGTCATGGGTTGGTAACGTATCGAGTTTTACCACTTAACCCACTTACCACTTAACCATTAACCTGTGTTCAACTCTTGGTTCACTGAGATTAAATCACTTATGTCAATTGCTTTATATGATTTAATCTAGACCATCCATTTTAACTTTAGCTTGGTAATAATTTTTAAATTAAAATTCAATACTTCAAAAATCTATGTTTAATTTTATAAATAAGTACTTAATACCATTTCAAGAATAACACCTCAAAATAACTTCATGTTATGGAATTATTTTTAATTAAAATTACAAATCCCAAAGTTGATACCCGAGAATCAAGTAATAGTAGAATTAGGATAAGGTATATGTGTCACCAAAGATTAGTTAATATTTAATCCTTAGATAAGATATTTTATTATTTAAATTTTTTTACAAAATTTTTTTTTCCAATTAATAAATTCTTTTATTTTCTAATAAGGTGACTTAAGTAAAAAAGATAAAATTATTTATTCAACAAAATAATTAACTAAAATAAGAAAATCTAAATTCTCCTTTTAAGAAAACAACTAAGTTATTTCAAAAATGATAGTTAAATAAAACAGCAAGGTAATGGTTTGACACTTTGTTTATTAACAAACGACTTATATTATCCATGAGAGAAAATCGATGACAGAGTTTACCTCCCCACTCAAATTTTTTCCTTGAAAAAAAAGAAAAATCACATGACCAAATTAACTGCCTCGACTGTTGAAAATTAAATATATATTCCTCTCCATTGGATCACGTTTGCTATCAATCGCCCTCTTTAAAACTCATCCCGACAGCTTTACAGCCTGTCGTAGTTCCAACAATGTACGTGGAACCCTGCCTCTGGAATGCCTTAGCCAGCCCCGCTGCTGCCGCGCGAGTCCTCGCCCAGGGCTCCTGTGTCTTCTTCTTCCTCGAGGGCTACCGCGGACAGTCCTTGCCTGAGGAACACCAACACTCTGATGCCTTGCTTTGCCGTGTCTCCTCCATCTCCCTCCTCGCCGACCTCGATACCGATGAGGTATTTGTCAAAATTGACCTTGATCCCCACTCGATCACTGACCCTAACCACCTGGCGCGTACCTGGACGCCCGTCGCCTGCTCCACTTCTACACCAGAGATTGATTGTGTGGTCAGTATGGGCGAGTTTACCTCCTTCACCAAGATCCTCATCAAGACCGACGTCAGAAAAGTGCTCAATGTGCCGAATTCCTGCGCACTCGCTGTATTCCCTCCCGTTCACATCAACGTCAATAGGGCTACGCTGACAGAGGATGTGTTGGCACTGGACGTGCACGGGAGATCTTGGAACTTCCAACTCGCCCGTAGGAGCTATCACCAACGCTACTCCCTGTACAAATGGAGGGAGTTCGCCACTGAGAAGAGTCTGATCAAAGATGACATCGTGGTCTTTTCCATCCACCGTGCTGGCAATCTCTACATCGACATCAGATATACTGCAATCTCCTCCTAGGCCAGAAAGAGAGCCAGCATGCTGGCAGCTTCAATTGTGAAGGCAACCCAATTAGCTAGAGCGGGCCTCCCTTTTGAAGTCACTTATTACCCAGGGGTGGAATCACCGACCACGCGGTGGCGGCAGTCCCAATGCCTCATCAGGTACTCCATTAACGTCCATGTTACATGTTGATGGATCAAACTGATCACTCATTTATCTCATATAGTTCTATCAGGTTTTCGTTCCTCAGGTGCATTCTTTGGATTATGTAAAGAGACCAAGAGGCAAAGCTTTTGAAGATGATGATAGTCAGGAAGCACGCAATCACTAGGAGCATTTGCAAAGAGATCATTCAAAATGTTTGGCCATGATATCCAATAATATTGGGATAGTTTAATATTTAATGAGTATTAAAAAATAATAAATTAATTAACTCATACAATTTTTCTAAATACATTGATGACATGCAAAGGAATGAATGTATATTTTCTTATCTCGGAATAAATTTGTTATGATTTTGATGTATTTTTGTTATATTAATTTCGGTCACACACAAGTGAAGACAATCCGATCGATTGTCAAGATTGCGTAGATATCTTCTTACGAATCCAAAAGCATGGGCAGGATCAATTCGGCTGGTTGACGGGAAACCGTATTCGATTGTTATCCTATTTCCCAAACCTCAATACTCAACATGGCAACCTCATTCCGTTTTGCTCCTTGCGCTGCAACTTTTTTTGTTGCCCTTTTCCTAATTGCCCTATAAATATCTCTCCTCTTCCTGCTTCGTTTTAAATCAACTCTCTCTCTCTCTTTATCTTTCTTGCTCGCTCGCTATAATATGGATAGCCTATTTAGTAAGGCACTGGAGATTGATGCTCCTCCGGTGCGATTAGTAGAACCCTAGTTGTGGACGGCAAGCGCGGACTTCGGGGGGTACATTCCTTTCGTCTGATTGTGGGTTTCGATTTCCCTCAAGGCCACGTCGAGCAGGCCTCGATCTTGTCCGACTTCTCCACCATCCCCTCACCCCGCATCGAGGTTCCCTACAGTGTCATCATGATGATCGTTTGAAATTGATCATCAGTAAAATGTACTCCTCCAACAATTAATGGTGCAGCCTTACCACTATCTACGTGCATCGCGTAGGAGGTTGATGAATATTCATATCTTTATGGTACTCCTCCCTTGAATTTCCTACCTCTAGTTGCATTTTAAATTTCCAACGCAAGTGTTACATACTTTTGGTCGCAACTGTCACCTTAGGGGGAGAGATCAAACATCATAGGATACCCAAATCTGAGTACTAATACTAGAACATAAGAGGAATACAACCTCCTTTCCTCCTGAGTTGGCCACTAGAACACACTAGCTAGTTTATCATAGCTAGTCGAGTGAATTGGTGTCAACTAGAAGTTATCTAACCTGCTATCCTATTGATCTAGAATATTAGCCCCATGCCCCTCTCTTTCGATAGGTCATGGTAGTGCTAAAAAACATAACATCACTAGGATGGCAGTGCCATTGGCACGCCAGTGTAATCACATCCTAGCCATATGCACCTAAGAATAAAATAAAATCATATATATAAACCAAGAAATCTCCTAGGTATGTTTTTCACCGCACCTTTAACTCTTAAGAAAAATCAAGTGCATATATTAGCTTTATAATAAAAAAGAGTCATAGTATCAAGCTGATAAGGAAACAAATAACAATAGTGATGAACAACTTATAACGACAAATATGGACATAGCAAGTTAATAATAACTTATTTATAATCATAATGAGGAATATCTTCTAGCCGAAGAGTTAAATAATTTAAAGTATTGAAAATCAAAGTCAGATATTTCTTCTAGACTAAATATTAAGAACTATCCTATTTATTCTACTCAGATACAAACACTCATATTGTTCTATTGTTCTAATCATGCTCTAATTTGTGTCATTTTATCCAAATTCCCATGTTTGGTCATCAAATTTGTTTTAAAAAATTTAATTCTCAATCTAGTAATAATTTCTTAAATCTATCTTCACAATCACTCTTAGATCAATCCCTTTATTCACTCTAATTTTTTCCTCAAGTTTATCGGAATGTTCGTCGGAACCTTTGCTAGGCGATATTCTCTAATGTAGCACTAATAATGGCACCAACCGATACCTCTCCTCACAAGGATTCCAAAAATTATATTTATCTCATCATTCGGAGCTCATCGGCAACCAACTTCGTCGGAAAAGCTTACTCCGGTAGAACCCTAACTTTTGGCTTTCACTCACCGGTGACCAACCGTTGGCCATTCGCCCTCGACTTAGGTACCATCCGAAGTTCTCATCAGGGCGAATCCATAGGTACCTAGTTTGTCAAGTTTCAATGCTGAAATGGTCAACAATCACCTAAGAAAGCTCTGATAAAGAAGCTTTCGCCCACAAATGCCCTAACTCAAATTTCACCCTTAAAGGCTCACAGAAAAACCTCAAATAATAGTTCCATTATGTTCGTCCAGCTCACCTTATGTTGTGATCCAAATCTGGTAGAAAAAATCCATCAGAGTTGGCCGAAACATCTTTGGTAGGGCAAAGGAGTCGGACACCCTGATCGCCGCTGATGCTCATGCATGAAGGATGAAGAAGAAGTCATAGGTTGGTAATGGATAGAGTTTTACCACTTAACCCACTTACCACTTAATCATTAACCCAGAATCAACTCTTGGTTCACTGAGATTAAATCACTTCTGTAAATCGCTTTATATCATTTAATCTTGACCATCTATTTTAAGATTAGCTTGGTAATAATTTGACCGACAAAATGAAATCAAAATTACGATCGGTTTGCACTCTTAGATTCTAAATTCAAAATCCTATTAGATGATATAATTTTTAAATCAAATTCAATACTTCAAAATCTATGTTTAATTTTATAAATAAGTATGTAATACCATTTGAAGAATAACACCTCATAATAACTTCATGTTAGAGAATTATTTTTAATTAAAATTACAAAGTTGGTACCGGAGAATCAAGTAATAGTAGAATTAGGATAAAGTATATGTGTGTCACCAAAGATTAGTGAATATTTAATCCTTAGATAAGACGAATATATTTTTGAACTTACTAAATATGGAACCCATAATCTAGCATATAGTATTCAATAAGTCTAAACAAAAGGAGTGTATGCTTTGTGCATAAAATAAAAACTCACCTTTCCAAAAAATTTCTTTGTTTCTTCCGAGATGATATTTTATTATTTAAATTTTTTTACAAGAAAAAATAAAATTTTCTAATAAATAAATTCTTTTATTTTCTAATAAGATGACTTAAGTAAAAAAGATAAAATTATTTATTCAATAAAATAAGAAAATCTGAATTATCCTTTAAACAAAACAACCAACTTATTTCAAAAAATAATAGTTAGACAAAATAACAAGGTAATGGTTGGACACTTCGTTTATTAACAAAAGTCTGATATTATCCACGAGAGAAAATCGACGATAGAGTTTACCTCCCCGAACAAATTTTTTCCTCGATAAAAAAGAAAAATCGCATGACGAACTTAACCACCTCGACTGTTGAAAATTAAATATATATTCCTCTCCATTGGATTAAGTTTGCTATCGATCGCCCTCTTTAAAACTCATCCCGACAGCTTTGCAGCTTGTCGTAGTTCCAACAATGTCCGTGGAACCCAGTCTCTGGAATGCCTTAGCCGGCCCTACTGCTGCCGCGCGAGTCCCCGCCCAGGGCTCCTGTGTCTTCTTCTTCCCTGAGGGCTACCGCGGACATTCCTTGCTTGAGGAACTCCGACTCTCTGATGCCTTGCTTTGTCGTGTCTCCTCCATCTCCCTCCTCGCCGACCTCGATACTGATGAGGTATTTGCCAAAATTGGCCTTGATCCCCACCCGATCACTGACCCTAACCACCTGGCGCATACCTGGACGCCTGTCACCTGCTCCTCTTCTACACCGGAGATTGATTGTGTGGTCAGTGTGGGCGAGTTTACCTCCTTCACCAAGATCCTCAACAAGTCCGACGTCGGGAAAGTGCTCAACGTGCCGAATTCCTGCGCACTCACTGTATTCCCACCCGTTCACATCAATGTCAATAGGGCTACACTGACAGAGGACGTGTTGGCGCTGGACGTGCATGGGAGTTATTGGAACTTCGAACTCGCCTGTAGGAGCTATCGCCAACGCTACTCCCTGTACAAATGGAGGGAGTTCGCCACTAAGAAGGGGTTGATCAAAGACGACACTCTGATCTTTGCCAAGCACCGTGCTGGCAATCTCTACATCGGCGTCAGACATACTGCAATCTCCTCCTACGCCGAAAAGAGAGCCAACATGCAGGCGGCTTCGATTGTGAAGGCAACCCAGTTAGCTAGAGCGGGCCTCCCTTTCGAAGTCACTTATTACCCAGGGGTGGAATCACCCGAGCACGTGGTGGCGGCGGTCCCAATGCCTCATCAGGTACTCCATTGCCATCCATGATACATGTTGATGGATCGAACTGATCACTCCTTTATCTCGTATAATTCTAACAGGTTTTCCGAGTTGAAGGAGCAGCAAAGGCATCACAAAGCTCGAATAAAGGCAAATTAGTTCAAGGAGTTCCTCAGGTGCAATCTTTGGATCAAAAAAAGAGGTCAAGAGGCAAAATATTTGAAGATGATGATAGTAAAAAAGAGGGAGGAAGCTCGCAATCGCTAGGAGCATCTGCAAAGAGATCATTCAAATTATTTGGCCATGATATCCAATAATATTAGGATAGTTTAATATTACTGAGTATTAAAAAATAATAAATTAATTAACTCATACAATTTTTCTAAATGCATTGATGAAATGCAAAGGAATGAATGCATATTTTCTTATCTCCGAATAAATTTGTTATGATTTTGATGTATTTTTGTTAGATTAATTTCAGTCACACATAAGTGAAGACAATCCGATCGATTGTCGAGATTGCGTAGATATCTTCTTACGAATCCAAAAGCATAGGTTGGATCAATTCGGGTGGTTGACGGGGAACCATATTCGATTGTCATCCTATTTCCCAAACCTCAATACTCAACAAGGCAACCTCATTCCGTTTTGCTCCTTGCTCTGCAACTTTTTTTGTTGCCCTTTTCCCAATTGCCCTATAAATATCTCTCCTCTTCCTGCTTCGTTTTAAATCAACTCTCTTTCTCTCGCTTTATCTTTCTTGCTCGCTCGCTACAATATGGAAAGCCTATTTAGTAAGGCACTGGAGATTGAGGCTCCTCCGGTGCGATTAGTAGAACCCTAGTTGTGGAGGGCAAGCGCGGACTCCGGGGGGTACATTCCTTTCGTCTGATTTTGGGTTTCTATTTCCCTCAAGGCCACGTCGAGCAGGCCTCGATCTTGTCCGACTTCTCCACCATCCCCTCACCCCGCATCGAGGTTCCCTACAGTGTCATCATGATGATCGTTTGAAATTGTTCATCAGTAAAATGTACTTCTCCAACCATTAACGGTGCAGCCTTACCACTATCTACGTGCATCGTGTAGGAGGTTGATGAATATTCATATCTTTATGGTACTCCTCCCTTGAATTTCCTATCTCTAGTTGCATTTTAAATTTCCAACGCAAGTGTTACATACTTTTGGTCGCAACTGTCACCTTAGGGGGAGAGATCAAACATCATAGGATACCCAAATCTGAGTACTAATACTAGAACATAAGAGGAATACAACCTCCTTTCCTCCTGAGTTGGCCACTAGAACACACTAGCTAGTTTATCATAGCTAGTCGAGTGAATTGGTGTCAACTAGAAGTTATCTAACCAGCTATCCTATTGATCTAGTGTCACGCCCCGACCCTACTGACGGGCACGTGGCAACCGCCGTATGAACCCTGAGATCCATACAAGGTGTAAGAGAATGGATCATTGATATAAATATAAACAGAATACAATCCATCTAGTACAGTCCCGATATAGACCTACTACAACACTAAATACGAAAGCGATACCATCTAAGTAAAATACTAAAATATACCTCCGACGACGCAAACTTTGTAAATAACTACGGCGCAGTCCTCGTCGATAAACTATTACGGACTCACGTAAGAACCTGCACACACGGGGAAAAACGGTGTGCTCAGCCTTGCGGCCTAGTGTGAAATTACGGCTCGAAACCGAATAAGGAATTCAAAGGCTAGGAGGATCAATCTAGGATGCCTTGGTTTCATTAATAGTCATTTTTATGTAACACATGTGGGTCATGTCATATAAGCAAAATAACGGCGGAATAGGTATGTCATGTGTAACACTAGATGTCGCCTAAGCTGTGTCTAGTAACTATGTCATAAGTGTCACCGGAATGTCATCTACAATGTATTATGACTAACAACCTCAAGACTCGGACTGCCAGCCTATGCTCAATGAATACCCCGGCCAAAGGGCATCACCAAGCCCATCAGTGCCTTTTTGTCTTTGTCTCTCCCTATGCCCACTGCACTGATGTTGGCGGAGGTGACGGGTGACCCTTGATCACTCTCCTCTGTTTCACTAGTCGCCTACGATGCCTCCCCTAACGAAACTGTCGTGCCCTTACATCCTCCCCGGACTCCGTAGGGGCAACGACGACTCGTGTAGTACTACAACACCATCTGAAGATGGGGTCACCATCAACAAGACCATCGACCATGGCTAGTCGATATAATACAACCCTAGGATCCGGACTACCCATCCGATCGTCTGCAGAACGTCAAGGATGGTAGTCGTGTGGTCTACGGATCCACTGTCCAAGGCTATGCGGAGGGATGTCACCGTCCCAATCCCCAAGCAGTGATGCCTGCCAAGAGGTGTGCAGACTAGCTGTCGCCGGAATGCTACTACCTCGGCGACATGTTTGCTAGGTTCTTGTTTTGGTTCATCCCGGCTAGCTATCTCAGGACTATCACGGTGTCGCCTAGACGGCACACGTGCGGGTATGACTTTCTGGGTAGGGACTCACTCCGTATATCTGGTCTAATATGACCTTGGAGTTTGTACAGTCCTTTCCCTACCAGCTCCCAGTATCTAAGCTATGCATAACCTCGGGAGTGGTACTCCCAATATCTAAGCTATGCATAACCTCGGGAGTGGTGTGTGGCGGAGCATCACCATTCTGACCATCCGCGGGACGCGGTGGTCAAACGGAGTCTACAAGCAGTACTCCTTCCTGTCTGTTTTTTAGTGATGTCTCCTAAGAGTTTCTAACATGTCATTATTCTTATCGATACTGCATGGTGGTAGTGCTAACATAGCATAGATAAATAACAGAGCATGCAGGACAAGATTCATAGACATGTTAAATAAGTAGCATGGTAGACATGGCATATCATGTAGGTAAATAAAGTAAATCATACAAACATGCATGTATAATCAATCATAGCATGCGTCTCATTTTTATTAAATTTAAGGCATTCGAGATATTTCCTAAGAATACCTCGACAGGAATTCTCTAGCTTGAATAAATCCTATATTCGATGAACCAACGCACCTGATTTGCGAGCAATCTGAGCTTCACAACTAATCCAATTGAAGCTCGACTGTATCAATCGTAATATAGCTCACGTGTCGAAATAATATTGCTCACGTGTCGAAATAATATTCCTAAATAATAAAATTTATTTAGAAAAAAATTAATATCAATTCTATAAATTATTCGGATAGAAATCTAATTAATTGTGAACCCACGTTATCAAATTACTTTGGTCCTATCCAAATTAATTATCTAACTCAATCCATGAAATCACTAAATTTAATTAAGATCAAATTCAATATCCTAGCCCATGTCCGCACATAGAAGTTTAACCCCAACTTCATAACCCAGAGAAACTAAGTTTCTTTCAATTATTCCCAAACAAATTAAATTGCTAAACTCAATTTAATTAATTAATCATGTGTATTCCTTCTGCTAATTCAATTCAACTAATCACATGAAACTAAATTTTTCTACTATATTTTATCAACCTAATTTATATTAATAATAAACATCCAACTCTACTTTATTAGATTAGTCCAAGCGCATGCATTCCAACATTATCAGCATTAACATCATCATGGTCTACCATTCCATCAACTATTCTTACTACTCACAGTATACCCACTATTAGCCACATCTCCATACATGATTAAAGTCTACCATATCAAACATTAACAATCAATTGAAGCATGATAGAATCGATATCAAATTCAATGCTACATCTACTTAACCGGGCAGATCAAACACTAGCTAATCAAAGCTAATCGACATTAAGGAAATCACCTTAGTGAGATAGAACACGGATGAGTGGATTAGATGCTAGCCGGCTAAAGAATTCCAATTTAGTCGGCTCCAGTCGCAATGGAGGCTGATATCTTCGGTATCCAAAATGGACGGTGCTCAACTGATCATCCCGAATTGGAGGAAGTAGCACGTCGGTGCGGCAGAGCCTTCCCTGCGGTCGCATGAAGGAGGGAGGCTGAGGAACTCGTTGAAGACTTGAGTTGGGTCTCCGGTGAGCAGTGGAACTCAGAAGAGGGATCCGGAATCGTAGAAGCTGTTGGCGTTCAAGTCAGCAGCACTACCAAGCTTCCTCCTCTGGCGTCGCACGAAGGAGGGAGATGGATCTCGGCGGTCGGCAGCAATGAGTCAGAAAGAGGGCTTATCTTCGATGAAGAAGGAAATCGTCGACAACAAGCGCACATGGACCCCTGATCGTTAAGGATGTAGAGGGATCGATGAAGGACTCTGCGCTAATGGAGCTCGGTGTCGACTCAATTAGAGCATCCAGAGGAGGCGAGAAGAGGGGCAGCGAGCTTGAATCAACGATGCTGGTAGATCTGATGGTCGTTAGCGAATGTAGGGAGGATAACGGAGGGAGCGATGGTCAGCAGAATCGCCGTTCGTGAGGGCCGATGGTCGCCTGCGAACCTCCGTGGACGACGATCTCACACCGGCTACTGCTGTGAGTTCAGGCGATCAGCGGCGGCGCCTTCCTTGGTGTCCCCGATCGTTAAGGATCGAAGAAGGCGGAAAGGGGCAGTGGGTGCTGGCGGATTTCGAAGGTCGTCGGCGAATTCGCGGACGTCGACGGCTGCTTGCGAGGGGATGCCCGAAGACAGGGGATGCCTCTGTTTTCCCCAATCCTAGCAAGCTCGGGTCTCCAGTGAGTGACGGTGGATGAGCACGCACCGGTGGAACTCAGAAGAGATCAGGCAGAGCGTTCGTCGACAGCAGGCGCACATGGACCCAACATCACAGAGGTCGGAGATTGAAGGAGCCACTGCAGAATCTTTCTCTCCAACTTGGTCGGTGGATTCGCGGCGTTGGTGAGGTTGCAGAGTCGCTGGAGTTGGTGCGACGGAGCCCCCATGGCTTCGCTCGCTCCAATGCTGCCACCGACGACTGCAGGGAGGATGATGGAGGGAGCGGCGGCCAGCAGGATCACCGCTCGCGAGGGGCGATGGTCGCCTACGAACCTCCATGGACGATGACCTCGCTGCGGTTGCTGCTGCGAGTTCGGCCGATCAGCGGTGGTGCCTCCCTTGGTGTCGCACGAAAGGGAGAGGTGGAGAAGGATCGACGGCAGACTGCGTCGGGCGATGTCGTCGGAGATTGGGGAGGTCATCATCATGTCCGTGGGCATCAAAGTCAGGGGATGCCTCTCGAGGGATGCTGGTTGCTGCTCTCGAGCAAATGCCCGGAGCCATTGGTGGATGAAGGAGAATACATATGCCCCACTCGTTGCGGATGATGAAGTCGTTGCATCACTGCATTGGGGAGAAGAAAGCCGACGAACTCGGAGGAAGCGACACCTTGCAGCTACCCCGGCGGCGTTGACGACCTTCAGCTCGAGCTTGATCTCGCGGACGAAGGCGGAAGGGAGGAACGAACCAACAAGGCGGAATAAATGCCGCTAGCTGGTCGCTCGCGCGTCAATGGACGATCGCCGCAGCTCGTGAGGAAGGTTGGTTGCTGCTCCCGAGCAACCGCTCGAAGTCGCCGATGGAGGAATAAATTTGCAGACGCCTCACTCGTCACGAACAATGGGGGCGGTGCATCCTCGCATTAGAAAGAAGAAATTCGGCGAGAAGTCGAAGAAGCGACGCCCCTTGCAGCTACTCCGGCGACGACGACATTTCTTCCCTATCCCGCTCAAGCTCGATCTCACGGACGAAGGCAGAGGAGAGGGCGAGAATTAGGGCGACGACTGCGGCGCTCGCTCGAATCGCCTTCACTCATAGGGATCGGTACGCTCATACCGGTTCGCTCCAAACCAGATGATCCGGCTCAACCAGGCCGGTTCTATTGGCTGATGGCGGATAACGTGGAGAGCACATGGTCCGCGTGCTTTTGCATTCTAGTCCTTCAACCTAGTTAAATCTCATCTAGGTCCCTCCCGCTTTAAATAAATTTCCAACTAGACACTTCTTAAATTCTCTTCTTAGTCCAAAATTATCACTTTAGTCTAAATTTAACCCAAAAATTCTCTAATCCTCTTTACTCATATCTAAGCATAAAGAAATTTTTTTTAAATTTTTAAATAATATTTTTTTTCCTAATTAAACCATATAGAAGTGGGGGTTTACATCTAGAACATTAGCCCCAAGCCCCTCTTTTTCGATAGCTCATGGTAGTGCTAAAAAACATAACATCACTATGATGGCAGTGCCATTGGCATGCTAGTGTAATCACATCCTAGCCATATGGACATAGCTTTAAAATAAAAAAGTGTCATAGTATCAAGCTGATAACGAAATGAATAACAATAGTGATGAACAACTTATAACGACAAATATGGACATAGCAAGTTAATAATAACTTATTTATAATCATAACGAGGAATATCTACTAGCCGAAGAGTTAAATAATTTAAAGTATAGAAAATCAAAGTCAGATATTTCTTCTAGACTAAATATTAAGAACTATCCTATTTATTCTACTCAGATAAAAACAATCATATTGTTCTATTGTTCTAATCATGCTCTAATTTGTGTCATTTTATCCAAATACCCATGTTTGGTCATCAAATTTGTTTTAAAAATTTTAATTCTCAATCTAGTAACAATTTCTTAAATCTATCTTCGCAATCACTCTTAGATCAATCCCTTTATTCACTCTAATTTTTTCCTCAAGTTTATGCGAATGTTCGTCGGAAACTTTGCCAGGCGATATTCTTTAATGTAGCACTAATAATGGCACCAACTGATACCTCTCCTCACAAGGATTCCAAAAATTATATTTATCTCATCATTCGGAGCTCATCGGCAACCAACTTCGTCGGAAAAGCTTACTCCGGTAGAACCCTAACTTTTGGCTTTCACTCACCGGTGACCAACCGTCGGCCATTCGTCCTCGACTGAGGTACCATCCGAAGTTCTCATCAGGGCGAATCCATAGGTACCTAGTTTGTCAAGTTTCGATGCTGAAAAGGTCGACAATCACCTAAGAAAGCTCTGATAAAGAAGCTTTCGCCCACAAACGCTCTAACTCAAATTTGACCCCTAAAGCCTCACAGAAAAACCTCAAATAATAGTTCCATTATGTTCGTCCAGCTCACCTTATGTTGTGATCCAAATCTGGTAGAAAAAATCCATCAGAGTTGGCCGAAACATCTTTGGCAGGGCCAAGGAGTCGGACGCCCTGATCGCCGCTGATGCTCATGCATGAAGGATGAAGAAGAAGTCATAGGTTGGTAATGGATAGAGTTTTACCACTTAACCCACTTACCACTTAATCATTAACCCGGAATCAACTCTTGGTTCACTGAGATTAAATCACTTCTGTCAATCGCTTTATATCATTTAATCTTGACCATCTATTTTAAGTTTAGCTTGGTAATAATTTGACCGACAAAATGAAATCAAAATTACGATCACGATTAAGGTCATTCAGGATAGACTAAAGACGATATGGGATCGGCAGAAAAGTTACGCAGATAATCACCGTAGGCCGCTAGAGTTTGTAGTGGGAGATATGATTTTCTTGAATGTCTCTCCATGGAAGGGTATTCTTCGGTTTTAGAAAAAAGAAAAGTTGCATCCCAAATATATTAGACCCTTCCAGATCCTTGAGAGAGTAGGGCCAGTGGCGTATCGATTAGAGCTGCCTGCTAATCTGGAGCATATTCATAACGTATTTCATGTCTCGATGCTCTGAAAATATATGCAAGATTCATCCCATGTTCTCACGGCACCACCGATTCAGTTGAGAGAGAATTTAAGTTACGGAGTATAGGCTGTGCAGATTATTGACCGTCAGGAGAAAATACTCAGAGGGAAATCTATACCTTTAGTTAAAGTCCTATGGAGGAATACGGAGATTGAGGAGGTCACGTGGGAGACTGAGGCTCGTATGCGAGCCTAGTATCCCTATCTGTTCGAGTAAAGTTGCATCCCATATGTGCCTAGTATTCCTTTCTTCCTTGTACTTTTAATTTTTAGAGGACCAAAAATTTTGAGGGGGAGAGAACTTGTAAACCCCTGCTTTTTGTAAAAAAGAGTGAAGTTATAAATTATAATGTAATATAGTTAAGAGAGGGGTGTGCTTGTAAAAAGGGAAAAGAGAGAGGAGGAAAGAGGAAAATGGTTAGGGCAGCGTACGCACCCTCTTCCTTGCACAACCCGTGTGAGTCACCGAGCTCCACCGCCGACCCTCGCTCGATGTCCTCTCTCCACTGCCGACGTTATTCTCCACTTCATCTCCTCCTCCTCACGCAGCCACCTCTTCTAAGCAACGAAGAAGCGTGGGCAGACTCGCCGGCACACCCTTCGCTGTGACCCGCCTTCCCTCGCCTCGCTGCTGCCGGAGATAGCAGTGGGGCTGCCTTCCCCTGCTCGTGGGCAGAAACAGAGCCACGAGCTGAGGCCTTCGATCGCACGCCCACGAATGGTAATAGCTTGCCGTCGCACCTTCTCCTCGCCCGTCGGCGCTGTCCTCTCATCGGCGACCATCCTTCGCCCCCGATCTGGTGCGAGCAAGCCCCACGAGAGCTCGCCGGAGCATCGCTCGTGCTGCCCGCTTCCCACGCAGCGGCGAGCTCCATTTCACCGCACCCATCACGTCGTCGTTGCCGCTGCTCGCGAGGACCCCGACAGACCTTCGCCTAACTATTGTTTTTGAAATAAGTTGGTTGTTTTCTTTAAAGGATAATTCATATTTTCTTATTTTATTGAATAAATAATTTTATCCTTTTTACATAAGTCATCTTATTAGAAAATAAAAGAATTTGATAATTGGAAAATTTAATTTTTTCTTGTAAAAAAATTTAAATAATAAAATATCATCTGGAAAGAAACAAAGGAATTTTTTGGAAAGGTGAGTTTTTATTTTATGCACAAAACATACACTCTTTTTGTTTAGACTTATTGAATACTATATGCTAGATTATGGGTTCCATATTTAGTAAGTTCAAAAAAATATTCGTCTTATCTAAGGATTAAATATTAACTAATCTTTCATGACACACATATACTTTATCCTAATTCTACTATTACTTGATTCTCCGATACCAACTTTGTAATTTTAATTAAAAATAATTCCCTAACATGAAGTTATTTTGAGGTGTTATTCTTCAAATGGTATTACGTACTTATTTATAAAATTAAACATAGATTTTGAAGTATTGAATTTTGATTTAAAAATTATATCATCTAATAGGATTTTGAATTTAGAATCTAACAGTGCAAACCGATCGTAATTTTAATTTCATTTTGTCCGTCAAATTATTACCAAGCTAAAGTTAAAATAGATGGTCTAGATTAAATGATATAAAGCGATTGACAGAAGTGATTTAATCTCAGTGAACCAAGAGTTGAACTCGGGTTAATGGTTAAGTGGTAAGTGGGTTAAGTGGTAAAACTCTATCCATTATCAACCTATGACCTCTTCTTCATCCTTCATGCATGAGCATCAGCAGCGATTAGGGCGTCCGACTCCTTTGCCCTGCCGATGATGTTTCGGCCAACTCCGATGGATTTTTTCTACCAAATTTGGATCACAACATAAGGTGAGCTGACGAACATAATGGAACTATTATTTGAGGTTTTTCTGTGAGGCTTTAAGGGTGAAATTTGAGTTAGGGCGTTTGTGGGCGAAAGCTTCTTTATCAGAGCTTTCTTTGGTGATTGTCGACCATTTCAGCATCGAAACTCGACAAACTAGGTACCTATGGATTCGCCCCGATGAGAACTTCGGATTGTACCTAAGTTGAGGGCAAATGGCCGACGGTCGGCCACCGGTGAGTGAAAGCCAAAAGTTAGGGTTCTACTGGTGTAAGCTTTTCCGACGAAGTTGGTTGCCGATGAGCTCCGAATGATGAGATAAATATAATTTTTGGAATCCTTGTGAGGAGAGATATCGATTGGTGCCATTATTAGTGCTACATTAGAGAATATCGCTTGGCAAAGGTTCCGGCGAACATTCCGATAAACTTGAGGAAAAAATTAGAGTGAATGAAGTGATTGATCTAAGAGTGATTGTGAAGATAGATTTAAGAAATTGTTACTAGATTGAGAATTAAAATTTTTAAAATAAATTTGATGACCAAACATGGGAATTTGGATAAAATGACACAAATTAGAGCATGATAAGAACAATAGAACAATATAAGTGTTTGTATCTGAGTAGAATAAATAGGATAGTTCTTAATATTTAGTCTAGAAGAAATATTAAGTTTATTTTAACATTTTTAAAATAAATAGGATTGTTATTCGTTTCATTATCAGCTTGATACTATGACTCTTTTTTATTTTAAAGCTAATATATGCACTTGACTTTTCTTAAGAGTTAAAGGTACGGTAAAAAACATACCTAGGAGACTTCTTGGTTTATATATATGATTTTATTTTATTCTTAGGTGCATATGACTAGGATGTCATTACACTGGCGTGCCAATGGCACTGCCATCATAGTGATGTTATGTTTCTTAGCACTACCATGAGCTATTGAAAGAGAGGGGCATGGGGCTAAAGTTCTAAATCAATAGGATAGCTGATTAGATGACTTCTAGTTGACACCAATTCACTCGACTAGCTATGATAAACTAGCTAGTGTGTTCCAATGGCCAACTCATGAGGAAAGGATGTTGTATGCCTCCTATGTTCTAGTATTATTACTCAGATTTGGGTATCCTATGATGTTTGATCTCTCCCCCTAAGGTGACAGTTGCGACCAGAAGTATGTAACACTAGCGTAGGAAATTTAAAATGCAACCAGAGGTAGGTAATTCAAGGGAGGAGTACCATAAAGATATGAATATTCATCAACCTCCTACACGATGCACGTAGATAGTGGTAAGGCTGCACCGTTAATAGTTGGAGGAGTACATTTTACTGATGAATAATTTCAAACGATCATCATAATAATATAAGCAAAGACTGCACAGATACAAACCCTCGTTCCACCATGACCTACTAATAGGAGGTGGACAGTGATGACATTATAGGGATCCTCAATGCGGGGTGAGGGGATGGTGGACAAGTCAGACAAGATCGAGGCTTGCTCGACGTGGCATTGAGGGAAATCGAAGCCCACGATCGGACGAAAGGAATGTATCCCCCAGAGTCCGCGCTTGCCCTCCACAACTAGGGTTCCACTAATTGCGTTGGAGGAGCCTCAATCTCCAGCGCCTAAATAAATAGACTTTCCATATTGTAGCAAGCGAGCAAGAAAGATAAAGAGAGAGAGAGAGAGTTGATTTAAAACGAAGTAGGAAGAGGAGAGATATTTATAGGGCAATTGGGAAAAGGTCAAAAAAAATAGTTACAGCGAAAGGAGCAATTGGGAAGAGGATGACAATCGAATACGGTTCCCCGTCAACCAACCGAATTGATCCAGCCCTTGCTTTTGGATTCGTAAGAAGATATCTACGCAATCTCGACAATCGATCGGATTGTCTTCACTTGTGTGTGACTGAAATTAATCTAACAAAAATACATCAAAATCATAACAAATTTATTCCGAGATAAGAAAATATGCATTCATTCCTTTTCATGTCATCAATGTATTTAGAAAAATTGTATGTGTTAATTAATTTATTATTTTTTAATACTCATTAATATTAAACTCTCCTAATATTATTGGATATCATGGCCAAATAATTTGAATGATCTCTTTGCAGATGCTCCTAGCGATTGCGAGCTTCCTCCCTCTATTTTACTATCATCATCTTCAAATATTTTGCCTCTTGATCTCTTTTTTTGATCCAAAGATTGCACCTGAGGAACTCCTTGAACTAATTTGCCTTTATTCGAGCTTTGTGATGCCTCTGCTGCTCCTTCAACTCGGAAAACCTGATAGAATTATACGAGATAAAGGAGTGATCAGTTCGATCCATCAACATGTATCATGGATGGCAATGGAGTACCTGATGAGGCATTGGGACCGCCGCCACCACATGCTCGGGTGATTCCACCCCTGGGTAATAAGTGACTTCGAAAGGGAGGCCCGCTCTAGCTAACTGGGTTGCCTTCACAATCGAAGCCGCCTGCATGCTGGCTCTCTTTTCGGCGTAGGAGGAGATTGCAGTATGTCTGACGCCGATGTAGAGATTGCCAGCACGGTGCTTGGCAAAGATCAGGGTGTCGTCTTTGATCAGCCCCTTCTTAGTGGCGAACTCCCTCCATTTGTACAGGGAGTAGCGTTGGCGATAGCTCCTACGGGCGAGTTCGAAGTTCCAATACCTCCCATGCACGTCCAGCGCCAACACGTCCTCTGTCAGTGTAGCCCTATTGACGTTGATGTGAACGGGTGGAAATACAGCGAGTGCGCAGGATTTCAGCACGTTGAGCACTTTCCCGACGTCGGACTTGTTGAGGATCTTGGTGAAGGAGGTAAACTCGCCCACACTAACCACACAATCAATCTCCAGTGTAGAAGAGGAGCAGGCGACAGGCATCCAGGTGTGCGCCAGGTGGTTAGGGTCAGTGATCGGGTGGGGATCAAGGCCAATTTTGGCAAATACCTCATCAGTATCGAGGTCGGCGAGGAGGGAGATGGAGGAGACACGACAAAGCAAGGCATCAGAGAGTCGGAGTTCCTCAGGCAAGGACTGTCGGCGGTAGCCCTCAGGGAAGAAGAAGACACAGGAGCCCTGGGCGGGGACTTGTGCGGCAGCGGCAGGGCCGGCTAAGGCATTCCAGAAGCTGGGTTCCACAGACATTGTTGGAACTATGACAGGTTGCAAAGCTATCGGGATGAGTTTTAAAGAGGGCGATCGATAGCAAACTTGATCCAACGGAGAGGAATATATATTTAATTTTCAACAGTCGAGGTGGTTAAGTTAGTCACTCGATTTTTATTTTTTATCGAGGAAAAAATTTGTTCAGGGAGGTAAACTCTATCGTCGATTTTCTCTCATGGATAATATCAGTCTTTTGTTAATAAACAATGTGTCCAACCATTACCTTGTTATTTTGTCTAACTATTATTTTTTGAAATAAGTTGGTTGTTTTCTGTAAAGGATAATTCAGATTTTCTTATTTTATTTAATTATTTTATTGAATAAATAATTTTATCTTTTTTACTTAAGTCATCTTATTAGAAAATAAAAGAATTTATTTATTAGAAAATTTTATTTTTTCTTGTAAAAAAATTTAAATAATAAAATATCATCTCGGAAGAGTTTTTATTATAGGCGATGGTTAAAGTAAAATTTTATTTATTTTAATTTTAATAAATATTTTTTAATTTTAATTTAATAAATATTTAATAAATATTTAATAAATATTTATTAATTAAATATTTATTACTAATTAATATATTAATAATATATTAATTATTTTTATTTAATAGTATTAATAATTAATATTTAATAGTTAAATTTAATAGTTATTAATAGTTATAAAATATTTAAATATTTAAATTTAATTAATTAAAAATTAATTAAAGTTAAAGTATTAAAGTTAAAGTATAGTATATAAAGTAATTAAAGTATACTATATAAAGTATAGTATATATATATAGTATATATATTAAATATTAAATATTAAATAAAGTATAGTATATATAGTATAAAGAAAAGAAATAATAAATAATAATAAATCAAAATAATATAATATTTAATTTATTTATTTATTTATTTAAATTTAAATTATTTTAATTAAAATTAATTATATTAAAATTATATATATATATATATATAATTAATTATATATATATATATATATATATATATTTATTTATAATATTTATATTTTTATTTATATTTTTTATATTTTATTTATATTTTAATATTTTAATTATAATTATATATATATAATTTAATTATATTTATATAATTAATATTATATATATATAATATATATTATATAATTATATTAAATTATATAATTTATTATATATATTATATAATTTTATTATATATTATATTAGAAATTATATTATATATTTTATATTACATATTTTAAATATTACATATTTTAAAAATTAAAAATTATATTTATTATATATTATATTATATATTAAATTATTAATTATATATTAAATTATTAATATTAAATTATTAAATTAAATTATTAAATTATTAAATTTAATTATTAAATTAATTTTTAATTAAATTAATTTTTAATTAAAAAAATAAAAAAATAAATAAAAATATTGATGCATAAAATAAAAACTCACCTTTCCAAAAAATTCCTTTGTTTCCATATTTTGTAAGTTCAAAAAAATATTTGTCTTATCTAAGGATTAAATATTCACTAATTTTTGGTGACACACATATACTTTATCCTAATTCTACTATTACTTGATTCTCCGGTATCAACTTTGTAATTTTAATTAAAAATAATTCTCTAACATGAAGTTATTATGAGGTGTTATTCTTCGAATGGTATTACGTACTTATTTATAAAATTAAACATAGATTTTGAAGTATTGAATTTTGATTTAAAAATTATATCATCTAATAGGATTTTGAATTTAGAATCTAAGAGTGCAAACCGATCGTAATTTTGATTTCATTTTGTCGGTCAAATTATTACCAAGCTAAACTTAAAATAGATGGTCAAGATTAAATGATATAAAGCGATTGACAGAAGTGATTTAATCTCAATGAACCAAGAGTTGATTCCGGGTTAATGATTAAGTGGTAAGTGGATTAGTGGTAAAACTCTATCCAATTACCAACCTATGACTTCTTCTTCATCCTTCATGCATGAGCATCAGCGGCGATCAGGGCGTCCGACTCCTTTGCCCTGCCAAAGATGTTTCGGCCAACTCTGATGGATTTTTTCTATCAGATTTGGATCACAACATAAGGTGAGATGGACGAACATAATGGAACTATTATTTGAGGTTTTTCTGTGAGGCTTTAGGGGTCAAATTTGAGTTAGGGCGTTTGTGGGCGAAAGCTTCTTTATCAGAGCTTTCTAAGGTGATTGTCGACTATTTCAGCATCGAAACTTGACAAACTAGGTACCTATGGATTCGCCCCGATGAGAACTTTGGATGGTACCTGAGTCGAGGGAGAATGGCCGACGGTTGGCAATCGGTGAGTGAAAGCCAAAAGTTAGGGTTCTACCGGAGTAAGCTTTTCCGACGAAGTTGGTTGCCGATGAGCTCCGAATGATGAGATAAATATAATTTTTGGAATCCTTGTGAGGAGATGTCACGCCCCGACCCATCTGCCGAGTACGTGGCAACCGCCGTATGCGCCCAAATGACCCATACAAGGCATTTAATAATATACAAAGTTCACATACATTATTATTGCAGCGGATAATACAGTTAAATCAATTAACTCAAGTCTACTAACATATTCCCGATATACCTACTACAATACTATGATCATAAAAATGGTATATAACTATGTTCGTCCATATCTCATTTCCGTTAGCTATCTTGGTCGATCGTTTAGTGGACCTGCACACATATTGAACGCAGTGTGCTCAGCCTTGCAACTTTGTGCTTGTGGCTCTAACCGCAGTAGAATATCTCAAGTAAATAATGGGAAATTTATTTTGACATATTCGTAAACTATTCGAAAATATCAAGCAAAGCATGTAAGAGCAACAATAAAGAAAATATAGCATTCATTAGCAAAACATGGAATATAATTGTGTATGTCAAACTGTAAGCATGAAATATGTCTATGTCTCTAGATCATTATCCCGAAAGAATTCATTGTCTCATTTAAATACTGTGCTCTGGGCTGCCGGCTTATGCTTAGGGCACCTCCTGATCAGGGAGTTTCCATAAGCCCATCAGTGCCTTTCATCTATGTCTCTACTTAGGCCCGTCACACTGATGTTGGCGGAGAGGTCGGGCGACCGTGAATCCCTCTCCATTGGTCCGCTAGGCGTATCTCTCCATCGCCGCGTCCTAGCGACCTGTTACTCCATGCGTCTTCCCTAGACAATCCATGGAGCAACTCGTGTAGTACTACACACTGTCCCCTGGACAGGGTCACCGCACCTAAATGTATACAACGACCACGACTAGCCGATATTTAATTAAATCCCAGGATCCGGACTACTCTTCAGAACGTCTGCAGTATGTCTAGTATAGCCATGAGGTCCATGGATCCACTGTCCAAGGCTGTGAAAGGTATGACCGTCCCGATTCAAAAGCAGCGATGCCTGCCAGGAGGTGGGCATTCTAGCCGCCGCAGGAATACTACAACCTCGGCGACATGCTGGCTAGATCATCAGTATAGTTGCACCCCTACTGGTCATCTTAGGACTATCACGGTGACAGTTTCGTATCACACGTGCGGGTATAGTGACTATGTCACAAAATTCTTTGGTGGTTAGCCGATCCATATTGAATTCCACCCTTTATGACCATCATGGATTCGACATCTTGGGTGACATAGGTTTCTGAGTGTCAGAGCTCATGTCCATAAATCAGAACATCCACTATGATGTATGGTTAATGTTTTCTTATATATAGGTGATAGTGTCACATGAAAATAGATTTCATTTCTAGATGTCCATATAAATGTCAAACATTGGTATAACATAATTTCCTACACCATGCTTATAGATGTAACACCATCAGTTAATTCATCATATCATCATGGTGGATAAAAAGAAGTATTAAGAGCATCCTAACATACTCCGATAACAGAACATGCAAGGCTATAGGCATATCACGAAAGCGGGATTAAAATTGTAAGCATAATACAAAAGCATGATTTAGGTTTCAAGCATATCAGATAACAAGACTTTTAAATATACGAACATGCATCAAGTTAAATTTAAATATTAGTTTTCCCAAGCAGTAACGATGTTATCTCCTTAGATGCATCACGATAAACTTGAGGAAAAAATTAGAGTGAATAAAGGGATTGATCTAAGAGTGATTGTGAAGATAGATTTAAGAAATTGTTACTAGATTGAGAATTAAAATTTTTAAATCAAATTTGATGACCAAACATGGGAATTTGGATAAAATGACACAAATTAGAGCATGATTAGAACAATAGAACAATATGAGTGTTTGTATCTGAGCAGAATAAATAGGATAGTTCTTAATATTTAGTCTAGAAGAAATATCTGACTTTGATTTTCTTTACTTTAAATTATTTAACTCTTCGGCTAGTAGATATTCCTCATTATGATTATAAATAAGTTATTATTCACTTGCTATGTCCATATTTGTCGTTATAAGTTGTTCATCACTATTGTTATTCGTTTCATTATCAACTTGATACTATGACTCTTTTTTATTTTAAAGCTAACATATGCACTTGATTTTTCTTAAGAGTTAAAGGTACGGTGAAAAACATACCTAGGAGACTTCTTGGTTTATATATATGATTTTATTTTATTCTTAGGTGCATATGGCTAGGATGTGATTACACTGGCGTGCCAATGGCACTGCCATCCTAGTGATGTTATGTTTTTTTAGCACTACCATGAGCTATCGAAAGAGAGGGGCATGGGGCTAATATTCTAGATCAAGAGGATAGCAGGTTAGATAACTTCTAGTTGACACCAATTCACTCGACTAGCTATGATAAACTAGCTAGTGTGTTCTAGTGGCCAACTCAGGAGGAAAGGAGGTTGTATTCCTCTTATGTTCTAGTATTAGTACTCATATTTGGGTATCCTATGATGTTTGATCTCTCCCCCTAAGGTGACAGTTGCGACCAAAAGTATGTAACACTTGCGTCAGAAATTTAAAATGCAACTAGAGGTAGGAAATTCAAGGGAGGAGTACCATAAAGATATGAATATTCATCAACCTCCTACGCGATGAACGTAGATAGTGGTAAGGCTGCACCATTAATTGTTGGAGGAGTACATTTTACTGATGATCAATTTCAAACGATCATCATGATGACACTGTAGGGAACCTCGATGCGGGGTGAGGGGATGGTGGAGAAGTCGGACAAGATCGAGGCCTGCTCGACGTGGCCTTGAGGGAAATCGAAACCCACAATCAGACGAAAGGAATGTAACCCCCGGAGTCCGCGCTTGCCCTCCACAACTAGGGTTCTACTAATCGCACCGGAGGAGCCTCAATCTCCAGTGCCTTACTAAATAGGCTTTCCATATTGTAGCGAGCGAGCAAGAAAGATAAAGCGAGAGAAAGAGAGTTGATTTAAAACGAAGCAGGAAGAGGAGAGATATTTATAGGGCAATTGGGAAAAGGGCAACAAAAAAAGTTGCAGAGCAAGGAGCAAAACGGAATGAGGTTGCCTTCTTGAGTATTGAGGTTTGGGAAATAGGATGACAATCGAATACGGTTCCCCGTCAACCACCCGAATTGATCCAGCCCATGCTTTTGGATTCGTAAGAAGATATCTACGCAATCTCGACAATCGATCGGATTGTCTTCACTTATGTGTGACTGAAATTAATCTAACAAAAATACATCAAAATCATAACAAATTTATTCCGAGATAAGAAAATATGCATTCATTCCTTTGCATGTCATCAATGCATTTAGAAAAATTGTATGAGTTAATTAATTTATTATTTTTTAATACTCATTAATATTAAACTATCCTAATATTATTGGATATCATGGCCAAATAATTTGAATGATCTCTTTGCAGATGCTCCTAGCGATTGCGAGCTTCCTCCCTCTTTTTTACTATCATCATCTTCAAATATTTTGCCTCTTGATCTCTTTTTTTGATACAAAGATTGCACCTGAGAAACTCCTTGAACTAATTTGCCTTTATTCGAGCTTTGTGATGCCTCTGCTGCTCCTTCAACTCGGAAAACCTGTTAGAATTATAAGAGATAAAGGAGTGATCAGTTCGATCCATCAACATGTATCATGGATGGCAATGGAGTACCTAATGAGGCATTGGGACCGCCGCCACCACGTGCTCGGGTGATTCCACCCCTGGGTAATAAGTGACTTCGAAAGGGAGGCCCGCTCTAGCTAACTGGGTTGCCTTCACAATCGAAGCCGCCTGCATGTTGGCTCTCTTTTCGGCGTAGGAGGAGATTGCAGTATGTCTGACGCCGATGTAGAGATTGCCAGCACGGTGCTTGGCAAAGATCAGAGTGTCGTCTTTGATCAGCCCCTTCTTAGTGGCGAACTCCCTCCATTTGTACAGGGAGTAGCGTTGGCGATAGCTCCTACAGGCGAGTTCGAAGTTCCAATACCTCCCATGCACGTCCAGCGCCAACACGTCCTCTGTCAGTGTAGCCCTATTGACGTTGATGTGAACGGGAGGGAATACAGCGAGTGCGCAGGAATTCGGCACGTTGAGCACTTTCCCGACGTCGGACTTGTTGAGGATCTTGGTGAAGGAGGTAAACTCGCCCACACTCACCACACAATCAATCTCCGGTGTAGAAGAGGAGCAGGCGACAGGCGTCCAGGTATGCGCCAAGTGGTTAGGGTCAGTGATCGGGTGGGGATCAAGGCCAATTTTGGCAAATACCTCATCAGTATCGAGGTCGGCGAGGAGGGAGATGGAGGAGACACGACAAAGCAAGGCATCAGAGAGTCGGAGTTCCTCAGGCAAGGAATGTCAGCGGTTGCCCTCAGGGAAGAAGAAGACACAGGAGCCCTGGGCGGGGACTCGCGCGGCAGCGGTAGGGCCGGCTAAGGCATTCCAGAGACTGGGTTCCACGGACATTGTTGGAACTACGACAAGCTGCAAAGCTGTCGGGATGAGTTTTAAAGAGGGCGATCGATAGCAAACTTAATCCAATGGAGAGGAATATATATTTAATTTTCAACAGTCGAGGTGGTTAAGTTAATCACGCGATTTTTCTTTTTTATCGAGGAAAAAATTTGTTCGGGGAGGTAAACTCTATCGTCGATTTTCTCTCGTGGATAATATCAGTCTTTTGTTAATAAACGAAGTGTCCAACCATTACCTTGTTATTTTGTCTAACTATTATTTTTTGAAATAAGTTGGTTGTTTTGTTTAAAGGATAATTCAGATTTTCTTATTTTATTGAATAAATAATTTTATCTTTTTTACTTAAGTCATCTTATTAGAAAATAAAAGAATTTATTTATTAGAAAATTTTATTTTTTCTTGTAAAAAAATTTAAATAATAAAATATCATCTCGGAAGAAACAAAGAAATTTTTTGGAAAGGTGAGTTTTTTTTTTATGCACAAAGCATACACTCTTTTTGTTTAGACTTATTGAATACTATATGCTAGATTATGGGTTCCATATTTAGTAAGTTCAAAAATATATTCGTCTTATCTAAGGATTAAATATTCACTAATCTTTGGTGACACACATATACTTTATCCTAATTCTACTATTACTTGATTCTCCGGTACCAACTTTGTAATTTTAATTAAAAATAATTCTCTAACATGAAGTTATTATGAGGTGTTATTCTTCAAATGGTATTACGTACTTATTTATAAAATTAAACATTGGTCTCATCAATCAATTTCATACCAGTTAAACGTCTCTCACCCACCTCACCCCAGCACAATGGGGTTCGACACTGTCTGTCATATAAGGCCTCATAGGGAGTCATGCCAATACTTGCCTGGTAGCTATTATTATATACAAACTCCACCAAGGGAAGATAATAATCCCATCCGCCAGTAAAATCTAGAACCACTACTCTGAGCAAATTCTCTAAAGTCTGAATAGTATGCTTTGACTGCCCGTCTGTCTGCAGATGGAACGCTGTACTGAATCTCAAAAATGTACCTAGCTCCCTCCGAAACTTGGGCCAAAATCTCAAAGTAAATCTCGAATCTCTATCCGAAGCAATGGATACTGGCATTCTGTGGAGTTAAACAATCTCGCTGATGTACAATCTGGCTAATTGCTCCATGGTGTAAGTAATATCAACCGGTAGAAAGTGGGCCGACTTCATTAGTCGATCAATAATCACCCAGATGGCATGGTGGTGTCGCTGGGTGCGTGGCAACCCCACTACGAAGTCCATTGTGATATGCTCCCACTTCCACTCTGATATCAGAAGAGGCTGTAATGTGCCCGCCAACTTCTGATGTCCGACTTTCACCTACCGGCACACTAAACATCGAGCCACGAACTCTGCTATATCCCATTTCATGTCTGCCCACCAGTAAGTCTGTCTGATAGTGCGATACATTTTTGCACTACCTAGGTGCATGGCATAAGCGGAATTGATAGTGCATGGCATAAGCGGAATTGTGTGCTTCCTCCAAATCTGTCGTCGTAAGTCCTCATTCTGAGGTACACAGACTCTATCCCTCAATACCAACATGCTGTCATCTTGAAATCTGAAGTCTTGTCCTTGACCACTCTGTAACTTCTGGATCATTCTGCTCAATTATGGATCTGTCCTTTGTAACTCCGTCAATTGATCAGATAGGGTAGGATGCACCGCGAACTGTGCCAGTAACACCTTGTGAGCCACATTGCAGCTCAATGCCAATGACTCTCAGGTCATGCAATAACGACACATACGCAGTACGAATGTAGGTTAAGGTGGCGGATGATTTCCTGCTCAGTGCATCTGCCACTACATTGGCCTTCCCTAGGTAGTAATCAAAAACCAGATCATAATCTTTAATCAACTCTAACCAGCGACATTATTTGAGATTTAACTCTCTTTGAGTTAGCAAATACTGCAAACTCTTACGATCTGTAAAAATATGGAATTTCACACTAAATAAATAGTGCCACCGAATCTTAAGCTCTAAAACAATCGCTGCCAACTCTAGATCATGAGTTGGATAATTCTCCTCATGCTTTTTCAACTATCGAGAAGCGTATGCAATTATCCGAGCACACTGCATCAAAACTGTAAAACCTAATTTTCTTTTAGAAAAAAAACATAATAATAATAATAATAATAATAATAATAACTTGGCTAATTAGCTTAGTTGGTTAAAGCGTTGTGTCATGAGTTCAATACTTGCATAAGCTACTGGTCTCATGTATCATTGCATCTTTTTCTATTTAAGAAATATTTAGTCCCACATCAGGAAATTCTTATAAAGGAGTTGTATCATTTTCTATTTAAGAAATACTTAGTCCTACATCGATAATTCTTGGAAAAGAGTTGCAACCTAATCCTATTTAAGGGATGGTTCCCTCTTTCACACCTTGAATATCAAATCTACCCAATGGGTTGTGGGTTGTGGTCTTCCCATGCCTACATAGCTCGACAACGTGCGTTGCGCGTGTGTTGGTCCGGTTCGGTGAACGATCGGTTTAACAGCATTTTCGTTGCGGGTTGGCTAGCTTCGCGGCTTGTTAATCAGTTTAATTCGGTTTAAGTGGCTAAGGCTGGTGAGTTTCAAGCCTTAAGAAATTTATTTAAAATTTTAATATGTTTTAGACCTACCTTTAATTATTTTAGGTTGGGTTCAGAGTTTGTGGGCATTTATGATGTCTGAAAAATCTAGGTTTGTGGGCATTTATGATGTCTGAAAAATCTAATATAATTTGTGATGCTTTATCATGCTTAAATATAATTTACATGATTTAATTAGAATTTTTTTATTAATTTAGGATTTAAATAAATTAATTATATATTATATGCATGAAGAAATATTTTGATAGATGTTATGACATTTAAATTGTATTAATTGAAATTAAAATGATTTATTTAAAATTTTTATGGAATTAATGAAACTAGGAGATTGTAAATTGAGATGATTAGATTATTAGATTATTTTAATTTATGAAATTGAATAATTTAGAATTTTATAAATTTATAATGTGATAAAATTTAGAAAATTAGTTTATTTAGATTTTCTAATTAACAAAGTTTGATAATTTAGGATTTATAAATTTAATTGATGTAGTTAGATATTTTTACAGAATCTATGAATTTTAGACTATGATTAAATTGGGTAATTAGGTTAATTAGATTTTTTAATTAATGAAATTAGAGAATTGTTAATTGAGTTATATATAGTAATTAAATTTTTACAGAAGTATTAAAATTATTTTAGATTAATAAGGTAGTATAATAGATCAAATTGTTAGAATAATTTAATTATGCAAACAGAAATTTAATTATGTTCTTACTGTATAATTGAAATATAAACATGTTTGATTGAATAACTATGGTTGTGGTATTTGATTGAATTTTTAAATGATTAATTGATCAAAAGAAAAGTAATAGAAAAGAAAATTGATGTGAGGTTGTGGGTAGTGAGGTTAGTAAAGAGGATTGTTTGAGATGTGTTTTTTATTCATATTTGGTTGTTTGCATTGGATTTACTATTGCTTGATAAATCACAATCAAGCTGTGATTTGTGTTGAAGGAGAGAGGAACTGCTTTGCTTGATTGAATTACTTGTTCGCTTAAAGAATCACGGTCAAGCCGTGATTCTTGTTTAAAAATCTTCTTTGAGACTCAGGTGAGGGTTTATGGTTTCAAATTTAATTTGGCCTACTACAGATGTTGAGTCCTTAGGTTTGTTTTGTCTATTATTGTACCTCTTGATACGTGATATATCTACTTCGTTACATACTTGTTTAGCATGTGTGTTACTGTAAACTTGAAAGTATGCCATGTTAGTTTCTGTAAGATGCTGATGTATGCATATTATTGATGTGAGTTGAAACTTGAATCATACTAGCAGATGTATGATGTTATTATATGCATGCTCTCGATATGAGATTGAAGGTTATATCATGCTAGTTCATATATGATGTTATTATATGCATGCTCTCGATATGAGATTGAAAGTTATATCATGCTAGTTCATGTATGATGCAATAATATGCTTGCTCTTGATGTGAGTTGTTAGTTATACCATGCTGGTATATGTATGATATTGTGATATGCATGCTATTGATGTTTTATGCTCATGTTATGTTGACTATTTAATATGTTCATGTTGCTAGAGATGTAGAGATACCTAGTAAGAACATGGAACATGTGGACTTGAGATACTTTAGGTTCATGTTATGAGAACACCTAAAGCGATCTAGATTGGTATATGACTAAGAACTTAGAATATCATAGGGTTATGATAACCTAGGAGATGATGTGTGGGTTCTTAGACTGGTATGTGCCAACATATGGTGAGGAGTCATATGCTAGTAAGGTAGAAATGCACGTTCGGTTGACTTACTCACTAATACTTTGGTGTAGCCGAGATCTCACTTCGGTGCATAACTCAATTTAATTGTGTTACACTAGGGTAGAGGGTGTATGAGGAACAGTACCGTCCCATGCACTATCGAGGCTAGGGAACCTGAAAGACTCTGGCATGCTCAATAGTGGTGGGATCCCTGAGCAGTCCAGGTTCATTGGTATCGTATACAGTGTGTCTCAGCTTGCTAGGCTGGAGACGGATGTGATTGTTGTTTGTATGGTGATCCTGCCATGGTGCAGAATTATAGTGCTGTAATGGGTACTTGTGTTTATGTTAGAAGGGGTGTCATGATCTCCAGCTTCTTCTGCCAATGTCAGTGTACAAACATATAGGACAGAGACATAGAGTTGACACTGACGGGTTTGGGATAATCTCTGATGAGGGATTTACCTTAAATATAGGCCGGTTGCTTTAGGTATAGAATGGATAGATGATGATATGTGAATTAAAGTGATATAACATCTTTGGTTTAATGACACCATTATGATCATATGCTGTCATATATTATAGTATGATCATGTTTATGATATTCTGTATTTATTGTTTGGTAATACCTCGTTTGACATGTGGTATTAATGTATGATATTTTGTTGATATGTTGAATTAATATGTGATACAGTGGATGTAATATATTGTTGGGTTGTACAATATCCTAAGCCCATTATTTTAGGGTGCTCTCTCTGTAGCCCCACTGAGTCTTGCGACTCAGATGTGCACATTTTTCCTCTGTTGCGCAGGTTACAAGTTGGCTAGTAGCCGGGGGTGAGGGGGAACCTAGCTTGGCGAACAATATCAATTTGGCGACCTAGATAGAGATATAAAACGGTAGTGATAGTTAAACTGTCAAATGTATTTGCTTCCGCTATGTTTAATTAATAAAATTATAGTGCTTTGTGATACTTTTTAGCCTTGTATAAGTTGTGGTGATGAAAAACATCTTATACGGCGGTTGCCACGTACCCAAAGATGGAATTGGGGCGTGACTATTAAAATGGTATCAGAGCATAAGTTTAAAAAGATGACATTACAAGTAAGGATAGGACTTAGGATACATCATAGGCCTAAGTACACATGTTAGACAACTTTAACGGGGTAAAGAGATATTCTAGGGATACATGGGGATTTAACCTTTTATGCTTATGTTTACCCTTTACTTGGTTGCGTTGTGTTTATTTCTTTGCTTGATGATGTTCTATGCTTGTTTTTTTTGTTGAAGTTAGTATGTAAATTATATTTTCCTTGTCTGAATTAGTAACCGAGATTGTCTCAATTCTAGTTGACCTTATTTATCTATTGATCATGTGATCCCATCCGGTCACATGATATGGACTAATCATCTACTCTAGTAAAATTCATAGATTTCCTCTTGATTTAGTCCCTAAATTTCCATGACTGAAACTTCTGCCCAAACTAAGCATTTAAGGGTCTTAGGGTGCAATAACTATTTTTCATTCCCTATTGCTAAATATGAGACTCATTTAACTATTGGTAGCAATAAGGCTTGACATAGGATCCCCTATGCAGAAATATTGAACATCGAATATGATACCTTATGCAGCCTTGGATGTTTAAATTTGATCCTTGCTGCAGCACTGGAAATCTCCTTCCTTCTAGTAGAGGCTGAGAAGAAGTTTAGAGATCCTCTCCAATTGTCTTCCTATCATATCCAGATACCAAACCAAAGTCTAAGGACTTTTCTTCCTTTCACTATATATCGAGAACTTGGTTAGAGAACGTAGTCCAATTGTAGAGTGTAATTTCCTTGACTTTCGTTGATGTTATCATCCCTTACTTTTGAATCATAATCAAGGACCAATATCATCTCACATTCCATATTTCAAAATCTTAGGGTGTTGACCTCAGAAGTCAAATAAGCCCCAAAGTTATTGATATCACATGAACTAGTTACACCATTGGGGTGTATCTACTATCTCATTTTAATCTTATTCTTTTAGCCCTATCTGAAAGTTTTATATGAATAACCATTAGGTACTTACTTGTCAAAGGAACTATACTATGCAATATAGTTCTTCTTCCTTAAAGTAGGAAAACCAAAATCTCATGAACTATATCATGAATTCGACATTTGTTCCATCATTGTTATCCATTGATCTATTTCAATCCCTATCCTACAAATCTTTAGCAGTGACCATTCTTCAGGTACTGACCATTTTCAAAATACTACCCATCTTTTGTTGAGTATTCTTGAGTGTATCCAAAAATTAGTACCATCCCTGGCACTAAAAGAACCCAAATTCTTTCCATTGACAGTTAACAATTCTTTTCTTCCTTAACATAATTCTCTCCCTGATCTTTGTTAGCTTTCAAATCCTTTTTGGTGATAGTCTTGATCCTCTCAAGAAGGGGTCCAAATGCAATCTAGAACCTCAAGGTGTTGAACAATCTAGTAAGGGTTGCAAGTAAACTTAATGAACTACTAGTGCTGAAAGTTGACATTCTCAGCATGTTAGATTTAGAGAATTGACCTCTTGTCCATATACTTCTATATCCTCAAGGTCAAATTTGAAGACCTTCTATCAAATCCTGGACGAGTATACCTATTATACCGAACTAGTACATCCAAAATAAACCAACCTTGATTCCCAATTCTAAAATTTCCAAATGGTACTAAAGGAGAATCCATTTTGTAGCCTTACCCTTTATTAAGAACCCTTACTGTATTCTCACTTTGGGATACCATTCCTACCTCAGATTCTCAACCATAATTTCCATACCCAACTAAAAGGTAAACTAAAATCGAAGATAGTGAGATGTATCAATCATTATAGCCAAGTGTCATAAATCCGAAATTTAATCACCATCAGGTTTACCTTGTCCCAGAGATTTAATCACCCTGAACGTTCTGAGTGTCCAATCCCTTTGAAATTTGGTAGAAACCTTCTTCACTAATGGCAAAACCCACCTTCAAAATTTTTGTTTAACCTGATCCCTGTGTAGGAAGTTATGACCTTCCGAAGTTCACTAAATCCTGAAAATTTACTGTGCCGAAAATTTGATACTCTTGAGTTCAACAACCATTGTCATTCCACTTGAATCTATCATGTCTATGCAAACAGTAGAATATATATCTATGCCCATCCCTTACCTTTGGTCTATAATCTCCCAGTTGTGAATCTAAGTTTTATTCTTTCATCATGATAAGTACTATGGGTATATATGTACAGCAGTGCTGAAATTGGACCTAACCTACATTCTAAACCTTGACAATTTCAGTTTCTTTATTCCTTTCTCCTAAAACTTATGCACTCTCTGATGAGTAATCTCCCCTAACAATTTCGTATTCCTCCCATCATCCTATGGTAGTGCAGATAAGTAGAAGTACACTCCAGTGAAGAGTAAATTCCCATGAGAAGGGTAGTGACATGATTCTTGATACTATACCTTCTTGTTCAGATCTATCTTACAAACATCTTAAGTCATTATGATACATCATATTTTAAGATCATTCAAGAAGGTTCAATCAATTTTCAGATCTTCAAGAAATCATTTTCTCTTTTCCTTGCTGTTAACCCATTCTGTAATAACAGCAGTCAACATTTAGTTTATCCTAATGAGATCATTTCTAATTAGCTAATTATCTCCCCTACCTAGCTGAATGAGGTAATTAGATTTCAATCTTGAATATCAGCTGAAGGGATTGAATTACAACCTATATCCATTGATATTTTTCTGATCTCTTGGAGTTGTCAACTACTTATCAAAAATCTAATGGGAACTTAATGTAGAGAAACTGTTGGAAAGCCATGTTTACATTTCTATTACCCTTGAAGCGGGTTTCAAAACTAGTGGTTGGTTATATTAAAATTTTGAGTTACCATTTATCGTGTGATGGTTTGATTTGCTAAAGTGTTGATTGAAATCTCAAAACATCCTCCTTGCTTCCTTGGTCCTTTGATTCTTTGACCCTCTGATGCAAAGCCAAACCTCAGGATGGAAAAGAGGATAGAAGTAAAACCTTCATCAGTTGGTAATACTACATGATGTGTCGGTGTTGAGGGTGTCGGACCGAGATCCCTGATTTACTTCTTGAATTTTGATCACATTGCTTAATGAATTCCTTAGTGATTCATTCTTTTGCATGGCTCATATGGCTATATCTTCCTTGGAATGGTGAAATCTCAAATTGGTTATCCTTTAGAAGAGAGCCTGTTTCCTTCCAAATATTCTATGTTTGAAAAGATTTATTTACATGACTTCTTGGAATGATATACTTCATAATAATTAACCTTTTGTGATTATCTCATTATCTTTCTAAGTTAACTAAATTAATTGGGATGTTTAATTTAAATTGCTCCATCTTCAACTTCTTAATTGTCTTTGTTGTTCCTCTTGGTTACTTATTTTGAATGCAAACGTTGGAATTATTTAGAGACCTTTAGTTAACCAATTGGTATTCTTTACTCCATTAAGTGTTAAACCTATGGTCTATAATCATAATAGGTCCACCTGCTTGTGTTCTGATCGACGTCGGAGCACACAGCTCTTATGTGAACACGACATTTCTAAGGGGGCTGATCGACCCTTAGAGATGCTAGGATGTGAGCTAAAGAGCTGATTTGATACCTTTAGGTATGAAAAGACCTTGATGTAATCTTAGGTGTTGATTAATTAACCGGGTATCAAGCCATAGAGATTAGTTGATGAAATTAGATTGTCTGGCCAGAACAGTTACTTTCTTCCCTAGACTAGTTTATTCTACTCTGTTTTTCTTTCTAAAGTGGTTTAAGCAAGACTGAAGGCAGCTCATGATAGACAAAAGAGTATATGCAGATAGTTGGTGGGGGCTGTTAGAGATTGTTGTTGGGGACAAAGTGTTCCAAGAGGTGTCTCATTGGAAAGAACTTTTTCCGGTTTCACCTGAGAGGAAAGTTGCATTCGATCTATATTGGACCGTCTGAGATTCTAGAGAGAGTTAGGCCGGTTTCACCTGAAGGGGTTTGATTGTTATTTTTGGAGGACCAAAAATCTTAAGGGGGGGAGGAATTGTAAACCCTGTTTTTCTTTTAGAAAAAAAACATAATAATAATAATAACAATAACTTGGCCTATTAGCTTAGATGGTTAAAGCGTCGTGTTAATGACACAAAGGTCATTAGTTCAGTACCTGCATAAGCTATTAGTCTCATGTATCATTGCATCCTTTTTTATTTAAGAAATATTTAGTCCCACGTCAGGAAATTCTTGAAAAGGAGTTGTATCATTTTCTATTTAAGAAATACTTAGTCCCACATCGATAATTCTTGGAAAGGAGTTGCAACCTAATCCTATTTAAGGGATGGTGCCCTCTTTCACACCTTGAATATCAAATCTACCCATACAATGGGTTGTGGGTTGTGGTCCTTCCATGCCTACATAGTCCGACAACGTGCGTTGCGCGTGTGTTGGTCCGGTTCGGTGAACGGCCGGTTTAACTGCGTTTTGGTTGCGGGTTGTCTAGCTTCGCAGCTTGTTAATCGGTTTAATTCGGTTCAAGTGGCTAAGGCTGGTGAGTTTCGAGCCTTAAGAAATTTATTTAATATTTTAATATGTTTTAAACCTGCCTTTAATTATTTTACGTTGGGTTCAAGGTTTGAGGGCATTTATGATGTCTGAAAAATCTAATATAATTTGTGAAGCTTTATCATGCTTAAATATAATTTATGTGATTTAATTAGAATTTTTTAATTAATTTAGGATTTAAATAAATTAATTGTATATTATATGCATGAAGAAATATTTTGATAGATGCTATGACATTTAAATTGTATTAATTGAAATTAAAATAATTTATTTAAAATTTTTATAGAATTAATGAAACTAGGAGATTATAAATTGAGATAATTAGATTATTAGATTATTTTAATTTATGAAATTTAATAATTTAGAATTCTATAAATTTATAATGTGATAAAATTTAGAAAATTAGATTATTTAGATTTTCTAATTAACGAAGTTTGATAATTTAGGATTTATAAATTTAATTTATGCAGTTAGATCTTTTTACAGAATTTATGAATTTTAGACTGTGATTAAATTGGGTAATTAGGTTAATTAGATTTTCAAATTAATGAAATTAGAGAATTGTTAATTGAGTTATATATAATAATTAAATTTTTACAAAAGTATTAAAATTATTTTAGATTAATAAGGTAGTATAATAGATTAAATTGTTAGAATGATTTAATTGTGCAAATAGAAATTTAATTATGTTCTTACTATATAATTTAAATGTAAACATGTTTGATTGAATAACTATGGTGGTGATATTTGATTGAATTGTTAAATGGTTAATTGATCAAAAGAAAAGTAACAAAAAAGAAAATTGATGTGAGGTTGTGGGTAGTGAGGTTAGTTAAGAGGATTGTTTAAGATGTGTTATTTCTGCATGTTTGGTTGTTAGCATTGGATTTATTTTAGAAAATTGTTGGTTGCTGTGCTATTGCTTGATAAATCACAACTAAGCTGTGATTTGTGTTGAAGTAGAGAGGAACTACTTTGCTTGATTGAATTACTTGTTCGCTTAAAGAATCACGGCCAAGCGGTGGTTCTTGTTTAAAAATCTTCTTTGAGACTCAGATGAGAGTTTATGGTTTCAAATTTAATTTGGCCTACTACAGATGCTGAGTCCTAAGGGTTGTTTTTTCTATTATTGTACCTCTTGATAAGTGATATATCTACTTCGTTACATACTTGTTTAGCATGTGTGTTACTGTAAACTTGAAAGTATGTCATGTTTGTCTCTGTAAGATGCTAATGTATGCATATTATTGATGTGAGTTGAAACTTGAATCATACTAGCAGATGTATGATGTTATTATATGCATGCTCTCGATATGAGATTGAAGGTTATATCATGCTAGTTCATGTATGATGTTATTATATGCATGCTCTCGATATGAGATTGAAAGTTATATCATGCTAGTTCATGTATGATGCAATAATATGCTTGCTCCTGATGTGAGTTGTTAGTTATACCATGCTGGTATATGTATGATATTGTGATATGCATGCTATTGATGTTTTATGCTCATGTTATGTTGATTATTTAATATGTTCATGTTGCTAGAGATGTAGAGATACCTAGTAAGAACATGGAACATTAGATAAAACTTGAGATACTTTAGGTTCATGTTATGAGAACACCTAAAGCGATCTAGATTGGTATATGACTAAGAACTTAGAATATCATAGGGTTATGATAAGCTAGGAGATGATATGTGGGTTCTTAGATTGGTATGTGCCAACATATGGTGAGCAGTCATATACTAGTAAGGTAGAAATATACGTTCGGTTGACTTAGTCACTAATACTTTGGTGTAGCCGGGATCTCACTTCGGTGCAGAACTCAATTTAATTGTGTTACACCAGGGTAGAGGGTGTACGAGGAACAGTACCGTCCCATGCATTATCGAGGCAAGGGAACCTGAAAGACTCTGGCATACTCAACAATGGTGGGATCCCTGAGCAGTCCAAGTTCATTGGTATCGTATACAGTGGGTCTCAGCTTGCTAGGCTAGAGACGGATATGATTATTGTTTGTATGGTGATCCTGCCATGGTGCAGAATTACAGCGCTATAAAGGGTACTTGTGTTCATGTTAGAAGGGGTGCCATGATCACCAGCTCCTTCTGCCAACATCAGTGTACAGACATATAGGACATAGATATAGAGTTGACACTGACGGGTTTGGGGTAATCTCTCACGAGGGATTTACCTTAAATATAGGCCGGTTGCCTTAGTTGTAGAATGGATAGATGATGATATGTGAATTAAAGTGATATAACATCTTTGGTTTAATGACACCGTTATGATCATATGCTGTCATATATTATAGTATGATCATGTTTATGATATTCTATGTTTACTATTTGGTAATACCTCGTTTGACATGTGGTATTAATGTATGATATTTTGTTGACAAGTTGAATTAATATGTGATACAGTGGATGTAATATCTTGTTGGGTTGTACAATATCCTAAGCCCATTATTTTAGGGTGCTCTCTCTGTAGCCTCACTGAGTCTGGCGACTCAGATGTGCACATTTTTTCTCTGTTGTGCAGGTTACAGGTTGGCTAGTAGCAGGGAGTGAGGGGGAACCTAGCTTGGCGAACAATATCGATTTGGCGACCTAGATAGAGATGTAAAATGGTAGTGATAGTTAAACTGTCAAATGTATTTGCTTCCGCTATGTTTAATTAATAAAATTGTAGTGTTTTCTGATACTTTTTAGCTTTGTATAAGTTGTAGTGTTGAAGAACATCTTATACGGCGGTTGCCACTTACCCAAAGATGGAATTAGGGCGTGACAATTAAAGTGGTATCAGAGCATAAGTTTAAAAAGATGACATTACAAGTAAGGATAGGACTTAGGATACATCATAGGCCTAAGTACACATGTGAGATAACTTTAACGGGGTAAAGAGAGATTCTAGGGATACTTGGGGATTTATCCTTTTATGCCTCTGTTTACCCTTTACTTGGTTGCGTTGTGTTTATGTCCTTGCCTGATTATGTTCTATGCTTATTTGTTGTTGTTGAAGTTAGTATGTAAATTATATTTTTCTTGTCTGAATTAGCAACCGAGATTGCCTCAATTCTAGTTGACCTTACTCATCTATTGATCATGTGACCCCATCTGGTCACATGATATGGACTAATCATCTATTTTAGTAAAATTCATAGATTTCCTCTTGATTTAGTCATAAATTTCCATGACTGAAATTGTAAACCCCCATCTTCTAAATCTCATTTTTAGGGAAAAAAAAAAGAAAAAAAAAGGGGTCCGGTTCAGATGAACCGGCCAGCCGGCCGGTCCAGCTGAACCGACTCAGACCCGGTTCGAAGGAGGCATCGCGGGCGAGAAGAGCCGCGCGACGCCCGCCTCCATCCTCGACCTCGCGACACCCTTTTTCTTCGCGAGCTTGCCTCCCTCGCCTGCAGCGGAGTAGCGCCGACGCCCGCATTTCGCCGTAGGCCGCTGCCCGCCGTCAGTCGGCTGCCGCCCGCTCCCGTCGTCCACCGTGTGCCACTCCTCGACGGAAAAGGGAGCTCGGCGACCCTATTTTTCTTCTTCCCCTGCATTCTCCTCGCCGCGAGAGTAGTCGTCTGTCGTCCTTCCCGTAAGCTCGTCGTCCGCCGTCTGTTGATCACCGAGCATCGTTCCTCGTCGCAGGAAGGGGAGCTCGGCAGAAGCGTTTCTGCTGCTCGCGCCTCGCCTCCGAACTCCCCACTCGCGATGCCCTCTTCCTCACGCTCGCCTCCTTCACCCGAAGCAGAGCAGCCGTCCGCCGTTCGTGCCCCTTCCACCTCGTCGGCATCCGCTGTCCGCCGTCCCCACTCGCCGTTCATCGTCGTCCCTCTCTGCCGCGACGAAGAGAGCGGTGGAGGTCCCTTGCAGCCGCGCGACCCCCTTCCCTTGCATTTTTCCTTCTTCGCATCCGCAGCCATCCGCCATCCGTCGCTCACCGTCCCATGCGCAAATCGCTGGTGTGTCGTCTCCTTCACTAGGGCTCGAGCTGCTCACCCCCTTCGCAGGCTCGTGAGCTCACATTTGCCTCGAGTCCGATGCAGTGGGCAACGGTTGCATCGTCGCCGTCTGCTCGACCCGCTGCACATTGGCGAGGAGTGGAGGTACGATTCCACTCGCCTCGCCGGTGAAATCTTTACTGGAGAATCAAGTAATAGTAGAATTAGGATAAAGTATATGTGTGTCACCAAAGAATAGTTAATATTTAATCCTTAGATAAGAAGAATATTTTTTTGAACTTACTAAATATGGAACCCATAATCTAGCATATAGTATTCAATAAGTCTAAACAAAAGGAGTGTATGCTTTGTGCATAAAATAAAAACTCACCTTTCCAAAAAATTCCTTTGTTTCTTCCGAGATGATATTTTATTATTTAACTTTTTTTAGAAGAAAAATAAATTTTTCCAAATAATAAAATCTTTTATTTTCTAATAAGGTGACTTAAGTAAAAAAGATAAAATTATTTATTAAATAAAATAAGAAAATCTGAATTATCCTTTAAAGAAAACAACCAACTTATTTCAAAAAATAATAGTTAGACAAAATAACAAGGTAATGGTTGGACACTTCGTTTATTAACAAAAGACTGATATTATCCACGATAGAAAATCGACAATAGAGTTTACCTCCCCGAATAAATTTTTTCCTCGATAAAAAAGAAAAATCGCGTGACTAACTTAACCACCCCGATTGTTGAAAATTAAATATATATTCCTCTCCATTAGATCAAGTTTGCTATCGATCGCCCTCTTTAAAACTCATCCCGACAGCTTTGCAGCTTGTTGTAGTTCCTACAATGTCCGTGGAACCCAGCCTCTGGAATGCCTTAGTCGGCCCTGCCGCTGCCGCGCGAGTCCCCGCCTAGGGCTCCTATGTCTTCTTCTTCCCTGAGGGCTACCGCGGACATTCCTTGCCTGAGGAACTCCGACTCTCTGGTGCCTTGCTTTGTCATGTCTCCTCCATCTCCCTCCTCGCCGACCTCGATACTGATGAGGTATTTGCCAAAATTGGCCTTGATCCCCACCCGATCACTGACCCTAACCACCTGACGCATACCTGGACGCCTGTCGCCTACTCCTCTTCTACACCGGAGATTGATTGTGTGGTCAGTGTGGGCGAGTTTACCTCCTTCACCAAGATCCTCAACAAGTCCGACGTCGGGAAAGTGCTCAACGTGCCGAATTCCTGCGCACTCGCTGTATTCCCGCCCGTTCACATCAACGTCAATAGGGCTACGCTGACAGAGGACGTGTTGGCGCTGGACGTGCATGGGAGGTATTGGAACTTCGAACTCGCCCGTAAGAGCTATCGCCAACGCTACTCCCTGTACAAATGGAGGGAGTTCGCCACTAAGAAGGGGCTGATCAAAGACGACACCCTGATCTTTGACAAGCACCGTGCTGGCAATCTCTACATCGGCGTCAGACATACTGCAATCTCCTCCTACGCCGAAAAGAGAGCCAGCATGCAGGTGGCTTCGATTGTGAAAGCAACCTAGTTAGCTAGACCGGGCCTCCCGTTCGAAGTCACTTATTACCCAGGGGTGGAATCACCTGAGCACGTGGTGGCGGCGGTCCCAATGCCTCATCAGGTACTCCATTGCCATCCATGATACATGTTGATGGATCGAACTGATCACTCCTTTATATCGTATAATTCTATCAGGTTTTCCGAGTTGAAGGAGCAGCAGAGGCATCACAAAGCTCGAATAAAGGCAAATTAGTTCAAGGAGTTCCTCAGGTGCAATCTTTGGATCAAAAAAAGAGATCAAGAGGCAAAATATTTGAAGATGATGATAGTAAAAAAGAGGGAGGAAGCTCGCAATCGCTAGGAGCATCTGCAAAGAGATCATTCAAATTATTTGGCCATGATATCCAATAATATTAGGAGAGTTTAATATTAATGAGTATTAAAAAATAATAAATTAATTAACTCATACAATTTTTCTAAATGCATTGATGACATGCAATGGAATGAATGTATATTTTCTTATCTCGGAATAAATTTGTTATGATTTTGATGTATTTTTGTTAGATTAATTTCGGTCCCACACAATTGAAGACAATCTGATCGATTGTCGAGATTGCGTAGATATCTTTTACGAATCCAAAAGCATGGGCTGGATCAATTCGGGTGGTTGATGGGGAACCGTATTCGATTGTCGTCCTCTTTCCCAAACCTCAATACTCAACTAGGAAACCTCATTCTGTTTTGCTCCTTTCGCTGTAACTATTTTTTTTGCCCTTTTTCCAATTGCCCTATAAATATCTCTCCTCTTCCTGCTTCGTTTTAAATCAACTCTCTCTCTCTCTTTATCTTTCTTGCTCGCTCGCTACAATATGGAAAGCTTATTTAGTAAGGCGCTGGAGATTGAGGCTCCTCCGGCGCGATTAGTGGAACCCTAGTTGTGGTGGGCAAGCGCGGACTCTGGGGGGTACATTCCTTTCGTCCGATCGTGGGTTTCAATTTCCCTCAAGGCCACGTCGAGCAGGCCTCAATCTTGTCCGACTTCTCCACCATCCCCTCACCCTGCATCGAGGTTCCCAACAATGTCATCTCTGTCAACCTCCTGTTAGTAGGTCATGGTGGAATGAGGGTTTGTATTTGTGTAGTCTGAGCTTATATCATTATGATGATCGTTGGAAATTGTTCATCATTAAAATGTACTCCTCCAACTATTAACAATGCAGCCTTACCACTATCTACGTGCATCGCGTAGGAGGTTGATGAATATTCATATCTTTGTGGTACTCCTCCCTTGAATTACCTACCTCTGGTTGCATTTTAAATTTCCTATGCAAGTGTTACATACTTTTGGTCGCAACTTTCACCTTAGGGGGAGAGATCAAACATCATAGGATACCCAAATCTGAGTAATAATACTAGAACATAGGAGGAATACAACCTCCTTTCCTCCTGAGTTGGCCACTGGAATACATTAGCTAGTTTATCATAGCTAGTCGAATGAATTGGTGTCAACTAGAAGTTATCTAATAAGCTATCCTATTGATCTAGAACATTAGCCCCATGCCCCTCTCTTTCGATAGCTCATGGTATTGCTAAAAAACATAACATCACTATGATGGCAGTGCCATTGGCATGCCAGTGTAATGACATCCTAGCCATATGCACCTAAGAATAAAATAAAATCATATATATAAACCAAGAAGTCTCCTAGGTATGTTTTTCACCGTACCTTTAACTCTTAAGAAAAATCAAGTGCATATTTTAGCTTTAAAATAAAAAAGAGTCATAGTATCGAGCTGATAACGAAACGAATAACAATAGTGATGAACAACTTATAACGACAAATATGGACATAGCAAGTAAATAATAACTTATTTATAATCATAACGAGAAATATCTACTAGCCGAAGAGTTAAATAATTTAATGTATAGAAAATCAAAGTCAGATATTTCTTCTAGACTAAATATTAAGAACTATCCTATTTATTCTACTCATATACAAACACTCATATTATTCTATTGTTCTAATCATGCTCTTATTTGTGTTATTTTATCCAAATTCCCATGTTTGGTCATCAAATTTGTTTTAAAAATTTTAATTCTCAATCTAGTAACAATTTCTTAAATTTATCTTCGCAATCACTCTTAGATCAATCCCTTTATTCACTCTAATTTTTTCCTCAAGTTTATCATGATGCATCTAAGGAGATAACATCGTTACTGCTTGGGAAAACTAATATTTAAATTTAACTTGATTCATGTTCGTATATTTAAAAGTCTTGTTATCTGATATGCTTGAAACCTAAATCATGCTTTTGTATTATGCTTACAATTTTAATCACGCTTTCGTGATATGCCTATAGCCTTGCATGTACTGTTATCAGAGTATGTTAGGATGCTCTTAATACTTCTTTTTATCCACCATTATGATATGATGAATTAACTGATGGTGTTACATCTATAAGCATGGTGTAGGAAATTATGTTATACCAATGTTTGACATTTATATGGACATCTAGAAATGAAATCTATTTTCATGTGACACTATCACCTATATGTAAGAAAACATTAACCATACATCATAGTGGATGTTCCGATTTATGGACATGAGGTCTGATACTCAGAAACCTATGTCACCCAAGATGTCGAATCCATGATAGTCATAAAGGGTGGAATTCAATATGGATCGGCTAACCACCAAAGAATTTTGTGACATAGTCACTATACCCGCACGTGTGACACGAAACTGTCACCGTGATAGTCCTAAGATGACCAGCAAGGGTGCAACTATACTGATGATCTAGCCAGCATATCGCCGAGGTTGTAGTATTCCTGCGGCGGCTAGAATGCCCACCACCTGACAGGCATCGCTGCTTTTGAATCGGGATGGTCATACCTTTCACAGCCTTAGACAGTGGATCCATGGACCTCATGGCTATACCAGACATACTGCAGACGTTCTGAAGAGTAGTCCGGATCCTGAGATTTAATTAAATATCGACTAATCGTGGCCGTTGTATACATTTAGGTGCGGTGACCCTGTCCAGGGGACAGTGTGTAGTACTACACGAGTTGCTCAATGGATTGTCTAGGGAAGATGCATGGAGTGACAGGTTGCTAGGATGCGGCGATGGAGAGATACGCCTAGCGGACCAATGGAGAGGGATTCACGGTCGCCCGACCTCTCCGCCAACATCAGTGTGATGGGCCTAAGTAGAGACATAGATGAAAGGCACTGATGGGCTTATGAAAACTCCCTGATCAGGAGGTGCCCTAAGCATAAGCCGGCAGCCCAGAGCACAGTATTTAAAGAGATAATGAATTCTTTCAGAATAATGATCTAGGCACATAGACATATTTCATGCTTACAGTTTGACATACACAATTATATTCCATGTTTTGCTAATGAATGCTATATTTTCTTTATTGTTGCTCTTACATGCTTTGCTTGATATTTTCGAATAGTTTACGAATATGTCAAAATAAATCTCTCATTCTTTACTTGAGATATTCTACTGCGGTTAGAGCCACAAGCATAAAGTTGCAAGGCTGAGCACACTACATTCAATATGTGTGCAGTCCACTAAACGATCGACCAAGATAGCTAACGAAAATGAGATTATCGACGAACATAGTTATATACCATTTTTATGATCATAGTATTGTAGTAGGTATATCGGGACTGTGTTAGTAGACTTGAGTTAATTGATTTAACTGTATTATCCGCTGCAATCATAATGTATGTGAACTTTATATATCATTAAATGCCTTGTATGGGTCATTTGGGCGCATACGGCAGTTGCCACGTACTCGGCAGATGGGTCGGGGCGTGACATCTCCTCACAAGGATTCCAAAAATTATATTTATCACATCATTCAGAGCTCATCGGCAACCAACTTCGTCGGAAAAGCTTACTCCGGTAGAACCCTAACTTTTGGCTTTCACTCACCGATGGCCAACTGTCGGCCATTCGCCCTCGACTCAGGTACCATCCAAAGTTCTCATCGAGGCGAATCCATAGGTACCTAGTTTGTAAGGTTTCGATGCTGAAATAGTCAACAATCACCTTAGAAAGCTCTGATAAAGAAGCTTTCGCCCACGAACGCCCTAACTCAAATTTCACCCTTAAAGCCTCACAGAAAAACCTCAAATAATAGTTCCATTATGTTCTCCAGCTCACCTTATGTTGTGATCCAAATCTGGTAGAAAAAATCCATCGGAGTTGGCCGAAACATCATCGGCAGGGCAAAGGAGTCGAACGCCCTAATCGCCGCTGATGCTCATGCATGAAGGATAAAGAAGAAGTCATGGGTTGGTAATGGATAGAGTTTTACCACTTAACCCACTTACCACTTAACCATTAACCCGGGATCAACTCTTGGTTCACTGAGATTAAATCACTTCTGTCAATCGCTTTATATCATTTAATCTTGACCATCTATTTTAACTTTAGCTTGGTAATAATTTGACCGACAAAATGAAATCAAAATTACGATCGGTTTGACTCTTAGATTCTAAATTCAAAATCCTATTAGATGATATAATTTTTAAATCAAAATTCAATACTTCAAAATCTATGTTTAATTTTATAAATAAGTATGTAATACCATTTGAAGAATAACACCTCAAAATAACTTCATGTTAGAGAATTATTTTTAATTAAAATTACAAAGTTGGTACCGGAGAATCAAGTAATAGTAGAATTAGGATAAAGTATATGTGTGTCACCAAAGATTAGTGAATATTTAATCCTTAGATAAGACGAATATTTTTTTGAACTTACTAAATATGGAAACCATAATCTAGCATATGGTATTCAATAAGTCTAAACAAAAGGAGTGTATGCTTTGTGCATAAAATAAAAACTCATATTTCTAAAAAATTCTTTTGTTTCTTTCTGGATGATATTTTATTATTTAACTTTTTTTAGAAGAAAAATAAAATTTTCCAATTAATAAATTGTTTTATTTTCTAATAAGGTGACTTAAGTAAAAATGATAAAATTATTTATTCAATAAAATAATTAAATAAAATAAGAAAATCTGAATTATCCTTTAAAGAAAACAACCAACTTATTTCAAAAAATAATAGTTAGACAAAATAACAAGGTAATGGTTGGACACTTCGTTTATTAACAAAAGACTAATATTATCCACGAGAGAAAATCGACGATAGAATTACCTCCCCGAACAAATTTTTTCCTCCATAAAAAAGAAAAATCGCGTGACTAACTTAACCGCCTCGACTGTTGAAAATTAAATATATATTCCTCTCCATTGGATAAGTTTGCTATCGATCGCCCTCTTTAAAACTCATCCCGATAGCTTTGCAACCTGTCATAGTTCCAACAATGTCCGTGGAACCCAGCTTCTGGAATGCCTTAGCCAGGCCTGCCGCTGCCGCGCACGTCCCCGCCCAGGGCTCCTGTGTCTTCTTCTTCCCTGAGGGCTACCGCCGACAGTCCTTGCCTGAGGAACTCCGACTCTCTGATGCCTTTCTTTGTCGTGTCTCCTCCATCTCCCTCCTCGCCGACCTCGATACTGATGAGGTATTTGCCAAAATTGACCTTGATCCCCACCCGATCACTGACCCTAACCACCTGGCGCACACCTGGACGCCTGTCGCCTGCTCCTCTTCTACACCGGAGATTGATTGTGTGGTTAGTATGGGCGAGTTTACCTCCTTCACCAAGATCCTCAACAAGTCCGACGTCGGGAAAGTGCTCAACGTGCCGAATTCCTGCGCACTCGCTGTATTCCCACCCGTTCACATCAACGTCAATAGGGCTATGCTGACAGAGGATGTGTTGGCGCTGGACGTGCACGGGAGGTATTGGAACTTCGAACTTGCCCGTAGGAGCTATCGCCAACGCTACTCCCTGTACAAATGGAGGGAGTTCGCCACTAAGAAGGGGCTGATCAAAGACGACACCATGATCTTTGCCAAGCACCGTGCTGGCAATCTCTACATCGGTGTCAGACATACTGCAATCTCCTCCTACGCCAAAAAGAGAGCCAACATGCAGGCGGCTTCGATTGTGAAGGCAACCTAGTTAGCTAGAGCGGGCCTCCCTTTCGAAGTCACTTATTACCCAGGGGTGGAATCACCCGAGCACGTGGTGGCAGCGGTCCCAATGCCTCATCAGGTACTCCATTGCCATCCATGATACATATTGATGGATCGAACTGATCACTCCTTTATCTCGTATAATTCTATCAAGTTTTTCGAGTTGAAGGAGCAGCAGAGGCATCACAAAGCTCGAATAAAGGCAAATTAGTTCAAGGAGTTCCTCAGGTGCAATCTTTGGATCAAAATAAGAGATCAAGAGGCAAAATATTTGAAGATGATGATAGTAAAAAAGAGGGAGGAAGCTCGCAATCGCTAGGAGCATCTGCAAAGAGATTATTCAAATTATTTGGCCATGATATCCAATAATATTAGGAGAGTTTAATATTAATGAGTATTAAATAATAATAAATTAATTAACTCATACAATTTTTCTAAATGCATTGATGACATGCAAAGGAATGAATGCATATTTTCTTATCTCGGAATAAATTTGCTATGATTTTGATGTATTTTTGTTAGATTAATTTCAGTCACACACAAGTGAAGACAATCCGATCGATTGTCGAGATTGCGTAGATATCTTCTTACGAATCCAAAAGCATGGGCTGGATCAATTCGGGTGGTTGACGGGGAATCGTATTCGATTGTCGTCCTCTTTCCAAAACCTCAATACTCAACTAGGAAACCTCATTCTGTTTTGCTCCTTTCGCTGTAACTATTTTTTTTGCCCTTTTCCCAATTGCCCTATAAATATCTCTCCTCTTCCTACTTCGTTTTAAATCATCTCTCTCTCTCTCTCTTTATATTTCTTGCTTGCTTGCTACAATATGGAAAGCCTATTTATTTAGGCGCTGGAGATTGAGGCTCCTCCAACGCAATTAGTAGAACCCTAGTTGTGGAGGGCAAGTGCGGACTCCGGGGGATACATTCCTTTCGTCCGATCGTAGGCTTTGATTTCCCTCAAGGCCACGTCGAGTAGGCCTCGATCTTGTCTGACTTGTCCACCATCCCCTCACCCCGCATCGAGGTTCCCTACAATGTCATCACTGTCCACCTCCTGTTAGTAGGTCATGGTGGAATGAGGGTTTGTATCTGTGCAGTCTTTGCTTATATTATTATGATGATCGTTTGAAATTGTTCATCAGTAAAATGTACTCCTCCAACTATTAACGGTGCAGCCTTACCACTATCTACGTGCATCGCGTAGGAGGTTGATGAATATTCATATCTTTATGGTACTCCTCCCTTGAATTACCTACCTCTGGTTGCATTTTAAATTTCCTACGCTAGTGTTACATACTTCAGGTCGCAACTGTCACCTTAGGGGGAGAGATCAAACATCATAGGATACCCAAATCTGAGTAATAATACTAGAACATAGGAGGCATACAACCTCCTTTCCTCCTGAGTTGGCCATTGGAACACACTAGCTAGTTTATCATAGCTAGTCGAGTGAATTGGTGTCAACTAGAAGTCATCTAATCAGCTATCCTATTGATCTAGAACTTTAGCCCCATGCCCCTCTCTTTCAATAGCTCATGGTAGTGCTAAGAAACATAACATCACTATGATGGCAGTGCCATTGGCACGCCAGTGTAATGACATCCTAGCCATATGCACCTAAGAATATAATAAAATCATATATATAAACCAAGAAGTCTCCTAGGTATGTTTTTCACCGTACCTTTAACTCTTAAAAAAATCAACTGCATATGTTAGCTTTAAAATAAAAAAGAGTCATAGTATCAAGCTGATAATGAAACGAATAACAATCCTATTTATTTTAAAAATGTTAAAATAAACTTAATATTTCTTCTAGACTAAATATTAAGAACTTTCCTATTTATTCTACTCAGATACAAACACTTATATTGTTCTATTGTTCTTATCATGCTCTAATTTGTGTCATTTTATCCAAATTCCCGTGTTTGGTCATCAAATTTATTTTAAAAATTTTAATTCTCAATCTAGTAACAATTTCCTAAATCTATCTTCACAATCACTCTTAGATCAATCACTTTATTCACTCTAATTTTTTCCTCAAGTTTATCGGAATGTTCGCCGGAACCTTTACCAGGCGATATTCTCTAATGTAGCACTAATAATGGCACCAATCAATACCTCTCCTCTAAAGGATTTCAAAAATTATATTTATCTCATCATTCGGAGCTCATCGGCAACCAACTTTGTCGGAAAAGCTTACTCCAGTAGAACCCTAAATTTTGGCTTTCTCTCACCGGTGGCCGACCGTCGGCCATTTGCCCTCAACTTAGGTACAATCCGAAGTTCTCATCGGGGCGAATCCATAGGTACCTAGTTTGTCGAGTTACGATGCTGAAATGGTCGACAATCACCTAAGAAAGCTCTGATAAAGAAGCTTTCGCCCACAAACGCCCTAACTCAAATTTCACCCTTAAAGCCTCACAGAAAAACCTCAAATAATAGTTCCATTATGTTCGTCCAGCTCACCTTATGTTGTGATCCAAATCTGGTAGAAAAAATCCATCGGAGTTGGCCGAAACATCATCGGCAGGGCAAAGGAGTCGATGCCCTAATCGCCGCTGATGCTCATGCATGAAGGATGAAGAAGAAGTCGTGGGTTGGTAATGGATAGAGTTTTACCACTTAACTATTAACCCGGGATCAACTCTTGGTTCACTGAGATTAAATCACTTCTGTCAATCGCTTTATATCATTTAATCTAGACCATCTATTTTAACTTTAGCTTGGTAATAATTTGACGGACAAAATGAAATTAAAATTACGATCGGTTTGCACTGTTAGATTCTAAATTCAAAATCCTATTAGATGATATAATTTTTAAATCAAAATTCAATACTTCAAAATCTATGTTTAATTTTATAAATAAGTACGTAATACCATTTGAAGAATAACACCTCAAAATAACTTCATGTTAGGGAATTATTTTTAATTAAAATTACAAAGTTGGTATGGGAGAATCAAGTAATAGTAGAATTAGGATAAAGTATATGTGTGTCACGAAAGATTAGTTAATATTTAATCCTTAGATAAGACGAATATCTTTTTGAACTTACTAAATATGGAACCCATAATCTAGCATATAGTATTCAATAAGTCTAAACAAAAAGAGTATATGCTTTGTGCATAAAATAAAAACTCACCTTTCCAAAAAATTCCTTTGTTTCTTTCCGGATGATATTTTATTATTTAAATTTTTTTACAAGAAAAAATTAAAATTTCCAATTATTAAATTCTTTTATTTTCTAATAAGATGACTTAAGTAAAAAAGATAAAATTATTTATTCAATAAAATAAGAAAATCTGAATTATCCTTTAAAGAAAACAACCAACTTATTTCCAAAACAATAGTTAGACAAAATAACAAGGTAATGGTTGGACACTTCGTTTATTAACAAACGACTGATATTATCCACGAGAGAAAATCGACGACAACAGAAGAAAATCGTGTGACTAACTTTAATGATTATTTTTAGAAATGAGGTGATATGACCATAGCGTTATGATGTCGACTTTAAATATTAGAGCCAAGTTTCAACCAACTTTAATCATGATTAAGGAAAAACCATCTGAACGGGTGAGGGTAGAGGCTTTACCTCTGCTCGTCTGCTCCTTCTTCTCCGACGGTGGCAATAGAGCTCCGGCGAGGTCGATCAAGATTCCTATGATGACTCTTCGGTTTCGGCAAAGGTCTGTCGGGGTCCTCGCGAGCAGCGGCAACGACGACGTGATGGGTGCGGTGAAATGGAGCTCGCCGCTGCGTGGGAAGCGGGCAACGCGAGCGATGCTCCAGCGAGCTCTCATGGGGCTTGCTCGCACCAGATCGGGGGCGAAGGATGGTCGCCGATGAGAGGACAGCGCCGACGGGCGAGGAGAAGGTGCGACGGCAAGGAATCACCGTTCGTGGGCGTGCAATCGAAGGCCTCAGCTCGCGGCTCTGTTTCTGCCCACGAGCAGGGGAAGGCAGCCCCGCTGCTATCTCCGGCAGCGGCGAGGCGAGGGAAGGCGGGTCACAGTGAAGGGTGTGCCGGCGAGTCTGCCCACACTCCTTCGTTGCTCAGAAGAGGTGGCTGCGTGAGGAGGAGGAGATGAAGTGGAGAATAATGTCGGCAGTGGAGAGAGGACATCGAGCGAGGGTCGGCGGTGGAGCTCTGTGACGCACACGGGTTGCGCGAGGAAGAGGGCGTGTACGCTGCCCTAACCATTTTTGTAAACCCCCCACCTTCAAAAATTCAATTTTCGGAAAAAAAAAAACGGTCTGGTTCAATTGAACCGGCCAGCCGACAGGTCCAGCTGAACCGGCTCAAACCCGATTCGAAGGAGGCATCGCGGGCGAGAAGAGCCGCGCGATGCCCGCCTTCTTCATCCTCGATCTCGCGACCCGCTCTTCCTCGCGAGCTCGCCTCCCTTCCTCTCCCATCGCAGCGAAGCAGCGCCGACGCCAACATTTCACCGTCGGCCACTGCCCGCTGTCCGTCGGCTGCCGCTGCTTCCGCCATCCACCATGCATCCACTCCTCGACGGAAAGAGGAGCTCGGCAACCCCCTTTTTCCCCTGTGGCACCTCGTTCCACAGCAGAGCAGAGGAGCTACCGTCCTCTCCTCCGCCGCCCGCCGCTTGCTGCCGACCGCACTCAGGCGTCGCCCTCTCCTCTCCGCCGCGACGAAGAGACCTCAACGGAGGTCTGCGATCGTCGGGCGTCCTTCCTCCGCCTGCAACTGCCCTTTTCATTCACTGTGATTGCAGCGGTCGTTCGCCACCAACCCGCGCCCAAATCGCCGGGCGACGTCTCCTCCGCTGCGACTGGAGACCACTCGCCCCCGCTGCACCCTCGGGAGCTACCATTGACCCATGACGCCACCGCAGCAGGCAGTATTTTCGCCGCCGCTGCTTGTTCAACCCGCAGCTCGATCGGCGAGGGGTGGAGTTGCGAATCCACTCCTCTCGTCGGTCGAATCCTCCACCTCTCCTTCCCCACGCGTTCGCAAGGTGAGGAGCTTTATTTTCCCTCTGCGAACGAACGGTTTTTTTGGCCCTCCGGTGGACTCGCGTGAGAGATCGCCGGCGACGCCATCTAGAGCTCTCGTTGAGCGTTGATGGCCGGATTTCCTTGCAGGCCACTGTTGGCTTCCTCGCGTGCGAAGGGTCGCCAGCTGCTTTGTCGTGTCGTCGGCGATATCGTCGGTCGTGCGCCGCTAGGGTTCCGGCGAGGGGGTGGCCGGCGGCTGGGGGTTTCGGCGACGAAGCGAAGGAAGCGGCGGAAGGTGCGAGCCCGCCCCTTTCTCTTCCTTAATCATGCTTAAGGACTAATTAAGCATGATTAGTTATAATTAAGCATGATTAGCTATAAACAAATATGTTTAGTATAAATTAAGTTATGCTATGTTTAGTTTAAATTTAAATGTGATTAGTGTTAAGTAAGCATGATTAATATTTAGTTAAATTAATCTAAGTGTAGTTAATGAGTTAATTAGGAGGATTTATTTAATGAGTTAAGTAGTTAGTTAAGCTGAACCAGTTAGTGGAGTTGGGTTGAGTTTGAGTTAAGCTTGGGTTCGGGTTAAGTTAAGTTCCATGATTAGTGTAAGTTAAACAAGGTTAGTGATTAATTAAGTGAGGTTAGTGAATGGGTTGAGTTAAATCGGACCCAAGTCGAACCGCATTGACTTGAACCGGACTCGAGTCGGACTCGGACTTAGTTGGTTAAGCTGACTTGATTGAACCCAACCATTTAGGCGTGGGTCAGACTCAGGTTGAACTGGATGAACAGTAACCGGATGAACCCAGTCAGCGTTGACCGGGCCCACAGCTGACCCAGTCAGCATTGATCGGGCCCACAGCTGACCCAATCAGCGTTGACCGATCAACCGTTTGACCGGTCAATCGGTGACCGGTCAACTGTTGACAGGTGACCGATCAACCGTTGACCGGTCAACGTTGACCGTTGACCAGTCAGAAAATAACAAAAAAATAAAATAAAAATTAAATAATTAATAAAATAATAATAATATAATATTATAATATTATAATATTATAATATTAAAATAATAAAATAATATTAAAATAATAAAAAATCATAAAAATAGTAAAAATTTCTATGGGTTCTACTTGGACCCCTGGGTGACTTGGGCCAAGTTATGGGTGAGTTTAATGAGTAGAAATTGAATAAAAATTTATTTAATTTAATAGATAAAACTTTAAAATATGATTAATTAAGAATTGATTAGGTGGGATTAATCCTAAACTTGTATAGGATTAATTTAATGTAATAATTATTTAATTGATAGATTTTAATTTCTTTATCTTAAGGTAAAATAAATTAAATCTATTTTAAATAATTGTGTTAATTATGACTATTGTGGGTGCGCGATCCGAGTAGTTCGGCGGGTGATTATCTCCGCGTGACTTGGTTCAGAGGAGCAGATCGCTAACCCAGGTGCGTTGGTTCTCCGATGGTAGGATTTATTCAAGCTAGGGAATTCCCGCTGGGGTTTTCTTAGGAACAATTCTTGGATGTCTTAAATATGATAAAACATAATGCTTGATAAGATTTGACTTGTATGCATGTTAGTGTAATTTATTTTATCTAACATGTTCTAAATCCATGTCCGACATGCTGTATTATTTTTCTTGTTCTGTGTTAAATAATTATCATGCGGACATAGATAGTAGATAACGACATGTTAGAACCTTGGGTGACGTCACCGCCACTTAGACAGAAAATGGGTCTTTTCCATATGCCCCGGTTGACCGTCGCGTACCGACGATGGTCAAAACGGTGACGTCCCGTTAGGCACCACTCCCGAGGTTGATGCATAGCGGAGATACTGGGAGCACCACTCCCGACGTTATGCATAGCTTATATACTGGGAGCTGGTAGGGTAAGAGACTGTACAAACTCTATGGTCGGGTTAGACTGGAAATATGGAGCAAGTCCTTACCCGAAATCTTCACCCGCACGAGTGTCGTTTAGGCGAGCTCGTGATAGTCCTGAGATGGTTAGCAAGGATGAGCCCTACCATGGATGTGGCACCGATGGAGTCGAGGTTGCCACAGCCCATCGTGCGGATGTGCGCCAATCTCGATAGACGTCGACTGCCATTGGACTGGGAAGGTGATTCCACATGCGACGCCTTGGACAGTGGATCCGTAGACCGCACGGCTATCATCCTTGACGTCTGCAGACGATCGGATGAGTAGTCCGGATCCTAGGGTGGTTATTCCGGCTAGCCGTGGCCGATGACATTGTTATATGGCGACCCTGTCTACGGACATCGTGTAGTACTACATGGGTGTCGTGGCCCCTACGGAATCTGGGGAGGATGTAAGGGCACGACGGTTTCGCTAGGGGAGGCATGGTCGGCGACTAACGAAACAATGGAGAGGGATACTGGGTCACCCGTCCTCTCCGCCAACATCAATGCGGCGGGCATAGGTAGAGACAGAGATAGAAAGGCACTGATGGGCTTACTGATACTCTTAGCTAGGGTATTCACTAAGCATAGGCTGGCAGCTCGAGTTTTATAGCTTCAAAGTATGATTATGACGTAGGTGACATACTGTTGACATTGACACTAGATACATGTAGGTGACATCTAGCGAGTTATACATCAATATTTTATTTATGTTATTTTGTTGCTTACTATAATTTGATTTACACAAATCAAATGGAAAATGATGATTAATCACCAAAGATATCCTATAATACTCCTCCTAGCCTTTGATTTCTTTATTCGGTAGAGCCGTAATTTCGCACTAGGCCGCAAGGCTGAGCACACCATTTTTCCCCGTGTGTGCAGGTGTGTTAGATGACTGCCAGAGAGGTTTGAGGAAGATGAGTCCGTCGACGGGTCTATTTTTATTTCTCGATGTCTTTTTCATATAATTGTAGTAGGTTTATCGGGACTGTGTTAGAAATGTGGAGTTAGATAATTTAATTGTGAATTCCGCTGCGTAAACGATGTATATGAATGATATGTATCACTTGATGCCTTGTATGGGTCCGTTGGGCTCATACGGCGGTTGCCACGTGCCCGACAGTAGGGTCGGGGCGTGATAATTTTCCTCTTTCCTCCTCTCACTTTTCCCTTTTTACAAGCACACCCCTCTCTTAACTATATTACATTATAATTTATAACTTCCCTCTTTTTTACAAAAAGCAGGGGTTTACAAGTTCTCTCCCCCTCAAAATTTTTGGTCATCTAAAAATTAAAAGTACAAGGAAGAAAGGGATACTAGGCGCATATGGGATGCAACTTTACTCGAACAGATAGGGATACTAGGCTCGCATACGGGCCTCAGTCTCCCACGTGACCTCCTCAATCTCAGCATTCCTCCATTGGACATTAACTAAAGGTATAGATTTTCCTCTGAGTATTTCTCCTGACGGTCAATAATCTGCACAGCCTATACTCCGTAACTTAAATTCTCTCTCAACTGAATCGATGGTGCCGTGAGAACATGGGATGGATCTTGCATATATTTTCGGAGAATCGAGACATGAAATACGTTTTGAGTACGCTCCAGATTAGCAGGTAGCTCTAATCGATACGCCACTAGCCCTACTCTCTCAAGGATCTAGAAGGGTCTAATATATTTGGGATGCAACTTTCCATCCCATATCGTCTTTAGTCTATCCTGAATGACCTTGACCATGGTCATGGTCTCATCAATCAATTTCGTACCAGTTAAATGTCTCTCACCCACCTCACCCCAGCACAATGGGGTTCGACACTGTCTGTCATATAAGGCCTCATAGGGAGTCATGCCAATACTTACCTGGTAACTATTATTATATGCAAATTCCACCAAGGGAAGATAATAATCTCATCCGCCAGTAAAATCTAGAACCACTGCTCTGAGCAAATTCTCTAAAGTTTGAATAGTATGCTCTGACTGCCCGTCTGTCTGCAAATGGAACGCTGTACTGAATCTCAAAAATGTACCTAGCTCCCTCCAAAACTTGGGCCAAAATCTCAAAGTAAATCTCGAATCTCTATCCGAAGCAATGGATACTAGCACTCTGTGGAGTTGAACAATCTCGCTGATGTACAATCTGGCTAATTGCTCCATGGTGTAAGTAATATCAACTGGTAGAAAGTGGGCCGACTTCATTAGTCGATCAATAATCACCCAGATGGCATGGTGGTGTCGCTGGGTGCGTGGCAACCCCACTATGAAGTCCATCGTGATATGCTCCCACTTCCACTTTGATATCAGAAAAGGCTGTAATGTGCCCGCCAACTTATGATGCCCGACTTTCACCTACCGGCACACTAAACATCGAGCCACGAACTCTGCTATATCCCGCTTCATGCCTACCCACCAGTAAGTCTGTCTGATAGTGCGATACATTTTTGCACTACCTAGGTGCATGACATAAGCGGAATTGTGTGTTTCCTCCAAATCTGTCTTCGTAAGTCCTCATTCTGAGGTACACAGACTCTATCCCTCAATACCAACATGCTGTCATCTTGAAATCTGAAGTCTTGTCCTTGACCACTCTATAACTTCTGGATCATTCTGCTCAATTATGGATCTGTCCTTTGTAACTCCGTCAATCGATCAGATAGGGTAGGATGCACTGCGAACTGTGCCAGTAACACCTTGTGAGCCACACTACAGCTCAATGCCATTGACTCTCAGGTCATGCAATAACGACACATACGTAGTACGAATGTAGGTTAAGGTGGCGGATGATTTCCTGCTCAGTGCATCTGCCACTACATTGGCCATCCCTAGGTAGTAATCAAAAACCAGATCGTAATCTTTAATCAACTCTAACCAGCGACATTATTTGAGATTTAACTCTCTTTGAGTTAGCAAATACTGCAAACTCTTACGATCTGTAAAAATATAGCATTTCACACTAAATAAATAGTGCCGCCAAATCTTAAGCTCTAAAACAATCGCTGTCAACTCTAGATCATGAATTGGATAATTCACCTCATGCTTTTTCAACTATCGAGAAGCGTATGCAATTATCCGAGCACACTGCATCAAAACTGTAAAACCTATTTTTCTTATAGAAAAGAAACATAATAATAATAATAATAATAACTTGGCTAATTAGCTTAGTTGATTAAAGCATTGTGCTAATGACACAAAGGTCATGAGTTCAATACTTGTATAGGCTACTGGTCTCATGTATCATTGCATCCTTTTCTATTTAAGAAATATTTAGTCCCACATCAGGAAATTCTTATAAAGGAGTTGTATCATTTTCTATTTAAGAAATACTTAGTCCCACATCGATAATTCTTGGAAAGGAGTTGCAACCTAATCCTATTTAAGGGATGGTTCCCTCTTTCACACCTTGAATATCAAATCTACCCATACAATGGGTTGTGGTCTTTCCATGCCTACATAGCCCGACAACGTGCGTTGCGCATGTGTTGGTCCGGTTCGGTGAACGACCGATTTAACAGCATTTTCGTTGCGGGTTGGCTAGCTTCGCGGCTTGTTAATCGGTTTAATTTGGTTCAAGTGGCTAAGGCTGGTGAGTTTCAAGCCTTAAGAAATTCATTTAAAATTTTAATATGTTTTAGACCTACTTTTAATTATTTTAGGTGAAAAATCTAGGTTTGTGGGCATTTATGATGTCTGAAAAATCTAATATAATTTGTGAAGCTTTATCATGCTTAAATATAATTTATGTGATTTAATTAGAATTTTTTGATAAATTTAGGATTTAAATAAATTAATTGTATATTATATGCATGAAGAAATATTTTGATAGATGTTATGACATTTAAATTGTATTAATTGAAATTAAAATGATTTATTTAAAAATTTTATGAAATTAATGAAACTAGGAGATTGTAAATTGAGATGATTAGATTATTAGATTATTTTAATTTATGAAATTGAATAATTTAGAATTTTATAAATTTATAATGTGATAAAATTTAGAAAATTAGTTTATTTAGATTTTCTAATTAATAAAGTTTGATAATTTAGGATTTATAAATTTAATTGATGCAGTTAGATATTTTTAAAGAATCTATGAATTTTAGACTGTGATTAAATTGGGTAATTAGGTTACTTAGATTTTCTAATTAATGAAATTAGAGAATTGTTAATTGAGTTATATATAGTAATTAAATTTTTACAGAAGTATTAAAATTTAATTATGTTGTTACTGTATAATTTAAATATAAACATGTTTGATTGAATAACTATGGTTGTGGTATTTGATTGAATTGTTAAATGATTAATTGATCAAAAGAAAAGTAATAGAAAAGAAAATTGATGTGAGGTTGTGGGTAGTGAGGTTAGTTAAGAGGATTGTTTGAGATGTGTTATTTATTCATGTATGGTTATTTGCATTGGATTTATTTTAGGAAATTGTTGGTTGTTGTGCTATTGCTTGATAAATCACAACCAAACTGTGATTTGTGTTGAAGCAGAGAGGAACTGCTTTGCTTGATTGAATTACTTGTTCACTTAAAGAATCACGGCCAAGCTGTGATTCTTGTTTAAAAATCTTCTTTAAGACTCAGGTGAGGGTTTATGGTTTCAAATTTAATTTGGCCTACTACAGATGCTGAGTCCTAAGGGTTGTTTTCTCTATTATTGTACATCTTGATAAGTGATATATCTACTTCGTTACATACTTGTTTAGCATGTGTGTTACTGTAAACTTGAAAGTATGCCATGTTAGTCTATGTAAGATGCTAATGTATGCATATTATTGATGTGAGTTGAAACTTGAATCATACTAGCAGATGTATGATGTTATTATATGCATGCTCTCGATATGAGATTGAAGGTTATATCATGCTAGTTCATGTATGATGTTATTATATGCATGCTCTCGATATGAGATTGAAAGTTATATCATGCTAGTTCATGTATGATGCAATAATATGCTTGCTCCTGATGTGAGTTGTTAGTTATACCATGCTGGTATATGTATGATATTGTGATATGCATGCTATTGATGTTTTATGCTCATGTTATGTTGACTATTTAATATGTTCATGTTGCTAGAGATGTAGAGATACCTAGTAAGAACATGGAACATGTGGACTTGAGATACTTTAGGTTCATGTTATGAGAACACCTAAAGCGATCTAGATTGGTATATGACTAAGAACTTAGAATATCATAGGGTTATGATAACCTAGGAGAAGATGTGTGGGTTCTTAGACTGGTATGTGCCAACATATGGTGAGGAGCCATATGCTAGTAAGGTAGAAATGCACGTTCGGTTGACTTACTCACTAATACTTTGGTGTAGCCGGGATCTCACTTCGGTGCATAACTCAATTTAATTGTGTTATACTAGGATAGAGGGTGTATGAGGAACAGTACCGTCCCATGCACTATCGAGGCTAGGGAACCTGAAAGACTCTGGCATGCTCAACAGTGGTGGGATCCCTGAGCAGTCCAGGTTCATTGGTATCGTATACAGTGGGTCTCAGCTTGCTAGGCTGGAGACGGATGTGATTGTTGTTTGTATGGTGATCCTGCCATGGTGCAGAATTACAGTGCTGTAATGGGTACTTGTGTTCATGTTAGAAGGGGTGCCATGATCACCAGCTTCTTCTGCCAATATCAGTGTACAGACATATAGGACAGAAACATAGAGTTGACACTGACGGGTTTGGGATAATCTCTGATGAGGGATTTACCTTAAACATAGGCCGGTTGCTTTAGGTATAGAATGGATAGATGATGATATGTGAATTAAAGTGATATAACATCTTTGGTTTAATGACACCATTATGATCATATGCTGTCATATATTATAGTATGATCATGTTTATGATATTCTGTATTTATTGTTTGGTAATACCTCGTTTGACATGTGGTATTAATGTATGATATTTTGTTGATATGTTGAATTAATATGTGATACAGTGGATGTAATATATTGTTGGGTTGTACAATATCCTAAGCCCATTATTTTAGGGTGCTCTCTCTGTAGCCCCATTGAGTCTCGCGATTCAGATGTGCATATTTTTCCTCTGTTGCGCAGGTTACAGGTTGGCTAGTAGCCAGGAGTGAGAGGGAACCTAGCTTGGTGAACAATATCAATTTGGCGACCTAGATAGAGATATAAAACGGTAGTGATAGTTAAACTGTCAAATGTATTTGCTTCCGCTATGTTTAATTAATAAAATTATAGTGCTTTGTGATACTTTTTAGCCTTGTATAAGTTGTGGTATTGAAGAACATCTTATACGGCGGTTGCCACGTACCCAAAGATGGAATTGGGGCGTGACAATTAAAGTGGTATCAGAGCATAAGTTTAAAAAGATGACATTACAAGTAATGATAGGACTTAGGATACATCATAGGCCTAAGTACACATGTTAGACAACTTTAACGGGGTAAAGAGATATTCTAGGGATACATGGGGATTTAACCTTTTATGCTTATGTTTACCCTTTACTTGGTTGCGTTGTGTTTATTTCCTTGCTTGATGATGTTCTATGCTTGTTTTTTTTGTTGAAGTTAGTATGTAAATTATATTTTCCTTGTCTGAATTAGTAATCGAGATTGTCTCAATTCTAGTTGACCTTATTTATCTATTGATCATGTGATCCCATCCGGTCACATGATATGGACTAATCATCTACTCTAGTAAAATTCATAGATTTCCTATTGATTTAGTCCCTAAATTTCCATGACTGAAACTTCTGCCCAAACTAAGCATTTAAGGGTCTTAGGGTGCAACAACTATTTTTCCTTCCCTATTGCCAAATATGAGACTCATTTAACTATTGGTAGCAATAAGGCTTGACATAGGATCCCCTATGCAGAAATATTGAACATTGAATATGGTACCTTATGCAGCCTTGGATGTTTAAATTTGATCCTTGCTGCAGCACTGGAAATCTCCTTCCTTCTAGTAGAGGCTGAGAAGAAGTTTAGAGATCCTCTCCAATTGTCTTCCTATCATATCTAGATACCAAACCAAAGTCTAAGGACTTTTCTTCCTTTCACTATATATCCAGAACTTGGTTAGAGAACGTAGTCCAATTGTAGAGTGTAATTTCCCTGACTTTCGTTGATGTTATCATCCCTTACTTTTGAATCATAATCAAAGACCAATATCATCTCACATTCCATATTTCAAAATCTTAGGGTGTTGACCTCAGGAGTCAAATAAGCCCCAAAGTTATTGATATCACATGAACTAGTTACACCATTGGGGTGTATCTACTATCTCATTTTAATATTATTCTTTTAGCCCTATTTGAAAGTTTTATATGAATAACCATCAGGTACTTACTTGTCAAAGGAACTATACTATGCAATATAGTTCTTCTTTCTTAAAGTAGGAAAACCAAAATCTCATGAACTATATCATGAATTCGACATCTGTTCCATCATTGTTATCCATTGATCTGTTTCAATCCCTATCCTACAAATCTTTAGCAGTGACCATTCTTCAGGTACTGACCATTTTCAAAATACTACCCATCTTTTGTTGAGTATTCTTGAGTGTATCAAAAAATTAGTACCATCCCTGGCACTAAAAGAACCCAAATTCTTTCCATTGACAGTTAACAATTCTTTTCTTCCTTAACATAATTCTCTCCCTGATCTTTGTTAGCTTTCAAATCCTTTTTGGTGATAGTCTTGATCCTCTGAAGAAGGGGTCCAAATGCAATCTAGAACCTCAAGGTGTTGAACAATCTAGTAAGGGTTGCAAGTAAACTTAATGTACTACTAGTGCTGAAAGTTGACATTCTCAGCATGTTAGATTTAGAGAATTGACCTCTTGTCCATATACTTCTATATCCTCAAGGTTAAATTTGAAGACCTTCTATCAAATCCTAGACGAGTATACCTATTATACCGAACTAGTACATCCAAAATAAACCAACCTTGATTCCCAATTGTAAAATTTCCAAATGGTACTAAAGGATAATCCATTTTGTAGCCTTACCCTTTATTAGGAACCCTTACTGTATTCTCACTTTGGGATACCATTCCTACCTCAGATTCTCAACCATAATTTCCATACCCAACTAAAAGGTAAACTAAAATCGAAGATAGTGAGATGTATCAATCATTATAGCCAAGTGTCATAAATCTGAAATTTAATCACCATCAGGTTTACCTTGTCCCAGAGATTTAATCACCCTGAACGTTCTGAGTGTCCAATCCCTTTGAAATTTGGTAGACACCTTCTTCACTAATGGCAAAACCCACCTTCAAAATTTTTGTTTAACCTGATCCCTGTGTAGGAAGTTATGACCTTCCGAAGTTCACTAAATCCTGAAAATTTACTGTGCCGAAAATTTGATACTCTTGAGTTCAACAACCATTGTCCTTCCACTTGAATCTATCATGTCTATACAAACAGTAGAATATATATCTATGCCCATCCCTTACCTTTGGTCTATAATCTCCCAGTTGTGAATCTAAGTTTTATTCTTTCATCATGATAAGTACTATGGGTATATATGTACAGCAGTGCTGAAATTGGACCTTACCTACATTCTAAACCATGACAATTTCAATTTCTTTATTCCTTTCTCCTAAAACTTATGCACTCTCTGATGAGTAATCTCCCCTAACAATTTAGTATTCCTCCCATCATCCTATGGTAGTGCAGATAAGTAGAAGTACACTCCAGTGAAGAGTAAATTCCCATGAGAAGGGTAGTGACATGATTCTTGATATTATAACTTCTTGTTCAGAACTATCTTACAAACCTATACATCAAACATCTTAAGTCATTATGATACATCATATTTTAAGATCATTCAAGAAGGTTCAATCAATTTTCAGATCTTCAAGAAATCATTTTCTCTTTTCCTTGCTGTTAACCCATTCTGTAATAACAGCAGTCAAAATTTAGTTTATCCTAATGAGATCATTTCTAATTAGCTAATTATCTCCCCTACTTGGCTGAATGAGGTAATTAGATTTCAATCTTGAATATCAGCTGAAGGGATTGAATTACAACCTATATCCATTGACATTTTTCTGATATCTTGGAGTTGTCAACTACTTATCAAAATCTAATGGGAACTTAATGTAGAGAAACTGTTGGAAAGCCATGTTTACATTTCTATTACCCTTGAAGCGGGTTTCAAAACTAGTGGTTGATTATATTAAAATTTTGAGTTACCATTTATCGTGTGATGGTTTGATTTGCTAAAGTGTTGATTGAAATCTCAAAACATCCTCCTTGCTTCCTTGGTCCTTTGATTCTTTGACCCTCTGATGCAAAGCCAAACCTCAGGATGGAAAAGAGGATAGAAGTAAAACCTTCATGTGTTGGTAAGACTACATGATGTGTCGGTGTTGAGTGTGTCGGACCAGGATCCCTGATTTACTTCTTGAATTTTGATCACATTGCTTAATGAATTCCTTAGTGATTCATTCTTTTGCATGGCTCATATGGCTATATCTTCCTTGGAATGGTGAAATCTCAAATTGGTTATCCTTGAGAAGAGAGCCTGTTTCCTTCCAAATATTCTATGTTTGAAAAGATTTATTTACATGACTTCTTGGAATGATATACTTCATAATAATTAACCTTTTGTGATTATCTCATTATCTTTCTAAGTTAACTAAATTAATTGGGATGCTTAATTTAAATTGCTCCATCTTCAACTTCTTAATTGTCTTTGTTGTTCCTCTTGGTTACTTATTTTGAATGCAAACGTTGGAATTATTTAGAGACCTTTAGTTAACCAATTGGTATTCTTTACTCCATTAAGTGTTAAACCTTGGTCTATAATCTTAATAGGTCCACCTGCTTGTGTTCTGATCGACGTCGGAGCACAGAGCTCTTATGTGAACACGATATTTCTAAGGGGGCTGATCGACCCTTAGAGATGCTAGGATGTGAGCTAAAGAGCTGATTTGATACCTTTAAGTATGAAAAGACCTTGATGTAATCTTAGGTGTTGATTAATTAACCGGGTATCAAGCCATAGAGATTAGTTGATGAAATTAGATTGTCTGGCCAGAACAGTTACTTTCTTCCCTAGACCAGTTTATTCTACTCTGTTTTTCTTTCTAAAGTGGTTTAAGCAAGACTGAAGGCAGCTCATGATAGACAAAAGAGTATATGCAGATAGTTGGTGGGGGCTGTTAGAGATTGCGGTTGGGGACAAAGTGTTCCAAGAGGTGTCTCATTGGAAAGAACTTTTTCCGATTTCACCTGAGAGGAAAGTTGCATTCGATCTATATTGGGCCGTCTGAGATTCTAGAGAGAGTTAGGCTGGTGGCTTATAGATTCCAGCTATTGGTAGATGTTGATAGAATCCATAACGTGTTCCATATATCGATGCTTAAGACTTGTGTGTCGGATCCACCGTATATTCTGACTGTACCTTCGATTGCTTGGCGAGATGATCTGAGCTGTGGGCTTAGGACATTGGCTATAGTTGATAGCCGTGATGAAGTAGTGAGGGGGTAAAACTGTACCTCTAGTTTCGAGTGCTCTGAAGAAACAATAGTATAGAGAAAGAGACATGGGAAACCGAATCCCAAATTAAGGCCCAATACCCAAAATTATTTGTTTGATCTTTGCTTTATTTGTATTCTTATTTGATAAATTGTTTGAAGATGTTTGAAAATTATTTGAATTGATCGAATGATTTCTTTAGGTTGTTATGCGTCTTAAAGGGGAGCAGAAAGTCTAGAAAACTTAAAGGGGTTTGATTGTTATTTTCGGAAAACCAAAAATCTTAAGGGGGAGAGGAATTGTAAACCCTATTTCTCTTTTAGAAAAAAAACATAATAATAATAATAACAATAACTTGGCTTATTAGCTTAATTGGTTAAAGCGTCGTGTTAATGACACAAAGGTCATTAGTTCAATACTTGCATAAGCTATTAGTCTCATGTATCATTGCATTCTTTTTTATTTAAGAAATATTTAGTCCCACGTCAGGAAATTCTTGAAAAAGAGTTGTATCATTTTCTATTTAAGAAATACTTAGTCCCACATCGATAATTCTTGGAAAGGAGTTGCAACCTAATCCTATTTAAGGGATGGTCTCAAACCTTGAACCCAAAGTAAAATAATTAAAAGCAGGTCTAAAACATATTAAAATATTAAATAAATTTCTTAAGGCTCGAAACTCACCAGCCTTAGCCAATTGAACCGATTAACAAGTCGCGAAGCTAGACAACTCGCAACCAAAACGCAGTTAAACCGGCCGTTCACCGAACCTGACCAACACACGCGCAACGCATGTTATCGGGCTATGTAGGCATGGAAGGACCACAACCCACAACCCATTGTATGGGTAGATTTGATATTCAAGGTGTGAAAGAGTGCTTAAATATAATTTATGTGATTTAATTAGAATTTTTCAATTAATTTAGGATTTAAATAAATTAATTGTATATTATATGCATGAAGAAATATTTTGATAGATGTTATGACATTTAAATTGTATTAATTGAAATTAAAATGATTTATTTAAATTTTTTATGGAATTAATGAAACTAGGAGATTGTAAATTGAGATAATTAGATTATTAGATTATTTTAATTTATGAAATTTAATAATTTAGAATTCTATAAATTTATAATGTAATAAAATTTAGAAAATTAGTTTATTTAGATTTCTAATTAATGAAGTTTGATAATTTAGGATTTATAAATTTAATTGATGCAGTTAGATCTTTTTACAGAATTTATGAATTTTAGACTTGTGATTAAATTGGGTAATTTGGTTAATTAGATTTTCTAGTTAATGAAATTAGAGAATTGTTAATTGAGTTATATATAATAATTAAATTTTTACAGAAGTACTAAAATTATTTTAGATTAATAAGGTAGTATAATAGATTAAATTGTTAGAATGATTTAATTGTGCAAATAGAAATTTAATTATGTTCTTACTATATAATTTAAATGTAAACATGTTTGATTGAATAACTATGGTGGTGGTATTTGATTGAATTGTTAAATGGTTAATTGATCAAAAGAAAAGTAACAAAAAAGAAAATTGATGTGAGATTGTGGGTAGTGAGGTTAGTTAAGAGGATTGTTTAAGATGTGTTATTTCTGCATGTTTGGTTGTTTGCATTGGATTTATTTTAGGAAATTGTTGGTTGCTGTGCTATTGCTTCATAAATCACACCTAAACTGTGATTTGTGTTGAAGTAGAGAGGAACTGTTTTGCTTGATTGAATTACTTGTTCGCTTCAAGAATCACGCCCAAGCGGTGATTCTTGTTTAAAAATCTTCTTTGAGACTCAGGTGAGAGTTTATGATTTCAAATTTAATTTGGCCTACTACAGATGCTGAGTCCTAAGGGTTGTTTTCTCTATTATTGTACATCTTGATAAGTGATATATCTACTTCGTTACATACTTGTTTAGCATGTGTGTTACTGTAAACTTGAAAGTATGCCATGTTAGTCTATGTAAGATGCTAATGTATGCATATTATTGATGTGAGTTGAAACTTGAATCATACTAGCAGATGTATGATGTTATTATATGCATGCTCTCGATATGAGATTGAAGGTTATATCATGCTAGTTCATGTATGATGTAATTATATGCATGCTCTCGATATGAGATTGAAAGTTATATCATGCTAATTCATGTATGATGCAATAATATGCTTGCTCCTGATGTGAGTTGTTAGTTATACCATGCTGGTATATGTATGATGTTGTGATATGCATGCTATTGATGTTTTATGCTCATGTTATGTTGATTATTTAATATGTTCATGTTGCTAGAGATGTAGAGATACCTAGTAAGAACATGGAACATGTGGACATGAGATAAAACTTGAAATACTTTAGGTTCATGTTATGAGAACACCTAAACCGATCTAGATTGATATATAATTAAGAACTTAGAACATCATAGGGTTATGATAACCTAGGAGATGATGTGTGGGTTCTTAGACTGGTATGTGCCAACATATGGTGAGGAGTTATGTACTAGTAAGGTAGAAATGTACGTTCGGTTGACTTAGTCCCTAATACTTTGGTATAGCCGGGATCTCACTTCGGTGCAGAACTCAATTTAATTGTGTTACACCAGGGTAGAGGGTATACGAGGAACAGTACCGTCCCATGCACTATCGAGGCTAGGAAACCTGAAAGACTCTGGGATGCTCAACAGTGGTGGGATCCCTGAGCAGTCCAGGTTCATTGGTATCGTATACAGTGGGTCTCAGCTTGCTAGGCTGGAGACGGATGTGATTGTTGTTTGTATAGTGATCCTGCCATGGTGTAGAATTACAGCATTGTAATGGGTACTTGTGTTCATGTTAGAAGGGGTGCCATGATCACCAGCTCCTTCTGCTAACGTCAGTGTACAGATATATAGGACAGAGACATAGAGTTGACACTAACGGGTTTGGGGTAATCTCTCACGAGGGATTTATCTTAAATATAGGCCTGTTGCCTTAGTTGTAGAATGGATAGATGATGATATGTGAATTAAAGTATTATAATATCTTTGGTTTAATGACACCGTTATGATCATATGCTGTCATATATTATAGTATGATCATATTTATGATATTCTATATTTAATGTTTGGTAATACCTCGTTTGATATGTGGTATTAATGTATGATATTTTGTTGACAAGTTGAATTAATATGTGATACAGTGGATGTAATATCTTGTTGGGTTGTACAATATCCTAAGCCCATTATTTTAGGCTGCTCTCTTTGTAGCCTTACTGAGTCTCGCGACTCAGATGTGCACATTTTTTCTCTGTTGCGCGCGACTCAGATGTGCACATTTTTTCTCTGTTGTGCAGGTCACAGGTTGGCTAGTAGCCGGGAGTGAGGGGGAACCTAACTTGGCGAACAATATCAATTTGGCGACCTAGATAGAGATGTAAAATAGTAGTGATTGTTAAACTGTCAAATGTATTTGCTTCCGCTATGTTTAATTAATAAAATTGTAGTGCTTTCTAATACTTTTCAGTCTTGTATAAGTTGTAGTGTTGAAGAACATCTTATACGGCGGTTGCCACGTACCTAAAGATGGAATTAGGGCGTGACAATTAAAGTGGTATCAGAGCATAAGTTTAAAAAGATGACATTACAAGTAAGGATAGGACTTAGGATACATCATAGGCCTAAGTACACATGTGAGATAACTTTAACGGGGAAAAGAGAGATTCTAAGGATACATGGGGATTTATCCTTTTATGCCTCTATTTACCCTTTACTTGGTTGCGTTGTGTTTATGTCCTTGCCTGATAATATTCTATGCTTGTTTTTTTTTTGTTGAAGTTAGTATGTAAATTATATTTTCCTTGTCTGAATTAGCAACCAAAATTGCCTCAATTCTAGTTGACCTTACTCATCTATTGATCATGTGACCCCATCTGGTCACATGATATGGACTAATCTTCTATTCTAGTAAAATTCATAGATTTCCTCTTGATTTAGTCCCTAAATTTCCATGACTGAAACTGTAAACCCCCATCTTCTAAATCTCATTTTTAGGGGAAAAAAAAGGGGTCCGGTTCAGATGAACCGGCCAGCCGGCCGGTCCAGCTGAACTGGCTCGGACCCGGTTCGAAGGAGGCATCGCGGGCGAGAAGAGCCGCGCGATGCCCGCCTCCATCCTCGACCTCGCGACGCCCTTTTTCTTCCCGAGCTCGCCTCCCTCGCCTGCAGCGGAGCAGCGCCGAAGCCCGCATTTCGCCGTTGGCCGCTGCCCGCCGTCCGTCGGCTGCCGCCCGCTCCCGTCGTCCATCGTGTGCCACTCCTCGACGGAAAAGGGAGCTCGGCGACCCTCTTTTTCTTCTTACCCTACATTCTCCTCACCGCGAGAGTAGTCGTCTGTCGTCCTTCCCGCGAGCTCGCCGTCCGCCGTCTGCTGATCGCCGAGCGTCGTTCCTCGTCGCAGGAAGGGGAGCTCGGCAGAAGCGTTTCTGCTGCTCGCGCCTCACCTCCGAAGTCCCCACTCGCGATGCCCTCTTCCTCACGCTCGCCTCCTTCACCCGAAGCAGAGCAGCCGTCCGCCGTTCGTGCCCCTTCCACCTCGTCGGCGTCCGCTGTCCGCCGTCCCCACTCGCCGTTCATCGTCCTCCCTCTCCGCCGCGACGAAGAGAGCGGGGGAGGTCCCTTGCAGCCGCGAGACCCCCTTCCCCTGCATTTTTCCTTCTTTGCATCCGCAGCCATCCGCCGTCCGTCGCTCACCGTCCCACGCGCAAATCGTTGGTGTGTCGTCTCCTTCGCTAGGACTCGAGCTGCTCACCCCCTCCGCAGGCTCGTGAGCTCACATTTGCCCCGAGTCCGACGCAGTGCGCAGCGGTTGCGTCGTCGCCGTCTGCTCGACCCGCTGCACATCGGTGAGGAGTGGAGGTATGATTCCACTCCCCTCGCCGGTGAAATCTTCCCCTTTCCCCTCTTCCGTGCCATCTTAAGGTGAGGAGCTTCTTCCCCTCCGGATGAACGGGCGAATTCGCCCTCTGATGGACTCGCCCGAGCGCTTGCCGGCGACGTCTACCAAGAGCCGCCATCGGGAGTTGACGCCGGGCTTTTGTGCAGGTTGTCGTTGGCCTCCTCGCGTGCAAAGGGTGGCCAGCTACGTCGTCGGCTCGTCGGTGACGTCGCCGGTTGTGCGCCGCTAGGGTTCCGACGAGGGGGTGGCCGGCGGCTGGGTTTTCGACGATGAAGAGAAGGAAGCAGAAGAAGGTATCGTTCGCCCTCTTCCTTAATCATGCTTAATTAATAATTAAGCATGATTAACTATAATTAAGTATGCTTAGTATATAAAAAAAAGGTTAATGTATGGTTAGTGTTAATTAAGCATGTTTAGTATAAATTAAACAAAGTTAGTGATTTAATTAAGTGGATTATTTAATGAGTTAAGTAATTGGTTGAGCTGAACCAGTTGGTGGAGTTGAGTTGAGTTTGGGTCGGACTTGGATTCGGGTTAAGTTAAGTTGTATGATTAGTGTAAGTTAAACAAGGTTAGCGATTTAATTAGGTGAGGTTAGTGAATGGGTTGAGTTGAACCAAACCAAATCGAACCGAACCGAACGAACCGATCAACTGTTGACCGTTGACCAGGTCAACCGTTGACCGTTGACCAGACCGAAAAATAATAAATTTATTTAATTAAATAATAAAATAATAAAATAATAAAAAATAAATAAAAATAGTAAAAAATTTCATGGGTTCTACTTGGGCCCTCGGGTGACTTGGGCCAAGTTATGGATGAGTTTAGTGAGTATAAATTGGATAAAAATTTATTTAAGTTAATTAAAGTAATTTAACATTGTAGTTAGTTAATAGATAAAAATTTCAAATATGATTAATTAAGATTTGATTAGGTAAAAATAAATCATAAACTTGTATGCTTAGTTTGGGATTAATTTAATATAATAATTATTTTAATTAATGTGTTGATAAATTTCTAATTTATTTATTTTAGGAGAAAAATGAATTAAATTTTTATTTTAAATAATTGTGTTAATTAGGACTATCGTGGGTACGCAATCCGAGTTGTTCGGCGGGTGATTATTTCCACGTGAGTTGCTTCTGAAGAACGGATCGCTAACCCAGGTGCGTTGGTTCTCCGATGTAGGATTTATTCAAGCTAGGGAATTCCCGCTTGGGTTTTCTTAGGAACAATTCTTGGATGTCTTAAATATAATAAAATATAATGTTTGATGATATTTGATTGTTCGCATGTTAGTTTAATTTATTTCTGTCTAACATGCATGATATACCATGATTTTCTTGCTAGGTTTTTAATATGTCGTGATAGCGTGTCCTGCATGTGGTATATTATTTTATTATTTTCTATGCTTGCTAGCACAACTATCATGCGGACATAGATAGTAAATAAAGACATGTTAGAACCTTTGGCGACGTCACCGCGACTTAGACAGAAAATGGGTCTTTCCCATATGCCCCGGTTGACCGCGGCGTCCCGACGGCGGTCAAACGGTGACGTCCCGCTAGGCACCACTCCCGAGGTTGATGCATAGCGGAGATACTGGGAGCACCACTCCCGACGTTATGCATAGCTTATATACTGGGAGCTGGTAAGGTAAGAGACTGTACAAACTCCATGGTCATATTAGACCGGAAATATGGAGCAAGTCCTTACCTGAAATTCTCCCGCACGAGTGTCGTTTAGGCGACCTCGTGATAGTCCTGAGATGGTTAGCAAGGATGAGCCCTACCATGAACTTGGCACCGATGGAGTCGAGGGTCACAGCCCATCGTGCGGATGTGTGCCAATCTCGATAGACGTCGACTGTTATTGGACTAGGAAGGTGATTCCATATGCGACGCCTTGGATAGTGGATCCGTAGACCGCACGGCTATCACCCTTGACGTCTGCAGACGATCTGATGAGTAGTCTGGATCCTAGGGTGGTTATTCCGGCTAGCCGTGGCCGATGAGATTGTTATAATGGCGACCCTGTCTACGGACAGTGTGTAGTAGTACTACACGTTATGTCGTGGCCCCTACGGAATCCGGGGAGGATGTAAGGGCACGATGGTTTCGCTAGGGGAGGCATGGTCGACGACTAGTGAAACAATGGAGAGGGATACTGGGTCACCCGTCCTCTCCGCCAACATCAGTGCAGCAGGCATAGGTAGAGACAGAGACAGAAAGACACTGATAGGCTTACTGATACCCTTAGCTCGGGTATTCACTAAGCATAGGCTGGCAGCCCGAGTATTATAACTTCAAAGTATTATTATGACGTAGGTGACATATTGTTGACATTGACACTAGATACAATGTAGGTGACATCTAGAGAGTTATACATCGGTATTTTATTTATGATGTTTGTTGCTTCCCATAAATTGATTTACACAAATCAAATGGAAAATGATGATTAACCACCAAAGACATCCTAGAATACTCCTCCTAGCCTTTGATTTCTTTATTCGGTAGAGTCGTAATTTCGCACTAGGCCGCAAGGATGAGCACACCACTTTTCCCCGTGTGTGCAGGTGTGTTAGATGATCGTACGAGACGGTTGATGAAGATGAGTCCATCGACGGGTCTATTTTTATTTATCGATACTCTTTTATTATAGAATTGTAGTAAGTTTATCGGGACTATGTTAGGAAATCTTGAGTTAGATGATTTATTTGTAAATTCCACTGTGTAAATGATGTATATGAATGGTATGTATCACTTGATGCCTTGTATGGGTCTGTTGGGCTCATACGGCGGTTGCCACGTGCCCGACAGTAGGGTCGGGGCGTGACAGAAACTTCTGCCTAAACTAAAAATTTAAGGGTCTTAGGGTGCAACAACTATTTTTCCTTCCCTATTGCCAAATATGAGACTTCCTTCTAGTAGAGGCTGAGAAGAAGTTTAGAGATCCTCTCCAATTGTCTTCCTATCATATCCAGATACCAAACCAAAGTCTAAGGACTTTTCTTCCTTTCACTATATATCCAGAACTTGGTTAGAGAACGTAGTCCAATTGTAGAGTGTAATTTCCCTGACTTTCGTTGATGTTATCATCCCTTACTTTTGAATCATAATCAAAGACCAATATCATCTCACATTCCATATTTCAAAATCTTAGGGTGTTGACCTCAGGAGTCAAATAAGCCCCAAAGTTATTGATATCACATGAACTAGTTACACTATTGGGGTGTATCTACTATCTCATTTTAATCTTATTCTTTTAGCCCTATCTGAAAGTTTTATATGAATAACCACCAAGTACTTACTTGTTAAAGGAACTATACTATGCAATATAGTTCTTCTTCCTTAAAGTAGGAAAACCAAAATCAAATGCTAGGAGGAGTATTCTGGGATGTCTTTGGTTGTTAATCATAAATTTTCATTTGATTTGTATAAATCAGTTCATAAAAATTATAAAAAGCAGTAAAGCAACATAAATAAATATAGACGTGTATTTCACTAGATGTCACCTAAGTTAAATTTAGTGTCAATGTCATCCATATATGTCATATCTGTTATCATACGACTTTGAAGTTTCAAGACTCGGGCCGCCAGCCTATGATGAATACCCAGGCTAAGGGTATCCATAAGCCCATCTGTAAACCCTCACCCTTAAATTTACCCAAAAAAAAAAAAAAAAAAAAAAAAAAAAAACCGACCGGTTCGACCAAACCGGTTCATCCGAGCGGTCCAGCCGAACCGACCCAAATAGCCGGTCTGATCAAACCGGCCCTTTTGTGTAGGATTTCACGCAACAGCGGGCGAGCGAGCGAGCCTTCCTTCTCGCGATCGCCCGCACTTGCCTGCCTTCCCCGCAACAGCGCGAGCGCCGACGACCCCTTTCCCTGCGCTCGCCGTCCGCCGTTCGTCCGCCGTCCACCGTCCCCCATCGCGGCAAGGGAAGCTCGGCGGAAGTCTTCCTACTGTACGCGACCTCTCTTCCCACTCGCGAGCCCTAATTTTATCCCCAAATCTCATCCCGCCTTCGTCCCCTTCACACCCCGCTGCAGATCCGTCGCCGTAGAGCTCGACGGCGAAGCGGCGGAAGGACGAGGCGATCCTCCCATTCGCTAACGGCGACCACGATCCGCTAATCCTTCGTTGCCCTCTTTCGTGCGACGGCAAGGGAAGCTCGGCCGCAGCGACTCGTCCGTCGCATCGCTGTTGACGCCGGAGCCCTTTTGCTCATCCACACGGGCATTCATCGACGGCACCTGCAGCTCCGATCCTTCGTCGCCACTGCCCGAGCTCGATTGATTTCAACTCACGAAGGGGCGTCGCGGCGGTGACTGCGATCGTAGCCGACGCCCTCGCTAAACCCAGAATCGCTGCCCTCTTCCCGATCCTTCGTTTCGTCGGCGGCTGCAGCGGGAAACGGCGATGGAGAGATCTCGCCGCACCGCCGGAACCCCAGCGACCCTTTACTCCGCTTTGCCTTCGTAGCATCGCCTTCCTCGTTCCATCGACGGTGGCAGCTGCAGACGATGGGTAAAACCTCGCCGCATCCTCTGCAACCTAGTTCCAGCGGGGGAACTCTCTCGGCTGATCCCTTCACCGCGGAATCTCTTGGCAATGAGGCATTGATCATCCAGCGGCGACTCGACCTCCGACTCTACGCTCCCTCCATTATCCTCCCTACATTCGCCGCACCTCCATCGTTACCTCGAGCTCCTCCTTCGATTGATTGGAGCCGCCGACGATGACCGCACCGTCGCTGCTCCCATTCTGCCCGCTGCCGGCTGTGCGCATCGCCGAAAGGGGACTTCTTCTTTTCCCCTTTCCCGATCTGCGATTCGGCGAGCTCCTTCATTTTCCCCTTCAATCGATTGGAGCCATTGGAGCCACCGAACTGCTGCAGCTCAATCTCGCCGATGGTTTGCAGCAGCCACCTCATCGTCAATTGATCGCAACCATATCTACTCCCACGCAATCTACCAAGGTCGATTCCATCTCTCCCTTCCCTTTGTATTTATTTGATTTAATCTTAATTGATGGTATGCTGCCCATGATCAAATCCTCTCTTTAATCACAGTTGGTGTTCTGAATGTTCAAAGGATAACATAATCACAATGGATGTATTTAGTGATAGAATACTAGTGGGTGATGTGATGAACTAGATGATTAAATTCATGCTATCTCCCCCACCTTCCTCCCATTTCCCTATGTACTCCATCCTTCTTAGTAATTATGTTATCCTTTTCATTACTTGATGTTATGAATATAGGATAATAATGATGGAGGTGGAGAGATTCGAATTGAGGTCGGCACTAGGAAAATATTAGTAAATTCCAATTTGCTAGCTATTGCATGTTGATGTTGCTTTATGGTGTTTTGCTCTTGAGCGGTGGATTTAATGGTGCTATTCTTTGTTTGTTGTGATTTGTTATGTGAATTTTATAAGTTTATCTTATGATGGCTTTGATGAGGTTGTTTATGTGTAGTTTTAAATATGAGATTTGTTGATGTTGATTAGTTGACGATTGAGTGATATTTACTCCGTGTTATTGATTTTAATGTTGATTATTCCGTGTTATTAATTTTAATGATGTTCGGATAAATAGTGATAACGTTGTTGGTTTGTTGGTGATTTAATGATGTTATGTGATAATGTGATTATGTGGTGGATTAAATGGTGCTTTGATTGATGAGTTGATGATGTGGTTTGTTGAGTTTTCATAGCGCTTTGATGACTTAGAATTTGGTTGTTGAGTTTTTATGATAATGATGAGTTGTTGATGCTTATGGTGAGTTTCTCATGGTTGATGAAGTTGACGATGGTACTATTTTGCTGAATTTTTCTTGATGGTGTGATGTTGGTTGTTGGGTTAGGTGGTTTTGATTTTTGGATTTAATGGTGGTGATGATGGTGGTACTAATTGATTATGAATTTAATGGTTGAGATGTTGATTCGATAATTGTTAACTGTTCTTATTCGGTTGATGGTTTTGAATGTGAGGTTTATATATGGTTTGATGGTTAATTGATGGGTTGGTGGTGACGTTGGTTAGTTGATGATGGTGTGGTACTTATTTGGGTGATTATTCTGTGTTAGTGACTTATTGATGGTTCTCGTGGTATTTATTTGGTTATTATTTCGTGTTATTGATGTTTAGATGGATGGTGATGATGTGGTATTATGGTTAATGAATTCGAATGATTTATACGATCATTGATGAGGTTGTTTATGCGTAGTTTTGAATATGAGATTTGTTGATGTTGGTTAGTTGATGATGGATTGATATTTACTTGTTAATTATTCTGTGTTATTGATTTTAATATTTTTAATGATGTTCGGATTAATGGTGATATTGTTGTTGGTTTGTTGGTAATTTTAATGGTGATATGTGTTAATATTTCTAATGGTTTTGATTTTGGAAGTTTTGTGTTATGTTGTGTTGTTTTGCAATGGTGTTCTAAATTTGGTTTTTATGGTGTTATGCGATAATGTTAATGACATCGATGATATTAGATTTATTATTATTGGTGATTATGGGTGTTTACATTGTGATTGTTTAATGATGGTGTTGATTAATATATGTTGTCGAGTTGTTAGTGCTTTGTTTTTATGATCATGTGATCTTTTTTTTGTTGCTCGTGATTTGTTTATGTGATGATGATATTGTGATTTTGGGTAGTGGATGTTGTTTTATGTGGTGGTTTTCAATGAAGGTGAATTTTTATGAGTTGTTGTAATGGTGGTTTTAAATTGTTGTTATTTGTGATATGATGATTTTTCATGTGTTGATATATTGATGTGAGAATTCGGTTTCTTCCTTTTTCTCACCCATTATAATCTCCTTCTCATTTCCTTATTTCCTCTCATTCTTCTTGTCATTCTTCCCTACTTGAGACTTTGCATATGGTGCAATAATTGAGAATGTAGAGAGAATCGAGGGAAGGTTGGCATTAAGGAAAGATTGTTGGAGGGTTATTAATCATGTATATGGATTGCGAGTTATTAGTGATCAAATAATCTCTATCATATTAGATTACAAAGATTTTATTTTAAATAAAATCTTTATTGTTTTAGGGATCTTACTCCATCTTGAGAGCTGTGTATTATTGGTATGTCTGGATTGGTTCCGAAGTTCAGATCTCCATACAGGTGCGTTGGTTCATCGAATATAGGATTTATTCAAGCTAGGGAATTCCTGCCGAGGTATTCTTAGGAAATATCTCGAATGCCTTAAATTTAATAAAAATGAGACGCATGCTATGATTGATTATATATGCATGTTAGTATGATTTACTTTATTTACCTGCATGATATGTCATGTCTACCATGCTACTTATTTAACATGTCTATGAATCTTGTCCTGCATGCTCTGCTATTTATCTATGCTATGTTAGCACTATCACCATGCAGTATCGATAAGAATAATGACATGTTAGAAACTCTTAGGAGACATCACTAGAAAACAGACAGGAAGGGGTACTGCTTGCAGACCCCGTTTGACCACCGCTTACCGCGGATGGTCAGAATGGTGATGCTCCGCCACACACCACTCCCGAGGTTATGCATAGCTTAGATACTGGGAGTACCACTCCCGAGGTTATGCATAGCTTAGATACTGGGAGCTGGTAGGGAAAGGACTGTACAAACTCCAAGGTCATATTAGACCGGATATACGGAGTGAGTCCCTACCCAGAAAGTCATACCCGCACGTGTGCCGTCTAGGCGACACCGTGATAGTCCTGAGATGGCTAACCGGGACGAACCAAAACAAGAACCTAGCAAACATGTCGCCGAGGTAGTAGCATTCCGGCAATAGCTAGTCTGCACACCTCTTGGCAGGCATCGCTGCTCGGGGATTGGGACGGTGACATCCCTCCGCATAGCCTTGAACAGTGGATCCGTAGACCACACGGCTACCATCCTTGACGTTCTGCAGACGATCGGATGGGTAGTCCGGATCCTAGGGTTGTATTATATCGACTAGCCGTGGTCGATGGATTTTGTTGATGGTGACCCCGTCTTCGGATGGTGTTGTAGTACTACACGAGTCGTCGTTGCCCCTACGGAGTCCGGGGAGGATGTAAGGGCACGACAGTTTCGCTAGGGGAGGCATCGTAGGCGACTAGCGAGACAGAGGAGTGTGATTAAGGGTCACCCGTCACCTCCGCCAACATCAGTGCAGCGGGCATAGGAAGAGACAGAGACAAAAGGCACTGATGGGCTTGTGGGAAGTCCCTGACGGGGGAATTTCACTAAGCATAGGCTGGTAGCCCGAGTCTTGAGACTGATAGACATAGTACACCGTAGATGACATTCCGGTGACACTGACGACATAATACTAGAGACAGCTTAGGTGACATCTAGTGCTACACCCGTCAGATATGCTTACACAGTTATTTTGCATTTATGATATGCTTCACATGTATTATATGAAAATGACTATTAATAAACCCAAGGCATCCTAGATTAATCCTCCTAGCCTTTGGATTCCTTATTCGGTTTCGAGCCGTAATTTCGCACTAGGCCGCAAGGCTGAGCACACCACTTTTCCCCGTGTGTGCAGGTGAGTTAGATGATCGATCATGGCGGTGGGTGAAGATGAGTTTTTCGATGAGTTGATCTTTATTCATTGATATCGTTATCATAGAATTGTAGTAGGTTTATCGGGACTGTGTTAGAAACGATGAGATAAATATTTGATTGTATATTCCGCTGTGTAAACAATGTGTTTGGATTGTATGTATTACTTGATGCCTTGTATGGGTCCGTTGGGCTCATACGGCGGTTGCCACGTGCCCGACGGTAGGGTCGGGGCGTGACAACTAAAGTGGTATCAGAGCTTAGGTCGGATCACGTAAGGACTAAAGTGATATGAGCTTCAGTCTTTATGACCTAAGGAGTAGAGTGACATTAGAGTCTCCCATAATCAGTCCCGATATAGTTAGGATTTGGAGAGTATCCGTAATTGGTAAGATCTATTGACCTAGAACTGTACACGATATAGTCTTTAAAGATAACGAGTACTTATGCGTTGAGATATACCAACACAATTTGATTATTTAGGAAGTATGAACTCGTTATGCTACATCATATTATCTCAATCTATTAGTTCTCATTGTGAACAAAGTTTATTGTTCTTGATCATTCTAATATGATATCTCTTTATTATTCATCATGGATATATATCTCATGCAAATCTTTGCAACGATTAATTCTTAAATCTTGGGACTATTGTGATTATTGTTCCAAAAGGTTTGATCATAATATTTACATTACATTGATCGAACCTGATATTTTGATCTAGCCTACATCTAGGCTAATATTGGTTGAACTGAATCTTTATCTGAATCGCTTTTGTAGACTTTTTTTTTTCTAGATCTATAAATCTATCTGTTGAGGAACCTACATCAAACTAGCAGAGGGTTGTAGATCGATATTTTGATTGACATTTGATATTATATCTGCATTAGCTCTCTACACTTACAACTCTATATGCAGTACTTAGAGCTTTTTGTGTATATTCCATATGTAGCTCTATTTTACATTGTGAGCTTGCATAGTACTGTATTACTTTCTATATTCCTACCATACTATAGTTTTCCTTATTTCCCTCACTTGAGATATTTCAGTGAATGCATTATATTCTTGCTGCTTACATGTGCACTTGTTATGCTTCTGCAATTTCATTTTTGCAACTCAGTTTTGCAACTTGTTTCCTTTTATAATTCTCTATTCTCAACTTCGGCAGTCATCAATCTTTCATATCTTTATGTATCCTTTCACCATTATGGACACTATGGCTTTTGCTCACCTTTGAGTAGTTTACGCAGTGATACTTAATATTTTCTAAACTTGGAGCAGCATCCTACGTATCAGTATTTAATGTAGCTATTCCGTCCAGTTGACATGTACTTGTTCCAAGTTCTCTGCCATAAAATTCATTACCTTTTGGTTATGTCTCCTAAATTTCATATCAAACTCAGCTTGAGCCACTGCATGTTTTCTCATTCTTTCAATTGGCTTTGACTTCGTATTATTATTTTATACTTATGCATGTCAGTCAAATATCAATCAAATTTACAGAATTTATATCCAACATATTAACCTGCAATCAAGTGAGTCGATCAAGGATTATGATTATTTGGTGAGGGATTCCATTGTAAGGTAAAATGATTTATTCATCTTTTTAGAATAGTAAGTGCATTTTTGGAGGACCAAAAATTTTTAAGGGGGGGAGTACTTGTAAACCCTCACCCTTAAATTTACCCAAAAAAAAAAAAAAAAAAAAAAAAAAAACCGACCGGTTCGACCAAACCGGTTCATCCGAGCGGTCCAGCCGAACCGACCCAAATAGCCGGTCTGATCAAACCGGCCCTTTTGTGTAGGATTTCACGCAACAGCGGGCGAGCGAGCGAGCCTTCCTTCTCGCGATCGCCCGCACTTGCCTGCCTTCCCCGCAACAGCGCGAGCGCCGACGACCCCTTTCCCTGCGCTCACCGTCCGCCGTTCGTCCGCCGTCCACCGTCCCCCATCGCGGCAAGGGAAGCTCGGCGGAAGTCTTCCTACTGTACGCGACCTCTCTTCCCACTCGCGAGCCCTAATTTTATCCCCAAATCTCATCCCGCCTTCGTCCCCTTCACACCCCGCTGCAGATCCGTCGCCGTAGAGCTCGACGGCGAAGCGGCGGAAGGACGAGGCGATCCTCCCATTCGCTAACGGCGACCACGATCCGCTAATCCTTCGTTGCCCTCTTTCGTGCGACGGCAAGGGAAGCTCGGCCGCAGCGACTCGTCCGTCGCATCGCTGTTGACGCCGGAGCCCTTTTGCTCATCCACACGGGCATTCATCGACGGCACCTGCAGCTCCGATCCTTCGTCGCCACTGCCCGAGCTCGATTGATTTCAACTCACGAAGGGGCGTCGCGGCGGTGACTGCGATCGTAGCCGACGCCCTCGCTAAACCCAGAATCGCTGCCCTCTTCCCGATCCTTCGTTTCGTCGGCGGCTGCAGCGGGAAACGGCGATGGAGAGATCTCGCCGCACCGCCGGAACCCCAGCGACCCTTTACTCCGCTTTGCCTTCGTAGCATCGCCTTCCTCGTTCCATCGACGGTGGCAGCTGCAGACGATGGGTAAAACCTCGCCGCATCCTCTGCAACCTAGTTCCAGCGGGGGAACTCTCTCGGCTGATCCCTTCACCGCGGAATCTCTTGGCAATGAGGCATTGATCATCCAGCGGCGACTCGACCTCCGACTCTACGCTCCCTCCATTATCCTCCCTACATTCGCCGCACCTCCATCGTTACCTCGAGCTCCTCCTTCGATTGATTGGAGCCGCCGACGATGACCGCACCGTCGCTGCTCCCATTCTGCCCGCTGCCGGCTGTGCACATCGCCGAAAGGGGACTTCTTCTTTTCCCCTTTCCCGATCTGCGATTCGGCGAGCTCCTTCATTTTCCCCTTCAATCGATTGGAGCCATTGGAGCCACCGAACTGCTGCAGCTCAATCTCGCCGATGGTTTGCAGCAGCCACCTCATCGTCAATTGATCGCAACCATATCTACTCCCACGCAATCTACCAAGGTCGATTCCATCTCTCCCTTCCCTTTGTATTTATTTGATTTAATCTTAATTGATGGTATGCTGCCCATGATCAAATCCTCTCTTTAATCACAGTTGGTGTTCTGAATGTTCAAAGGATAACATAATCACAATGGATGTATTTAGTGATAGAATACTAGTGGGTGATGTGATGAACTAGATGATTAAATTCATGCTATCTCCCCCACCTTCCTCCCATTTCCCTATGTACTCCATCCTTCTTAGTAATTATGTTATCCTTTTCATTACTTGATGTTATGAATATAGGATAATAATGATGGAGGTGGAGAGATTCGAATTGAGGTCGGCACTAGGAAAATATTAGTAAATTCCAATTTGCTAGCTATTGCATGTTGATGTTGCTTTATGGTGTTTTGCTCTTGAGCGGTGGATTTAATGGTGCTATTCTTTGTTTGTTGTGATTTGTTATGTGAATTTTATAAGTTTATCTTATGATGGCTTTGATGAGGTTGTTTATGTGTAGTTTTAAATATGAGATTTGTTGATGTTGATTAGTTGACGATTGAGTGATATTTACTCCGTGTTATTGATTTTAATGTTGATTATTCCGTGTTATTAATTTTAATGATGTTCGGATAAATAGTGATAACGTTGTTGGTTTGTTGGTGATTTAATGATGTTATGTGATAATGTGATTATGTGGTGGATTAAATGGTGCTTTGATTGATGAGTTGATGATGTGGTTTGTTGAGTTTTCATAGCGCTTTGATGACTTAGAATTTGGTTGTTGAGTTTTTATGATAATGATGAGTTGTTGATGCTTATGGTGAGTTTCTCATGGTTGATGAAGTTGACGATGGTACTATTTTGCTGAATTTTTCTTGATGGTGTGATGTTGGTTGTTGGGTTAGGTGGTTTTGATTTTTGGATTTAATGGTGGTGATGATGGTGGTACTAATTGATTATGAATTTAATGGTTGAGATGTTGATTCGATAATTGTTAACTGTTCTTATTCGGTTGATGGTTTTGAATGTGAGGTTTATATATGGTTTGATGGTTAATTGATGGGTTGGTGGTGACGTTGGTTAGTTGATGATGGTGTGGTACTTATTTGGGTGATTATTCTGTGTTAGTGACTTATTGATGGTTCTCGTGGTATTTATTTGGTTATTATTTCGTGTTATTGATGTTTAGATGGATGGTGATGATGTGGTATTATGGTTAATGAATTCGAATGATTTATACGATCATTGATGAGGTTGTTTATGCGTAGTTTTGAATATGAGATTTGTTGATGTTGGTTAGTTGATGATGGATTGATATTTACTTGTTAATTATTCTGTGTTATTGATTTTAATATTTTTAATGATGTTCGGATTAATGGTGATATTGTTGTTGGTTTGTTGGTAATTTTAATGGTGATATGTGTTAATATTTCTAATGGTTTTGATTTTGGAAGTTTTGTGTTATGTTGTGTTGTTTTGCAATGGTGTTCTAAATTTGGTTTTTATGGTGTTATGCGATAATGTTAATGACATCGATGATATTAGATTTATTATTATTGGTGATTATGGGTGTTTACATTGTGATTGTTTAATGATGGTGTTGATTAATATATGTTGTCGAGTTGTTAGTGCTTTGTTTTTATGATCATGTGATCTTTTTTTTGTTGCTCGTGATTTGTTTATGTGATGATGATATTGTGATTTTGGGTAGTGGATGTTGTTTTATGTGGTGGTTTTCAATGAAGGTGAATTTTTATGAGTTGTTGTAATGGTGGTTTTAAATTGTTGTTATTTGTGATATGATGATTTTTCATGTGTTGATATATTGATGTGAGAATTCGGTTTCTTCCTTTTTCTCACCCATTATAATCTCCTTCTCATTTCCTTATTTCCTCTCATTCTTCTTGTCATTCTTCCCTACTTGAGACTTTGCATATGGTGCAATAATTGAGAATGTAGAGAGAATCGAGGGAAGGTTGGCATTAAGGAAAGATTGTTGGAGGGTTATTAATCATGTATATGGATTGCGAGTTATTAGTGATCAAATAATCTCTATCATATTAGATTACAAAGATTTTATTTTAAATAAAATCTTTATTGTTTTAGGGATCTTACTCCATCTTGAGAGCTGTGTATTATTGGTATGTCTGGATTGGTTCCGAAGTTCAGATCTCCATACAGGTGCGTTGGTTCATCGAATATAGGATTTATTCAAGCTAGGGAATTCCTGCCGAGGTATTCTTAGGAAATATCTCGAATGCCTTAAATTTAATAAAAATGAGACGCATGCTATGATTGATTATATATGCATGTTAGTATGATTTACTTTATTTACCTGCATGATATGTCATGTCTACCATGCTACTTATTTAACATGTCTATGAATCTTGTCCTGCATGCTCTGCTATTTATCTATGCTATGTTAGCACTATCACCATGCAGTATCGATAAGAATAATGACATGTTAGAAACTCTTAGGAGACATCACTAGAAAACAGACAGGAAGGGGTACTGCTTGCAGACCCCGTTTGACCACCGCTTACCGCGGATGGTCAGAATGGTGATGCTCCGCCACACACCACTCCCGAGGTTATGCATAGCTTAGATACTGGGAGTACCACTCCCGAGGTTATGCATAGCTTAGATACTGGGAGCTGGTAGGGAAAGGACTGTACAAACTCCAAGGTCATATTAGACCGGATATACGGAGTGAGTCCCTACCCAGAAAGTCATACCCGCACGTGTGCCGTCTAGGCGACACCGTGATAGTCCTGAGATGGCTAACCGGGACGAACCAAAACAAGAACCTAGCAAACATGTCGCCGAGGTAGTAGCATTCCGGCGACAGCTAGTCTGCACACCTCTTGGCAGGCATCGCTGCTCGGGGATTGGGACGGTGACATCCCTCCGCATAGCCTTGAACAGTGGATCCGTAGACCACACGGCTACCATCCTTGACGTTCTGCAGACGATCGGATGGGTAGTCCGGATCCTAGGGTTGTATTATATCGACTAGCCGTGGTCGATGGATTTTGTTGATGGTGACCCCGTCTTCGGATGGTGTTGTAGTACTACACGAGTCGTCGTTGCCCCTACGGAGTCCGGGGAGGATGTAAGGGCACGACAGTTTCGCTAGGGGAGGCATCGTAGGCGACTAGCGAGACAGAGGAGTGTGATTAAGGGTCACCCGTCACCTCCGCCAACATCAGTGCAGCGGGCATAGGAAGAGACATAGACAAAAGGCACTGATGGGCTTGTGGGAAGTCCCTGACGGGGGAATTTCACTAAGCATAGGCTGGTAGCCCGAGTCTTGAGACTGATAGACATAGTACACCGTAGATGACATTCCGGTGACACTGACGACATAATACTAGAGACAGCTTAGGTGACATCTAGTGCTACACCCGTCAGATATGCTTACACAGTTATTTTGCATTTATGATATGCTTCACATGTATTATATGAAAATGACTATTAATAAACCCAAGGCATCCTAGATTAATCCTCCTAGCCTTTGGATTCCTTATTCAGTTTCGAGCCGTAATTTCGCACTAGGCCGCAAGGCTGAGCACACCACTTTTCCCCGTGTGTGCAGGTGAGTTAGATGATCGATCATGGCGGTGGGTGAAGATGAGTTTTTCGATGAGTTGATCTTTATTCATTGATATCGTTATCATAGAATTGTAGTAGGTTTATCGGGACTGTGTTAGAAACGATGAGATAAATATTTGATTGTATATTCCGCTGTGTAAACAATGTGTTTGGATTGTATGTATTACTTGATGCCTTGTATGGGTCCGTTGGGCTCATACGGCGGTTGCCACGTGCCCGACGGTAGGGTCGGGGCGTGACACCATCAGTGACTTTCTGTCTCTGTCTCTACCTATGCCCGCTGCACTGATGTTGGTGGAGAGGACGGGTGACCCTTGATCACTCTCCACTGTCTCGCTAGTCACCCTCAATACCTCCCTTAGCAAAAATGTCGTGCCCTTACATCCTCCCCGGACTCCGTACGGGCAATGGCGACTCGTGTAGTACTACACATTGCCCGAAGACAGGGTCACCATCAATAAGATTAATCGGTCACCCCTAACCGATAAAAATAACCCTAGGATCCGAATTACTCATCCGACTGTCTGCAGAACGTCCAGGATGATAGCCGCGTGGTCTACGGATCCACTATCCAAGGCGTCGCATAGGGAATCACCTTCCCAGTCCAATAGCAGTCGATGTCGACTAAGATTGACGTACATCCGCACGATGGGCTGTGGCAACCTCGACTCCATCGGTGCCAAGTCCATGGTAGGGCTCATCCTCGCTAGCCATCTCAGGACTATCACGAGGTCGCCTAAACGACACTCATGCGGGTATAAATTTCTGGGTAAGGACTTGCTCCATATTTTCGGTCTAATATGACCTTGGAGTTTGTACAGTCTCTTTCCCTACCAGCTCCCAGTTTCTAAGCTATGTATAACCTCGGGAGTGGTGCTCCCAATATCTAAGCTATGCATAACCTCAGGAGTGGTGCGTTGAGGAACATCACTATTTTGACCATCGATGGTACGCGGTGGTCAAACGAGGTATGCGAGGAACACCCCTTTCTGTTTAATTTCTAGTGATGTCTCGTAGGAGGTTCTAACATGTCACAGTTCATATCTATGTCTGCATGGTAGTCGTGTAGCACATAGCATAGAAATTAACATAACATTTATGATAAGATTTTAGGACATGTTAAATACATAGCATGGTAAACATGACATAGCATACATGTTAGGCAAAGTAAATCATACTAACATGCATTTAAATATAATCATAGCAAGCATTTCAATTTACCCTAAAATAATGGGCTTAGGATATTGTACAACCCAACAAGATATTACATCTATTATATCACATATTAATTCAATATATCAACAAAATATCATACATTAATACCATAAGTCAAACGAGGGATTACCAAACAGTAAATATAGAATATCATAAACATGATCATACTATAATATATAAACAGCATATGATCATAACGGTGTCATTAAACTAAATATGTTATATCACTTTAATTCACATATCATCATCTATATATTCTACACCTAATGCAGCTGGCCTATGTTTAAGGTAAATCCCTCGTCAGAGATTACCCCAAACCCGTCAGTGTCAACTCTATGTTTCTGTCATATATGCCTGTACACTGACGTTGGTAGAAGGAGCTGGTGATCATGGCACCCCTTCTAACATAAACACAAGTACCCATTACAGTGCTGTAATTCTGCACCATGACAGGATCACCATACAAAACAACAATCACATCCGTCTCCAGCCTGGCAAGCTGAGACCCACTGTATACGATACCAATGAACCTGGACTGCTCAAGGATCCCACCACTGTTGAGCATGCCAGAGTCTTCTAGGTTCCCTAGCCTCGGTAGCGCATGGGACGGTACTATTCCTTGTACACCCTCTACCCTGGTGTAACACAATTAAATTGAGTTCTGCACCGAAGTGAGATCCCGACTACACCAAAGTATTAGTGACTAAGTAAACTGAACGTGCATTTCTACCTTACTAGTACATGGCTCCTCACCATATGTTGGCACATACCAGTCTAAGAACTCACACATCATCTCCTAGGTTATCATAACCCTATGATGTTCTAAGTTCTTAGTCATATATCAATCTAGATCACTTTAGGTGTTCTCATAACATGAACCTAAAGTATCTCATGTTCACATGTTCCATATTCTTACTAGGTGTCTCTACATCTCTAGCAACATGAACATATTAAATAATCAACATAACATGAGCATAAAACATCAATAGTATGCATATAACTACATCATACATATACCAGCATAGTATAACTAACAACTCACATCAGGAGCAAGCATATTATTGCATCATATATGAACTAGCATGATATAACTTTCAATCTCATATCGAGAGCATGCATATAATAACATCATACAACTACTAGTATGATCCAATTTCCAGCTCACATTAATAATATGCATACATTAGCATCTTACAAGAACTATTCAAGTTCACAGTAACACACATGCTAAACAAATGTGTAACAAAGTAGATATATCATTTTTCAAGAAGTACAATAATAGACAAAACAACCCTTAGGACTCAGCATCTATAGTAGGCCAAATTAAATTTAAAACCATAAACCCTCACCTGAGTCTCAAGTAGATCTTTAAACAATAATCACAGCTTGGCTGTAATCCTTAAGAGTAAGCAAACAAGCAAGCAAATTCCTTCTTACTTCAATATAAATCACAGCTTGGCTGTGATTTATCAAGCAATAGCATAGCAACCAATAATTTTCTAAAATAAATTAAATGCAAATAAACAAGCATGCATAAATAACATATCTAAAACATTTCTCTTAACTAGCCCCACTACCCACAACCTCACATTAATTTCCTTTTTTGTTACTTTTCTTTTAATTAATTAACCATTTAACAATTCAATCAATACCACCACCATAGTTATTCAATCAAACATGTTTATATTTAATTTATAAAATAAGAACACCATTTAAATTTCTATTTGTATAATTAAATCATTCTAACAGTTTGATCTATTATACTATCTTATTCATCTAAAATAATTTTAATACTTCTGTAAAAATTTAATTACTATAATAAATCAATTATTATAAGCCATGCAAGTATTGAACTCATGACCTTTGTGTTATTTGCACAACACTCTACCCAACTCCACTAATAGGCCAAGTAATATTTTATTTTCCTTTTTTTAAAAAAATAAAAATAGGGTTTACAGAACCAGTTTGCCTTTACTCGAGCTTTGCGATGCCTCTGCTGCTCCTTCAACTCAGAAAACCTGATAAAATTATATGACATAAATGAGTGATCAGTTCGATCCATCAACATGTAATATGGACGACAATGGAGTACCTGATGAGGCGTTGGGACCACCGCCACCACGTGCTCCGGTGATTCCACCCCTAGGTAATAAGTGACTTTGAAAGGGAGGCCCGCTCTCTCTAAGTGGGTTGCCTTCACAATCGAAGCTGCCTGCATGCTGGCTCTCTTTCTGGCGTAGGAGGAGATTGCAGTATGTCGGACGCCAATGTAGAGATTGCCAGCATAGTGCTTGGCAAAGACCACGGTATCGTCTTTGATCAGCCCCTTCTCAGTGGCGAACTCCCTCCATTTGTACAGGGAGTAGAGTTGGCGATAGCTACTAAGTGCGAGGCAGAAGTTCCAGGACCTCCCGTGCACGTCAGTGCCAACACCTCCTTTGTCAGCATAGCCCTATTGACATTGATGTGAACGAGAGGGAATACAGAGAGTGCGCAGGCCTTCGGTACGTTGAGCACTTTCCTGACGTCGGTCTTGGTGAGGATCTTGGTGAAGGAGGTAAACTCGCCCACACTGACCATGTAATCAATCTTCGGCGTAGAAGAGGAGTAGGAGACAGGCGTCCAGGTATGTGCCAGGTGGTTAGGGTCAGTGATCGGGTGGGGATCAAGGCTAATTTTGGCGAATACCTTATCGGTGTCAATGTCGGCGAGGAGGCAGATGGAGGAGACACGGCAAAGCAAAGCATCAGAGAGTCGGAGTTCCTCAGGCAAGGACTGTCCGCGGTAGCCCTCGAGGAAGAAGAATACATAGGAGCCCTGGGCAGGGACTCGTGCAGCAGCAGTGGGGCTGGCTAAGGCATTCCAAAGGCAGGGTTCCACGGACATTGTTAGAACTTTGACAGGCTGCAAAGCTGTTGGGATGGGTTTTAAAGAGGGCGATCGATAGCAAACTAGATCCAATGGAGAGGAATATATATTTAATTTTCAACAGTCGAGGCGGTTAAGTTAGTCACGCGATTTTTCTTTTTTTTTCGAGGAAAAAATTTGAGCGGGGAGGTAAACTCTATCGTCGATTTTCTCTCGTGGATAATATAGGTCATTTGTTAATAAATGAAGTATCCAACCATCACCTTGTTATTTTGTCTAACTATTATTTTCGAAATAACTTGGTTGTTTTCTTAAAAGGAAAAGTTAGATTTTCATATTTTATCTAATTATTTTCTTAAATAATTTTGTTTTTTTTACTTAAGTCACCTTATTAGAAAATTAAAGAATTTATTAATTGAAAATTTTTATTTTATCTTGTAAAAAAATTTAAAGAATAAAATATGATCGATATCTTGGAAGAAACAACGAAATCTTTTGCAAAGGTGAGTTTTTATTTTATGCACAAAGCATATACTCCTTTCTTAAAATGGTATTAATTACTTATTTATAAAATTAAACATAGATTTTGAAGTATTGAATTTTATTTTAAAAATTATATCACCTGATAAGATTTTGAATTTAGAATCTAACAGTGCAAACTGATCATAATTTTGATTTCATTTTGTCGGTCAAATTATTACTAAGCTACGGTTAAAATGGATGATCCAGATTAAATCATATAAAGCAATTGACAGAAGTGATTTAATCTTAGTGAACCAAGAGTTGAACCTAGGTTAATGGTTAAGTGGTAAAACCCAATCCGTTACCAACCCATGACTTCTTCTTCATCTTCACGCATGAGCATCAACCTTGATCAGGGCGTTCAACTCCTTTGCCTTGTCGACGATGTTTCGGCCAACTCCGATGGATTTTTTCTACCAGATTTGAATCACGACATCAGGTGAGTTGGACGAACATAATGGAACTATTATTCGGCATTTTTTGTGAGGCTTTAAGGATGGAATTTGAGTTAGGGCCTCTGTTGGCGAAAGCTTCTTATCAGAGCTTTCTTAGGTGATTGTCGACCATTTCAGCCTCGAAACTTGACAAACTAGCTACCTATGGATTCGCCCCAATGAGAACTTTGGATGGTACCTAGGTCGAGGGCGAATAGCCGACAGTTGGCCACCGGTGAGTGAAAGCCAAAAGTTAGGGTTCTATCGGAGTAAGCTTTTCCGACGAAATTGGTTGCCGATAAGCTCCGAATGATGAGGTAAATATAATTTTTGGAATCCTTGTGAGGAGAGGTATCAATTGGTGCCATTATTAGTTCTAGATTAGAGAATATCGCCTGGCAAGGGTTCCGTTGAACATTCCGACAAACTTGAGGAAAAAATTAAAGTGAATAAAGGGAGTGATCTAAGAGTGAATGTGAAGAAAGATTTCAGAAATTATTACTAGATTAAGAATTAAAATTTATTAAAATTTTTAAAGTAAATTTGATGACCTAACATGGGGATTTGGATAAACATAGCACAAATTAGAGCATGATTACAAGGATACAATAATACGAGTATTTATTATCTAAGTAGAATAAATATGATAGTTCTCAAAGTTTAGTCTAGAAGAACTGTGTCACTTTGTTTTTCTATACTTTATATTATTTAACTCTCCAGCTAGTTGACACTCCTGATTATGATTATAAATGAGCCATTATTAACTCGCTATGTCCATGTCTGTTGTTATAAGTTGTTCGTCATTATTGTTACAAATAACTCTCCAGCTAATTCATTATCAGCTTGGTACTATAACTCTTTTTGATTTTAAAGCTAACATATGCAATTTATTTTTCTTAAGAGTTAAATGTACGTTGAAAAGCATACCTAGGAGACTTCTTCATTTATATATATGATTTTATTTTATTCTTAGGTGCATATATCTATGATGTGATTACACTTGCGTGCTAATGGCACTGCCACCGTAGTCATATTATGTTTCTTGCACTCACGTGAGCTATCGAAAGAGAAGGGCATGGGGCTAAAGTTCTAAATCAATAGGATGGCTAGTTAGATAACTTCTAGTTGATACAAATTCACTCGACTAACTTTGATAAACTAGGTAGTGTATTCCAGTGGTCATCTTAGGGGAAAGTGGGCTGTATTCCTATGTTCTAGTATTATTACTCAGATTTGGGTATCCTATGATGTTTAATCTCTTGCCCGAAGATGACAGTTGTGATTAGAAGTATGGAACACCAGCGTAGGAAATTTAGAATGCTACCGGAGGTACATAATTCAAGGAAGGAGTACCATAAAGATATGAATATTCATCAACCTCCTACATAATGCACGTAGAGAGTGGTAAGGCTGCACCGTTAATAGTTGGAGGAGTACGTTTTACTAATGAACAATTTCAAACGATCATCATAATGATATAAGCTTAGACTGCATAGATACCAAATCACGTTCCACCATGACCTGCTAACAGGAGGTGGACAGTGATGACACTGTAGGGAACCACGATGCGGGGTGAGGAGATGGTGGAAAAGTTGGACAAGGTCGATGTCTGCTCGACGTTGCCCTGAGGGAAATAGAAACCCACGATCGGATGAAAGGATTGCTCCCCCTGGAGTCCACGCTTGCCCTCCACAACTGGGGTTCCACTAATCACGTCGGAGGAGCGTTAATCTCCAGCGCCTTACTAAATAGGCTTTCCATATTATAGCGAGCGAGCGAGAAAGATAAAGAGAGAGAGTGTGTGTGTTGATTTAAAATAAGGCAGGGAGTGAAGAGAAATTTATTACTAGTATTATCAAAACTTAAAGAATTCATCAAGCAATATGATCAAAACCAAGAAGTAAATCGGGAATCTCGGTTCGACACACTCGGCACTGGCACATCACATAGTTTCTTTAACTCATGACGGTTTTACTTCTAGTCCTTTTCCATCCTAAGGTTTTGCTTTGCATCAAAGGGTTAAAGAATCGAAGAACCAAAGGAGCAAATGAGGGTGTTTTCGATGTTTCAATCAATATTTCAACGAATCCAACCATCATACAATAAATTGCAAGTCAAAACTTTAATATAACAGGTCACTAGTTCTGAAACTTGCTTCCAAGGATAGTAAGAATGTACTTGGGTTTTTAACAGTTCCTCTACATTAAGTTCCCACTAGATTTTGATAACTCAGTTGACAACTCCAAGAGATCAGAGAAAGGTCAATAAATATAGACTATAATTAAATTCCTTCAGCTGGTATTTGAGATTGAAATATAATTGCTTCATTTAGCCAAGCAGGGTAGATATTTAGCTAAGTAGTAAAGATCTCATTAGGATGAACTAGATGGTGGCCGCTGTTACCAAATGGATTAAATAGCAAGGAAAAGGGAAAATGATTCCTTCAATATTTGAGAATTTGTTGAACCTCTCTTAAGTGATCTCAAAATGTGATGTAATATGACAAACTTAAGAGGTTGAAGTACAAGTTTGTAGGATAGATCTGAACAAGAATGTATAATAGTGATTGTAAACTCTGTTTTCTTTATAGAAATTATATAATAATAATAATAATATTATTATTATTATGTTATTAAATAATACAATATTTATATAAAAACAATAAAGAGAAAAAGATTAATCAGATAATTATGAAAAGAAAAAAAATTAGAATATTAAGATATATTTAAAAATAATAATTTCTGCCGCTGCGCGAAACCCTCGAAGGGTTTAAAACCCTTCAGAAGAGGGGGTCTCCCTGTTCCGAGGGCGCGGTGCCGGCGGAGCTCGCTTATCTCCGACAGCCGGCGGGTTTGACGAGAGGGGACTACGGCGGAGGTGGGTTCGCCGTTGCGAGGCTGGTAGAGCTTGGTAGTGGCTCTCCCGGACGGTGCATGCGAAGGGGAATGACAGCGAAGGGGATTGGCAGTGGTGGCGAACAGTAAAGCTCCGGCGGGTTTCAATCTCGACGGAAGACGGTGCGACCGAGTTGGGGCTGTGTTTCCGGGTGTAGCGAGGCGAGGAGGCAGCTCCATCGAGCTGCAATCGTGTGTAGACGGCGGATAGGTGGCAGAACAGGGGAGCGAGCGACTTATCCCCTATTTCGATTGATTTACCGGTGAGGAACGCAGCGGACGGTTCCTTCCACTTCATAGAAGCTTTTGGTTGCAAATTCGACTTCAGTGAAGTCGAATTGAGGCATTGGCAACAACGTAGGAAGTTGGGAGGCAGCTGCTGGCTGTGGTTGTTGCTGCAGCAGGGGGCAGCGGGCATCGGTGGATGCGGCTGCTCCTGACCCCTACCGGCAGTGATTAAGGGTGCATGAGGGTAGTGGGAGGTGTAGCGGAGCCGTAGGAGGAGTTCCGACAAGTTGGAGTGGGGGGCGCTCGAGAAATCGAGCGAGCGTCGGCGAGTAGAGGAGGAGATGAGAAGGGGCGAGCCGGCAGCACGTGCGTCGCGCGTGCTGATCCGGTTCGACCTGGCTCAGTCCGGTCCGAAATGGTTCGGTTCGGTTCTTACCGGTTCAACAGCGGTTCAGGCCAGTTTTTGTTGGTTTTCGCAATTTTACGATCGGTTCGAGGGGGTTCAACGTGGCTATGACTTGATTGGTAAGTTTTGAACCTTAAAGGAATTTATTTAGAATTTTCAACATACTTTAGGTGTGGTTTTCGAATTGTTTTATGTTGGGTTCAGGATTTTGAGTGCGTTAACGATATCAAAAAATTTTAAAATAATTTATTATGCTTGTTTAGGTTTAGATATAATTTCTATGATTTAATTATAATTTTTTAAGATTATTATAATACAATTGTTAATTTAATTAAGAAAATTTTTATATAGGATCATGAGGTCTTGGTTCAAGACTCATTAAGTTATAAAAATATTTAGAGTTTAAATGAATTATTTATATGTTATATGCATGAAAAAATATTTTGTAGGTGTCATGTCATTTAAATTACATTAATTAGAATTAAAATAATTTATTTAGGATTATTGCAGAATTAATAAATTTAAGATATTGTAAATCGAGGTAATTAGATTAATTAGATTTTTTTAATTAATTAATGAAATTGAATAAATTAGAATTTTATAAATTTAGAATATGATAAAATTTAGGAAATTGATGTATTTAATTAATGGAAATAAATAATTTAGGATTTTTTAAATTTAATTAATGTAATTAGATTATTCACAAGATTATTAAAATTATTTTTAGAATTAATTAAGGTTGTATATATTGATTGAGATTTTGGGTATAATTAAATTGTTAAACTGAATATTATTTTATAGGCTTGTGTATGTTTGGTTGTATTGAATTGTGATTGTTAATATGATAAATGATTGATTGATTATAGAAAATAAAATAAAATAAATAAAATGATATGAGGATGTGAGTAGATGGGTAGATAGGAAATCCTTGTTTGAATTGTGTGATTTATGGTTGTTGGATGTATTTAATTTATCTTATAAAAATTGATTGCTGTGTTATTGCTTGACAAATCACGGCTAAGCTGTGATTTGTGTTGGAGTAAGAAGGAAGTGTTGTGCTTGACTTATTGCTTGCTTGCTTTTAAGAATCACAGCCAAGCTGTGAATTCTTGCTTGATTTTGCATGAAGACTCAAGTGAGGACTTATGGTTTCAAAATTTATTTTGGCCTACTACAGATGCTGAGTCCTGAGGGTCGTTGTTACATATTGTACATGCTGATGAGTTGAATATCTGTTATATGCATGAAAAAATATGTTATATGCATGAAAAAATATTTTGTAGGTGTCATGTCATTTAAATTACATTAATTAGAATTAAAATAATTTATTTAGGATTATTGTAGAATTAATAAATTTAAGATATTGTAAATCGAGGTAATTAGATTAATTAGATTTTTTTAATTAATTAATGAAATTGAATAAATTAGAATTTTATAAATTTAGAATATGATAAAATTTAGGAAATTGACGTATTTAATTAATGGAATTAAATAATTTAGGATTTTTTAAATTTAATTAATGTAATTAGATTATTCACAAGATTATTAAAATTATTTTTAGAATTAATTAAGGTTGTATATATTGATTGAGATTTTGGGTATAATTAAATTGTTAAACTGAATATTATTTTATAGGCTTGTGTATGTTTGATTGTATTGAATTGTGATTGTTAATGTGATAAATGATTGATTGATTATAAGAAATAAAATAAAATAAATAAAATGATATGAGGATGTGAGTAGATGGGTAGATAGGAAATCCTTGTTTGAATTGTGTGATTTATGGTTGTTGGATGTATTTAATTTATCTTAGAAAAATTGATTGCTGTGCTATTGCTTGACAAATCACGGCTAAGCTGTGATTTGTGTTGGAGTAAGAAGGAAGTGTTGTGCTTGATTTATTGTTTGCTTGCTTTTAAGAATCACAGCCAAGCTGTGAATTCTTGCTTGATTTTGCGTGGAGACTCAGGTGAGGACTTATGGTTTCAAAATTTATTTTGGCCTACTACAGATGCTGAGTCCTAAGGGTCGTTGTTACATATTGTACATGCTGATGAGTTGAATATCTGCTTGTATATTTTAATGGCAAGAGTGATTTGATAATTATTGATAGATTTTGCTATGAAATGATGCATGATGCTATTATATGCATGCTATATATGATTGTTCTCATGTTACGTTGGATATTGATATGTTCATGTTATGCTATAGATGTAGAGACATTTAGCAAGAACATAGAACATGGAGACATGAGATAAAATCTAGAGATACTTTAGGTTCATGCTATGATTAAAACCTAGAGTGATCTAAATTGATGTATAACTAAGAATTTTAGACATCTTAGGGTTATGATAACCTAGGAGAGGATGTTGAGTTCTTAGAATGGGATATGCTAACACGTGGTGAGGAGCCATGTGCTAGCAATGGTTGAGATGCACGTTCGGTTGACTTAGCCATAGATGCTTTGGTGTAATCGAGATCTCACTTCAGTGCAGAGCTCAATTTTTTTGTGTTACACTAAGGTAGATGGTGTGCTACGAACAGTACCGTCCCATGCGCTACCCAGGCTAGGGAACCTGATAACTCTGGCATGCTCAATGATGTGTGTCCCTGAGCAGTCCAGGTTTCTTGGTAGCATACCCGGCAGATCTCAGCTTGCCAGGCTGGACATAGATATGATTGATTATTTGTGTGGTGATCCTGTCATGGGATAAAATTACAGCACTGTATGGTACTTGTGTAAACCCCTATCATATGTAAAAAAAAATAAAATAAAGTAAAATAAGATGGTATTTTTTTTTCTTTCTTTTTCTTTTTCTCAAAATAGGAGATAGGGTAATTTGGCAAAAAGGGAGAAGTGGGAGGGGCATGCTGGGAAGCTTGCAATGTTACTCACGCCTCTCTTCGATCGACTTGTGCGTGTCGCCCCTTCCTTGCGCCCACCGCTCATGCCCCATCGTCTTCTTCCTCACCCTCACCTTTCTCTCCGCCACCTTCGATGTTGTCCATCACTCCCCTGCCATCCTCCTCCATGAACGGCGCTCGCCGACCACCGAAGAAGGGTCGATGATGACCTCACCTTTGTTGCGAAGCCCAACGCCTTCGCCCCTTTCCACGAACGCAGGCGCACGCAACTCGCCGGCGTCCTCTTCCTCACGCAATCCACGCCCCTAGCAGCGGAGGAGCGTAGATGATCTCACCCGCACTTCCTCTGTTCCATTGCGCCTTCCCCTCACCTCTTTGCTGCCGGAAATTGCAGCTGAAGGTTCCCCTGCTCTTGGGCGGAAGCAGAGCCGCGAGCAGAGCATCCCACTCGCATGCCTAGGAGCGGCGATTACTCACCGCCTATGTCCCCTCCTCGCACCTCGCCGTTGTCCAATCAACGGCGACTCCTATTCGTCCGTGCCTTGCCTCCATGGAGCTCGAAGGGTGGCCACCGGAGCTGCTGCCCTTTTTCCGATCTCCCTTTACCCAACTTCAAGCTCGCCTTTATTCGCCGTCGCCGTCGCTTGCGGAGGCTCCAACGGACTCCTTCCGAAGCCGGAGGGCTGTCTCCGGAGATGGGGCAACCTCACCGGACTTTGCCGGAGTTGCGGCGACCTTGCCGGAGCTGGAGGTGGAGCGCACGAGCAGAGGTAAAGCTCCTCTACTCTCGCCCTTTTGTCCGAAGGAATTTTTCCTTAAGGATGATAAATATTTAATTAATTAAGTTAAGAAGGATTAGTGAATTAATTAAGTTGGTTAGTTAAGGGGTTAAGAAATGGGTTGAGGTAAATCGATTAATTGAGTTGGGTCAAGTTGGGTTCGGACATGAGTTTGGATTAAGTTTATTTTAAGTTGGGTTTAGCTGAGTCATAATAGTTGGATGGGTTCGAGCTTAATTTAAGCTGAGCTGAATTAGATTGGATCAATAAAATTAAATTGGACTGGATATGAGTTGAATCAAAGTGAATTGATTTGAACTTAAATTGAGTCAGATTGAATTGATCTGAGCCTATACTGAATCCATTTGAATTGATTTAAGCCTGAGTTGAGCCCAATTAGATTAAATTGAAACAGATTTGAATCAAATCAAATTAAATAGAATCCAGATTGAGCCAATTGAACCAAATCAAGTCAGATTTGAACCTAATTAACTTTAATTGAATCCGAACTGCACCAATTTTACTATTTGAACCCGATTTGAGTTAAATTGATTTAGATCTGATCAAAATAGATCAATTTGGTCAATTAAAGTTAATTTTGATCAATTTTGATCAAATTGATATGGATTGAGAATGGATATGGGCTTGGGCTTTATGAATAGAGTTGGACTAAACAAATTAGACCGATTAAACGGATAGATCGGATTAATATTAAATAATTATTTCTATCCTAATTAATTCTAGAAAATTCTAAATAAATTTTCTTACCTCAGAAATATTATATGTCAGCTATCTACACCGCGATTAAAGTTTTGGGCTTCTTTTGGATCGCTTTTGGAAGCCCGACACACTAAACAGGTGCGTAGGCTCACTATAACATGATCTAATCAAGCTAGGGTAAATCTTAATTAGATTTTTTTTTGGAGATTCTTGGATGCCTGTCAATTAAATAAATATTATGCCTATTAAAATACCAAAATACATATGCATGCTAGAAATACATATTTTATTAATTGTTACACCTGCTTATCTGCTTATCGTTTATTATTTATCTAGCATGCTATGTTCCTCTTACCGCATGTTATTATTTATTGATGTTATATGGCAGACTACACACATAGCTATCATGCGGAATAGGGGACCATGATAAATCATAAAACATAGTATCGCGACATACACCAGACACTCTAGTATAGAGACAGGTGACATGATACTATCATATTTTAGGAACATCACTGAAATACCCACAGGATGCTATTATGCAGCCTAGATAACATCGCGAACCACCAGTATTCAGTTAATGATGTTCACCCCTCCCGAGGCTTCTGATAGCTTAGATACTGGGAGCGGGGCTGAGGGATTGGACCAGTTAACTCCTGGGTCAAATCAGACCAGCACATGGAGTGGTTCCAACCCAGGTTCCTATACCCGCACGTGTGCCACCTCGGCGACACCGTGATAGTCCTCAGATGGCTAGCGGGGATAATCCTACTCGACGATTTAGCAAATATGAGGTCGAAACACCACAACCAATCGTGCAGATGTGCGTTCGACTCGGCCAGCATAAATTGCTTTTGAGTTAGAGGGGTGATTCCCTTACGCCTTGGACAGTGGATTCATGGACCGCACGGCTAGCATCCTTGACGTCCTGCAGACGATCAGATGAGTAGTCCGGATCCTAGGGTTGTTCTTATTTCGGCTAGCCGTGGCCGATGGTTTTTGTAATGGTGACCCTGTCTACGGACATAGTGTAGTATTACACTGGGGTCGTGCCCCTACGGAGTCCGGGGAGGCTGTAAGGGCACGACGGTTTCGCTAGGGGAGGCATAGTCGGCGACTAGCGAGACGAGGGAGAGGGTTATTGGGTCACCCGTCCTCTCCGCCAACGTCAGTGCAGCGGGCACAGGTAGAGACTTAGACGGTAAAGGCACTGATGCGCTTAAGGACGTCCCGGGCCGGGCAAATCCTTAAACATACGTGGCAGCCCGAGATATACGATATGAGTTAGAGTCAGGTTTGACGACTTATTTTAGTGACACCGACCTATGAGATATAACCTAGGTAACATCTAGAGACGTACACATATTTATAACCTAGGTTGACATATAGCGTGACGAGATAAAATTGATATTACATAGAAAATGGTTATTTGATAACTAATCTCATTAAGGCGTCCTTGAATGAGCCCTCTAGCCTTTGATTTCGTGCTATCGTTTTGAGCGGTAAATACGCACTCGGCCGCAAGGCTGAGCACACCGAGTTTAATGTGTGTGCAGGTGTAGCGGTGTCGGTCAGATTTGCAGACGAAGGTTGCGTTATCCGAGGTGCGCTATCGTCTCCGTTCCGGTTCTTTCTTGATTTTGGGACGTAGCATGTAGTAGATCGATATCGGGACTGTACCAGGAGACTGTATTATTTATATTAGTAATACTACTACTTGTTTATATTACATAAATAAGATCCTGTTTTACCTTGCATGGGTTGGTGAGCTCATGCGGCGATTGCCACGTGCCCGGCAGGTGGTTCGGGGCGTGACAACTTGTGTTTGTATTAGAAGGGGTGCCGTAATCACCAGCTCCTTCTGCCAACGTCAGTGTACAGGCATATAGGACAGTGATATAGAGTTGACACTGACGGATTTGGGAAAATCTCTGACGAGGGATTTACCTTGAACATAAGCTGGCTGCCTTAGGTGTAGTTTGAAAAAGTTTGATATGATGGTTAAAGAAATATGACATTTATGGATTTGAGTTATTGTTATAATTAAATCCTTATATTTTGTTCATATGTCATGTCCATATCATGACTCTGCTGCTTTGATCTAATAGTATGATGATATACTGTTGAGCATGTAATTTGATATGTGACTTAGGGTATAATTCTTCTTATTGGTTTGTACAATACCTTATGCCCATTTTTAGGGTGCTCTCTCTGTAGCCTCACTGAGTTTCGCGACTCAGATGTACACATTTTTTCCCGGTTGCACAGGTTACTGGTTGGACAATGATACAGGGAGCAAGGGAGAATCTAGTTATGGTGAAATAGAATTTTATTTTAGAAATCTAGATAAAGATTTCATTTTTATAGTATTGCTATAAAATATACATTGTTATGTTTCCGCTGTGTTTAATAAAAAGAATTTATTGTGCTTTGTGATACATCTAGCCTTATATAAGTTGTGGTGTAGAAGTGTAGCTTATACGACGGATACCACGTGCCCAAAGGTGGGTTTGGGGCGTGACAGTGATACTCATATTGGAAATGGATTTAGTATTAGAAACAAGAAGGTATGGTATCAATAAACATGCCACAACCTTTATTCGTGGGAATTCACTCTTCATGGGAGTGTACTCCTATAGAGTAAGGGAAGGAAATCTAAATTGTTGGGGGAGATTATTCATCAGAGAGTGTCTATGTTTAGAAGAAAGGGATAAAGAAATTTAAATTATCAAGGTTCAAAATATAGGTAAGGTATAATTTCAACATTGTTATTCATATATACCCACAGTACTTATCATGTTGAAGAATGAGACCTAGATTTACAATTGGGAGATTATAAATCAGGGTAAGGAAAAAGAACAGATATATATTCTGCTGTTATCACAGACATAAAAGATTTAAGTAGAAAGATGAATAATTTTAAACTCAAGTGTCTCAAATTTTTGGTACACTAACTTTTCAGGCTTTAGTGAATTTTGGAAGGTCATAACCTCCCTCACAGAGATCAGATTAAGCTAAAATTTTGAGGATAAGTTTTAATATTAGTGAAGAAGGTGTTTGTCAAATTTCATAGGAAATTGACACCCATAAAGCTCAGGGTGATTAAATCCCTGAGACAGGGTAAATCTAGAATTTAATCTGTCTAGGATTATGAAACTCTACTATAGTGATTTATACATCTCATCATCCATGGTTTTAGCTCACTCTTCAGTTGTGTATGGGAGTCGTGGTTTAGATTTTTGAGATAAGAACAGTATTACTAAGTTTGAAATATAGTAAGGGTCTTTAACGGAGGATAAGGCTGCAATTTTGATTTTCTTTTAGTATCACTTAGAGTATTCAAAATTAAAAATCAATGTTGGTTTATTTCTGACACATTGGTCTGGTACAGTAGGTGTGCTTATCTAGGAATGAGTAAAAAGTATTCAATAATCAACCTTGAGGATATGCAAGTATATGAACAAGAGATCCATTTTCTTAATTTAACATACTGAAAATGTTAAACTTCCAGCATTAGGATTTCATTGAACTTACTTGCAACTCTTACTAGATTGCTCAATAACTTAAGGTTTAGATTGTATTTGGAACATTTCTTGAAAGAGTCAAGAGTATCACCAAAAATCTTTTAGAAGATGATAAAGATTAGGAAGCGAAATATACTAAGGAATAATTGGTAAATATCAAAGGAAGGAAATTGAGTTCTTTTAGTGCCAGGGATGGTACCACTTTTTGAATGCACCCAAAAATACTCAACGAAAGGATGATTAGTATTTTGAGAATGGTCAACATTTGCAGAATGGTCACCGCTAAAGATTTGTAGAAAAGGGTTGAGCATATCAGTGACTGACAATGATGGAATAGATCTTCTTTTCATCTACATATGCCAAATATAGTTCATGGGTATTAAGAATTTGGTTTCTCCTAGTTTAAGGAAGAACTACATTGCATAGTATAGTCCTTGTGTTATGAAAGTATGTGATGTCTATTCATATAAGACTGTCAGATAGGGCTAAAGGAATAAGATTGAAGTAAGATGGTAGGTACACCCTAATGGTACCAACTAGTTCATGTGATACTGATAACTTTGGGGTTTATTTGACTCCCGAGGTCAATACCCTAAGATCACCAAAATGTTGAATGAGAGATGATATTAATCCCTAATTATGATTCAAGAGTAAGGGATGATAAAATCAATAAAAGCTAGGGGAATGAAACTCTACAATTTAACTATATTCTTCAACCAAGTTCTGAATATATAGAGAAAGAAATATTATTCCTACATTTTCTTCTTGGATTAGGATCTGATGGGAAAATAATTTGAGAGAATCTCTATCCTTCTTCTCAGCCCCAACTAGAGGAAATGATATTTTTAGTTCTGCAGCAAGGATCAAATTTAAATATCCAAGGCTATATAAGTTATTAATATATAAATTTCTAATAAATCCTATGTCATACTTTATTGATACCAATGGGTAGATGACTCCTCTATTTAGCAATAAAGAAGGAAAAATACTTGTCGTAGCCCAAGACAATTTGTCACGCCCCAAACCTACCTTTGGGCACGTGGCAACCGCCGTATAAGCCGAACTTCAACACCACAACTTATATAAGGCTAGAAAGTATCACAAAGCACTGCAACTTTATAAATTAAACATAGCGGAAACAAATATATTTTACATTTTCAACCAATACTACTAATTCACATATCTATCTAGTTTTCAAAAATAAATATTTTCACTAACTAGGTTCTCCCTCACTCCCCGCCAATGGCCAACCTGTAACCTGCGCAACAGGAAAAAATATGCACATCTGAGTCGCGAAACTCACTAAGGCTACAGAGAGAGCACCCTAAAAATGGGCATAAGGTATTCTACAAACCAATAAGAAAATATATCCACTAAAATCACATATTAAACCAACATGTTAAAAACATAATAAGGCAACAAATAGGAAACATCATGAACATGATCATAACATAACATATAACAGGATATAAGAAATATGATCATAACAGTGCCACTAACTGAAAGATGTTATATTACTTTAATTAATATATCATCATCTATCTATTCTACACCTAAGACTGCCGCCTATGTTTAAGGAGAATCCCTCATCAGAGACATCCCTAAACCTGTCAGTGTCAACTCTGTCTCTATCTTATATGTCTGTACACTGACGTTAGCAGAAGGAGCTGGTGATCACGGTACCCCTTCTTTCTAACACAAGATCTTTCCAAACCAAGTACCATACAACGCTATAATTTTGCCCCATGGCAGGATCACCAAACAAACCACCTAATACATCCGTCTACAGCCTGGCAAGCTGAGACCAAAACATATACTACCAATGAACCTGGACTGCTCAGGGACCCATATTCGTTAAGCATGCCAGTGTCAGTCAGGTTCCCTAGCACTAGTAGCGCATGGCTCAGTACTGTTCCTAGCACTCATCTACCTTGGAGTAACCTAAATAAGTTGAGCTCTACACCGAAGTGAGATCCCGACTACACCAAAGTATTTGAGGCTAAGTCAACTGAGCGTGCATTTCTTCCTTGGCTAGCACATGACTCCTCACCATATGTTGGTAGCATATCCAACCAAGAACATAATGTCATCTCCTAGGTTATCATGATCCTAAGATGTCCAAAAGTTCTTGATTAAATATCAAATAAGATCAATCTAGGTGTTATCATAATATGTACCTAAAGTGTCTCTAATCATGTCTCATGTCATCATATTCCATGTTCTTGCTAACTATCTCTACATCCTAGCAACATGAACATATCAAAAATAAATAACATGAGTATCAACATCAAGAGCATGCATATAACAGCATAATACATATACCAGCATGGTATAACTTCCAAATCAAAATCAAGAACATACATATAATAGCATCATATGTAAATTATCATGGCATACTTCCAACAATTCATATGCTAATCAAATATGCAACCAAGCAGACATATCACTTATCAGCATGTACAATAATTAACAATGACCCTTAGGACTCAACGTCTGTAGTAGGCCAAAATAAATTTTAAAACCATAAATCCTCACCTGAGTCTTAAAGCAGATCTTTAACAAGAATCGCAGCTTGGCCGTAATTCTTAAAGCAAGCAAGCAAGCAATCAATCAAGCAAAGCAAAATAAGTCCTTCCTACTCCAACACAAATCACAGCTTGGCTATGATTTGTCAAGCAATATCACAGCAACACAAACTCCTAAAATAAATTAAATACAAACAAACAAGCATGCATAAATAACACAGCTCAAACGATCCTCCTACAACCCCCACTACTCACAACCTCACATCAAATTTTATTTAATTATTTTCTACTCAATTAAACTATTTAACAATTTAAATAAACACAACTACCACATTCATACATCAGCTAACCATCGCCATACATATGTTTACATTCAAATTATACCATAAGGTCATAAATTGAATACCTATTTACACAAATATATTATTCTAACAATTTAAATCAACTATACCACCTTAATTTATAATATGAATTAATTATACCACCTTAATTAATCTAATTTTTTATTTTTATAATTCTGTAAAAATCCACTTACCACCAATAAATATAAATCACAAATTTCCAAATTTCATTAATTAGAAAATTTAATTAATCTAATTATTCAATTTAATCACAACATAATATTTATAAATTCTGTAAAATTTTTAATTAAATCATTTTAATTCTATTTAACATGTATCAAATATAATAAAACCTACCAAATATTCTTTCATGTAAATAACATACAATTAATTCATTTAAGACCTAAATAAACCCAAATCACCTTAATTAAATCAAAACTCTATCTTAATATTTGGGAAAAAATTTAATTAAATCATAGAAATTATATCTAAGCATACATTAGCATCATGAATTATTTTAGATTTTTCTGAGAAAATTAATGCACTCAAAACCTTGAACCCAACATAAAATAATTTGAAAATCGAACCTAAGACTTGATAAAAATTTTAAATAAATTCTTAAAGGTTTAAAACTTACCAACAAAGCCCAACCAACGTTGAACCGAAATAAATCGATCGAATAATCATGAAAACTAGCTAAACCGCGGCCGAACCACTACTGAACCTGGTTCAGACCGAACCAGACCGGACCGGATCGGTCTGAACCGGCCAAACCGAGGCCTGCCCATGCATCGCACGCGCGGTCGACCCTTCCCACTCCGCTCGATTCCTGCTCGACGACGCAGCCGTTCTGTCGCCTCTCGCCACTGCTCCGCTGCTGCGGACGCGCCAGAACACCATCCCTGCTTTCTCCAAACCTCCCTCGACCCGTCTCCCTTCTCCTCTCGCCGCATGCAGAGCTCTGGACTGCCCACAACCACCGGCGCACTCGGTCCCTTGCTGCGACGTTGAGATCCGCCGGCTGCCGATTCCTAGCCTCCGGCGTTGCAGCCAACTCCTCAATTCGTCTCCTATCGACCCGAATCGAGGCTGCACGCCATACTACGAAGGGAGGAAAGCGATTCTACGCCGATCGACGGCGAGATCAACCGGGAATAAAACCAACCCTGCCTCCGCTGCTTCCCCACGGCTAGCCGCCCGTCGGAAGCCGCCCCCATATCTCTCTGCACCCGGAACCGATACCTAACTTCCGGAACAGTGCCTCTTCTCCGACTACACCGGCGGCCGGAGCTATTCGAGCTCCATCGTCATCGCCACTCTCGGAACAGGGCATTGCCCTGTTTCCGGGGGTTCAAAAACCCCTTGCCCCTTTTCTCCACCCGCTCGTCAGTGACCCCCCCCCCCCCCTGCGCACCGCCAGCCCTGACGCCGTGGCCTCTTGTCTAGCCGCAGATGACGACCGCCGGATCGTTGAGCTCCGCCGCTCGTCGCCGTCCCTCTCCCCAAAATAGTGGGTCTCGAGGGTTTTAAACCCTCGAACCCTCACTTCTTTCTTTCCCTCACTCCGACTACACTGGCGAAATTTCCATTTTTTTCTTCAAATTTCCTATTTAAAAAAAATCTAAATCTAAAAAAATATATTTTTCCTATTTATTTTTTTAACTTTTTTTAAATTACTATTTTATTTATTTTATTTTCTATTTTTTATTAATTTAATATTAAAATAATATTTTTTTAATAGAAATTAGGGTTTACAATTCCTCTCCCCCTTAGGATTTTTGGTCCTCCAAAAATGACAACCTAACCCCTTAAATATTTTCTAGACTCTTATGTTTTTTTTTTCTTTTTCTAACACACAAGTAACTTAAATAAATCACTCAATCAAGTCAAACAATGTTCCAACAATCTATCTAGTAAGAGTACAAACAAAACAAATACTAAGCAAATAATTTTGGGTATCGGGCTTTAATTTGGCCTTGGTCTCTATATGGTCTTGCCCCGTAATACTTGGTTACATCGATCAACTACAGCTACTGCCCAAATTCCACCAACCAGATCATCTCTCAAAACAATTGGATGGACGATCAGAATATACGGTGGATCTGGTACATACTTTTTAAGTATCGACATATGGAACACGTTATGGATTTTATCAATGTCTACCGGTAGTTATATTTCATAAGCCACCAGCCAAACTCTCTCTAGAATCTTAAACAGCCCTATATACTCGGATGCAACTTTCCCTTTTTTTTTTATTTAAGTGAAACTAGAAAAGTCCTTTCCAAGGAGACACCTCTAGTCCCCAACCACAATTTCTAACAGCCTTCACCGATTGTCTGCATATACTCTTTTGTCTATCCTGAGCTGCCCTTAGTCTTACTCGGACTAATTTAGAAAGAAAGATAGAGTAGGCTAGCCTAAGGAAGGAAAGTCACAGAATTGCCAACCAATCTAATCCCGTCAATTAATCACTACAATTCGATACTTGCTTATCTAATTAATACCTAAGATCACATCAAAATCTTTTCATACCGAAAGGCCTCCAATCAACTCTTTAGCTCACATCCTAACATCTCTAAGGGTCGATCAGCCCCCTTAGAAATACCGTGTTCACATAAGAGCTCTATGCTCTGACATCTGTCAGAACACAAGTAGGTGGACCTATTAAGATCATAGATCTTAGATTTAGCAAATAATGAAATAAAGAGTACTGATTGGTCAACTAAAGGCCTAAAATTTTTTTTCTAACGGTTGTGTTCGAAACAAGTAACCAAAAGGAATAAAAGAGACAATTTTAGAAGTTCAAGCTGAAGCAATTTAATTAAGCATTTAAATAAATAAATTGGTTCGGAGAGATAAGGAGACAATCATAAAGAAGTTAACTATTAGGATGTATATCATTTAGAGAAGTCATGCAATTAAATTGTCAAACATAAAACATTTGGAAGGAAACAGACTCTCTTCTCAAAGATAGCCAATTTGAGAATTTAATCCTCCAAGGAAGATATGGTCATATGAGCCATTCATAAGAATGAATCACTAAAGAACTCATTAAGCAATATGATCAAAATAAAGAAATAAATCAGGAATTCCAGTCTGATATACTCGGCACCGGCACACCATATAGTCTCACTAACTCATGAAGGTTCTACTTCTAGCCCCTTTTCCATCCTAAGGTTTGGCTTTGCATCAAAGGTCAAAGAACTAACGGACCAAAGAAACAAAGAAGGATGTGTCAAGTTTCAACCAACACTTTAGCAATTCAAACCATTATATAATAAATGGTAAGTCAAAACTTTAATATAACCAACCACTAGTTTTAAAACCTACTTCCAAGGGTAGTAGAGAAATATAACCATGGGTTTCCAATAGCTCCTTTACCTTAAGTCCCCACTGGATTTTGGTAACTCAATTGACAACTCCAAGAGACCAAAAAAAAAAAAAATTCAACAAATATAGGATATAATTCAATCACTTCAGTTGGTATTCGAGATTGAAATCTAATTACTTCATTTAGCCAAGCAGGGAAGATATTTAGCTAAGTAGAAAAGATCTCATAAGGATGAACTGGATGATGGCTGCTGTTACAGAATGTGTTAAACAACAAGGAAAAAGGAATAATGATTCCTTTTGAGAATTGATTGAACCTTTTTAAGTGATCTCAAAATGTGATGTATCATGATGAACTTAGGATATCTGACGTTCACGTTTGTAAGATAGATCTGAACAAGAAGGTATAGCAGTGATACTCACATCCGAAATAGGGATTAGTAAATGCAACAAGAAGGTATAGTATCAAGAATCATGTCACTACCCTTCTCATGGGAATTTACTCTTCACTGGAGTGTACTTCTACTTATCTGCACTACTATAAGATAATGGGAGGAACACTAAATTGTTAGGGGAGATTACTCATCAGAGAGTGCATAAGTCTTAGGAGAAAGGAATAAAGAAAACTGAAATTGTCAAGGTTTATAATGTAGGTCAGGTCCAATTTCAGCATTGTTGTTCATATATACTCATAATACTTATCATGATGAAAGAATAAGACTTAGATTCACAACTGGGAGATTATAGATCAAAGGTAAGGGATGAGCATGGATATATATTCTACTGTTTGCATAGACACGATAGATTCAAGTGGAAGGACAATGGTTGTTGAACTCAATAGTATCAAATTTTCGGCACACTAAATTTTCAGGATTTAGTAAACTTCGGAAGGTCATAACTTCCTCCACAGGGATCAGATAAAGCTAAAATTTTGAAGATATGTTTTTCCATCAGTGAAGGAGATGTCTACCAAATTTCATATGAATTGGACACTCAAGAAGTTGAGGGTGATCAGATCTCTGAGATGAGTTAAATCTGATAGTGATTAAATTCCAAATTTATGATACTTGGCTATAATCATTGATACATCTTGTTATTTTCAGTTTTACCTCACCCTTTTGTTGGGTATGGGATTTTTGGTTGAGATTTTGAGGTAGGAATGATATCACCAAGTGGGAAATATAGTAAGGATCCTTAATGACGGGTAAGGTTTTCCAACTTGATCCTCCTTTAGTATTACTTGGAAAATTCAGGATTGGAAACCAAGGTTGGTTTATTTCTACTATGTTAGTCTAATACAGTAGGTAGGCTTGTCTAAGATTAGATAGTCAGGTCTTCAATAATTAACATTATGGATATGCAAGTATATGAACAAGAGATCAATCCTCTTAATCTAACATGCTGAGAATGTAAACTTTCAGCATTAGGAGTTCATTGAATTTACATGCAACCCTTACTAGATTGTTTAGTACCTTAGGGTTCTTAATTGTCTTTGGAACCTTTCTGGAAAAGGTCAAGAGTATCACCAAAAAGGTTTTGAAGGATGACAAGGATTAGGGAGAGAAAATATTCTAAGGAAGAAAATAATTGTTAACTATCAATAGAAGGAAATTTGAGTTGAGAATGGTCAACACTTGAAAAATTGTCACCGCTAAAGATTTGTAGAAAAGGGTTGAAGCATATCAGTGACTGACAATGATGGAATAGATATTCTTTTCATCTATATTGTTCATAGGTATCAAGACTTTGATTTTCCTAACTTAAGGAAAAAGAACTATATTGCATAGTATAGTTCCTTCATAATAAAAGTATTTTAATAGTTATTTATACAAAACCATCAGATAGGGATAAATGAATGAGATTGAGGTAAAATAGTAGATACACCCCAATAGTATCACTAGTTCGTGTGATATCAATAACTTTGGGGATTATTTGACTCCTGAGGGCAACACCTTAAGGTCACAAAAATGTTGAGTATGTGATGATATCGATCCCTGATTATGATTCAAGAGTAAGGGATGATAATATCAATGAAAGCCAGGGAAAGAAACCTTACCATTTAACTGCATTCTCTAACCAAGTTTTGGATTTATAGAGAGGAAGAAAAGTCTTTCTTCGGCCTTGGATTGGTATTTGGGTAGGATAGGAAAACAATTGGAGAAAATCTCTAAACTTTTTCTCAATCCTAACTAGAAGAAAGAATATTTTTAGTGCTGCAACAAGGATCAAATTTAAACATCCAATGCTGCATAAGATATCAATATTCCAATTTCAATATTTCTGCATAGAGGATCCTATGTCATACCTTATTGATACCAATAGTTAAATGACTCTCATATTTGGCAATAGGGAAGAAAAAATAGTTGTTATACCCTAAGACCCTTAAATGCTTAGTTTAGGTAGAAGTTATCAGTCATGAGAATTTAGGAACTAAATTAAGAGAAATTTGGGAATTTAGCTAGAAGAGTTGATCAGTCTGTATCATATGGATAGATGGGATCATAAGCTTAATAGTTAAGTGAGGCAAACTAGAATCTGGGTAACTTAATTGCTAAATTGGACAAGGAAAACATAGGAAAATAACTTCACATATCTTCAGTGGGTTATCCAACATCGACTAAAGTAGGCATAGAACTCTCAAAATAAGTTCTCCATAGTTTCAGATGGAAAGCTCTAAATGTGTATGTTTTCCTAGGTCAAGTTTTCAGCGATCACAATCCAATTCAAGCACAATCAATAACACTCACAAGCACACAACAACCAGCAAACAATCTATTTACTAACATCAACCAAATCAAGCACAGGACATCCACAAGCAAGGACACAACACCAAGCAATAAAGCAAAAATCATAAGGACAAAAGTTAAACCCCCATATCCCTATAATCTCTCTTTATCCCGTCAAAGTTGTCTCACATGTGTACTTAGGCCTATGGTGTATCCTAAGTCATATCCTTACTTTTAATGTCATCTTTTTAAACTTATGCTCTGATACCACCTTAATTGTCACACCCCAAACCTACCTTTGGGCACGTGGCAACCGCCGTATAAGCCGCACTTCAACACCACAACTTATACAAGGTTAGAAAGTATCACAAAGCACTGCAACTTTATAAATTAAACATAGCGGAAGCAAATACATTTTATATTTTCAACCAATACTACTAATTCATATCTCTATCTAGATTTTAAAAATAAATATTTTCACCAACTAGGTTCTCCCTCACTCCCCGCCAATGGCCAACCTGTAACCTGCGCAACAGGTGAAAAATGTGCACATCTGAGTCGCGAAACTCAGTGAGGCTACAGAGAGAGCACCCTAAAAATGGGCATAAGGTATTGTACAAACTAACAAGAAAATATATCCACTAAAATCACATATTAAACCAACATGTTAATAATACAATAAGGTAACAAATAGGAAACATTATGAAATGATCATAACATAGCATATAACAGGATATAAGAAATATGATCATAACAGTGCCACTAACTCAAAGATGTCATATTAATTTAATTAATATATCATCATCTATCCAATCTACACCTAAGGTTGCTACCTATGTTTAAGGAGAATCCCTCGTCAGAGACTTCCCTAAACCCGTCAGTGTTAACTCTATGTCTCTATCTTATATGCTAGCACACTGACGTTAGCAGAAGGAGCTGGTGATCACGATACCCCTTCTTTCTAACACAAGATATTTCCAAACCAAGTACCATACAACGCTGTAATTCTGCCCCAGTAGCGCATGGCTTAGTACTGTTCGTAGCACCCATCTACCTTGGAGTAACCCAAATAAGTTGAGCTCTACATCGAAGTGAGATCCCGGCTACACCAAAGTATTTGAGACTAAGTCAATTGAGCGTGCATTTCTACCTTGGCTAGCACATGGCTCCTCACCATATGTTGGTAGCATATCCAACTAAGAACCTAATGTCATCTCCAAGGTTATCATGACCTTAAGATGTCCAAAAGTTCTCAGTTAAATATCAAATAAGATCACTCTCGGTGTTATCATAACATGTACCTAAAGTGTCTCTAATCATGTCTCATGTCATCATGTTCCATGTTCTTGCTAAGTGTCTCTACATCCCTAGCAACATGAACAAATCAAAAATAACATAACATGAGTATCAACATCAAGAGCATGTATATAATAGCATCATACATATACCAGCTTGGTATAGCTTCCAAATCAATATCAAAAACATACATATAATAGCATCATATGTAAATTATCATGGCATACTTCCAACAATTCACATGCTAATCAAATATGCAACGAAGAAGACATATCACTTATCAGCATGTACAATAATTGACAACGACCCTTAGGACTCCACATCTGTAATAGGCCAAAATAAATTTTGAAACCATAAATCCTCACCTAAGTCTCAAAGCAGATTTTTAACAAGAATCATAGCTTGGGCGTGATTCTTAAAGCAAGCAAGAAAGCAATCAATCAAGCAAAGCAAAACAAGTCCTTCCTACTCCAACACAAATCAAGCAATATCACAGCAACACAAACTCCTAAAATAAATTAAATACAAGCAAACAAGCATGCATAAATAACACAGCTCAAATGATCCTCCTAACAACCCCCACTACTTACAACCTCACACCAAATTTTATTTAATTATTTTCTACTCCATTAAACTATTTAACAATTTAAATAAACATAACTACCACATTCATACATCAATTAACCATCGCCATACACATGTTTACATTTAAATTATATCATAAGTCCATAAATTGAATACCTATTTACACAAATATACTATTCTAATAATTTAAATCAACTATACCACCTTAATTTATAATATGGATTAATTATACCACCTTAATTAATCTAATTTTTTTTTTATAATTCCGTAAAAATCCACTTACCACCAATAAATATATTAAATCACAATTTACTAAATTTCAAAAATTCTTTCATGTAAATAACATACAATTAATTCATTTAAGACCTAAATAAACCCAAATCACTTTAATTAAATCAAAACTCTATTTGAACATTTTGAAATTTTTTTAATTAAATCATAGAAATTATATCTAAGCATAAATTAGCTTCATGAAATATTTTAGATTTTTCTGAGAAAATTAATGCACTCAAAACCTTGAACACAACCAAAAATAATTTGAAAACCGAACCTAAGACTTGATACAAATTTTAAATAAATTCCTAAAGGTTTAAAACTTACCAACAAAGCCCTACCAATGTTGAACCAAAATAAACTGGTCGAATAATCACGAAAATTGGCTAAACCGTAGCTGAACCACTACTGAACCAACTTCGGACCGAACCAGTCCGGACCGGATCGGTCTGAACCGGCCGAACCGAGCCCCGCACGTGCATCGCACGCGCGGTCGACCCTTCCCACTCCACTCGATTCCTGCTCGACGCCGCAGCCGTTCCATCGCCTCTCGCCACCGCTCAGCTGCTGCGGACGCGCCAGAACACCGTCCACGCCTTCTCCAAACCTCCCTCGACCCGTCGCCCTTCTCCTCTCGCCGCCCGCAGAGCTCCGGAGTGCCCACAACCACCGGCGCACTCGGTCCCTTGGTGCGACGTTGAGATCCGCCGGCCGCCGATTCCCAGGCTCTGGCATTGCAGCCAGCTCCTCAATTCGTCTCCTATCGACCTGAATCGAGGCTGCACGCCATAAAACGAAGGGAGGAAAGCGATTCAGCGCCGATCGATGCCGAGATCAACCGGGAATAGAACCAACCCTGCCTCCGCCGTTTCCCCACGGTTAGCCGCCCGCCGGAAGCCGCCCCCACGTCTCTCTACACCCGAAACTGATGCTTAACTTCTAGAACAGTGCCTCTTATCCGACTACACCGGTGGCCGGAGCTATTCGAGCTCCATCATCATCGCCACTCTCGGAACAGGGCATTGCCCTATTTCCGGGGGTTCAAAGACCCCTTGCCCCTTTTCTCCGCCCGCTCGCCGGTGACCCCCCCCCCCCCCCCCCCGTGCACCGCCGACCCCGATGCTGTGGCCTCTTCTCCAGCTGCACCTTCTCCGCTGTTGAAGATGACGACCGCCGCTCGTCGCCGTCCCTCTCCCCAAAACAGGTGGTCTCGAGGGTTTTTTTTGGCAAATAAATTAAATTATCATTTACCAATAAGATATTACATTGTTTCAGTATAGTTACATCATCTTACATAAATTTTACTCCTTATAACTTATTTGATAACATCAATAGTAATGTCAACTCACCTTTTAGGAAGGGTATTTGAGCATCACTACAATATCATGTGTTACAAGTTATAAAGAAGCAAATATAATAAAAATAAATATCTCAAAGAGCACTAGTATTCTAAGCTAAGCATAAGACAACAAACTCTCTTATTTTTTCTTTATCCAGCCTAGTGAAAATTACTGTCTTGATATGTCGAAGAAGGACCACTTCATCTCTTACTTGTTGCATAAATAATCTCCAGTTTCTTTCTTCCCAAATGTGATATACAAACTCTGCTATCACCACCTGCATAAGCTGTCCTTTCAATGTTCTCCTTTTAGCTATTCTAGCAGCTATATTAATTGTGGTTTCCCATGTAGTTTGTCTTAAAACTTCTGCATTTCATTTCAACAAATTTCTCCATATAGTCTTACTATATTTACATTCATTCGATAAATGTTCTAAGGTTTCTATTGCTGTTAGACATAGCTGACATCCTCCTTCTATTTTCATACCCCGCTTGAGTAGTTTATCCGCAGTCATTAATATCTGATCCAAAGCAAGCCATAGAATGAAGGTAGCTCTAGGTCTAGCTGTAGAATCACATATCAAACTTGTCTTATTTTTTTTTGGCAATGTACCTACCAATATATTGTAAATTGCACTGATTGTGATTTTTCTAGTTAGTATTATTGTCAGTCGGGGATGGTATTGTAATACCTCTCTACTCATCATCACTTTCTTCAACATCCAGCTTGTTTGTTTGGATAGAGTCATAGTAAGAATATTTTTATTTTTTATATAATAAGTTTGTACCCATTTGATCTATAATTTATCTTTCTTCATCTACATATCCCAAAAGAGCTTGAAGATGGCTGCCTTATTCCATAAGTCTAGTCTTAATAAGTTAAGTCATCCGACTAACTTTGGTGTGCAAACTTTATTCCAAGCTACCAAGGCCTTCATACTAGTCTCAACTGATCCTGTCCATAAGAATATCCTGCAAACTGCATCCATCATTTTGATTTTTTTTAGGCAATATGAATAATTGTGACCAATAGCTTTGCACTTCAAATAATACTGACTTTATAAATTGAACTCTTCCTGCATATATTAGCAACTTGGCAGTCCAACTTTTAAGTCTAACCATCATTTTGTCAAGCAGTACTTTACATTCTGTAATTTTTAGTTTCTTAGGAGCGAAAGGTACTCCTAGATACTTGAATGGTAAAGAGCCCTCTCTATAGCCAAGTATATGTAATATTTTGTCTTTTGTTTCAGCAGGTACTCCTCCAAAGTAAATACTACTCTTAAGTGCATTAGCTTTCAAACCTGATGCCTTTGAGAATTTAAGAAATACCTCATGTAGGAGCTTGATTGATTTTTCATCTCCTCTAGAAAACATAAGTAAATCATCTGCAAAACAAAGGTGAGTAATAGATAATTTTGCACATTTGGGATGATATTTAAAGTTTTTCTTATTTCCTAGCTCCCTCATACATCTACTCAAGTATTCCATCACAAGGATAAAGATATAAGGTGATAGAGGGTCACCTTGTCTTAATCCTCTTTTTACTTGAAAAGGTACCATTTTCTTACCATTTATTATAATGGTATAATGTACTGATTTGATGCAAGTCATCACCCATTGAATGAATCTAGGAGGAAATCCCAATTCAATGAGTATTTGTTCCACACATATCCATTCTACTGAATCATAAGCCTTTTGAAGATCTACCTTGATCATGCATCTAAGGGATATTATTTTCCTGGTATATCCTTTAATGAGTTTATGACTTAATATGATATTATCTGCAATCACTCTTCCTAGCACAAAGGCTGACTGAGCTTCACTGACTAGTTCACCAATCACTCCTGTAAGTCTATTCACCAAGATCTTAGCAATAATATTGTATAAAATTATACAACAAGTAATTGGTATTAGGTCCTTAACAGTTTCTGGATTTGGTACCTTGGGTATGAGTGTAACTAGAGTAGAGTTTATAGCTTTCAACATTTTTCCTGTCATGAAGAACTCTTGTATTGCTACACATATATCATGCTTTAGCACAGGCCATGCTTTTTTAAAAAATAATACACCAAATCCATCAATTCCCGGAGCCTTATCATCATTTATGTCAAATAAAGTCTGATTGATCTCTGCTTCTGAGACAGCTGCACATAGACCTGAGAAATAATGGTGCTGAACTAGTCTACCAAGCCTAACTATCATTTTATCCACCATAGGAAGTTCATATTCTGCATTTCCCATTAAACCTTTATAAAAGTCAACTATTTCTGCACTGATCTTATCATGAGTTGTTAATCTCTCCCCGTCTCTACTATATAGGATATTAAGAGGTTTGGCATCATTCCTTGCTTTTGCATAGGCAAAAAAGAATTTAAAGTTTGAATCACCTAAAGTAATCCAATAAGCTCTAGTCTTTTGCATCAATATACTTTCCTCTACTCTATCCCATTTCTCTAATTCCATTAAGGCATATTTCTCTTGCACATGCAGATTAGCTAGTAAAGGAGTGTTTTGCAATTGTCTTTGGATACTTTCCAAATTACTTCTAGCTTTGTCTGCCTTAAGTTTTGCTTGACTGAAATTTTTCTTGAATAGTTCTTTCATTGCACCTTTCATGAGTTTAAGTCTTTGCCATACTTTGTACATCTCAAAGCCCTCAATTTCTGTACTCCAAATAACTGCAACAGTAGGGAGCAATTCAATGTGATTAGCTATTATATTCAAAAATCTAAAACTTGGTATGCCTCTATTAGTAGTAGTAGCAACATCATGTTTTAATGAAGAATGATCTGAGATTATTGCTTCTCCTATCTCTACCACCACTGCTCCATTATTTTCCATCCAATCTTTATTCTCAAATACTCTGTCTATCTTACTCCATATCCTATCACTCCCTTCTTGTTTGTTGCTCCATGTGTAATATCCTCCAATAGTTGTTATCTCAGTAAGCTAGAGGTTCTCTATAGTATCATTAAAGTCTCTTGTTTCATGTTCAGTGATAGGATTACCTTACAATCTGTCATCCATAGATAACACTGCATTAAAGTCTCCCATAATAAGCCATAATCCATGAATTTGAGCAGCTATATTCCTTAGGCCCTGCCATAGATCTTTTCTCAGCTCAATAGTGTTAAATTCATATACAAGTGTAAGATTATAGTATATATTAGAGCATCTATCAATTACTAGACAATGGATAAATTGAGCATCGACAATAAGTATAATTACATCTAGTAAATCTGTATCCCATAATAACCAAATTCTACCATTTGCAGCTGCTGTATAATTAGCTGCATATTTAAAATTTACTGTTATTCATTTTATCACTTTATCAGCCTTATCCTCTTTAACTCTTGTTTCTATCAAACCGGCCAAATTTATTCTATTTTTTTTGAGATATAGACAAACCTCTTTTCGTTTATGAGGTTTATTTATACCTCACACATTCCAACTAAGCCATATCATGTTGATGTCTTCCCCTTATCAGGGGGCTTAGTTATTTCCTGCTCCAATTCTATGGTAGGTTCAAGCATTAGAGTTTCATCAGAGTTAAGTTTTTGAGCATTATACATTTTTTCTTCCACAGGTGTTAAACTCCCTTCAATAGTTAGCACATGTTGTGAGGGTTGGATATTGTGCTATTCTGCTTCATTTTGGACAACTTTTTGCTTTTCATTAGTTGTATCCTCTATTTTTTCAGTAATCTCCATATGTTGATTATTCTCTTTTTCCTCTCCCTTTGTAGGTAGCCATTCCTGCCTTATAATCTTTTTAGTTCTTTTTTTCCTTCTCATTTCCTGTTGTAGGTAGGTTGGAGGCTTTGTCTGGTTGGCTTGGCATATGTGACCCACTTTATTACAAATACCACAATATTCTGGAATCCAATCATATTCCACTGTTTGCTCAATAGTTCTACCTTATTTGTCCCTAATAAGAATATTGTGAGGTAATGGTTGTGTTACATTCATTTCAACTAGAACTCTTGCATAAGATATTCTCATTTGTTTTGTTGTGCACTTATATGCAATCATAGGAACACCAAGAGAACTTGTTATTCTACTTAATGAGTTTTTCCCCCAATATCATAAAGATAACTTAGGTAGCCTAATCCAGATAGGAATGTCCCTTAAAAATTCTTCCTTGAATTCAAAATCCATAGTCCAAGGTTTAAGCATGATATGATTATTTTTGATACTATATAGTCCTGAAGATAGAATTATGTCTCTCTCCTGTATTGAGCTAAATTTGACTATAAAATATCCATCATCATGTAGAAATAATTTAGGATTTTCTTTGGTACTCCAATGTTTTTTCATGTATCCTTTCATGTACTTAAATCCAGGATTGATACCAATGATATAAGCGATTAAGGCACATTTCCATTCATCATTCATTTTATCTACTTCCTCCTTTTGTAATTCAACAAATGGTTTACCATCTCTATTATTTGGAGAAAAGTAGCTAAGTGACAACATTTTCTATCAATCTATTGCCCGAGAAGAGTCCAGCCCATGATTGTTCATTTTGTATCTCTGCTGGATGTTCCTTCCTATTAATATTTGATGGCTCGGTATTTGAAGCATTGCCCACATCTAATTTATGAGCAGTTTCATTTGGAGAGTCTATTGTTGACAATTGAGTTACTATTCCATTGGTAATAGGAATAACAGGAGCATCTATATTCGTAGAGATGATATTGTTATTGTTCTCTATGCTATCATCAACGGAATTTTCAATGGAATTTTCAAGGGTTAGCTTGCGTGGCCTCCCACGAGGTCGTCCTTGTCCCTTGCTCCCTTGTCCTTGTCCTTGTCCTTATCCTTTGCTCTTTCCTCCTGCCATTTGTGAGATCTTCGCTGGAATAATATTGCTTGATTCAATTTTCTAAGCGAAGGAAAACCCTAGGTTGGAGGAGGAAGAAAGAAGTCGCCATATGTCTGCTCTCGAGGGTTTTAAACCCACGCGCAGCGGCGAAATTTCTTTTTTTTCTTCTTCAAATTTCCTATTTTAAAAAATCTAAATCTAAAAAAAAATATTTTTCCTATTTATTTTTTTACTTTAATTTAAATTACTATTTTATTTATTTTTATTTTCTATTTTTTATTAATTTAATATTAAAATAATAATTTTTTATTATTTTTTTAAAATAGAAATCAGGGTTTACACAATTAAATGCTCAGTTTGGACAGAAGTCACACCATGATAACTTAGGCACTAAATCAAGAAGGAATTTGTGATCTTTAGCTAGAGTGGTGGATCAGTCCATATCATGTGGAAAGATTGGATCATATGTTCAATAGCTGAGTGAGATCAACTGAAATTAAGGCAACTTAGTTGCTACATCAACGAGGAAAACATAGGAAAATAATTTCACATAATTTCAGTAGATTATCTAACATAAATCATCAACTAGTAATAGGCATAGAACCCCAGCAACAAGTTCTCTATAGTCTCATATGGAAGTCTCTAAATGTCTAGGTTTTCCTAGGTCAAGTTTTCAGCAATCATAATACAATTTAAGCACAATCAATATAACCCAAAAATACAAAATAACAAGTTGCTTACTAACATCAACCAATACAAGCATAGAATATCATCAAGTAAGTACATAAAACACAACATAACCAAGTAAAGGGTAACATAGGCATATAAGGATAAATCTCCATTTATCCCTAAAGTCTCTCTTTACCCTGTCAAAGTTGTCTCATATGGATACTTAGGCCTATGGTGTATCTTAAGTCCTATCCTTACTTTCAATGTCATCTTTTTAAACTTTCAATATCATTTTTATTACCATTCCACACCTAAGGCAGCCGATCTATGTTCAAGATAAATCCCTCGTCAGAGATTAACCCAAACCCGTCAGTGTCAACTCTATGTCACTGTCCTATGTGCCTCTACACTGACGTTGGCAGAAGGAGCTGGTGATAACGGTACCCCTTCTAATACAAACACAGGTACCATACAGTGCTGTAATTCTGCACCATGACAGGATCACCATAACAAAGTACAAATCATATCCATCTCTAGCCTGGCAAGCTGAGATCTACTGCATACGTTACCAATGAACCTGGACTACTCGGGGAACCCACATCTGTTGAGAATGCCAGTGTCAATCAGGTTCCCTAGCCTCGGTAGCGTATGGGACGGTACTGTTCCTAGTACACCCTCTACCTTGTGTAACACAATTAAGTTGAGTTCTGCACCGCAGTGAAATCTCGACTACACCAAGGTATTAGTGACTTAGGTCAACCGAACTTGCATCTCTACCTTACTAGCACATGACTCCTCACCACATGTTGGCACATATCAGTCGAAGAACAACACATCTTCTCCTAGGTTACATAATCTTAAGATGTCTAGGGTTCTTATTCATTTAACAATTTAGATCACTCGAGGTGTCATTATCACATGTGCCTAAAGTGTCTCAGTTTCTATCTCATGTCAACATGTTTTATGTTCTTACTAGGTATTTCTACAACTCTAGCAACATAAACATATTCAATTATCAATATAACATGAGCATGATTATCAATAACATGCAAATAACAGAAGCATACATATGCTAGCATGATTCAAGTTTCAACTCACATCAATAACATGCATACATTAGCATCTTACAAGAACTAGCATGGTATACTTTCAAGTTCACAGTAACCCACATACTAAATAAGTATGTAACAAAGTAGATATATCACTTATCAGGAGGTACAATAATTTAAAAAAAATGACCATTAGGACTCAGCATCTGTAGTAGGCCAAATTAAATTTGAAACCATAAACCCTCACCTGAGTCTCAAGCAGATCTTTAAACAAGAATCACAGCTTTGTCGTGATCCTTAAGAGTAAGCAAACAAGGTAATCAATAACTCAAGCAAGCAATGCAATTCCTCTTTACTTCGACACAAATCACAGCTTGGCTGTGATTTGTCAAGCAATAATACAGTAACACAATCTTCTGAAATAAATTAAATACAAGTAAACAAGCATGCATAAATAATACAACTCAAACAATCTTCTTAACTACCCGAACTACTCACAACCTCACACCAAATTTTCTTTCTAGTTATTTTCCTTTTAATAAATTAACCATTTAACAATTTAAATAAATACCACCACATAATTTTCCAATAAAATATGTTTACATTTAAATTATACAATAAAAATACAAATTATTTTTCTATTTGCACAATTAAAGAATTCTAACAGTTTGATCTACTATATCACCTTATTAACTTACAATTTCTCCAATTTTAGTACTTTATCTCTTTTTGTTATAAACTATATTTGTTATTCATTGTTGATTTCGTTTCATTTTATAGAGTTATTTAATTTTTATTTTTCAACAAGAGATGCTATTATGATATTTTTATCTTACTGGTTAATCCATTCTTTATAATACTTATGATACATATGGATGGTTTGGACTTGATGACTTATTTCCCTAAATACTATTCTTTGTAGCCATTGGGCCGCAAGGCTCAGCGCATTTATCTTACATGCGCAGGTAGCTTGGGATAAGCACCATGACTGTTTATGAGTATTAGGTTTTCTGAAATGTAATGTCTGAGCCTACACGAACATCAGTCGAAAGGTTGTATTGTAAACCCTATTTTTCTTTATAAAAAAAAAAGAAAAAAAAGAGAAGAAATTATAACTTGGTCTATTAGCTTAGTTGGTTAAAGCATACCTGCATAGGCTACTGATCTCATGTATCATTGCATCATTTTCTATTTCAGAAATATTTAGTCCCACATCTGGGAATTCTTGGAAAGGAGTTGTACCTTTTTCTATTTAAGAAATATTTAGTCTCACATCTGGGAATTCTTGGAAAGAAGTTGCATTCTAGTTCTATTTATTAGATGGTGCCCTCCTTCACACCTGTAATATGAAATCTATCCATACAATGGGTTGTAGGTTGTGGTTTTGCCAAGCCTAACATAGCCCAACAACGTGCGTAGCGCGTTGGTTGATCCGGTTCGGTGAACAGCAAGTGTAACTGCGTTTCGACTGTGGGTTGATTGGCTTCGCGACTTGTTGACCGATTTAATTTGGTTCAACGTGCTGGTGAGTTTTGAGCCTTAAGAAATTTATTTAAATTTTTTAATATGTTTAGACATGCCTTTGATTATTTTAGGTTGGGTTCTGGGTTTTGAGGGCATTAATGATGTCTGAAAAATCTAAAATAATTTGTGATGCTTTATCATGCTTAAATATAATTTATGTGATTTAATTAAAAATTTTCAGAATTATTGAAATGCAAGTTCTTAATTTATTTAAGTTAATTTAGATTAATTTAGGATTTAAATAAATTAATAGTATATTATATGCATGAAGAAATATTTTGATAAATGTTATGATATTTAAATTGTATTAATTGAAATTAAAAAGATTTATTTGAGATTTCTGTATGAAGTTAATGAAACTAGGAGATTAGATTGTAAATTGAGGCAATTAGACTATTAGATTATTTTAATTTATGAAATTGAATAATTTAGAATTTTATAAATTTATAATGTGATAAAATTTAGAAAATTAATTATTTAGATTTTCTAATTAATGAAGTTTCATAATTTAGGATTTATAAATTTAATTGATACAGTTAAATCTTTTACAAAATTTATAAACTTTAACCTATGATTAAATTGAGTAATTACATTAATTAGATTTTCTAATTAATGAAATTAGAGAATTGTTAATTGATTTATATATAGTAATTACTCCTAAAATAAATTAAAGACAACCAAGCAAGCATGCATAAATAACACATCTCAAACATTCATTTTAACAACCCCTCTACTCACAATCTCACACAAATTTTTATTTAATTTCTTTTTAATCAACCAAATAGATTAATCAATTCAAATAAACACAACTACCATAATTATACATCAACTAACCTTAGCCATGCATATGTTTACATTCAAATTATATCATAGGATCACAAAATAAATATCTATTTTCATAAATAAATTATTCTAACAATTTAATTAATCATATTGATCAACTGTACCACCTTAATTAATCTAAAATAACTTTTAATAATTCTGTAAAAATTCAATTACAGAATTAAGAGTATTACTGAATTAGGAGTTGACACTGATGGGGTTCGGGGAGATCCCTGACGAGGGATTTACCTTGAACATGGGATGGCTGCCTTAGGAGTATTACTGGATATATTAGTTAAGGCAATATGATATTTTCAAATTTAAGTTACTGTTATGAATACAGTTTTCATATCGTGTTCACATGCCTTATTTTAATAATGTGACTGCTACTTTAAAGTCTTGTTATATATTATATGACATATTATTTTACATGTGTGATTTGGTGGATATATTTTCTTGTTGGCTTGTACAATACCTTATGCCCATTTTTAAGGTGCTCTCTTTGTAGCCTCATTGAGTTTTGCGACTCAGATGTGCACATTTTTTCCAGTTGTGTAGGTTACAGGTGGGCCATTGGTACGGGGAGCGAGGAAGAATATAGTTATGACGAAATAGACTTTACTTTGGAAATCTAGATAGAGATTTATTTTGTAGTGTTGTATTAATTGTAATTTAGTTATGTTTCTGCTGTTTTCAATTAAAATAATTTGAGTTGCTTTATGATACATTTTAGCATTGTATATTCTACCACTAGACCACTAGTGCCAAGTTGATTATTCTATAAGTCAACCGAGAGCATCGTCGATTTTCTTTTTTTTTAATGGAAGGAAATGGATAGTAGCCGCTGCTGGCCTTTAGTTAGTGTAAGGGTATATATTTGAAGAGACCTCAACCACACTAGCCGGAAAGAGAGGATAGGATCGACTCTACTTGTCTAGCGTTCCCTAAATTCTACTCCAAAAGCTCCTCATCAGAGAAAATTTGTACCAATATATTAGTTATGAATGTCATAGGAGCTTAATCTTCAGTTTGTCCCTACTTTATAAGAGTTAAAAATGAACATTGATTTTTTTATTAAGGATAGGATCGAATCCACTTGCCTAGCATTCCCTAAATCCTACTCCAAAAACTACTTATCAATCAGCAATAGTAATTAGAAGGGGGCATTCCAAGAATTGAACTCGAGACCTCTCGCACCCTAAGCAAGAATCATACCACTAGACCAATTGTCCTTTATTTTTTGTTCTTTTTCTTGCCTTAATGCATAGGCCATATTTATGCATATCATAATCATAATATAGAAAACCTCCAATATAGAATATGGTAGTGAAGAATGTATTGTAGCTACTGCACAAAGAACGAAGGGGGAATAATATATTGCAACCAACCGGAAAAAAGAAGAAAAAAAATACACCAGCCGGGAATCAAACTCAAGTCTGTACCGTAGCAGGATACTATTTTACCACTAAACTGTTGGTGCCAAGTTGATTATTCTTTAAGTCGACCGAGAGCATCGTCGGTTCCCTTTTTCTTAATGGAAGGAAATGGATAATATCCATTGCTGGCCTTTAATTAGCGTAAAGGTATGTATTTGAACAGACCTCAACCATAGTAGTCGGGAAAGAGAGGATAGGATCAACTCCACTTGCCTAGCGTTCCCTAAATTCTACTCCAGAAACTGTCATCAACGATCAAATGTTCCACATTCCAGAATATTAGGATTTGTTGATTCAGAATGATTGTGCAGGAACAATAACTGAGAGATGCATGAAAATTTTTTCCCATTCTAGAGAATTGCAGACCTCGAAAATGAGTAATTGACCACCCCCAGGTAGCTTTGTGCCAGATGCAAGAGCTCCTCATCAATCGGTCGTCGACAAAATTTGTACCGAGATTTGAGTTATGAATGCCAAAGGAGATTAATCTTCTTTGAAATCAAAATTGGCACCTAGACATCCAATTGGTATCCCCTTCATATGTAAATTTGCTCTATTTTGTGAGAGTTAAAAATATCATACACTTTGTGTACAAAAAAATTAGAAAGGGCTTTCCGAGAATTAAACTCAAGGCCTCTCCCACCTTAAGCAAAAATTATACCATTAGATCAAATGCCCTTTGTTTTTTTTTTCTTGACGTAATTTTTTGGTTTAGTTTTATCTGATAAGAACTGTGAAGCCATTGCACTGTGCATTTATAGACTGATTACGCCATTGAATTATTGAGAGTCGATTAATTTGTGGCCATTTTATTCTTATCGTAAAATCCTTTGAGCTAATTTGGGGAAGACTCCTCCTATTAAGGGCTCCATTTGTGGGACAGATTAGACAAGTGTTTTACAAATCTCAGAGTTGTGAGGTTTAAGTGCCTGTACATTACAATGCAGCATAATTAACCTGAATATTATTAAATATTTCCCTAAAGATAACTCATTATAGTTCATTGTTACCGCTTTTATCATCAAATGTGACATGATGGAGGTGTTGTTGTGATTATGACATGCATAAATATGGCCTACGTATTAAGGCAAGAAAAAAAATAAAAAATAAAGAGCATTTGGTCTAGTGGTATGATTCTTGCTTAGGGTGTAATAGGTCCCGAGTTTAATTCTCGGAGCTAAAGATTAAGCTCATATGACATTGATAACTCATATATTAGTACAAATTTTCTCGACGGCCGATCGATGAGGAGCTCTTACATTCGGCACAAAGCAACCAGGGGGTGGTCAATTTCTATAAAAACTTCCAGCTGGTTGCAGGATATTTTTTCCCCTTCCTTCTCTGAGCAGTAGCTAAAGTACATTCTTCGCTACCATTTATATCATCAAATGCGATATGATGGAGGTTCAAGAATGTTCTATATTGGAGGTTTTCCATATTGTGATTATGACATGCATAAATATAGCCTACGCATTAAGGTAAGAAAAAGAACAAAAAACAGAGGTCATTTGGTTTGGTGGTGTGATTTTTGCTTAGGGTGTGAGAGGTCCCAAGATCAATTCTTGAAGTTCCCCCTTCTAATTGCTTTTTACTAAAGGTGCACGGCATCGCTACGCTTAGTTAAAAAGAAATCAATGCTCATTTTTAACACTCATAAAGTCAGGACAAACTGAAGATTAAGCTCCTATGGCATTCAGAACTCAAATATTGGTACAAATTTTATCGACGACCGATTGATAAGGAGCTCTTGCATGTGGCACAAAGCTACCGGGGGGTGGTCAATTACTCATTCCTGAGGTCTGCAATGCTCTAGAATGGGCAGGAATTTTTCAGACATCTCTCAGTTATTTTTCCTGCACATTCATTCTGAATCAACAAATCCTGATATTCAAGAATATGGAACATTTGATCGCTGCCGACAGCTTCTGGAGTAGGATTCTGGGAACGCTAGGCAAGTGGAGTCGATCCTATCCTCTCTTTTCGGCTACTGTGGTTGAGGTCTCTTTAAATATATATCCTTATGCTAACTAAAGGCCAGCAGCGGGTACTATCCATTTCCTTTCATTAAAAAAAAGGGAACCAATGATGTGTGCAATTGACTTATAAAACAATCAACTTGGCACTAGTGGTTTAGTGGTAGAATATTACCCTCCCATGGTACAGACTCGAGTTTGATTCCCGGCTGGTGCATAACTTTTTTCTTATTTTTTCATCGACAGCTATAGCCTTATGTAAAAACTTCTGGCTGGTTGTAGGATATTTTTCCCCCTTCCTTCTCTGTGCAGTAGCTACAGTTCATTGTTCGCGACCACTTTTATCATCAAATGCGACTTGATGGAGGTGTTGTTGTGATTATGACATGCCTAGATATTGCCTAATCAAGAAGGTTCTAATCAGTTTGGTATCACTTATGAGCGTCGATAAATTGAAGTCCCTGCTGAGAATGATTCTGCAATTGATTCAGCTCATGTTCCAGCTTCTCCACTTGCAGAAGATTCTATTCAAGCTTCTCAAATTTCAGACCCAGCTGATTTACCCATTGCAATTCGTAAAGGTAAAAGGTCCACACTCAATCCACATCCAATATATAATTTTATAAGCTATCATCGTTTATCTCCAACACATTTTGCTTTTGTATCCACCCTGTCTTCCATTGTAATTCCTAAAAATTCCCAGGAAGCTCTATCTCATCTAGGATGGCGATAGACTATGATTGCAAATTGAAAAAATCCTTATATGGGTTGAGCAATCACCTAGAGCATAGTTTACAAGATTCAATCAAGTTCTGAAACTATTTGGAATGGAAAGGTGTGAAGCTGATCATTCATTATTTTCTAAATCCTTTTCAAACAACAAGCTCATATATCTTGCTGTGTATGTGGATAATATAATCATAACAGGGAATGACCAAGAAGGTATTGAAAATTTAAAGCAACATTTGTCTCAACATTTTCAAACCAAAGACTTAGGTAAGCTACGATATTTCCTTGGTATTGAGGTAGCTCGTTCAAAAATAGGAGGGATAGTTATATCTCAAAGAAAATATGCTCTTGATTTACTATATGAAGCAAAAATGTTGAATTGCAAGCTACTTGATACTCCAATAAATCCGAGTGAAAAACTTCTACCAGATCAAGGGGAACTCTTCTCAGATCCTAATAGATATCAAAGATTAGTTGGGAAGCTCAATTACCTTACTATAACTAGACCGGATATATCATTCTCGGTCAGTGTGGTAAGTCACTTCCTTAATTCTCCTCGAGTTAGTCATTGGAATGCAGCTATAAGAATTCTTAGATACATTAAAAAGTCACCAGGAAAAGAAATAATATATAAAGACAGAGGTAACACAAATATTGTGGGTTACACAGATGCAGATTGGGCAGGATCACCATGTGATAGAAGATCAACTTCAAGATATTGTGTGTTCATTGGAGGAAATCTAATTTCATGGAAAAGTAAGAAACAAAGTGTAGTAGCTAGGTCAAGTACAAAGGCTGAATATAGAGCTATGACACTTACAACATGTGAACTCCTTTGGTTAAAGCAACTACTTCAAGAATTAAAATTTTGTGAAGTTAGTTCTATGGAGTTAGTTTGTGATAATGAATCAGCTTTACACTTGGCATCAAATCCAGTATTTCATGAAAGAACAAAACACATTGAAGTGGATTGTCATTTTATCAGGAAAAAGATTATATCTGGCATCATCAAAATAACTTCGGTTCAGTCAAAGGATCAGTTAGCATATATTTTTACTAAATCCTTACAAGGACAAAAGCTAGCAGATGTTTGTGACAAGCTGGGTACATATGATATATATGCGCCAGCTTGAGGGAGAATGTTAGAATAATTATATTTAATATGTGGTCCATAGCCTTTATAGATGTGTGGCTCAAATTTCTCTATGGTTGTAACCCTAGGTTTAGTTTCAATATAAATACCACATGTAAGCAGACCAATGTTAAGTGAGTAAATTATCTTTTCTCTTTTCAAAGTTCTTTACAATATGGAAGGGAGTGGTAGGAGGATGCTCAAAAATATTATTTAGCGATAGCCATAAGGATTTGGAGAATAAGGCATCTAGTTGGAATTAAAGATTTTTTTCTAGCAATTATTGATTTCTTAGCAAATCTACTTTGATTGGAGGAGTAAAAGTTTTCTTGTGTTAACAGTGCTACTTTGAAAAAGTGAGTATGATAGATTCCTTCTAATTTGGTTGTCACTAAATAAAGTGGCCTAAGAAAAAGAAATATTCATTACGTGTTGCTTCATTTTTGGAGGACCAAAAATGCTAAGTGGGGGAGAACTTGTAAACCCCAATCATTACAAGAAAAAGAAGAAGGTATATATATATATATATATATATATATATATAGGTTTAGATAAATACGAATAGATATACATATAACATGATAATACTTATAAACATATAACAGGATAATACATATAACATGATAAGACTAAGATTTGGCTTTAAGTGATGGGGGTAAAATTGGAAATTTACCTCCCACATCTTGCCCTTTTTATGCTCTTGTACGTGAGGGTTGAGGACTTGTTTCCTCTAGCCGCAAGCCACCACAACTACTGCCATCGTTGGAGGATCTCTAGTTTGGAAGCGCAGGATTTTTCCGTCATGGTTATTTCCTCTCAAGTCCTTCATAGGAATTGTTGGCTAGCAAAGGTAAAAATAAACACCCCTCCTCTATTCTATCATTGTTGCAATGCTTGATGAATTAGGTGAATTTTGTAGTTGCTGAAAGTGTTGGGATGTCTACTGTTGGCATGCACTTTTCATTTTTCTTTTTCCTTCTCCTTTCGCTCTTCCTTTCTTCTGCTTCCCTCTGCCGAATTGCCAGCAAAGAAGAAATAGGAGGCTAATATTTTATTTAATACTACATGTTACTACCGAAACCTTTTCTCCTCCTTTATAATTATTTTTTTTCTTTTCTTCTCCTTGCTGCAGCCGAGAACCCCTACTCCTTTTCCTCCATCATCTTGTAAATTTTTTTACCTTTGCCTTTTTAGTTTCTGCTGCCGAAAAAGAGGAAGCTTCTTTCCTCTTTCTCCTCTTTTACTTAATTACCTCCTTCCCCTCTTCACTTAATGGGATTTTGTTTTCTTCTTTGGAATTTTGTGATGCTTTTTCCCAGCCACGTGAAGGCCTCCATGTTTTAATGTGGTCGTTGTGTTGCTGAGGCCTGATGGGATTTTCAATGTTAACTTATCTATTTATTTTGAAACTTACTGCTGGGATTAAACAGATGAGTTTTGTGGTGTAATTGTAGCAGCTTTGTGACTGTTATTATTACTGTTGAGAAGTTTCATTTTTGGTTGAAGAATTTATCAGCAAAGTGATTAAAAAGAATAATTTCATAAGGTAGAAGGGAGAAATTGTTTTGCAACTTAGATTCCTTAATTTTCTGCTATCTGTCGAGACTTCATTTCTTTCTTCTTTCTTTCTTTTTTGCTGCCATGAATAAGAGTTGCAAGGATTTGTGCATACTGTTAAAATGGGTGTTGATGCAACAAAATGTAAGGAGCATCAAGTAGTAATATTATAAATCAAGAAAATACTGCCGAGGATGGGAAGTTTTTCCCCTCTTGCTTTCCTTGTTCTTTTCTCTTTCTTTTTCTCTCCCAGCCACATGAGGTCAATTGTTGAATTTAATAGATATTGTTCATTGAAATTTAGTTGAAAAGAATAAACTTAATGTGCATAAAAGCCAAGTGGCCGAATGAATATAATAATAATAATTATTATTGATTGTTACCTACGTAACCTTATTCATTTGCAACGAGTCCTTGTTTGTATGTTGCTGTTAAATGGCTCGGTTTGTTGTTTGCAAATGGATGCTAAATTATCTTGTTTGACTACTTGGTTGATTCCTTGGGCTTCCTTAGATGGGTTGTGTTAGGAGTAACGTATGATCAGTTGTAGAAATTTTAATAGTAAAATATGTGATTGCTGTAGGGCATCGTTCCAAACTGAACGGTGAAGTGATATACTCTTATAGTTCAGTTCCGCTTGATTCTAAAGATTTGGTACAAACTAGGTTCGTTACATTGAACCCTTGAGTAGGCAAGTAACTAAATATTAAAAGTCCTATAACTGTCCTATGTATATTGTTTGTGTTTACTTTTATGATTTATCTGCTCAATAAATGTCTTAGTTGTTATTATTACGTGCGCATGTGCTTACTAAAGAAACATAATAAATTGTGCATGATGATTATTTGAATTATGCTTGTGTATTAAATGATAAACAGTTAAATTGTTTATATGTATTGAAGAGATATCAAACATAGAGACACCTAACTTATTTAGTGACACCGTAGTCCCAACAAAGGACTAGGATATGTTTACACCGTATTCCCGTGCGTGTAGTGAATGGTCGTTACCGCGATAGTCTGATTTTGGCAAATGAGGGATGTAGTTATCTCTGCACTAATGTGAGTGTTGGGTGACAAATTCTCTTCATACGCCGTAGACAGTGGGTCTGTCAACAATGGCAACCGTCCTAGATGCTCTGCAGGCATACCGACGGTAATCCAGATCCTAAGGTTTAATACGTGTGTAGGATTTTCGATTAGCCGTAGCCGGAGGAGTATTGTTGCAAGGTAACCCTGCCCATAGTGGCAGTGTGTAGTACTACACAGGTGTGTGTTTGGTATGCTTACTGGGAGGTTACACAAACACATTAGTCTCGATAGCGCGGATCGGGGTAAATGGCTACTAGGACTGGAGGAGAGGGATCCATTGTTACCTACCCTCTCTGCCAACATCAGTGTGATGGGCATAGGCAGAGACCTAGACAAGCACTGATGGGCTTAAGGGTAGTCCCTGGTCAGGGCATACTCTAAAGCATAGGTTGGCAGCCCCTGATAGGAGATAGACAATATGGTAGTGACATGAACAATAATGTGGTGACAAAGGACATGAATTTAGAATACACAAAGAGTAAATTTTAGTACATTATCTATTTTTGTTATAAACTATATTTGTACATCATTGTTGATTTCGTTTCATCTTATGGAGTTATTTAATTCTTATTATTCAACAAGAGATGCTATTATGATATTTTTATCTTACTGGTTGATCTATTCATTATAATACTTGTGATACATATGGATGGTTCGGACTTGATGGCCTATTTCCCTCAAGACTATTCTTTGTAGCCACTGGGCCGCAAGACTCAGCGCATTTATCTTACATGCGCAGGTAGCTTGGGATAAGCACCATGACTGTTTATGAGTATTAGGTTTTCGGAAATATAATGTCTGAGTTTACACGAACATCGGTCGAAAGGTTGTGTGCTACCTTAATATTTACAAAATTTGTAGTGTGGTCATTTTATATTATTTCTAATACGCCTTGTATGGGTTGCAGACTCGTACGACGGTTGCCATAGATCAGGGCATGACAGCACCAATCATCTCCTTAAAGAGGTTGATCCTTGCTATGACTTCTTCATATTATGATGCTATTTAAACATGAAATTACCAAGTTAGTCAAGCACAACGTTGTGCTAGGTCCAGGTAGGGTGTGGCATGATAATTTTTACACACGATTGCATTGACTTCACAGCTGGGAAAACAATGTGCAAAGCGCTAGGGTGCATGCAACATGGCTAGGTTTGAGGCGCATGCAAAACGAGATAAATATGATTTATAATATTTATATAACATATATAATGTATTGTGACTTACTATTTTTCCATAAACATTTCATATAAAAGACCTAATGATATGATCAATATGATCAAGTTATATCTTCTCTTCTCCAAACTTCCAAAGCCCTAGTTTTACATAGTATAAGAGCCTCTTTTGAAGAAGATACTAGTTGAAAATATCTTATGAGACAGTGGGGAACTCATCTGTGCCCCATGATGGTCCCCGTATATCCTTTTACTTCTTCTCATCTTCGTCATCACCATTGGTAAGTTCTAATTCATCCTCGATCTCATCGATTGAATTCCCAATATTATGATTCTTTTTTTATTTGGGTGAAAATTTGGCGGAGAAAATATCATCATAGAATACGTATATCATCTTAGAATTTTGATTTCATCTTAGAACTTCTATTTGATCCGCATAGGTTAGATTCTTTTTATTTTCTAATCTTATCTTAGAATTCTTATTGGTCTTCAAAGTTTTGGTTTTTATTTGATGTTTTTCTTTGTTCGGTTTGATTAAAAAATCATTTATTCGTAGGGTTGAGCTCTAGTTCAATAAATCCTTCTAAAAATATTAATTTATTATTCAAAATGAAAGTTTTTCAAATGTTTTATCCTCCTTCGAACCATGGAAAGTTCTTGGTCCTTAACCTATAGCTTTTATTCATATCGGTGATTTATTTTAAGGACAAATGGCTACATCTCAAGGCTTGTGATCTATAATCTTAAGATAGCACTTGATTCAAATGGGACAACCAGTCACTTTCTCTTTTTAAGAACATATCGAAAAAGACAACAGTGGAGCATCCGACCGGCATCTTCTGCTACAAAGTTCAACATATCAAAGAAGACAGTAGTCGAGCATCTTATGGGCTGCTTTATCGTTCATCCTACTAGTATCTTCTTCTATTGGTTCAATTAATTTTTACTTTGTGAGGGAAAGGATTCAATCTACGTCTAACTGCTTATGTAGCAAACTTTGTTTAATGTGTGGTTCAAATCTCTTAGTAGTTGTAACCTAAGAGTTTAGTTTTTCTATATATAGTTTATGTAATAGACTTATTATAAGTTAGTAAGTATTGAACCTACAACTGCCCGTATAAAACTCAATTGTTCTAATTAGAGGGACGTACACTTTGTGTATCATATAATAGACATATTGATATAATCAATACAATAAAGTTATTTCTTCCCTTTTCTAAACTTCCACAACCCTAGTTTTGCAACAATCTTTATCCTTAGTGCACTTTAACCTCCTTTCTAGTCAATTCTAATGACTTAATTATACTATGAAATTTTTCTATGAATCTCTTACCATATTTAACTAATCCCAATACCTCAATCTTTTTTCTCTCTAGATGATTTCTTATTCAATATCATCTCTACCATAATGGTGCAGCGGAAGCGTGGTGGACTCATAACCCATAGGTTTCCAGGATTGAAACTTTGCTATTATATGAATTGTTGATGACATCATTTACTAGGTGCCATATGAGGTGGATTTCAAAAATAGGGGAAAGTTTTGGCTAGAAAACAAAACTCAAATCCCCCAAATTCAATCCCTTTTATCCATCCTCATCGCCAGCAAATTGATTACTAAGAATTCCCTAGTGATCCTTGACCTATAGACGAGTGAAATTGAGGAATTGTCGGAGAGGTGGCCAAGCAATAGAGAGGAGGAAGGAGACTCTGGTCAAGTCAGATATATCTTCTTAAGGCAATCTTCTTCCCTCTTATTTTATAAAAATAGGAACTTGTTTTGGGGGAAGATTTAAGGTGATCATATGAATTTATGCTGTTTCCCTCATCTAATTTTGTTATTGCTGGTTTGGTAGCCCTAAATTAGTTAATTAAGAGTATTTCTCCTCAATTTAGATGACACTTCAATAAACATGACATTTTATGTATACCCATGAATCCGAATTCAAGATTTTTGCACGATAATCCATGTTGTGATTCATTACCCTTAGCTTTGTTATGAATTTTTCTATCTTTCATTGTATAAATTGTTATATGATTGTGTTTGGAGATTTCCATGTTGAGTTAACAGATGAACACTTGTATAAACCCATGATGATCTCGCTGAACTATCAAAAATATAACTTGATATCCCTAATTATTATCAGCAGGTCAAGTATTTGGTTAAGGGTCTCAACATCTCTTATTTGATTTCATATCCCTCCATACTTGGATTTCTGAGCATGAATTATACCTGCATTACCTTGCCCTATGATCCATCTTCTTTTCCTTCCTAAATCAGATCTATGTTTCACTTGGAAATGAAGAAAATTAAGTATCAAAGGGAAATATTGTAAGTTTCAGTAAGTTGATGCTTTTGTTGGATAACCCACTGAATTTTTGTGCATTTATTACCTTATGTATTCATTGTCTGATTCAGCAACTAAGTTGCCTAAATATTAGTTGATCTCACTCAGCTATTGAACATATGATCCCATTTGCCCACATGATACGGGCTGATCAACAATTCGAGTTGGAATCACAAATCCTGCCTTGATTAAGTTCCTACGTGACATGCTGAGGTTTCTACTCAAACTGAGCATTTAATTGTCTTATGTATCAGCAGCTATCTTTTCTCCCTTCTTGCAAGGTATGAGGGTAAGTTAACTATTAGTTTCAATAAGCATGGTATAGGATCTATTGGAAATTTAAATATTGATACTTTTAGCAGCCTTGGATGTTTGGATTTGATTCTTGCTGCAAAGTTTTGAACATCTCTGTTCTTGTTGAGGCCAAGAGGAGTTAGATGTTTAATTACTTTCATCTCTGTCTTTTTCTTTTCAATACTGATTGGTTTCATTCATATCTTAAGACTACAATTTAGGATTTCTCCATCTTTTCTGCATATAGTCAAGCCTATTTCCCAACCAACTCCTAATATCTGAGCTGTTTGTAGCCCCAGGAGTGGTAATAGTGAGTGGACATCACTATTCGAACACTAAGGGTTCGATTCATCATCTAGGGTGTGTTACCAATATACTCTTACAATTTGTGATCTAGTGACGTCCCTAGGAGGTGATAGTATCATATGTTGCCTATGTCTCTATCTAAACTAGAGTGTTAGGTAATTATTCTTGATACTACCTCCTATGTAGTGATTTAACTTTAGAATCCATATTTTATCTTCTTTAGCAAGGTATTAGTATATCATATAACAACAAGGAAAAATAAAGCAATATGTAAAAGAATTTAATAAAGCATATTAAATATCAGACAATATACCCATGGTATATAATTAATGCTACATAAATAATGTTATTCTAGCATGCATGTTATCACATATTTAGCAACCATAGTATTTTATTATTTTCAAGGCATCCAAGACTTTCCTAATAAAATCTTTTTAAGATTTTCCCTAGGTTGAATTAGATCCTACTGCGATGAACCAACGCACCTGATGGGATCAGAGCTTCAGAACCAACCCAGATATATCAATAATACATAGCTCTCAAGTTGGAGTAATATTCCTAAAACAATAAAGATTTCATTTAAAATATAAATATTCTTAATTTTAATATGATAAAAATTACTTAATTACCAATGATTCAACTTATGTGATTAATTTGGCCTAATCTAAATTAGTTAACCCAACTCAACTAATAGGCCCAACTTCATACTCAAGCCCAATACTTTGAAACTTTAATCCTCTTTCATCACCTCTAGTTTATAAGAATAGTCAAATTCTTTAACCAAACCTAATTACATTTTCAAGTCCAAGTCAATATGAAATCCAAGTTATTATTCTCTAATTTAATCCAACATCATAACATCATCACTAGCAAACTCATATTCAACAATCATTCCTCGTTACCAACCTTCATTTGATTCTCTCCACATGCCTAATTATTATATCATATGCATAATCTCTAAGTAAAGGAATGAGAAAAATATAATGAGGAGAAATAGGGAAATGAGGAAGAGGTGGGGGGGATAGGCATAGCAAGCACCTTGCTCTAAAGATAGAAATGGAGACTCGATTTGGGCCTCCGGTGAGCAGTTCCTTATAAATTACAACTACATTCTTTTTATGTTCAAAAACTTGTTTAATATCACCATTTAGTCCTAATTCAACTTAAAAGTTCTTTAACCTCTTTTACATTAATCTAAACTTAAGAAAAAATTTAATATCTTATTATTATTATTATTATTATTTTCTAATTAAATCACATAAAAGTGGGGGTTTACAGTCTCTATCCTATCACGGAGGTGCTCAATCTCCTTAGGCATAAAATTGAACACAGTGCAAAATACGATGATTAGTTCCCGTGGCAATAGACAGGGGCCAGAGGTGCACCAATCATCTCCTTAAAAAGGTTGATCCTTGCCTTGACTTCTTCATAATATGATACTATCTAAACATGAAATTACCCAGTAAGTCAAGCACAATGTTGTGCTAGGTCCAGGTAGGGTGTGGCATGATGATTTTTACACACGATTGCATTGACTTCACAGCTGGGAAAATAGTGTGCAAAGTGCTAGGGTGCATGCAACATAGCTAGGTTAGAGGCGTATGCAGAACGAGATAAATATGATTTATAATATTTATATAACGTATATAATGTAATGTGACTTACTATTTTTCAATAAACATTTCATATAAAAGACCTAATGATATGATCAATATGATCAAGTTATATCTTCTCTTCTCCAAACTTCCAAAGCCCTAGTTTTACATAGTATAAGAGACTCTTCTGAAGAAGATACTAGTCAAAAATATCTTATGAGACAGTGGGGGACTCATATGTGCCACATGATGGTCCCCGTATATCCTTTTACTTCTTCTCATCTTCGTCATCATCATTGGCAAGTTCCAATTCATCCTCGATCTCATCGATTGAATTCCCAATATTATGATTCTTTTTTTATTTGGGTGAAAATTTGGCGAAGAAAATATCATCCTAGAATACGTATATCATCTTAGAATTTTGATTTCATCTTAGCATTTCTATTTGATCCGCATAGGTTAGATTCTTATTATTTTCTAATCTTATCTTAAAATTCTTATTGGTCTTCAAAGTTTAGGTTTTTATTTGATGTTTTACTTTGTTTGGTTTGATTAAAAAATCATTTATTCTTAGGGTTGAGCTCTAGTTCAATATATCCTTCTAAAAAAACTAATTTATTGTTCAAAATGAAAGTTTTTCAAATATTTTATCCTCCTTCGAACCATGGAAAGTTCTTGGTTCTTAACCTATAGCTTTTATTCATATTGGTGATTTATTTTAAGGACAAAGGGCTACGTCTCAAGGCCTGTGATCTATAATCTTAGGATAGCACTTGATTCAAATCGGACAATCAGTCGCTTTCTCTTTTTAAGAACATATCGAAAAAGACAATAGTCGAGCATCCTACCGGCATCTTCTACTACAAAGTTCAACATATCAAACAAGACAGTAGTCGAGCATCTTATGGGCTGCTTTATCATGCATCCTACTAGTATCTTCTTCTATTGGTTCAACTAATTTTTGCTTTCTGAGGGATAGAATTCAATCTACGTCTAACTGCTTATGTAGCAAACTTTGTGTAATGTGTGGTACAAATCTCTTAGTAGTTGTAACCTAAGAGTTTAGGTTTTCTATATATAGTTTATGTAATATACCTATTGTAAGTTAGTAAGTATTGAACCTACAACTGCCCGTATAAAACTCAATTGTTCTAATTAGAGGGACGTACACTTTGTGTATGATATAATAGACCTATTGATATGATCAATATAATAAAGTTATTTCTTCCCTTTTCTAAACTTCCACAACCATAGTTTTACAACAATCTTTATCCTTAATGCACTTTAACTTCCTTTCTAGTCAATTCTAATGGCTTAATTATACTATGGAATTTTTCCATGAATCTCTTACCACATCTAACTAATCCCAAGACCTCAATCTTTTTTCTCTCTGGATGATTTCTTATTCAATATCATCTATACCAGAATGGTGCAGCGGAAGCGTGGTGGGCCCATAACCCATTGGTTCCAGGATTGAAACTTGGCTATTGCATGAATTGTTGATGATATCGTTTACTAGGTGCCATATGAGGTGGATTTCAAAAGGAGGGGAATGTTTTGGCCTGAAAACAAAACTCAAATCTCCCAAATTCAATCCCTTTTATCCAGCCTCATCACCAGCAAATTGATTACTAAGAATTCTCTAGTGATCCTTCACCTATAGACGAGTGAAATTGAGGAATTGTCGGAGAGGTGGCGAAGCAATAGAGAGGAGGAAGGAGATGAAGAAAGGAGCGAACATCGAGACCCTAAACGTTGATGCTGTTTCCATAATCTAATTGTGTTCTTGCTGTTTTTGTAGTCCTAAATTAGTTAATTAAGAGTATTTATCCTTAATTTAGATGACACTTCAATAAACATGAGTTTTACGTATACCTTGAATCCAAATTCAAGATTTTTGAATGATAATTCATGTTGTGATTCAATACCGTTAGCTTTGTTATGAATTTTTCCTATCTTTGATTGTATAAATTGCTATATGATTGTGTTAGGAGATTTCCATGTTGAGTTAACAAGTTAATACTTGTATAAACCCATGATGATCTCGCTGAACTATCAAAAATATGACTTGATATCCCTAATTATTATCAGCAGGTCAAGTATTTAGTTAAGGGTCTCAACATCTCTTATTTGATTTCATATCCCTCCATACTTGGATTTCTGAGCACGAATTATACCTACATTACCTTGCCCTATGATCCATCTTCTTTTCCTTCCTAAATCAGATCTATGTTTCGCTTGGCAATATAGAAAATTCAGTATCAAAGGAAAATATTATAATTATCAGTAAGTTGATGCTTATGTTGGATAACCACTGAATTTTTGTGCATTTATTACCTTATGTATTCCTTGTTTGATTTAGCAACTAAGTTGCCTAAATATAAATTGATCTCACTCAGCTATTGAACATATGATCCTATCTGCTCATATGATACGGGCTGATCAACTATTCAAGTTAGAATCACAAATCCTCCCTTGATTAAGTTCGTACGTGACATGCTAAGGTTTCTGCTCAAACTGAGCATTTAATTATCTTATGTATCAGCAGCTATCTTTCCTTCCTTTTTGCAAGGTATGGGGGTAAGTTAACTATTAGTTTCAATAAAGCATGGTATAGGATCTATTGGAAATTTAAATATTGATACTTTTAGCAGCATTGGATGTTTGGATTTGATTCTTGCTGCAAAGTTTTAAACATCTCTGTTCTTGTTGAGGCCAAGGGGAGTTAGATGTTTAACTACTTTCATCTCTGCCTTTTTGGTTTCTTTCATATCTTAAGACTACAATTGAGGATTTCTCCATCTTTTCTGCATATGCAGAATTTTGTGGAGAACATGTTGATTATTAGGACTTCATACTCTAGTTTTACTGATTTTTATCATCCGCTACTGTTGGATTTTAACTGGAGAGATGTGGTAATGCATTTTTGATCTTTATTATATACTCTTAATGTCAGAAGTGTTCACTCTTCCTCCATAAACCTATCAAAGAGGAGCTGACAATTTCTCTAGTTGAATATTTCTAAATTTCTTTATAAAGGGATTCATTCCTTCTATCAAATGAGATCTAATCCCTTTTATAAATAGCTGATAAATTCTTTTTCTTCCTTAGTATATTTTTCTTCTTCCTATCAAGGAAAATTCACTATCTCCAATGTATCACATGATATTTATCCTTGCCAATAGATTCAAGCTCTTGATACTAGAAAACTTAAGGAAGAGGTTTCTCCCTCTGTTCCTAATCTTTGTCATTTTTCAAAACCTTTAGTGTTGCTCATGACTCCATCAAGAATGGTTCCAAATACAATCTAGAACCTCAAGTTACTGAATAATCCAGTAATGATTGCATGTAAATTCAGTACACTCATAATATTAAAAATTCAGCATTTTCAGCATATTAGATGAAGAGATTTCAATCTATCCCTTGTTCATATACTTGCATATCCTCAAGGTCAATTATTAAGAACCTTTTTACCAAATCCTAGACAATGATACCTACTGTACCAAACTAATATATCAGAAATAAACCAATCTTAAATTTCATTTTCTGAATCCTACAAACTTTAACCAAAAGAGTATCCAACTAAAGTCTTTGTCTTATATTAAGAACCTGTATTGTATTCCTCACCTTGTAATACCATTCCTACCTCAAAATATCAACTATAACTTCTATACACAACCAGAGAGTGAACTAAAACTGAAGATAATGATATGTATCTATCACTGTAGCAGAGTATCACAAATTTGGACAGATTTAATTCCAGATCAGTGGTTTGATCACCCTGAGCTCTTTGAGTGTCACACCCCGACCCACCTATCGGACACGTGACAACCGCCGTATGAGCCCAAAGGATCCATACAAGGCATTTGGTAACAAATAATGTCCATACACATAATCAACATAGCGGAATATATAATTAATCACTTATGCGACTCTACTAACATAGTTCCGATATACTACTACAATTCTACAATATCGTTATCAATAAATAAAATTAACTCCATCAATATCCCTCATCTTCATCAAATATCCCGGTCGATCATTTAACAACCTGCACACACATTGAACGTGGTGTGCTCAGCCTTACGGCCTAGTGCGAAATTACGGCTCGAAATCATAGCAAGGAAATCAAAAACTAGGAGGAGTACTCTAGGATGCCTTTGGTTTATTAATCATCAATTTTCCTTTGATATGTGAATTTCATGACATAAAATAGAATAAAAGAATAAACAAATACAAACATGCATATCACTAGATGTCACCTAAATTGTATCCAGTGTCTATGTCATTAACGTATGTCATCTATATTATAATATGACTTTAAGTCTCAAGACTCGGGCTGCCAGCCTATGCTTAGTGAATACTCAGGCCAAGGGCATCTATAAGCCTATCAGTGCATTTTTTGTCTCTATCTCTATCTATGCTCGCTGTACTGATGTTGGCAAAGAGGACGGGTGACCCTTAATCGCTCTCCACTGTCTCGCTAGTCGCCCTTAATGCCTCCCCTAGGGAAACTATCGTGTCCTTACATCCTCCCTGGACTCCGTAGGGGCAATGGCGACTCGTGTAGTACTACAACACTGCCTGAAGATAGGATCACTATAAACGAAGACTAATCGGCCACAGCTAACCGATAAAAATAACAACCCTAGGATCCAGACTACTCATCCAACTGTCTGCAGAACATCCTGGATGATAGCTGCGTGGTCGACGGATCCACTGTCCAAGGTGTCGCACAGGGAATCACCTTCCCAGTCTAATAGCAGTCGATGTTGACCGAGATAAACACACATCCGCACAATGGGTTGTGGCAACCCCGTTTCCATCGATGCTAAGTCCATGGTAGGGTTCATCCTCTCTAGCCATCTCAGGACTATCATGGTGCTGCCTAAACGACACTCGTACGGGTATAAATTTTCAGGTAGGAACATACTCCATATTCTCGGTCTAGTATGACCTTGGAATTTGTATGGTCCCTTTTTCCACCAGCTCCCAATATCTAAGCTACGTGTAGCCTCGGGAGTGGTGCAAAGAGAAGCATCACCGTCGTGACCATCGATAGTACACGATGGTCAACTGGGGTATATGGGAGACACCCCTATCCATTTAAATCCTAGTGATGCCTCATGGGAGGTTCTAGCATCTCATGTCACCTAAGACTAAATCTAATGCGTCTGGTGTTATTGTTAATGCTACCTCGTATGTATGTTATTCATATTTGCCACTATTTATATTCATGTCCGCATGGTAATCGTGTGGTACATAGCACATAAAAATAATACAACATGCAGGATAGAATTTTTCAGCATATCAAAATACTTAGCATGGTGTACATGGCACATTATTCATGTGAGATAAATAATTTATGCTAACACGCATACATACATAATATTATCAAGCATTACATTTTATCATATTTAAGGCATCCAAGAATTTCCTAAGAAAATCTCAGCAGGAATTCCCTAAATTGAATAAATCCAAACTTTGATGAATCAATGCACATGATTTGACAGTTTACTCTTCGGAACCAACCCAAGGTCCGTTCACTGAATTTTATTTTCTAACACTGTCTCGATCCACGTGCCGTCATTTACGCATTTTATATTTTCCTGTCAATTATTCAATGAATTTTAATTCTAAATTCAGAAATATTTTCTCAAATCTCTCTTCACCACTACTCTTAGAATGATCTCTAGAATTACCCCAATTTTTTTTCCAAGTTCACCCGAAAATCTCTACGGCGATCGTCGGAAACTCGCCGGAAAGTTCGTCGGAACACTCGCCGGCAAAGTTCTTCGATCAACACCAATATTAGTACCAATTGAAAGCTCTCTTTATGAGGATTCCATAAATTATATTTGCCCCAATTTTTATAGCTCATACGTGATCAATTTTACCGATTAAATCAATTTGGGCGAAATCCCTAAGTTAGGGTTTTTAGCTCGCTGGCGACTAATATCCCTCAACTCTGGTACCAATGGATAGCTCTCATCAAGGAGATTCCATAGTTACCGAGTTTGTAAGGTTTCATGGCCGGAATCACCAAAAATCGTCAGAGCATGCTCCGGCGATCGAAACCTTCGCCGCCGATGCCTCTCGCATGATTTCTCCCTCATCTCTACACCAAATTTGGGTATCTTGGTGTCAAAATAAAGAGGTGGTCGAGATCTACCTGTGGCTAAAATTTGGGAGCCTAGTTCGTCATGGTTTCACCGGAGCATCGTCGGAAAATTGGCGTCGCCGGTCCAAGCGGAGGAGGAGAGAGAGAGAGGGAGAGAGAGGGAGCGCGCATGAGAGTGCGTTCGGTGGGAAGAAATGAGGTTTTTTTTCTAATTAATTAATTAAAATCTTAAATCCTAGATTAAATCTTGACTGTCCAATTGACTAATCAAACGACGTCCAAATTACGATCCGTCTGTGCCGTTGGATTCCTTATCAAAAATACTAAATGATGGTATAATTTTCACATCAAAATCTCATACTTTAAAAATTCATATGATTTTACAAATAAGTCATTTAAAGAATTTCTTTTACGATTAAATTATTCAAATACTAAAATTACTCTATTGCCCTTATTCAAAAATCACGGGTCTCACATTGAGTGTCCAATTCCTCTAAAATATGGTGGACACCTTCATCACTAACTAACCTCAAAATGTTAGCCTAATCTAATCACTGCGGAGGAAGTTATGACCCTCCAAAGTTATGATCTGTTCTCTTCTTTTATCTTTAAATTACAATTAACCAATCGTGACTCTAAGTATCATTTTTTATCATAATAGTACTATGGGCTTATATCAACAACAATGTTGAATTTTACCCTTCCTTCATTCTAAACTTTGACAATTTTAGTTTCCTTTATTTCTTTCTCCTAAATCTATACACTCTTTGATGAACAACCTCACCTAACAACTAAGGTTCCTTTCCATTACCTTATAGAAATGCAAACAAGTAGAAATACACATTAATAAATGGTAATACCTCATAAGTGATCTTAACATGTGTTTATTGATATTATGCTTTCTCCTTGCAAATACTAAATCCTCTTCTGATGTGAGTATCACTATTATACCTCCTTATACAGATCTATCCTACAAACCTGTACATCAAACATCTTATGTTTAATATGATACATCTCACTTTGAAATCACTTGAGAAATGTTCAATCAATTCTCAAATCTTCAAGGGACCATTTTCCCTTTTCCTTACTATTTAATTCATGCTATAATAACAGCCATCATCCACTTCATCCTAATGAGATCTAATGGAACCAACTGATTGAGTAAAGCAAGGGAAATATCTTCCCTACTTAGCTAAATGTACTAATCAGAATTCAACCTCGAATACAAGTTGAAAGGATTAAATTATAACCCTACACCCATTGATCTTTCTCTGATCTCTTAGAGTTTTCAACTGAATTATCAAAATTTGGTAGGAACTAAATGTAGAGAAGCTGCTGGAATCCCAACTTTACATTTCTCTACTTCCACTTGAAGCAAGTTTCAAACCAAGTAGTCTCTTATATCACCTCTATCATTAAATGTTTAACTTACAATCAATTGTATGAATATTTGACTTACTAAAACATTGTTGAAAACTTGAAACACCCTCCTTTGATGCAAGGTAAAATCTTAGGATGGAAAATGGGTAGAAGTAAAACCTTCATGAGGTAGTGAAGTAAAGTTCTGCTTGATATATGCTTTTAGGCAATCTGCTTGGCACCAACGGTGGTTTGAATTATTGAAAGAAAGGACTTCCTACACTGTGAGTTATTTTTAAGTTCAATTATGAGCTACTGCAGATTGAGCCCTTAGTGGGCGGTTGTTAATATTTTTAGATGTATGGCATGGTTTAAATTTGTAGCTTTATATTGTGGTTAAACTGTGTGCCAAAGCATTCAAACTTCTATCATATTTAAATGAATCTAATTATGTTCTGTTTTATAATATACATGTTGATATCATACTCGAATTATTGAGAGTATGGAAAACTCATGAGCTATAATATGCCGATTAATATGCTCTAAATATACTCTCATGTATATATACAGGTTGAAGTTGAGGAAGAGTCTTCTCACATGTTTAAGATACTGCCCTCATACCATGCAACCAAACTTTAAAGATTTGAGAACTGAGGAGCTTCATTACCACTCTGTCCTAGGACAAGAAGGACATAAGACAACTGATGTAACCTACTTGGGCTCTGTAGGCCCATGAGAGGGTAGTCTAGACCTTACAGTTTAAATAATTTTGCAAAGTTCGGTTCATCAAATCGTTGAGACTAAACAAAGAGGTGATCCTGCCATGGAAGCAGAATATAGTACTACATGGTAGTCGTATGGTGTATGTCTAGGGGGACACACATGCGAAGGTCTCGAAGCACTAGCTGAGGGTACAGCTTGTGAGATCGAAAAGGAGATAATTCCATGGTCACTAGTTATCTCTGCTAATGTCAGTGTGACGGGCACTAGGCAGAGACCTAGAAGGACACTAATGGACTTATGAGTAGTCCCTGATCAGGATATACCCTAAGCTTAGGATGGCAGCCCTAGAAAAGAGAATACTGGAGATATAATGTGGAAAATGACATCTTATACACAACAAGGCCATACATAAATTATTTACCTATTCTTCTTTTAAATACTTACAGTACAATTACATCATGCATGCTATGTTTTATTTAAATTCACGTACGTCAATGTCTGTGCCCTTACAATTGCTAGGGACAACTCTTTCTATAAGCCACTAGGCCGCAAGGCTCAGCGCATATTATTTTTCCTACGCATAGGTTTTTGAACATTGGGTACACTCAATGGGGGTGATATGAACTCACAAAGATTAGCATGACATGGTTTACGTATTTTACACTATAGTAAGACTGTACCCCAAATTTTTAGAAATATATAAATGTGACAATAAATAAATATTTGTATACATATATATGCCTTCATGTGTTTGTATACACATAACGTTTAAATAGATGTATGCTAGATGTGGCAATAATGATCTGTAAATATATGTACAGATATATAGATATAAATAAACAAATGATAATAATAGCAATAATATAGTAAGATCTAGATTTATATATATATATTTGGCCACATAAATAAATTATATGTAAAATAGATACATAGGTAGATTCGGATTAGAGTAGAAATGAAATATTATTTTAAATATAGATTTATATATATAAGTGAATATATATAGATATATATATGAGTTATACGTATAAACACAATCATCCTCGTAAGAATAATTTTTTAAGATATGTATATATATAAATATATCTATATATATAAGTATTAAAATAAGTTTATACTTCTCAAAAATTTAAAATTAGGAGTTAATAGAAAAAGGAGGCCGAGATAACTATGTTAGTTTTTCCTTGTTTACCTCATCATCGGACCATCTAAACCTTAACTTCCTAAGTCTCAACCTCCACACCTCTCTATCGCCCACATTACCTTTGGCTAAATCTGTTTAATTGGGAACAGAAGACATCTCATAAAATGGGCGATGCAGTAGCAGAGTGGAAGCTGACGATACCGATGCTCGGAATCCCAGATGGAAATAATAAATTTGAATGATTAAGGTTGGTGCCCATTCCCTAGGTAATATCATAATCTAATTTTTAGGATATGATGTAGAGATCATTGCTAGGATAGATTTTGGGTATCACATTGTATCTCATATCTTCAATTTCTTTCTCAAATGAAATTGTTTGAGAAAAAGTCTATTGATTTAATTTTAAATGTTTAGGTGATTAAAAATATTTCATTTTATATACATCTAAACCTATATATACATCTGTTAAAAATATTTCATTTTAAATACATCTAAATATGTAGATACATTTGTTAGATAATAGTGAATTTATATATATTTTATATTTTATTTCTCTTCATTTACTTCTACGTGATGATAACCAGTAATTTAAAAAGAAAACTATTTTTTTGAAAATATTACCTAGAAACATGTACGGTCTTTAGAGAACCCAATTAAAATAATAATAATAATGATTTGATATATATTTGAAGTCTACTTTTGTTCATTATTAATAATAATTAAATTCTGATAATGTAGATGATATATGAAATAACTATCCCTCTGACATCTAGTAATACTCCACTGCTCAAAATTACATAATAACCAAATTAATGTTTGTTGCCACCTATCCACTTCAGATGATAAGGACTTCATATTATTTTCTCCACATGTTTTTATATGTATACAAAGATATGTAATAGATAAATACTTTTTCTAGTTTTAACAAATATATATATATTGTGGTAAATATAAAAGAAAATTTTGGGTATTAAATTTATTTTTATTTTATTGGTTTAATCAGTCATTACAATTGCAGTTATTTCATTAGAGTTTTGGGCATTTTGATGGAAAAAAAAAAGAATAATATGTTGAGAAATATTTTGATCTATTTACTTTCTTAGATGCTTTCTTTCTTAACATCGTAAACAAATTTGTCATGTCTTACATTCAGTGTTTCCTTAGTCATATGTGTGAATGATATTTAAATAATGTAAAACTGAAACACCTATTTCATTCATTGTCTTCTATTTCTATGATGCTAAATAGGAAATAATAAAAGGGAGCAGGGTGTTAGATACTCGATATCATAAGTATTAGGAAATTTAAATATGTTTGCAAATTGATAGGGAAACATTCTGCAGCAATGATGATCGAACATGGTAGGGCCATTAATCTATTAAATTGTTAATTTAAAAGGCTCAGGTGCGTTGTTATTTCGGCTAGTTTACAGCCGCTACAGTAAAGCTCCCAAGTGGGCAGTTGTTAATAAATTTCTATACTGTCCGTGATGTGCACTTTGTTACTGCTTTATTGAGTGTAGACTAACTACAATGATATGTTATATGATATGTTCTCTTTTGTGCTTGTTTTCTTAAATCCTAAGAGTGTATGACATTAGGAAGAAGATAGCACACATAGATGACATATGAATATGAACAGGCTAGGTGACAAACATAACTAGTTAGGTGTCATAATTGCATGATGACTTAAACTAGTTAGAACACCTAGAGACATAGACCTGGACTTCCTAGGAACATGAACTCTAGGAATTATATAGGTCTATGTAATACAGTATTTCTCTCACAAATGGTAGGTACCATTTGTGTTAGTCTAAAGAGGGGTAGCGGAGGCGTCACCTGACCTATCCCTTAGCGTTCGGTGAGTACCAACAAGGGGGTTCTCGCCAATGGCCAGATATCCCCATGGTATGTATCCGAAACTAAGGTGCTAGAAGCCGGAGCCGGGGAGCTCACTTCAGCTGCTATACCTGAGGACTAAGGTGTCTGTTGATACTGACATACTCCAACTGAGTCCTACAGGCTTGGGGGGTCGTCCGGACATCCAGAGTTATACATATATGTTGGATCCGGCAGGTCAGGCCGAGAGTATACATGTCAGTCGGTGACCCTGCTTTAAAGCAGAAGTGTAGCGCTACACGGTGTCTCGTATCCTAGGGTCTATGGAGACGTATGATACGATAGTCTCGGAGTGCGGTCCGGGTAAACGGCTCGCGAGACTGAAAGGAGAAGGAACTGCGGTCACCCGCCTTCTCTGCTAACGTCAGTGCGACGGGCCTAGGCAGAGACATAGTTTGGCACTGACGGGCTTATGGTAGTCCCTGGCCAGGGCTTACCTTAAGCATAGGCAGGCAGCCCTAGGAGTTAGTATTGGAAACTAGAAACTTAGAAATCTCTAGACACATATTTAGACTTTTAGTATCTAATTGATTATTTACATGCATGCTTCCTTTCATTGTCAAATTATGATTTAATATTAATATACTTGCTGCTCATCCGGACATGTATTGTTAGCCCATTTCTTTTGCTTGGAGAAGTTTCTATCTGTAGGCACTAAGTCACAAGACTTAGCGCATGTAATTTTCCCTCGAGCGCAGGTATCGGGACATTGCTTAGGAGACGGCGAGGAGTGATGGGTAGCGAGATTGAGCACTATAGAAGGACACTAATATAATATATTAACTAGCACGATGTATACCTCACATAATGTAGATGGACTGTATCAATTTTGTAAGAACCTATGAATTAGTTGTAAGCTTATTTAGTGAACTTAACTGTAGTACTTTCCATTTATGCTCGAGTTATATAGTCTTATTAGCCTTGTATGATTGAGATATCGCTCATACGGTGGTTGTCATGTGCCTGACAGAGGGTCGGGGCATGACAGTATCAGTTTCAAAAGGAACACTTGTTGTAATAAGATGTAAGCGCAAAAAATTCTCATAGGTTTCTGTCATGTGTAGAGTTTATGTAATTTATATTTTAGCTTTGTATGAGTTTTTCTAAACTCATACGGCGGTTGTTACGTTATCGACAGAGGGTCGAGCTTGACAATTACAGTGGTATCAGAGCCATGTTTGACACAAAGCTTGAGAAAAATAATTAAGGATTGACATTAGAGACTAAACCCGGGTACAATCCGTAGGCAAACACTAGAACATTAATAACAACATGGTGAGCATGAGAAGGGAAAAGTAGAATGACACTTGATTGATTTTGTTTGCTAAATTAGGAAAATATTTGTTCTAAATTGTCCTTGTTTGCTGTTCACTAGGAGCAAAATTGATTTTCTTTCCCTTTTGCGATGTTCTTTGTGATAATACCATATGTTCTTTAGTGAAGGAGACATTTGCCTTGAATGTATTCTTGACAAATATTAAAATCCCATGATTGTCTTAACTCATTTTGTTTGTACTAGACTTCTAAATGTATATATATGCTTAAAAATGATTAAGGCATGCAGTAGATTTTATTACACTCTTATTGCACTTGCACAAGTTCGTCTATTTAAGTCACCTCTTGTGTAAATGGTAAGAGGAAACCAAAGAATGGTAGAGGAAGATCACTCATATTTGGTTGAAGGCCCAAGAGCACCTTCAAATCATATAAACGATGATCTTTTTGTTCAAAGTGATAGCGATCCGTCGCCAGTAAGGACAATGCCTGATGAAGAGTCTACTAGAAAATTAAAAGACTGATAGAAGAAGAGTTACCTGTAGAATCAAGGGCAAATACTACACCACTGCAACCTGCTACAAGCGAAAGTCAAGAGCCAGTAGAATCAATTCTAGAACTTGGAAACAAGATGATAGAGATGATGGAGCAAGTAGGAGAACTTATACATATGTTACACAATTAAATTGACAAAGAAAACTTGGAGCCTACACACACATAAACTACAACAAATCCATGTGTCCAACGATTAAAAAGTTTACTACAGGACGCAAAGGAATTAGGGTGCGATTAAAAAGTTTGATCCATTAGAGGCACAAGGTTGAGTTACCAATATATGCCTCATGACAAAAGACATGAGACTATTGGAGGAAGATAGGCTAGTAGTAGCACAATACCTCCTGATAGGTAATGCGAAGTTGTGGTGGAACGAAGTTAGTATAAATGATACCATTCTTGCTACATTGACTAAATTTCTGAAATTGTTTAAGTCTAAATACTACTTCATGGTATACAAAGTGTATGTCCCTCTAGTTAGAGTAATTGTGCTCTATAAGGGAGGATCACCCAAGACCCATTGAATTCTAAAAAAAATACTGCTTCATGAGACCTAATGATCAGAATTAATCTCCAATTTTGTGTTAGTAAATTGATTCTTGAAAAATTTAAATTCTAAGGTGGATTATAAACCTTAAGATATGAAGAGAAGATATAAGAGATATTAGAACCTTTTGTGTTTATCTTTACACCTTAAATTCTCTTTACTTTACTTTCGTATTCTTTCTCTAGGATGAATTTGCTTCCAAACACATTAAATACTGAATTTATATAAGTATCATTTGGATTTACCATCTATAAAATTTCCCTTCTATAGATCATTAGAATATAATCTTCTCCTATGAAAAAAAATCAACAACTTACTGCGATCAAATCAAGCATTAAATTGATCAATGTCCCTCATATCTAAAGACAAGAACAATAGGTTTCAGCGAAAAGATATTCACACCTTCCATTTTTACGTCATTTGATACCAAATATTTTCTCAAATTTTTCTTCTTAGGAAATAAATTCCTAAATTTCATTTCCTTCGAAGTGAATGAGATAGCTTCATCAAAAAATGAAATTTTTATGTTTGGGAGATTCTTTTTTTTTCGTTTCTTCTTCTATGAAAAAGAGAGTTGGTAAAATTCCTTAGAGTGACTATTTCTCGTGAATTGAATGCCAAGATGTTCTCAACTCGTCAAGACTATTAAATAATGGATTAAAAAAATTATAAAATCTTAAATGAGTTCATTCTAGTGTTCATTAACAAATACTTTACAGCTGGACTGAATCTTATGCTTAGTTTCTACAAAAGAAACATCCAATGGATTGTTAGAGATATCTTCACATTGGTGGTAGAAATATTTCAACAGAAATAAGTTACTATTCATAGTAACTTGGATGCAAGTCAAGGATTCAAAAGCCTAAAATACACGAGTCAGAGATAAGGAATGAAGAAGATACTAGTCCAATATATCTTATGAGACATTGGGGGACTCATCTTTACCACATGATGGTCCCCGTATGTACTTTTGCTTCTTCTCATCTTCATCATCATCTTTGGCAAGTTCCAATTCATCCTCGATCTCATCGAATCAATTTCCTATATTATGATTCTTTTTTTATTTAGGTGAAAATTTGAGAGAGAAAATATCATCTTAGAATTTTGATTTCATCTTAGAATTTCTATTTGATCCTCATAGTTTAGATTTTTATTTGATTTTCTAATCTTATCTTAGAATTCCTATTGGTCTTCAAAGTTTAGGTTTCTATTTGATGTTTTTCTTTGTTTTCTTTGATTAAAAAAATCATTTATTTTTAGGTTTGAGCTCTAGTTCAATTAATCCTTCTAAAAAAACTAATTTATTGTTCAAAATCAAAGTTTTTCAAATGTTTCATCCTCCTTTGAACCATAGAAAGTTCTTGGTTCTTAACCTATAGCTTTGATTCATATTGGTGGTTTATTTTAAGGACAAATGGTTACTTCTCAAGGCTTGTGATCTATAATCATAGGATTCCACTTGATTCAAATGTGAGGACTAGTCCCATAATGGCTTTCTCTTTTTAAGAATATATCGAAAAAGACAACAATCGAGCATCCTACCGGCATCTTCTGCTACAAAGTTCAACATATCAAATAAGATAGTAGTCGAGCATCTTATTGGCTGCTTCATCATGCATCCTTCTGGAATCTTCTTCCATTGGTTTAACTGATTATTGCTTTGTGAGGGAAAGGATTGAATCTAGGTCTAACTTCTTATGTAGCAAACTTGGTGTAATGTGTGTGGTTTAAATCTCTCAGCAGTTGTAACCTAAGAGTTTAATTTTTCTATATATAGTTTATTTAATAGACCTATTATAAGTTAGTAAGTATTGAACCTACAACTGCCTGTATAAAATTTAATTGTTCTAACTAGAAAGACGTACACTTTGTCTATGATATAATAAACTTGTTGATATGATCAATACAATAAGTTATTTCTTCCCTTTTCTAAACTTCCACAATTGTAGTTTTACAACAATCTTTATCCCTACTGCATTTTAACTTCCTTTCTAGTCAATCCTAATGAATTAATTATACTAAAGAATTTTTCTATGAATCTCTAACCATATCTAATTAATCCCAGATCTCAATCTTATTTTTCTCTGGATGAATTCTTAATCAATATCATCTCTCTTAGAGTGGCATAGCAGAAGTGTGGTGGGCCCATAACCCACAAGTCCTAGGATCGAAACCTAGCTCTGATGGAGGTGGCGAAGCTATAGAGAGGAGGAAGGAGATGAAGAAAGGAGCGAGTGTCAAGAACCCAAACGTTGACAAACACTCAAGCCGGAGATATCGGCTTAAGGTAATCTTCTTCCCTCCTATTTCATAAAAATAGGAACTTTACTTGTTTTGGGGGAAGATTTAGGGTGATCACACGAATTTATATTGTTTCCCTAATCTAATTCTATTCTTACTGTTTTGGTAGCCCTAAATTAGTTAATTAAGAATATTTGTCCTCAATTTGGATGACACTTCAATAAACATGACTTTTTACGTATACCCTTGAATCTGAATTTAAGATTTTTGCATGATAATCCATGTTGTGATTCATTACCATTAGCTTTGTTGTGAATTTTTCTATCTTTCATTGTATAAATTACTATATGATTGTGTTAGGAGATTTCCATGTTGAGTTAACAGATGAACACTTGTATAAACCCATGATGATCTCGCTGAACTATCAAAAATATAACTTGATATCCCTAATTATTATCAGCAAGTCAAGTATTTAGTTAAGGGTCTCAACATCTCTTATTTGATTTCATATCCCAACATACTTGGATTTCATCTCTTAGTTGTTGCTAGATCAAGAGATTTGAGTCTATCCCTTGTTCATATACTTGCATATCCTTGAGGTCAATTATTAAATTCAGCATTTTAAGCATGTTAGATCAAGAGATTTGAGTCTACCCTTGTTCATATACTTGCATATCCTTGAGGTCAATTATTAAAGACCTTTCTTCCAAATCCTAGACAAGGATACCTACCGTACCAAACTAATATATCAGAAATAAACCAATCATAAATTCCATTTTCTAAATTCTACAAACTTTAATCAAAAGAGTATCCAACTAATGTCTTTGTCTGATATTAAGGACCCCTACTTTATTCCTCACCTAGTAATACCATCCTTACCTCAAAATATCAACCATAACTTCCATACACAACTAGACAGTAGTTAAAACCGAAGATAATGATATGTATCAGTCACTGTAGCAGAGTATCAGAAATCTGGACAGATTCAATTCCAGATTTACCTTGCCTCATTGTTTGATCACCCTGAGCTCTCTGAGTGTCCAATTCCCCTGAAATTTGGTGGACACCTTCATCACTGATGCAACACCTACCCTCAAAATGTCAGCCTAATCTGATCTCTGTGGAAGCAGTTCTGTGCCTCCAAAGTTTAATGATCCTGAAATTGATACTTTTTGATTTAAAACCTATTCATCTTTCTACCTTAGCATTTTCGTGTCTCTACTAACAACAGAACATATATCCATTCTCTTCTTTTATCTTTGAATTATAATTAACCAATTGTTACTCTAAGTATCAATCTTCATCATAATAGTAATATGAGCTTATATAAACAGCAATGCTGAATTTTGCCCTTCATTCTAAACCATGACAATTTCAGTTTCCTTTATTTCTTTCTCCTAAATCTATACACTCTCTAATGAACAGCCTCACCTAACAACTAAGGTTCCTTTCCATTACCGTATAGAAATGCAAATAGACAGAAATACACTTCAAGGAAGGGTAATATCACATAATTGAGATCTTGACATGTGTTTATTGATACTATGCTTTCTCCTTGCAAATATTAAACCCTCTTCTAATGTGAGTATCAGTACTATACCTCCTTATAAAGATCTATCCTATGAACCTGTGCATCAAACATCTTAAGTTCAACATGATACATGTCACTTTGAAATCACTTAAGAAAGGTTCAATTAATTCTCAAATCTTCAAGGAACCATTTTTCCTTTTCCTTGTTGTTTAACCCATGTTGTTTTGCTTCATCCTAATGAGATCCAATGGAACCAGCTGATTGAGTAAAGCAAGCGAAAATATCTTCCCTACTTAGCTAAATGAACTAATCAGAATTCAACCTCGAATACAAGCTGAAAGAATTGAATTATAACCCTACACCCATTTATCTTTCTTGTGATCCCTTAGAGTTGTCAACTGAATTATCAAAATCTAGCGGGAACTAAATGTAGAGAAGTTGTAGGAAACACAAATTTTTACATTTCTTTACTACCACTTGAAGCAAGTTTTAAACCTAGTAGTCTCTTATATCACCTCTTTCATTAAAGGTTTGACCTACAATCAATTGTATGAAGATTTGACTTACTGAAACGTTGTTGAAACCTCGAAAAACCCTCCTTTGATGCAAGGTAAAATTTTAAGATAGGAAAGGGGTAGAAGTAAAACCTTCATGAGATAATTAAGTAAAGTTTTACTTGATGTATGCTTTTAGGCAATCTGCTTGGCACCAACGGTCTTTTAAATTACTGGAAGAAAGGACTTCCTACATGACTTTAGGTTGAAGCCAAAAAATAGTCTTCTCACATAGTTGACATACTCCCCTCGTGGCATGCAACCAAACTTTAATGATTTGAGAACTGGGGAGCTACATTGCCGCTCTGCCCTAGGATAAAAAGGTCATAAGATAACTAATGTACCCTATTCTAGCACTGCAGGCCTATGAGAGGGTAGTCTAGACCTTGGAGTTTAAATAATTATGCAGAGTCCGGTTTATTAGAAAGTTGAGACTAAACAAATAAGTGATCCTGCCAAGGTCTCGAAGGTCGCATGGTGTGGGTATAGGGGGACACATATGCGAAGGCCTCGAAGCATGTGCTGAGGGTAGGACTTGCGAGATTGGAAATGACATAATTCCACAGTCACTAGTTATCTTTGCTAACGTCAGTGTGATGGGCACTAGGTAGAGACCTAGAAGGACACTGACGGGCTTACAAGTAGTCCCTGATCAGGATATACCCTAAGCATAGGATGGCACCCCTAGAAAAGAGAATACTAGGGTTATGATGTGGAAAATAACATCTTACACACACAAGGCCGTAGATAAATTATTTTCCTATTTGTCTTTTAAATACTTACAGTATAATTACATCATGCATACTATGTTTTATTTAGATCTACCCATGTCAATGTCTGTGCCCTTACAATTGCTTGGGATAACTCTTTCTATAAGCCACTAGGCCGCAAGGCACTGTGCATATTATTTTTCCTGCGCATAGGTTTTCGAACATTGGGTACACTCAATGGGGAGTGATGTGAACTCACAAAGATTAGCATGACATGGTTTACATATTTTACACTATAGTCAGACTGTATCAGTTTCAAAAGGAACACTTGTTGTAATAAGATGTAATTGCAAAAAATTCTAATAGGTTTCTGTCATATGTAGAGTTTATATAATTTATATTTTAGTCTTGTATGAGTTCTTCCAAACTCATACGGCGGTTGTTATGTTGCCGACACAAAACTATTTAAAGTGGTATTAGGGCCAAGTTTGATACAAAACTTGAGAAAAATAATTAAACATTGACATTAGAGACTAAACCCTGATATAGTCCATAGGCAAACACTAGAACATCAAGAACAACATGGGTGAGCATCACAAGGGAAAAGTAGAACGACACTTGATTGAATTTGTTTGCTAAATTTGGAAATTTTTTGTTCTAAATTGTCCTTCTTTGCAGTTCACTAGGAGCAAAATTGATTTTTTTTCCTTTTGTGATGCTCTTTGTGATAATACCATAGGTTCTTTGGTGAAGGAGACATTTGCCTTGAATGTTTGTATTCTTGACAAATATTAAAATCCCATGATTGTCTTAAATTATTTTGTTTGCACTACACTTCTAACAGTATATAAGAGCTTAGAAATGATTAAGGCGTGCACTAGATTTTATTACACTCTTATTGCACTTGCACTAATTCATCTATTTAAGTCACCTCTTGTGTAGATAGTAAGAGGAAACCAAAGAATAGTAGAGGAAGATCACTCATGTTCAATTAAAGGCCCTTCAAATCATATAAACGATGATCGTTTTGTTCAAAGTGATAGCGACCCGTCGCCGGTAAGGACAATGCCTGATGAAGAGTCTACTAGACGATGATCATTTTGTTCACATGATGGTCCCCGTATGTCCTTTTACTTCTTCTCATCTTCATCATCATCTTTCGCAAGTTCCAATTCATCCTCGATCTCATCGAATCAATTTCCTATATTATGATTCCTTTTTTATTTGGGTGAAAATTTTGGGGAGAAAATGTCATCTTAGAATTTTGATTTCATCTTAGAATTTCTATTTGATCCTCATAGTTTAGATTTTTGTTTGATTTTCTAATCTTATCTTAGAATTTCTATTGGTCTCCAACGATTACGTTTTTATTTGATGTTTTCTTTGATTAAAAAAATATATTTATTTTTAGGTTTGAGCTCTAGTTCAATTAATCCTTCTAAGAAAATTAATTTATTGTTCAAAATCAACGTTTTTCAAATGTTTCATCCTCCTTCGAACCATGGAAAGTTCTTGGTTCTTAACCTATAGCTTTGATTCATATTGATGATTTATTTAAAGGACAAATGGCTACTTCTCAAGGCTTGTGATCTATAATCATAGGATTACACTTGATTCAAATGCGAGGACTAGTCCCGAAATGGCTCTCTTATGATGAACATGTCGAAAAAGACAACAGTCGAGCATCCTACCGGCATCTTATGCTACAATGTTCAACATATCAAACGAGACAACAGTTGAGCATCTTATTGACTGCTTTATCATGCATCCTGCTGGTATATTCTTCCATAAGTTCAGCTGATTATTGCTTTGTGAGGGAAATGATTGAATCTAGGTCTAACTTCTTATGTAGCAAACTTGGTGTAATGTGTGGTTTAAATCTCTTAGTAGTTGTAACCTAAGAGTTTAGTTTTTTTATATATAGTTTATGTAATAGACCTATTATAACTTAATAAGTATTGAACCCACAACCCCCCGTATAAAACTCAATTTCTCTAACTAGAGGGACGTACACTTTGTGTATGATATAATAGACATGTTGATATAATCAATACAATAAAGTTATTTCTTTCCTTTTTTAAACTTCCACAACCCTAGTTTTACAAGAATCTTTATCCTTAAAGCACTTTAACTTCCTTTCTAGTCAATTCTAGTGACTTAATTATACTATAGAATTTTTCTATGAATCTCTTACCATATTTAACTAATCCCAAGACCTCAATCTATTTTCTCTGTGGATGATTTCTTATTCAATATCATCTCTAGCAGAGTGGCACAGCGGAAGCGTACCTAGCTCTGATATTAAGGGTCGACATGAAAGTTTCATTATCCCATCTTCATTGCACATGCATTAAGAGGATGGAGAATGTGGTTACAATTTCAATCCAATCATCCAACCCGATTACTACAAACCCTAACTCGGGTTGCTTAATCTCAACCGTCCAATCATTTAAAACCAGGCTCTGATATTAAAGGTCGACTCAATCCAATCAACTAATCCTTTTACTACAAACCCTAACTCGGGTTGCTTAATCTCAACCGTCCAATAATTTAAGTCATCTAATGTGAGTCATCCATTCAAATCTAATTAAACCGATTTTGCACATAAGTCCTCTATAAAATTTCTTTGACAATGGATCCAATAATTAACGTAATATTCCTTAATTACCCAGGATTGAAACCTAGCTCTGATATTAAAGGTCGACATGAAAGTTTCATCATCCCGTCTTCATTGCCCATGCATTAAGAGTATAGAGAATGTGGCTACAGTTTCAATTCAATCAACCAACCCCTTTACTACAAACCCTAACTCGGGTTGCTTAATGTCCATTCAAATCTAATTAAACCGATTTTGCAAATAAGTCCTCTATATAATTTCTTTGACAATGGATCCTCTAATTAATGTAATATTCCTTAATTACCTAGGATCGAAACCTGGCTCTGATATTAAAGGTCGACATGAAAGTTTCATCATCCCGTCTTCATTGCCCATGCATTAAGAGGATGGAGAATGTGGCTACAGTTTCAATCCAATCAGCTAACCCCTTTACTACAAACCCTAACTCGGGTTGCATAATGTCAACCATCCAATCATTTAAGTCATCTAATGTGAGCCATCCATTCAAATCTAATTAAACCCAATTTTCCAAATAAGTCCTCTATAAAATATCTTTGACAATGGATCCTCTAATTAAAGTAATATTCCTTCATTACCCTTGATCAAAAATAACAAGTCTCACGGAGTTTATCTCAAACATAAGATAGTTCGTAGGGGATGTAGCCAGATTAAGGATCTAGCAAGCATGTAGTCAAGGATCTAGCATTTTGACGACGACTATGAAGCACACTTACTTGCAGGCATTGCAAATTTTGAATTAGAATGATGATTCCTTTTAGGTAATCTTGGACCGTAAATCTCTCGACCATAGATCTATTATTCCAGACAGTCTTCAAACATTCTCCAAACATTTTGATGAGTAGTCTGGATCCTAAGATTTATGTTATTTTCGGCTAGCTATAGCCGATATATATACTTAGGTGCGAGGATGCTATCTCGGGACAATGTGTAGTAACACGAGTCACTTCGTGGATTGTCTGGGGAGGACATGTGGAGTGAAAATTTTGCTAGGACATGACCATAGAGAGATTCGACTAGTGAACAACTGAGAGAGAATCACGGTCACCTGACCTCTCTTCCAATATTAGTATAATAGGCATAAGTAAAAATATAGATAGAATTTAACACTGATGGACTTACCTATACTCTCTGATCATAAGTTCTCCTAAGCATAGACTGACTGCCTAGATCATAATTTTGAATGAAATATTAGAATCTTCGGCGACAATAATCTAAAGACATAGACACACTCTACAGTTGTAACTTGACATAATAAGTAGAGACATGTACTTATGATACATATTCTGCATATGAGTGTTTCATATTTTTATTTATTCACTGCACATGCTTTACATGATATTATTAAATAATTTATGGACATTGTAGTATCTATTTCCTATTTACTCGAGATATTCTACTATGGTTAAACTGTAATTTCGTATAATGGAGCAAAGCTGAGCACATTGGATTTTATGATTTGTAGGTATAGTAGATAATTGTCGATATAGTCGATGGAAACAAGGTTGTAGGAAGATTTATTTGGATTTACTTATACCATTACTATAGTATCATAGTAGGTTTATCGGGACTGTGTTAGATAAGCTAAGTTGGTTGATCCGATGGTATTATTTGATGAGATAATAATATTAGATTTTTATGATGTGTGGAATTGTGTTATATCCATAAATGCTTGTATGGGTTAGTTGGGCTCATAAGTGGTTATCACGTGACGATCTATAGGTTAGGGTGTAACAAAGTGAGTGTTTATTCTCTTGGTGGAATAAACACGATAGTTCTCAATGTTTAGACTGGGAGAACTATGTCCATTTGATTATTCTTAATTGATATTATTTTGACTCTCTTGTTGCATTATTTATATCCTTCTTATCCTTATATGAGCTATGAATGTTTTCTATATTCATTATGGTTGATATGAATTCTCCATTGCTATTATTCTTTGATTCAGTATGAACTTGTTTTTCCTAAATGCTAGAGGTATGATGATAAGTATACCCTAGGAGACTTATTATTCTATATATGATGGTTGTTCATCTTTGTGTGTATATGATTAGGTTGATATGATACTAGATGGTGTTAGGGGCACCCTCACTATAATCATGTATTATGACATATTAACACTCCCATGAGCCACCTATATAAAGAGGCATGTGGCATAAGTGCAACTTGCTAGGATGAGAGATTGGTTAACTCTTGGTTGATGAGTATTACTAGACTAGCTATAGATATCAGGTAGTAAGGTACAATGGGCAATCTACAGGAGAAGGGACTATATTTCTATATTCTCATACTTCTATTTTGATTTTTGTACCTTACAATGATTGATACCTCCCCTTGAGGTAACAATTATATGCAGCGACTATATTTGATTATGCTAACCCCGGATATAGTCTCGTGTGACTTTTTATTATTTTTCTTAATGGGCTATTGCACACAAATAATAGAATTTCATCACTTTACTCATAAGACACTATCATTATATGTTTTGGTTTTACATTGTTCTTTATCAAACTCACTAGGTACAATATTACTCATCCCATTGGGAACTCATTTTTATTTTTTAGGACCATGGCAAGAGAGGGACTCTTAGATATTCAGATGAGTAGTTAGGTGTCTAAATTGGAAAGGTGGAGCATTACTATCTTTATCCTATATAAGTAGAGATCTACTAGATGTGCACCATATATATCTTTAGATAAGAGTATTATTCTAATCCAAACAAATTTGTATATAAATATTTTACTTTCCATGAACTGTAGTTTTAAAAATACATCATATCTAGATAAGCCTTTGAGTTAAAATGAGATGTGATACAGATTTTTACCTTTTATTTTTAGAGGGGACATACACAATGTACCTTAAGTGAGTTTTCACATAGCCTCGAAGGGTAAAGGGTGATTATGTGTGGAGTTCACTACGGTTTGCCACTTGTCCTATGGAAGTATGGTAGTGGAGATTTTAAAATAAGAAAAGAAACATCGATAACGAAAATATAATGTAAAGATTTCAAAATAATCTGTCATGTAGAATATTGAGCGAAAAACCTAGGGTTATAGTTCGATAAACCTAGGGTGGAAAACATCACATTCTTTGAAAAAGAACATGCCTTAAAAACCAAAGAAGTAGAAATAGAGAAGTTATAGAGGACTTATACAAGTGACACCGACATGATATATAATCTAGGTGACATCTAAAAATATATTTCTACATATATTATCAGTTGACACATAGCATTGGTAAGTGATATCTTTTATATATTAAAAAGCTTGTTGTATGTAACTAATCAAACCGCAGCATCCTTGGACGATCCCCCTAACCTTTGATTTCTTGCTTCAGTTTCGAGCCGTAATTTTGCACTAGACTTTAAGGTTGAGCACAGTGCGTTTATTGTGTGTGCAAGTATAGCAGTAATGCACAAGATCGTAGATGAGGATTACGTCTTCGGAGGTTGACCATCATCCTCTTCTAGACTTTTTTCTTGTTTATTGTCGGATGTAGCTTGTAGTAAATTTGTTTTGGGACTGTACTACGTGACTGTATTTAGTTATCTTCTTATATCTTGCATGGGTCTTTGGACCCATGCGGTGGTTGTCACGTGCCCGACAGGCGGATTAGGGCATGACAGATGGACAGAAAGTATCGGACATACCACTATTGCTTGGTTTCTTCGATGAAATAGACTAATGCGGTAAGAACTTGATCTTTACGGTTTGAAAATATTACTCCAAATCCCATAAAAAATTTCCTAGGGTTTTTCCATTTTACTCATTGGGGTATATGTTGGTGGAATAGGGACCGAGACACTTAGTTGGGTGTTGGTACAAATCTTAGGCGGAAGATAACGTTCAACTCGAAGTTGCTCTAATTCGGCCCTCATGCACCATGTCTCTTCCTCTAATGGCATGGGACGGCTCTCAAAGCTATGGTCCAAAGCTCTATCTTGAGTCTCTCGAATATGATTAAGGATGGTGTCAGTAGTGTCTCTATCCTATCACGGAGGTGCTCAATCTCCTTGGGCATAAAATTGAACACGGTGCAAAATACGATGATTTGTTCCCCTAGCAATAGACAGGGGCCACTCAATACTTTGGCTAGAGGTGCACCAATCATCTCCTTAAAGAGGTTGATCCTTGCCTTGACTTCTTCATATTATGATGCTATCTAAACATGAAATTACCAAGTTAGTCAAGCACAACGTTATGCTAGGTCCAGGTAGGATGTGGCATGATGATTTTTACATAGGATTGCATTGACTTCAGAGCTGGGGAAATAGTGTGCAAAGCGCTAGGGTGCATGCAACATGGACGTATGCAAAACGAGATAAATATGATTTATAATATTTATATAACGTATATAATGTAATGTGACTTACTATTTTTCTATAAACATTTCATATAAAAGACCTAATGATATGATCAAGTTATATCTTCACTTCTCCAAACTTCCAAAGCCCTAGTTTAGTCCCCATATGTCCTTTTACTTCTTCTTATCTTCGTCATCATCATTGGCAAGTTCCAATTCATCCTCGATCTCATCGATTAAATTTCCGATATTATGATTCTTGTTTTATTTGGGTGAAAATTTGGCGGAGAAAATATCATCCTAGAATACTTATATCATCTTAGAATTTTGATTTCATCTTAGAACTTCTATTTGATCTGCATAGGTTAGATTCTTTTTATTTTCTAATCTTATCTTAGAATTCTTATTGGTCTTCAAAGTTTAGGTTTTTATTTGATGTTTTCTTTGTTTGGTTTGATTAAAAAATCATTTATTCTTTGGGTTGAGCTCTAGTTTAATAAATCCTTCTAAAAAAACTAATTTATTGTTCAAAATGAAAGTTTTTCAAATATTTTATCCTCCTTCGAACCAAGGAAAGTTCTTGGTTCTTAACCTATAGCTTTTGTTCATATTGGTGATTTATTTTAAGGACAAAGGGCTACGTCTCAAGGCCTGTGATCTATAATCTTAGGATAGCACTTGATTCAAATGGGACAATCAGTCGCTTTCTCTTTTTAAGAACATATCGAAAAAGACAATAGTCGAGCATCCTACCGGCATCTTCTGCTACAAAGTTCAACATATCAAACAAGACAGTAGTCGAGCATCTTATGGGCTGCTTTATCGTGCATCCTACTAGTATCTTCTTCTATTGGTTCAACTAATTTTTGCTTTCTGAGGAAAAGGATTCAATCTACGTTTAACTGCTTATGTAGCAAACTTTGTGTAATGTGTGGTTCAAATCTCTTAGTTAGTTGTAACCTAAGAGTTTAGGTTTTCTATATATAGTTTATGTAATATACCTATTATAAGTTAGTAAGTATTGAACCTACAACTGCCCGTATAAAACTCAATTGTTCTAATTAGAGGGACGTACACTTTGTATATGATATAATAGACCTATTGATATGATCAATACAATAAAGTTTTTTCTTCCCTTTTCTAAACTTCCACAACCCTAGTTTTACAACAATCTTTATCCTTAATGCACTTTAACTTCCTTTCTAGTCAATTCTAATGGCTTAATTATACTATGGAATTTTTCTATGAATCTCTTACAATATCTAACTAATCCCAAGACCTCAATCTTTTTTCTCTCTAGATGATTTCTTATTCAATATCATCTCTACCAGAATGGTGCAGTAGAAGCGTGTGGGCCCATAACCCATAGGTTCCAGGATTGAAACTTGGCTATTACATGAATTGTTGATGACATCATTTACTAGGTGCCATATGAGGTGGATTTCAAAAAGAGGGGAAAGTTTTGGCCAGAAAACAAAACTCAAATCCCCTAAATTCAATCCCTTTTATCCATCCTCATCGCCATCAAATTGATTACTAAGAATTCCCTAGTGATCCTTGACCTACAGACGAGTGAAATTGAGGAATTGTCGAAGAGGTGGCAAAGCAATAGAGAGGAGGAAGGAGACTCTGGTCAAGCCGGATATATCTTCTTAAGGCAATCTTCTTCCCTCCTGTTTCATAAAAATAGGAACTTGTTTTGGGGGAAGATTTAAGGTGATCATACAAATTTATGTTGTTTCCTTAATCTAATTTTGTTCTTGCTGTTTTGGTAGCCTAAATTAGTTAATTAAGAGTATTTATCCTTAATTTAGATGACACTTCAATAAACATGAGTTTTAAGTATACCCTTGAATCCAAATTCAAGATTTTTGAATGATAATTCATGTTGTGATTCATTACCGTTAGCTTTGTTATGAAATTTTCCTATCTTTGATTGTATAAATTGCTATATGATTGTGTTAGGAGATTTCCATGTTGAGTTAACAAATGAACACTTGTATAAACCCATGACGATCTTGATGAACTATCAAAAATATGACGTGATATCCCTAATTATTATCAGCAAGTCAAGTATTTAGTTAAGGGTCTCAACATCTCTTATTTTGATTTCATATCCCTCCATACTTGGATTTCTGAGCATGAATTATACCTACATTACCTTGCCCTATGATCCATCTTCTTTCCTTCCTAAATCAGATCTATGTTTCGCTGGGCAATGTAGAAAATTCAGTATCAAAGGGAAATATTGTAAGTATCAGTAAGTTGATGCTTATGTTGGATAACCCACTGAATTTGTGCATTTATTACCATATGTATTCATTGTCTGATTTAGCAACTAAGTTGCCTAAATATTAGTTGATCTCACTCAGCTATTGAACATATGATCCCATCTGCCCACATGATACGAGCTGATCAACTATTCAAGTTAGAATCACAAATCCTCCCTTGATTAAGTTCCTTTGTGACATGCTGAGGTTTCTGGTCAAACTGAGCATTTAATTCTTATGTATCAGCAGCTATCTTTCCTTCCTTTTTGCAAGGTATGGGGGTAAGTTAACTATTAGTTTCAATAAAGCATGGTATAAGATCTATTGGAAATTTAAATATTGATACTTTTAGCAGCCTTGGATGTTTGGATTTGATTCTTGCTGCAAAGTTTTAAACATCTCTGTTCTTGTTGAGGCCAAGGGGAGTTAGATGTTTAACTACTTTCATCTCTGCCTTTTTCTTTTTAATACTGATTGGTTTCTTTCATATCTTAAGACTACAATTGAGGATTTCTCCATCTTTTCTGCATATGCAGAATTTTGTGGAGAACATGTTGATTATTAGGACTTCATACTCTAGTTTTACTTATTTTTATCATCCGCTACTGTTGGATTTTAACTAGAGAGATGTGGTAATGCATTTCTGATCTTTAGTATATACTCTTAATGTCAGAAGTGTTCACTCTTCCTCCATAAACCTATCAAAGAGGAGCTGACAATTTCTCTAGTTGAACATTTCTAAATTTCTTTATAAAGGGATTCATTCCTTCTATCAAATGAGATCTAATCCCTTTTATAAATAGCTGATAAATTCTTTTTCTTCCTTAGTATATTTTTCTTCTTCCTATCAAGGAAAATTCACTATCTCCAATGTATCACATGATATTTATCCTTGCCAATAGATTCAAGCTCTTGATACATTAAATGGCATGCTATTTGATACTCAAAAACTTAAGGAAGAGGCTTCTCCCTCTCTTCCTAATCTTTGTCATTTTTCAAAACCCTTAGTGTTGCTCATGACTCCATCAAGAAAGGTTCCAAATACAATCTAAAACCTCAAGTTACTAAATAATCCAGTAAGGATTGCAAGTAAATTCAGTACACTTATAATGTTGAAAATTCAGCATTTTTAGCATATTAGATCAAGCGATTTCAATCTATCCCTTGTTCATATACTTGCATATCCACAAGGTCAATTATTAAGGATATTTTTACCAAATCCTAGACAATGATACCTACTGTACCAAACTAATATATATTAGAAATAAACCAATCTTAAATTTCATTTTCTGAATCCTACAAACTTTAACCAAAAGAGTATCCAACTAAAGTCTATCTTATATTAAGAAACCTTATTGTATTCCTCACCATGTAATACCATCCCTACCTCAAAATCTCAACTATAACTTCCATAGATAACCAAAGATTGAGCTAAAACAGAAGATAATGATATGTATCTATCACTGTAGCAGAGTATCACAAATTTGGATAGATTTAATTCCAGATCAGTGGTTTGATCACCCTGAGCTCTTTAAGTGTCCAATTCCTCTAAAATTTGGTGGACACCTTCGTCACTGATGTAATACGTACCCTCAAAATGTCAGCCAAATCTAATCGCTATAGAGGAAGTTATGACCCTCCAAAGTTCACTGATCCTGAAAATTCAGTATAACGAAAATTGATACTTTTTAATTTAAAACCTATTAATCATTCTACGTGAGCATTTCCATATCTCTGCTGACAATAGAACATATATCCATTCTCTTCTTTTATCTTTGAATTACAATTAACTAATTGTGACTCTAAGTATCATTTTTCATCATAATAGTACTATGGGCTTATATCAACAAGAATGTTGAATTTTACCCTTCCTTCATTTTAAACCTTGACAATTTTAGTTTCCTTTATTTCTTTTTCCTAAATCTATACACTCTCTGATGAACAACCTCACCTAACAACTAAGGTTCCTTTCCATTACCTTATAGAAATGCAAACAGGCTGAAATACTCTTTAATAAATGGTAATACCTCATTAGTGATCTTAACATGTGTTTATTGATATTATGCTTTCTCCTTGCAAATACTAAACCCTCTTCTGATGTGAGTATCACTATTATACCTCTTTATACAGATCTATCCTACAAACCCGTACATCAAACATCTTATATTTAATATGATACATCTCACTTTGAAATCACTTGAGAAAGGTTCAATTAATTCTCAAATCTTCAAGGGACCATTTTCCCATTTCCTTACTATTTAATTCAAGCTATAATAACAGCCATCATCCACTTCATCCTAATGAGATCTAATGGAACCAACTAATTGAGTAAAGCAAGGGAAAATATCTTCCCTACTTAGCTAAATGAACTAATCAGAATTCAACCTCGAATACAAGTTGAAAGGATTAAATTATAACCCTACACCCATTGATCTTTCTCTGATCTCTTGGAGTTGTCAACTGAATTATCAAAATTTAGTGGGAACTAAATGTAGAGAAGCTGCTGGAAACCCAAATTTACATTTCTCTACTTCCACTTGAAGCAAGTTTCAAACCAAGCAGTCTCTTATATCACCTCTATCGTTAAATGTTTAACTTACAATCAATTGTATGAATGTTTGACTTACTGAAACATTGTTGAAAACTTGAAACACCCTCCTTTGATGCCAGGTAAAATCTTAGGATGGAAAAGGAGCAGAAGTAAAACCTTCACGAGATAGTGAAGTAAAGTTCTGCTTGATATATGCTTTTAGGCAATCTGCTTGGCACCAACGGTAGTTTGAATTATGGAAGAAAGGGCATCCTACACTGTGAGTTGTTTTTAAATTCAATTATGAGCTACTGCAGATTGAGCCCTTAGTGGGCAGTTGTTAATATTTTTAGATGTATGACATGATTTAAATTCGTAGCTTTATATTATGGTTAAACTATGTGCCAAAGCATTCAAACTTCTATCATATTTAAATGAATCTAAATAAGCTCTTTTTTATAATATACATGTTGATATCATACTTAAATTATTGAGAGTATGGAAAACTCATGAGCTATAATATGCAGGTTAATATGCTCTAAATATGCTCTCTTGTATAATATACATGTTGAAGTCGAGGAAGAGTCTTCTCACATATTTTAGATACTGCCCTCATACCATGCAACCAAACTTTAAAAATTTGAGAACTGAGGAGCTACATTACCACTCTACCCTAGGACAAGAAGGTCATAAGACAACTGATATAACCCATTTGGACTGCAAGCCCATGAGAGGGCAGTCTAGACCTTACAGTTTAAATAATTATGCAAAGTTCGGTTCATCAGACCGCCGAGACTAAACAAAGAGGTGATCCTGCCAAGGGGGAAGAATATAGTACTACATGGTAGTCGTATGGTGTGTGTCTAGGGGGACACACATGCGAAGGTCTCAAAGCACCGATGAGGGTACAGCTTGTGAGATCGAAAAGGAGATAATTCCATGGTCACTAGTTATCTCTGCTAAAGTTAGTGTGATGAGCACTAGGTAGAGGTCTAGATGGACACTAATGGGCTTACGAGTAGTCCCTGATCAGGATATACCCTAAGCTTAGGATGACAGCCCTAGAAAAGAGAATACTGGAGATATAATGTGGAAAATGACATCTTATACACAACAAGGCCGTACATAAATTATTTACCTATTCGTCTTTTAAATACTTACAATACAATTACATCATGCATGCTATGTTTCATTTAAATTCACGTACGTCAATATCTATGCCCTTATAATTGCTAGGGACAACTCTTTCTATAAGCCACTAGGCCGCAAGGCTCAGCGCATATTATTTTTCCTACGCATAGGTTTTTGAACATTGGGTACACTCAATGGGGAGTGACGTGAACTCACAAAGATTAACATGACATGGTTTACGTATTTTACACTATAGTCAGACTGTATCAGTTTCAAAAGGAACACTTGTTGTAATAAGATGTAAGCGCAAAAAATTCTCATAGATTTCTGTCATGTGTAGAGTTTATGTAATTTATATTTTAGCCTTGTATGAGTTTTTCTGAACTCATACGGCGGTTGTTACGTTACCGACTGAGGGTCGAGCTTGACAATTACAGTGGCATCAGAGCCATGTTTGACACAAAGCTTGAGAAAAATAATTAAGGATTGACATTAGAGACTAAACCCAGGTACAATCCGTAGGCAAACACTAGAACATTAAGAACAACATGGTGAGCATGAGAAGGGAAAAGTAGAATGACACTTGATTGATTTTGTTTGCTAAATTAGGAAAATATTTGTTCTAAATTGTCCTTGTTTGTTGTTCCCTAGGAGCAAAATTGATTTTCTTTCCCTTTTGCGATGTTCTTTGTGATAATACCATATGTTCTTTAGTGAAGGAGACATTTGCCTTGAATGTTTGTATTCTTGACAAATATTAAAATCTCATGATTGTCTTAACTCATTTTGTTTGTACTAGACTTCTAAATGTATATATATGCTTAGAAACGATTAAGGCTTGCACTAGATTTTATTACACTCTTATTGTACTTGCACTAGTTCGTCTATTTAAGTCACCTCTTGCGTAAATCGTAAGAGAAAATCAAAGAATAGTATAGAAAGATCACTCATATTTGGTTGAAGGCCCAAAAGCACCTTCAAATCATATAAACAATGATCATTTTGTTCAAAGTGATAGCGATCCGTCGCCGGTAAGGACAATGCCTGATGAAGAGTCTACTAGAAAATTAAAAGAATGATAGAAGAAGAGTTACCTGTAGAATCAAGGGCAAATACTACACCACTACAACCTACTACGAGCGAAAGTCAAGAGCCAGTAGAATCAATTCTAGAACTTGGAAACAAATTGATAGAGATGATGGAACAAGTAGGAGAACTTATACATATGTTACACAATTAAATTGACAAAGAAAACTCGGAGCCTACACACACATCAACTATAACAAATCCATGTGTCCAGCGATTAAAAAGTTTACTACAGGATGCAAAGGAATTAGGGTGCGATTAAAAAGTTTGATCCATTAGAGGCACATGGTTGAGTTACCAATATATGCCTCATGACAGAAGACATGGGACTATTGGAGGAAGATAGGCTAGTAGTAGCACAATACCTCCTGAAAGGTAATGTGAAGTTGTGGTGGAACGAAGTTAGTATAAATGATACCATTCTTGCTACATTGACTAAATTTTTGGAATTTTTAAAGTCTAAATACTACTTCATGGTACACAAAGTGTATGCCCCTCTAATTAGAGTAATTGTGCTCTATGCGGGAGGATCATGAGGTCTTGGGTTCAAGACTCATTGAATTCTATAAAAAAATACTGCTTCATGAGATCTAATGATCAGAATTAATCTCCAATTTTGTGTTAGTAAATTGATTATTGAAAAATTTAAATTCTAAGGTGGATTATAAACCTTAAGATATGAAGAGAAGATATAAGAGATATTAGAACCTTTTGTCTTTATCTTTACACCTTAAATTCTCTTTACTTTATTTTCAAATTCTTTCTCTAGGAAGAATTTGCTTCCAAACACATTAAATACTGAATTTATATAAGTATCATTTGGATTTCCCTTCTATAGATCATTAGAATATTTTTCTTCTCCTATAAAAAATAATTAACAACTTACTGAGATCAAATCAAGCATTAAATTGATCAATTTACCTCATGTCTAAAGACAAGAACAATAGGTTTCAGTGAAAAGATATTCACATCTTCCATTTTTATATCATTTGATACCAAATATTTTCTTCTTAGGAAATAAATTCCTATATTTTCATTTCCTTCAAAGTGAATGAGATAGCTTCATCGAAAAAGGAAATTTTTATGTTTGGGAGATTCTTTTTTTTTGTTTCTTCTTCTATGAAAAAGAGAGTTGGTAAAATTTCTTTGACTTCTACCTACTCTTGATAAATTAATCAAGAAAATCAAGGATCAAATTTTTATTTTCCTTAAGTGTGACTATTCCTATTGAATTGAATGCCAAGATGTTCTCAACTCATCAAGACAATTAAATAATGGATTAGAAAAATTATAAAATCGTGAATGAGTTCATTCTATGTTCATTAACAAATACTTTACTGCTGGACAAAATCCTATGCTTAGTTTCTACAAAAGAAACATCCAATGGATTGTTAGAGACATCTTCACAACGATGGTAGAAATATTTCAACACAAATAAGTTCATGTTCATAGTAACTTGGATTCAAGTCAAGGATTCAAAAGCCTGAAATAGACGACTCAGAGATAAGGGATGAAGAAGATACTAGTCCAAGATATCTTATGAGACAGTGGGGGACTCATCTTTGCCACATGATTGTCCCCTTATGTCCTTTTGCTTCTTCTCATCATCATCATCATCTTTGGCAAGTTCCAATTCATCCTCGATCTCATCAAATCAATTTCCTATATTATGATTCATTTTTTATTTAGGTGAAAATTTAGGGGAGAAAATATCATCTTAGAATTTTGATTTCATCTTAGAATTTCTATTTGATCCACATAGTTTAGATTTTTATTTGATTTTCTAATCTTATCTTAGAATTCTTATTGGTCTTTAAAGTTTAGGTTTTTATTTGATGTTTTTCTTTGTTTTGTTTGATTAAAAAAATTATTTATTTTTAGGTTTGAGCTCTAGTTCAATTAATCCTTCTAAAAAAACTAAATTATTGTTCAAAATCAAAGTTTTTCAAATGTTTCAACCTCCTTCGAACCATGGAAAGTACTTGGTTCTTAACCTCTAGCTTTGATTCATATTGGTGATTTATTTTAAGGACAAATGGCTACTTCTCAAGGCTTGTGATTTATAATCATAGGATTCCACTTGATTCAAATGTGAGGACTAGTCCCATAATGACTTTCTCTTTTTAAGAATATATCGAAAAAGACAACAGTCGAGCATCCTACCGGCGTCTTCTGCTACAAAGTTCAATATCAAATAAGACAGTAGTCGAGCATCTTATTGGCTGCTTTATCATGCATCCTACTAGAATCTTCTTCCATAGGTTCAACTGATTATTGCTTTGTGAGGGAAAGGATTGAATCTAGGTCTAACTTCTTATGTAGCAAACTTGGTGTAATGTGTGTGGTTTAAATCTCTTAGTAGTTATAACCTAAGAGTTTAGTTTTTCTATATATAGTTTATGTAATAGACCTATTACAAGTTAGTAAGTATTGAACCTACAACTGCCCATATTAAACTCAATTGTTCTAACTAGAAGAACGTACACTTTGTGTATTATATAATAGACCCGTTAATATGATCAATACAATAAATTTATTTCTTCCCTTTTTTAAATTTCCACAACCGTAGTTTTACAACAATCTTTATCCCTATTGCATTTTAACTTCCTTTCTAGTCAATCCTAATGACTTAATTATACTAAGAAATTTTTCTATGAATCTCTTACCACATCTAATTAATCCTAGACCTCAATCTTATGTTTCTCTGGATAAAATCTTAATCAATATCATCTCTATCAGAGTGGCGTAGCGGAAGCGTGGTGGGCCCATAACCCATAGGTCCGAGGATCGAAACCTGGCTCTGATATTTAAAGTCGACATCAGAACGCTATGGTCATATCACCTCATTTCTGATGACTAGGTTTTCTTTGTTGCCTATACATGAAGAAGATTGCTTAGTCTGAACAGTCCATCATTTAGGTCATCTAATGTGAGCCATCCATTTATATTGAATCCCTTTTATCTATCCTCATTGCCAGCAAATTGATTCCTAAGAATTCCCTAGTGATCCTTGACCTATAGTAAGTGAAATTGAGGAATTGGTGGAGAGGTGGCGAAGCAATAGAGAGGAGGAAGGAGATGAAGAAAGGAGCGAGCGTCAAGACTCCAAACGTCGACGAACACTCAAGTCGGAGATATCGTCTTAAGGTAATCTTCTTCCCTCCTATTTCATTAAAACAAGAACTTCACTTGTTTTGGGGGAAGATTTAGGGTGATCACACAAATTTATATTGTTTCCCTAATATAATTCTGTTCTTGTTGTTTTGGTAGCCCTAAATTAGTTAATTAAGAGTATTTGTCCTCAATTTAAATGACACTTAATTAAACATGACTTTTTACGTATACCCTTGAATCCGAATTCAAGATTTTTGCATGATAATCCATGTTGTGATTCATTACCATTAGCTTTGTAATGAATTTTTCTATCTTTCATTGTATAAATTGCTATATGATTGTTTTAGGAGATTTCCATATTGAGTTAACAGATGAACACTTGTATAAACCCATGATGATCTCATTGAACTATCAAAAATATAACTTGATATCCCTAATTATTATCAGCAGGTCAAGTATTTAGTTAAGGATCTCAACATCTCTTATTTGATTTCATATCCCTCCATACTTGGATTTCATCTCTTATTTGTTGCTAATAACTCCTTCAAGTAAGGTTCCAAATACAATCTAGAACCTCAATTTACTGAACAATCTATTAAGGATTACAAGTAAATTCAGTAAACTCATAATGCTGTAAATTCAACATTTTAAGCATGTTAGATCAAGAGATTTGAGTCTATCCATTGTTCATATACTTGCATATCCTTGAGGTCAATTATTAAAGACCTTTCTTCCAAATCCTAGACAAGGATACCTACCGTACCAAACTAATATATCAGAAATAAACCAATCATAAATTCCATTTTCTAAATTCTACAAACTTTAATCAAAAGAGTATCCAACTAATGTCTTTGTCTGATATTAAGGACCCCTACTTTATTCCTCACCTAGTAATACCATCCTTACCTCAAAATATCAACCATAACTTTCGTACACAACCAGACAGTAGTTAAAACCGAAGATAATGATATGTATCAGTCACTGTAGCAGAGTATCAGAAATCTGGACAGATTCAATTCCAGATTTACCTTGCCTCGTGGTTTGATCACCCTGAGCTCTCTGAGTGTCCAATTCCTCTGAAATTTGGTGAACACCTTCATCATTGATGCAACACCTACCCTCAAAATGTCAGCCTAATCTGAATTCTGTGGAAGAAGTTATGTCCCTCCAAAGTTCACTGATCCTGAAAATTCAATGTAACGAAAATTTATACTTTTTGATTTAAAACCTATTCATCTTTCTACCTTAGCATTTCCATGCCTCTGCTAACAACAGAACATATATCCATTCTTTTCTTTTATCTTTGAATTATTATTAACCAATTGTTACTCTAAGTATCAATCTTCATCATAATAGTACTATGAGCTTATATAAACAGCAATGCTGAATTTTACCCTTCCTTCATTCTAAACCATGATAATTTCAGATTCCTTTATTTCTTTCTCCTAAATCTATACACTCTCTAATGAACAGCCTCACCTAACAACTAAGGTTCCTTTCCATTACCGTATAGAAATGCAAATAGGCAGAAATACACTTCAAGGAAGGGTAATACCACATAAGTGAGAGCTTGACATGTGTTTATTGATACTATGCTTTCTCCTTGCAAATACTAAACCCTCTTCTAATGTGAGTATCACTACTATACCTCCTTATAAAGATCTATACTATGAACCTGTACATCAAACATCTTAAGTTCAACATGATACATGTCACTTTGAAATCACTTAAGAAAGGTTCAATTAATTCTCAAATCTTCAAGGAACCATTTTTCCTTCTCCTTGTTGTTTAACCCATGTTGTTTTGCTTCATCCTAATGAGATCCAATGGAACCAGCTGATTGTGTAAAGCAAGCGAAAATCTCTTCCCTACTTAGCTAAATGAACTAATCAGAATTCAACCTCGAATACAAGCTGAAAGGATTGAATTATAACCCTACACCCATTGATCTTTCTTACAATCCCTTAGAGTTGTCAACTGAATTATCAAAATCTAGCGGGAACTAAATGTAGAGAAGTTGTAGGAAACACAATTTTTTACATTTCTTTACTACCCCTTGAAGCAAGTTTCAAACCTAGTAGTCTCTTATATCACCTCTGTCATTAAAGGTTTGACCAATAGTTAATTGTATGAATATTTGACTTACTGAAATGTTGTCGAAACCTCGAAAAACCCTCCTTTGATGCAAGGTAAAATTTTAAGATAGGAAAGGGGTAGAAGTAAAACCTTCATGAGATGGTAAAGTAAAGTTTTGCTTGATGTATGCTTTTAGGCAATTTGCTTGGCACCAACGGTGTTTTAAATTACTGGAAGAAATGACTTCCTACATGACTTTAGGTTGAAGCCAAAGAAAAGTCTTCTCACATAGTTGACATACTCCCCTCGTGGAATGCAACCAAACTTTAAGGATTTGAGAACTGGGGAGCTACATTGCCGCTCTGCCCTAGGATAAAAAGGTCATAAGACAATTGATGTACCCTATTCTGGCACTGCAGGCCTATGAGAGGGTAGTCTAGACCTTGGAGTTTAAATAATTATGCAGAGTCCGGTTTATCAGAACGTTGAGACTAACCAAAGAAGTGATCCTGCCAAGGTCTCAAAGGTCGCATGGTGTGGGTATAGGGGGACAAATATGCGAAGGCCTCGAAGCATGTGCTGAGGGTACGGCTTGCGAGATTGGAAATGACATAATTCCAAGGTCATTAGTTATCTCTGCTAACGTCAGTGTGACAAACACTAGGCAGAGACCTAGAAGGACACTGACGGGCTTACAAGTACTCCCTGATCAGGATATACCCTAAGCATAGGATGCCACCCCTAGAAAATAGAATACTAGGGTTATGATGTGGAAAATAACATCTTACACACACAAGGCCATAGATAAATTATTTACCTATTTGTCTTTTAAATACTTACAGTATAATTACATCATGCATACTATGTTTTATTTAGATCTACCCATGTCAATGTCTGTGTCCTTACAAATGCTTGGGACAACTCTTTCTATAAGCCACTGGGCCGTAAGGCTCTGCGCATATTATTTTTCTTGCACATAGGTTTTCGAACATTCGGTACACTCAATGGGGAGTGATGTGAACTCACAAAGATTAGCATTACATGGTTTACGTATTTTACACTATAGTCGGACTATATCAGTTTCAAAAGGAACTTTTGTTGTAATAAGATATAAACGCAAAAAATTCTCATAGGTTTCGGTCATGTGTAGAGTTTATGTAATTTATATTTTAGTCTTGTGTGAGTTCTTCTAAACTCATACGACGGTTGTTATGTTGCTGACAAAAAATTATTTAAAGTGGTATTAGAGCCAAGTCTGACATAAAACTTGAGAAAAATAATTAAGGATTGACATTAGAGACTAAACCCTGATACAATCCGTAGGCAACACTAGAACATCAAGAACAACATCGGTGAGCATCACAAGGGAAAAGTAGAACGACACTTGATTCAATTTGTTTGCTAAATTAGGAAATTGTTTGTTCTAAATTGTCCTAGTTTGCTATTCACTAGGAGAAAAATTGATTTTTTTTCACTTTTGTGATGCTCTTTGTGATAATATCATAGGTTCTTTGGTGAAGGAGACATTTGCCTTGAATGTTTGTATTCTTGATAAATATTAAAATCCCATGATTGTCTTAATTTATTTTGTTTGTACTAGACTTCTAACTGTATATATATGCTTAGAAACAATTAAGGCATGCACTAGATTTTATTACACTCTTATTGCACTTGCACTAATTCGTCTATTTAAGTCACCTCTTGCATAGATGGTAAGAGGAAACCAAAGAATAGTAGAGGAAGATCACTCATGTTCGGTTGAAGGCCCTTCAAATCAAATAAACTATGATCATTTTGTTCAAAGTGATAGCAACCCGTCGCCAATAAGGACAATGCCAGATGAAGACTCTACTAGACGATGATCATTTTGTTCACAAGATGGTCCCCATATGTCCTTTTGCTTCTTCTCATCATCATCATCATCTTTGGCAAGTTCCTATTCATCCTCCATCTCATCAAATCAATTTCCTATATTATGATTCATTTTTTATTTAGGTAAAAATTTGGGGGAGAAAATATCATCTTAGAATTTTGATTTCATCTTAGAATTTCTATTTGATCCTCATAGTTTAGATTTTTATTTGATTTTCTAATCTTATCTTAGAATTCCTATTGGTCTTTAAAGTTTAGGTTTTTATTTGATGTTTTTCTTTGTTTTGTTTGATTAAAAAAATCATTTATTAAAAAAATCAATTAATCCTTCTAAAAAAACTAATTTATTGTTCAAAATCAAAGTTTTTCAAATGTTTCAACCTCCTTCGAACCATGGAAAGTTCTTGGTTCTTAATATCTAGCTTTGATTCATATTGGTGATTTATTTTAAGGACAAATGGCTACTTCTCAAGACTTGTGATCTATAATCATACGATTACACTTGATTCAAATACGAGGACTAGTCCCATAATGGCTTTCTCTTTTTAAGAATATATCAAAAAAGACAACAGTCGAGCATCCTACCGGCGTCTTCTGTTACAAAGTTTAACATATCAAACAATACAGAAGTGTACACAAAGTGTACATTCTCTGGTTAGAGCAACTGGGCTTTATACTATTGAACCTACAACTGCCCATATAAAACTCAATTGTTCTAACTAGAAAAATGTACACTTTGTGTATGATATAATAAACCTATTGATATGATCAATACAATAAAGTTATTTCTTCCCTTTTCTAAACTTCCACAACTATAGTTTTACAACAATCTTTATCCCTATTGCATTTTAACTTCCTTTCTAGTCAATCCTAATGACTTAATTATACTAAGGAATTTTTCTATGAATCTCTTACCATATCTAATCAATCCTAGACCTCAATCTTATTTTTCTCTGGATGAATTCTTAATCAATATCATCTCTATCAAAGTAGTGTAGTGGAAGCGTGGTGGGCCCATAACTCATAGGTCCCAGGATTGAAACTTGGCTCTAATATTTAAAGGTTGACATGAAAGTTTCATCATCCCATCTTCTTTGCCCATGCATTAAGTTTCAATCCAATCAACCAACCCCTTAACTCCGATTTTGCAAATAAGTCCTCTATAAAATTTCTTTGACAACGGATCCTCTAATTAACATAATATTCCTTAATTACCCTCGATTAAAAATAACAAATCTCACGGAGTTTATCTCCAAACATTTTGATGAGTAGTCTGGATCCTAAGATTTATGTTATTTCTGGCTAACTATGGTTGATATGTATACTTAGGTGCAAGGACCCTATCTGGGGACAGTGTGTAGTAACACGAGTCACTTCATGGATTGTTTGGGGAGGACGTGTGGAGTGAAAATTTTGCTAGGACATGACCGTAGAGAGATTCGACTAGTGAACAATTAAGAGAGAATCACCGTCACCTGACCTCTCTGCCAATATTAGTGTAATAGGCATAGGTAAAAATATAGATAGAATTAACACTGATGGGCTTATCTATACTCTCTGATCATAAGGTCTCCTAAGCATAGACTGGCTGCCTATATCACAGTTTTGAATGAAATATTAGAATCTTTGGTGACAATAATCTAAAGACATAGACACACTCTACAGTTGTAACTTGACATAATAAGTAGAGACATTTACTTATGATACATATTCTGCATATGAGTGTTTCATATTTTTATTTGTTCACTGCACATGCTTTACATGATATTATTAAATAATTTATGGACATTGTAGTATCTATTTCCTATTTACTCGAGATATTCTACTATGGTTAAATTGTAATTTTGTATAATGGAGCAAGGCTGAGCATATTGGATTTTATGATTTGTATGTATAGTAGATTATCATCGATGGAAATAAGGTCGTAGGAAGATTTATTTGGATTTACTTATACCATTACTATAGTTTATAGTTGGTTTATCGGGACTATGTTAGATAAGCTAAGTGGGTTGATCCGATGGTATTATTTGATGAGATGATGATATTAAATTTTTATGATGTGTGGAATTGTGTTATATCCATAAATGCTTGTATGGGTTAGTTGAGCTGATAAGTGGTTATCACGTGTCGATCTGTAGGTCAGGTTGTAACAAAGTGAGTGTTTATTGTCTTGGTGGAATAAACATGACAGTTCTTAATGTTTAGACTAGGAGAACTATGTCCATTTGATTATTCTTAATTGATATTATTTTGACTCTCTTGTTGCTTGATTTCTATCCTTCTTATCCTTATATAAGTTATGAATGTTTTGTATATTCATTATTGTTGATATGAATTCACCATTGCTATTATTCTTCGATTTAGTATGAACTTATTTTTCCTAAATGCTAGAGGTACGATGATAAGCATACCCTAGGAGACTTGTTATTCTATATATGATGGTTATTCATCTTTGTGTGTATATGACTAGGTTGATATAATACTACATGGTGTTAGGGGCACCTAGGGGCACCCTCACTATAATCATGTATTATGACATATTAACACTCCCATGAGCCACCTATATAAAGAGGCATGTGGCAAAAGTGCAACTTGCTAGGATGAGAGATTGGGTAACTCTTGGTTGATGAGTATTACTAGACTAGCTCTAGATATCGAGTAGTGAGGTACAGTGGGCAACCTAGGGGAGAAGGGATTATATTTCTATATTCTCATGCTTCTATTTTGATATGTGTACCTTACGATGATTGATACCTCCCCTTGAGCTGACAGTTATATGCAACGACTATGTTTGATTATGCTAACCTCGGATATAGTCTCGTGTGATTTTTTTTTATTTTTCTTATTTAGCTATTGCACACAAATAGCAGAATTTCATCACTTTAGTCATGAGACACTATTATTATATGTTTTTGATTTTACATTATTCTTTATCCAACTCACTGGTACAATATTACTCACCCCATTGGGAACTTATTTTTATTTTTTAGGACCATGACAAGAGAGGGACTCTTAGATAGTTAAATGAGTAGTTAGGTGTGTAAATTAGAAAGGTGGAGCATTGCTACATTTATTCTATATAAGTAGAGATCTTCTAGATGTGCACCATATATATCTTTAGATAAGAGTATTATTTTGATCCAAACAAATTTGTATATAAATATTTTACTTTCCATGAACTCTAGTTTTAAAAATGCATCATATCTAGATAAGCCTTTGAGATAAAATGAGATGTGATATACGTTTTTACCTTTTATTTATAGAGGGGACATATACAATGTACCCTAAGTGAGTTTTCACATAGCCTCGAAGGGTAAAGGGTGATTATGTTTGGAGTTCACTACAGTCTGCCACTTGTCTTATGGAAGTATGGGACATGACATGTAGTGTATGTAATGGAGATTTTAAAATAAGAAAAGAAACATCGATAATGAAAATATAATGTAAAGATTTCAAAATAATCTGTCATGTAGAATATTGAGCGAAAAACCTAAGGTTATAGCTCGATAAACCTAGGGTGGAAAACATCACATTCTTTGAAAAAGAACATGCCTTAAAAACAAAAGTAGTAGAAAGAATAATCATCACTTGAGGAGATTTAAGCTCTCGCAAGGAAATCCCATGTGCTTAGCAAACATATGCCTTAACCACTTGGCCAAAGCAACATCATTGAATGATGATCAATTCTATAGGTGGTGCCAACTGAATACTTCACACTAAAGCAATCATAAAAATACTTGTAGAAAGCAATCATCCAGGAGCTATAGAGGGAAGTAGTTGATCAAGTTACTTAGTTACCTTTGCAATATATTTAGTTGGATATAATATTCCTTAAACTTTAGAATTGTCTAGTTCATGATTTGATTTTTATAATTGGTCAACAGTGACCTCCCAATGATGAGTTAAATATGATATCTAAAATCTCAATGAGCATAGTTATTGATTATCGCCATTATTGGTGCTCGTTAAATAACATCATTGGTGAGGGTTCCAAGGATTTTCCACATTACTGATTGTCACCATAATCCCACATGTCATGTGGTTTTCCACAAAGCAAGTATCCTCCATTAGGTTGGCCTTGGACGAGCCTAGGGCCTCCTTCCTGATGGGATGAGAGATATCCTCGAGCTTTACCTGCTCCAAATTTTAAGTCCCATGCCCGATTTATGACCATAGATGCTTGTAAAAATTGTGGGAAGAATTATTCTGAAATCTATAGAGCTCCTTTGAGATGTTTTTATTGTCATTAGATAGGGCATTATCGCACTAACTTCCCGTGACTTCAATAAAGAAGCATTAGTAGAAGCCTTGGGATGCCCAGACAGTTATCCAGTGGTAGAGGATAACCACTCAGGATAAGCAAGCATCAAGGGCAGCAAGAGGCCAAAGAGTTAAGCAAAGGAGTAGTGCAAGAGGGGATCAAGGTAGTTATGGGATTCCTCCACGATAGCATACAATAATTTTTGTCAGTTCAGATAATGAGGCTGAGGCTAATCCAGATCTGATTATCGGTACTTTACAACTATTTCAGCATTCTCATAGATCTTACATTAATCCTGAGTTTGCAAAGTTTACTGATAAACCATTCATTCCTCTAAAACCTGAACTTATTGTATGCACACCTCTAGGACAACAACTTCTTAGAAACACAGTTTATGAGGATCGTGAGATTATGTTGGGAAATATCACATTACTAGCAGATTTAATCCCATTAGATATGGTAGATCTTGACTCAATACTTGGGATTGATTAGTTTGCCCGACATAAAGCCATAACTAACTATTTTACTAAGGAAGTGATATTCTCAATAGTTTATGTAATAGACCTATTATAACTTAATAATTGTTGAACCCACAACTGCCCGTAAAAAACTCAATTGCTCTAACTAGAGGGACGTACACTTTGTGTATGATATAATAGACTTATTGATATGATCAATACAATAAAGTTATTTCTTCCCTTTTCTAATCTTCCAAAACCCTAGTTTTACAACAATCTTTGTCCGTATTGCACTTTAACTTCCTTTCTAGTCAATTCTAATGACTTAATTATACTATGAAATTTTTCTATGAATCTCTTACAATATCTAACTAATCCAAAGACCTCAATCTTATTTTTCTTTGGATGATTTCTTATTCAATATCATCTCTATTAGAGTGGCACAGTGGAAGCGTGGTGGGCCCATAACCCATAGGTCCCAGGATCAAAAATTATCTTTGATATTAAAGGTTGACATGATAAACTATGTTGAAGTACCTTTAACTAAAATTTGGTAGTCCAATTTATTGTATTTGACTAGAGCGACATCGGATTTTAATCCAATGAACCAACCCCTTTACTACTAACCCTAACTCAGGTTGCTTAATCTCAACCGTGCAATCTTTTAAGTCATCTAATGTGAGCTATCCATTTAAATCTAGTTAAACCGATTTGGTTCAATTGAACCGATTCACTAGGGTTTAAATGTTAGTTCATCTATTTGACTAACCTAACTATATCGAAATCAAGATTCATTGTGTTGTTGGATTTAATATTTTACCTAATGGTATAATTTTAATATGAAAATTTAATACCTTAAAATTCATATGAAATTTTGCAAATAAGTCCTCTATAAAATTTCTTTGACAATGGATCCTCTAATTAACGTAATATTCATTAATTACCCTTGAACAAAAATAACAAGTCTCACGGAGTTTATCTTAGACATAAGAGGTGGAATATAATATGGACAAACATACCGCCAAGGGTCCTTGTGATGTATTCACTATACCTGCAAGTGTAGTGCGAAGTTACCACCATGATAGTCTGAAGATAGTTCGTAGGGATGTAGCCAGATCAAGGATCTAGCATGTATGTAGTCAAGGTTCTATCATTTTGATAACGATTATGAAGCATATTTAATTGCAGGCATTGCAAATTTTGAATTAGAATGGTGATTCCTTCTACGTAGCCTTGGACAGTGAATCTCTCGACCACACATCTATTATTCCACATATTCTTCAAACATTCTCCAAACATTTTGATGAGTAGTATGGATCCTAAGATTTATATTATTTCCGGCTAGCTATGGCTGATATCTATACTTAGGTGCGAGGACCCTATCTGGGGACAGTGTATAGTAATACGAGTCACTTAATAGATTGTCTGTGGAGGATGTGTGGAGTAAAAATTTTGCTAGGACACGATGGCAGAGAGTTTTGACTAGTGAACAACTGAGAGAGAATCACTATCACCTGACCTCTCTGCCAATATTAGTGTAATAGGCATAGGTAAAAATATAGATAGAATTAACACTGATGGGCTTATCTATACTCTCTGATCATAAGGTCTCCTAAGCATAGACTGGCTGCCTATATCACAGTTTTGAATGAAATATTAGAATCTTTGGTGACAATAATCTAAAGACATAGACACACTCTACAGTTGTAACTTGACATAATAAGTAGAGACATATACTTATGATACATATTCTGCTTATGAGTGTTTCATATTTTTATTTGTTTACTGCACATGCTTTACATGATATTATTGAATAATTTATGGACATTGTAGTATCTCTTCCCTATTTACTCGAGATATTCTACTACGGTTAAACTATAATTTCGTATAATGCAGCAAGGCTGAGCACATTGGATTTTATGATGTGTAGGTATAGTAGATTATTGTCGATATAGTCGATGAAAACAAGGTTGTAGGAAGATTTATTTGGATTTACTTATACCATTATTATAGTATTATAGTAGGTTTATCGGGACTGTGTTAGATAAGAAAACTGGGTTGATCCGATCGTATTATTTGATGAGTTTATGATATTAGATTTTTATGATATGTGGAACTGTGTTGTATTCGTAAATGCTTGTATGGGTTAGTTGGGCTCATAAGTGGTTATCACGTGTCGATCTATAGGTTAGGGTGTAACAAAGTGAGTGTTTATTCTCTTGGTGGAACAAATACGATAGTTCTCAATGTTTAGACTAGGAGAACTATATCAATTTGATTATTCTTAATTGATATTATTTTGACTCTCTTGTTGCATTATTTTCATATCCTTCTTATCCTCATATGAGCAATGAATGTTTTCTATATTCATTATTGTTGATATGAATTCTCCATTGCTATTATTCTTCGATTTATTATGAACTTGTTTTTCCTAAATACTAGAGGTATGATGATAAGATTACCCTAGGAGACTTATTCTTCTATATATAATGGTTGTTTAACTTTGTGTGTATATGACTAGGTTGATATGATACTAGAAGGTGTTAGGGGCACCCTCACTATAATCATGTATTATGACATATTAACACTCCCATGAGCCACCTATATAAAGAGGCATGTGGCAAAAGTGCAACTTGCTAGGATGAGTGATTAGTTAACTCTTGGTTGATGAGTATTACTAGACTAGCTATAGATATCGGGTAGTGAGGTACAGTGGGCACCCTAGGGGAGAAGGGACTATATTTGTATATTCTCAGACATCTATTTTGATTTATGTACCTTACAATGATTAATACCTCCCCTTCAGGTGACAATTATATGCAATGACTGTATTTGATTATACTAACCCCGAATATAGTATCGTGTGACTTTTTATTATTTTTCTTATTGGGCTATTGCACACAAATAGCAGAATTTCATCACTTTACTCATAAGACACTATCATTATATGGTTTTGGTTTTACATTGTTCTTTATTAAACTCATTTTTATTACTCATTCCATTGGAAACTCATTTTTATTTTTCAGGATCATGGCAAGAGAGGGACTCTTAGATAGTCAGATGAGTAGTTAGTTGTCTAAATTGGAAAGGTAGAGCATTACTATCTTTATCCTATATAAGTAGAGATCTATTAGATGTACACCATATATATCTTTAGATAAGAGTATTATTCTGATCCAAACAAATTTGTATATAAATATTTTACTTTCCATGAACTCTAGTTTTAAAAATGCATCATATCTAGATAAGCCTTTGAGTTAAAATGAGATGTGATACAAGTTTTTACCTTTTATTTATAAAGGGGACATACACAATGTACCATAAGTGAGTTTTCACATAGCCTCGAAGGGTAAAGGGTGATTATGTGTAGAGTTTACTACGGTCTGCCACTTGTCCTGTAGAAGTATGGAACATGACATGTAGTGTATGTAGTGGAGATTTTAAAATAAGAAAAGAAACATTGATAACGAAAATATAATGTAAAGATTTCAAAATAATATGTCATGTAGAATATTGAGCGAAAAACCTAGGGTTATAGCTCGATAAACCTAGGGTGGAAAACATCACATTCTTTGAAAAAGAACAAACCTTTAAAAAAAAAAGTAGTAGAAATAGTGAAATTATAGAGGACTTATACAAGTGACACCGACATGATATATAATCTAGGTGTCATCTAAAAATATATATCTACATATATCATTTGTTGACACATAGCATTGGTAGGTGATATCTTTTATAACATGGGATAATTTGATATCAATACTCTTAAGATCAAAGCAATAATCACTACCTATGTTAATATAAAAGGTGATCATGATGCACACAACAAGGTAACATTGAGTATGATCATGGATAACTTTAGTTGATCCTTTAGAAATAAAAATTGGTCGTAAATCTGAGCATATTGATCTAAGTTTCTATCTCTTCCCCGACGTAATGAAAATTGTAGCCATATATACAATCCGGAGATTAATAGATTAATTATATTAAGGCGATTATCGGCCCAAGAAAAATTAATCATAACAATAATTTTTATCGTCAGAGTAAAAACTCATTACCGAGGAAATATACTATTATATTTCCGACTCGCACTTTATCCTAGATTATATCGGGACTGTCATCTTAATCCTTAAGACCTCAAACTTAACTTAATCTCATAGGTTCTTCAAACCTAGGCTCTGATTCCACTTTAGTTGTCACGCCCCGACCCGCAGGTCGACATGTGGCAACCGCCGTATGAGCCCAAAAGACCCATACAAGGCATTTGGTAATAAATATTGTCCATACACATAATCAACACAGCGGAATATACAATTAAATCACTTATGCAACTCTACTAACACAGACTTGATATACCTACTACAATTCTATAATAACGACATCAATAAATAAAACTAAATCCATCGATAGCCCTCATCTTCATCAAATATCTCAGTCAATCATCTAACAACCTGCACACACATTGAATGTGGTATGCTCAGCCTTGCGGCCTAGTGCAAAATTATGGCTCGAAATCGGAGCAAGGAAATCAAAAACTAGGAGGAGTACTCTAGGATGCCATTGGTTTGTTAATCATCATTTTTCTTTGATATATGTGATTCGTGACACAAAAATAAGTATAGCGATGTAACAAATACAAATATACATGTCACTAAATGTCACCTAAGTGTATGTAGTGTCTATGTCATCAATGTGTGTCATCTATATTGTAATATGACTTTAAGTCTCAAGACTCGGGCTACCAGCCTATGCTTAGTGAATACCCAGGCCAAGGGCATCCATAAACCCATCAGTGCCTTTTTATCTCTGTCTCTACCTATGCCCGCTACACTGATGTTGGCGGAGAGGACGGGTGACCCTTGATCACTCTCCACTATCTCCCTAGTTGCCCTCAATGCCTCCCCTAGCGAAACTACCATGCCCTTACATCCTCCCCGGACTCCTAGGGGCAACGGCGACTCGTGTAGTACTACAACACTGCCCGAAGAAAGGGTCACCATTAACGAAGACTAATCGGCCACGGCTAACCGATAAAAATAATAATCCTAGGATCCGGATTACTCATCCGACTGTCTGCAGAACATTCTGGATGATAGCCGCGTGGTCTAAGGATCTACTGTCCAAGGATTCGCATAGTGAATCACCATCCCAGTCCAATAGCAGTCGACATTGATCGGGATAAACACACATCCGTACAATGAGCTGTGGCAACCCCGTCTCCATCGGTGCCAAGTCCATGGTAGGGTTCATCATCGCTAGCCATCTCAGGACTATCACGGTGCCACCTAAACGATACTCGTGAGGGCATAAATTTTTAGGTAGGAACCTACTCCATATTTCCGGTCTAGTATAATCTTAAAGTTTGTATGATCCCTTTTTCCACTGCTACCAGTATCTAAGCTATGTGTAGCCTTGGGAGTGGTGCGAAGAGAAGCATCACTGTTGTGACCATCGATAGTACACGGTGGTCAACTGGGGTATATGGGAGACACCCCTATCCATTTAAATCCTGGCGATGTCTCATCGGAGGTTCTAGTATCTCATGTCACCTAAGACTAAATCTAGTGCGTCTAGTGTTATTGTTGATGCTACCTCCTATGTATGTTTATTATTCATATATGCCACTATTTATATTCATGTCCACATAGTAATTGTGTGGTATATAGCATGTCATGCCCCGACCCACCAGTCGGACACGTGACAACCACCGTATGAGCCCAAAGGACCCATACAAGGCATTTGGTAATAATATTGTCCATACACATAATCGACACAGCGGAATATACAATTAAATCACTTATACAACTCTACTAACACAGTCCTAATATACCTACTACAATTCTACAATAATGTTATCAATAAATAAAACTAACTCTATTGATATCCCTCATCTTCATCAAATATCTCAGTCGGTCACCTAACAACCTGCACACACATTGAACGCGGTGTGCTCAGCCTTGCGGCCTAGTGCAAAATTACAGCTCGAAACCACCACACGAAATCCAAGGTTAGAGGGATCGTTTAAGGATGCCTTAGTGGGATTAGTTATCACATAATAAGCTTTTTAGTATTTTACATGTATTATCCGACTATATTTTATGTCAACCTAGGTTGTAGGTAGATGTATGTCTCTAAATGTCACCTAAATTATATACCATATCAGTATCACTAGTGTAAAATCATATATAACCTCTGTATTTTTATATCACATAACTCAGGCTGCCAGCCTATGCTCAAGGAAAGCCCTAGCCTAGGACTTCCCTAAGACTTCCCTAAGCCCATCAGTGCTATTACAATCTATGTCTCTACCTATGCCCGCTGCACTGATGCTGGCGGAGAGGACGGGTGACCCATAATCACTCTATATTGTTTCGTTAGTCGCTGATCATGCCTCCCCTAGCAAAACTGTCGTGTTTTTACATCCTCCCTGGATCCGTAGGGGCAACGACATCTATGTAGTACTACACACTGTCCGGCGACAGGGTCACCATCATAATAGTCTCATCAGCCAGGGCTAGCCGAAATAATAACCCTAGGATCCGGACTACTCATTCGACTGTCTACAAAACGTCAAGGATGATAGCCGTGTAGTCTACGGATCCATTATCCAAGGCCTCACGTAGTGAATCACCTTCCCAATCAAATAACAATCAACTTTGGCCAAAATAAACGCACATCCGCACAATAGGCTGTGGCTATCCCCACTACATCGTGGCTAAGTCCATGGTATGGTTCATCCTCGCTAGCCATTTAAGGACTATCACGGTGTCGCCTAAGCGGCACACGTGCGGGTATCGGTATCTGGGTATAGACCCACTCCATTTTTGGTCTATCTTAACCTAGGAGTTAATCTGGTCCAACCCTCAACTTACTCCCAGTATCTAAGCTATCTATGATTTGTAGCCTCGGGAGGTGCTGGTGTGTGAACATCACTAACCGAATGCTAATAGTTCGCGATGTTATCTAGGGTGCATTAATAACATCCTTAGTTTAAAATTTAGTTATGTTCTTAAATGGTACTAGTATCATGTCACCTTTGTCTCTATACTAAAGTATCTGGTGTAAATCATGATACTATGTTCTATGTTTGCTTCATCTTTTATCATTTTACGCATGATATTATTTGCATTCAACATTTCAGCATAATTAACTAACATGCAGTAAAAATAATATATCATGCAGAGTAAAAGATGAAATAAGCATATGTGGCACATTAGCATGCTAAATAAAATATAATAACATAGCACATATTTTTCTTGGTAGTTTTAGAAGCATGATATTTATTTAGTTGGTAGGCATCCAAGAATTTTCCAACAAAATCTAATTAAGATTTTTCCTAGCTGGAATAAATCATACTATGATGAGCCTACGCATCTGATTTGGCGGTTTACTCTTCGGAACCAACCTAAGGTTCGTTCGCTGAATTTTTATTCTCTGACACTGTCTCGATCCACGTGCCGTCATTTACGCATTTTATATTTTCCTGTCAATTATTCAACAAATTTTAATTCTTAATTCAGAAATAGTTTCTCAAATCTCTCTTCATCGCTACTCTTAGAATGATCTCTAGAATCACCCCAATTTTTTTCAAGTTCGCCGGAAAATCTCTCCAGCGATCGTCGGAAAGTTTGTTGGAACATTCACCGGTGAAGTTCTTCGATCAACACCAATATTGGTACCAATCGAAAGCTCTCTTCATGAGGATTCCAAAAATCATATTTGCCCCAATTCTTATAGCTCATACGCGATCAATTTCACCGATTAAATCAATTTGGGCGAAATCCCTAAGTTAGAGTTTTTAGCTCGCCGGCGGCCAACCGGCGGCTAATAGCCCTCAACTCTGGTACCAATGGATAGTTCTCGTCAAGGAGAATCCATAGGTACCAAGTTTGCAAGGTTTCATTGTCGGAATTGCTGAAAATCGTCGGAGCAACCTCCGGCGATCGAAACCCTCGCCGCCGACTCCTCTCGCATGATTTCTCCCTCATCTCTACACCAAATTTGGGCATCTTGGTATCAAAATGAAGAGAAGGTCGAGATCTACCTGTGGCTAAAATTTGGGAGCCTAGTTCGTCGTGGTTTCACCGGAGCATCGTTGGGAAGTTAGCATCATCGTCGCCGGTCCGCGCGGAGGAGGAGAGAGAGTGAGAGAGAGAGGGAGCGTGCGCGAGCTGCGGTGGAAAGAAAATGAGGTTTTTTTCTAATTAATTAATTAAAATCTTAAATCCCCCCCTTAAAAAAAATAAATTTTTTGTCCTCCAAAAATAATTTCTTCATATATCAAAGTACGATTACCGTATGACAAGTTCCGAGATTGAAATAAAATGAGATACTCAAGATAGGCATCTATATGATGGGTCATCAATGAATGTTTCTGGGTCATCAGTCGCCATGTCCAAGTCAACAAAAATCATGTCGGTATCATCAATAACTATGATCGAGATATCTTGAGCATCCATACTATTCAACAAAAAGATGCGTATCCTAGTACGTGGTAGAAAGCAATTGCTTAATAGGGTGATAAACAATTACTTAGTATGATAGTAGTATACTAGAAGTATCACATGAATCTTAGATAAGTAGATCAAACTTTACAATAATAGATTGTTAAGATCATTCGGGATAACTATTCGCTGGTGACGTAATTTACTGATGAAACTGGGGGATATATAAATGGGTAGAGGTTGAAGATAATATTTCAGTTTTTTGGGGTAGATATGCTAGGGAGTTCCTATAACTCTAGCATATGAATAACCTTTCACGGTTCATGTTTAACCATAATCAAATGCCTCTAAACATAATATGATCATAATGGAATCACCTCGCGATGAAGGATAATATATAAAAAGATAGTTATAGATGGAACATGTATATTAAGGTTGACATCTGATGAAATTTAAAACTGAATTTGATACGAAATTTATAGATCATGCTAAATTTTGACTCGACTGAAGAAGAGCCAAAATAATACTTTTGGATTGACAGTACGCCAAAAATAATACGGAAGTGATTGTATCTGATGTATCTAGATATTTTAGTTCAGAAATATTATTTAAAACTAATTTCTGGCACAAAGTTGAATTATGATGTAGAATAGGCTAATACTTGACCGCATCTAGGAAACTGAAATTATGATGCAAAATAGAAGTTGATTGAAACTGCAAAAAGTATCAAGTTTCAGGTTGATGATATGTATATGATGATATTATTATGATAACATACAAATGGATTGATTGCTAGCACGAAGTAAGCTTTACCCATAGCTTAGAATAGAGCAAAAAGGATTGCATCCCAGTTGTAGATGTAGAAATATTACAGTTGTACCTAAGCTACTATGCGCATTGGATATGAGCTATCGAAGTTGTGAATAAAATAAGGATGTCAACAATACATGTAGCTACTAAGGATATCAACATGCGCATCAACATATGTTAAAGGTGCCAAGAAACTGCAGCATCTAGAAATTTAAGGAGATATGAAAAGGAGTAAGGAAGCAAAGTTACTACAAAATCTGTAGGCAGTTGAAATCTGAGTTGCAAATGCAGAAATGTTGTCTGCTGCATTGACTGAATAAGACCGTAGAAAAAGACCGAATATATATAACGATACTGATGAAAATATAAGAATCTGAGCTACAAAAATACTAAGTGAAGAACTGAGCTAAGTTGAGGGAGCTATAGAAATATAAAGGAGTAAAGAAATCTACCAACGATGGATAAAATTTGACTAAGGACATTTGACAAAGGAAGTAGCTTCACAAAAAGGGAACTACAAACTGCAGAAAATGACTGAGGAAATAACTGCAAAGAAAATTGCAGAAATATTCGATAGAATTTGCATTCAGAAAGGCCACTAAGAAAAATTAAAGGAAGCAGATAAAAGAAAACTGCTTGGCTAATAAGTTGGTCGTATATAGGATATATGAAATAAGCGCAAGCTGCTCAAGCTCCAAAAAGAAACTGACAGATAGAAGAAAATAGCAGGAAACAGCTGCATTGAACGCATAAAATGCTAGTACAAAGGAAGATGCTCCAAGCTCAATAAAGATTTAATATGACTGAGTGAACTGCTTAAAAGAGTATAGGAAGCTTTATGAATATAATGATGCAAGAGTGCAAGTGGTATGCTGACGACAGCTATACCAACTGTATTGACGCATCGAAATATGAAATGAATGAAGAAACAATAAAAGGATTTACATTTAGAAAGCCAGTCAATATGATAGCAAATAGATCTGAAATGAACACAAAATATTATAAGATGCAGATGACAAGCGAGCATCAAAGCTGTAGAAATATAACCAAGAAAATGAAGAAGGTTGTAGCATGCGCAACTAGAAATGTCATGCAATATACGCAAGCTGAATATGTGAAATAGAGCTGCAAATAGGGTCTAGAGCAGCAAAGATAGTATATGTAGAAAGTTATAAATATTATACATAGAGCTGCAAGTGTTGGGAGTTGACACGATTATTATAATTGATGACGGTCAACTTCTAGTTGCAACTTAAAATCATGATGACAACCCAAAATGATCAACGTATACTCATGAGATTTCTATATCTATATATAATCAACTCAAATGAGAATAAGATCATAGATAATTTAAAATCATTTGATACAGATCCATCTACAAACAACTTTATGAATATGGAATAAAGTCCCTTTAAGAGATCTGAGAAAGAGTTAGGTTCAAACAAAATTATCTCATACGTAAGCCAACTTAAAATATCGGTAGATTTTCTTTTGAGCTCATGGGTCTTACGTAGATTAATCTGGTATAAATGTTATGATCGAGATCTCATATGTACATTCAATATCAGTAGTTCTCCAGATCTAAGAAATAATTAAGGCAAAGATTTGCACGAAAATTTTTTATGATAAAAATAAAGATGTGGCACTTGTGCATAATGTGGAATAATTTACATTATTTTCTATACGTCCACATTAGTCATAGATTGAACTTACGATTCAAGATTTCAAACTTTTCTGGAAATCACGTATACCGACAACAGTCAATATATTCATATCGTCAGGTTTCATGATCTGATAATATAACTATAATTTGCAACATAAACAAAAGTTAAACGAGATACACATACTCAAATATCATATAGTAGTACACATGCTAACTCACATAGGAGAGTCAATAAAAATAATATGATAATGTATTAATTATTTGGCTAAATCGTGACATATGAATCGATGATAAGATTCATAGATAATCTACAATTTAAAAATCTTGATAGACTACCTGATACATCAGCTATCTAGCATGAGAGTATAAATGTGAGAGTGCATTTGGTGCTTCTATGTTTAAGAGTCAAACTCCAGGAGCAAGAGCTCGAATTAGAGCGGATACAATTGAATATTGATAGATTTATTTATACTTAACATCTCAAGATGGGGTCATGGGATACAAATAGTATGATTAAGATATAACATTAGATAATTTGATATCAATACTCTTAATATCAAAGTGATGATAACTACCTATGTTGGTATAAGAGGTGATTATGATGCACCCAACAAGGTAACCTTGAGTATGATCATTGATAAACTTACTTGATCTTTTAGAAATGAAACTTGATCGTAAACCTGAGCATATTGATCTAAGTTTCTAATCTTTTCCGACGTAGTAGAAATAGTAGCCATATATACTGTACGGAGATTTATAGATTTACATTCTTTATATTAAAGCAGTTATCGGCTAAGGAAAAATTAATCATAGCGATCAATTGTCGTTGTCAAAGTAAACAACCCATTACCAAAGAAATATATTATTATATTTCTGACTCGCACTTTATCCTATATTATATCGGGACTGTTATTTTAAACCTTAAAACCTCAACCTTAACTTAATCTCATAGGTTCTCCAAACCTAAGCTCTGATATCATTTTAATTGTCACACCCCGACCCACCTGTCGGACACGTGGTAACCGCCGTATGAGCCCAAAGGACCCATACAAGGCATTTGGTAATAATATTATCCATACAGATAATCGACACGGCGGAATATACAATTAAATCACTTATACAACTCTACTAACACAATCCCGATATTCCCGACTACAATTCTACAATAATGTTATCGATAAATAAAACTAACTCCATTGATATCCCTCATCTTCATCAAATATCCCGGTCGGTCACCTAACAACCTGCACACACATTGAATGCGGTGTGCTCAGCCTTGCGGCCTAGTGCAAAATTACAGCTCGACACCACAACACGAAATCCAAGGCTAGGGGGATCGCTCAAGAATGCCTTAGTGGGATTAGTTATCACATAATAAGTTTTTTAGTGTTTTACATGTATTATCCGACTATATTTTATGTCAACCTAGGTTGTAGGTAGATGTATGTCTCTAAATGTCACCTAGGATATATACCATATCGGTGTCACTAGTGTAAAATCATATATAACCTCTTTATTTTTATATCACATGACTCGGGCTGTCGGCCTATGCTTAAGGAAAGCCCTGGCCTAGGACTTCCCTAAGCCCATCAATGTCATTATAGTCTATGTCTCTACCTATGCCCGCTACACTGATGCTGGTGGAGAGGACTATCACGGTGTCGCCTAAGCGGCACACGTGCGGGTATCGGTATCTAGGTATGGACCCACTCCATTTTTGGTCTATCTTGACCTAGGAGTTAATCTGGTCCAACCCTCAGCTTACTCCCAGTATCTAAGCTATCTATGATTTGTAGCCTCGGGAGGTGCTGGTGTGTGAACATCACTAACCGAACGCTAATAGTTCGCGATGTTATCTAGGATGCATTAATAACACTCTTAGTTTAAAATTTAGTGATGTTCTTACGTGGTACTAGTATCATGTCACCTATGTCTCTATACTAAAGTGTCCGGTGTAAATTATGATACTATGTTCTATGTTTGCTTCATCTTTTATCATTTTACGCATAATATTATTTGCATTCAACATTTCAGCATAATTAACTAACATGCAGTAAAAATAATATATCATGCAGAGTAAAAGATGAAATAAGCATATGTGGCACATTAGCATGCTAAATAAAATATAATAACATAGCAGACATTTTTCTTGGTAGTTTTAGAAGCATGATATTTATTTAGTTGGTAGGCATCCAAGAATTTTCCAACAAAATCTAATTAAGATTTTTCCTATCTGGAATAAATCATACTATGATGAGCCTACGCACCTGATTTGGCAGTTTACTCTTCGGAACCAACCTAAGGTCCGTTCGCTGAATTTTTATTCTCTAACACTATCTCGATCCACGTGCCGTCATTTACGCATATTTTCCTATCAATTATTCAATGAATTTTAATTCTCAATTCAGAAATAGTTTCTCAAATCTCTCTTCACTACTACTCTTAGAATGATCTCTAGAATCACCCCTTTTTTTTTCCAAGTTCGCCGGAAAGTTCGCTGGCGGTTTACTCTTCAGAACCAACCCACGAAAATAATCACTCCGACGAACTACTCGGATCGCGTATCAATAATAGTCCTAAATAACACAATTATTTAAAATAAAATTTATTTTATTTTTTCCTAAAATAAATAAAATAGAAATTTATTTTATTTTATTTTTTCCTAAAATAAATAAAATAGAAATTTATTTATTTTACTTTAAAGCATGGGCTAATTACCGCTTAATAGGCCTACCTTTAAATTTTATGAGCCTATGCTCAATTCAAGACGCATGTTTAATTAATAAGCCCATGCTTATCGATTGAGCCCATATCCACATGTTAGGCTCAATTGCTCATTTAATAAAATTAATTAAAGTAAATTATTACATTTAATTAACCAAAACTAATTCTATCTAATCATTCAAATATTAATTAATTTAATTTTAATCATTTAATTAAAACTTCATTTAAATTTTAAATTAATTTAGTTAGGCTTAGATAAATTTTTATCAATTATACCCATTTAAATCCAAACACATGATCTCGCCCAAGTCACCCAATGGCCCAATTAAAAATCCATCAGTAATTGTTAAATTTATTTAATCTTAATTAACTAGGTTAATCATCTAAACTAGGTGTACTCAATTTAATCATCCCCTAATCCAATTAAGCCCAATTTATTAGCCCAATTCTGTCCAAGTCAAAATTTGGTTAAAATTAACCTAGTCAACTAAAATTACCATGTTAACCATTAAGAAAATTTCAATTTATCATTACCCAACCCAATTTAAGTTGTCAGCCCAATCTAGTCGGCCCAAATTAATGTTCATGAAATCCAAATCAAATTCTAGGAAAATATTGACTCGGTCAACATTGACCCGGTCAACATTGCCCACATTGACCGATCAACATTGAATGGTCAATATTGACCTAGGTTTACCACCTAACTTAATCAATTAAACATTGATTTAGACCCAATTTAAACCCATGAGTCAAAATTGGTCAAATATGACTTTAATTTGGGTTCAAACCCAATGCATATAATAAAAGCCAAAATTGGTCAATTTTGACCCAATCCCAATCAATTTGACTCAATTCAGGTTCAAACAGTCAAATTGATTTAATTTAATCTTATTTAATTTGGTTCGAATCTGACTTGAATTAATTTGATTGGGCTCAATTCAGACTTAAGTCAATTTAATTGGTTCAACTCAGGTTCGGATCAATTCAATTTGGTTCGACCTAGATTCAATTTAGCTCAATCTGGTTCAACTCGGACCTGGTCTAGCCAGCCCAATCTAATTTGATTTGACTCGAGCTCGAACCAATTTCAATTAATTAATTCAGCTCACCCCAACTAAACTCAACCTGAACCTAAACTTAACTCAAATCCAACCCAACTAACTTCAATTCGGTTCAACCCAACCCATTTACTAATCTCACTTAATTAAATTACTAACCTTGCTTAACTTAATTAAGCATGCATTAATCATGATTAATGAGAAAAAAGTTCTTCGAAGGGGTGAGGGGCGAGGGCAGAGGTGTTACCTTTGCTCGTTCGCTCCTTCTTCTCTGATGCCGACGATAGAGCTCCGGCGGCAGCCCTCCAGCTTCGGCGAAGGTTCGGCGATTTGGGTGTGGGACGGCGGACGCGGCGGAAGGGCGACGAACGGCGGACAGCTGCTCTCGCGAAGAGGGGAAATGGGGAGAAAGGAGTGGCACGTCGCGGGAATACTTCCGCTGAGCTCCCCTTTCCTCGACGGGGAACGGTGCACAGCAGAAGATGAACGGCGGGCAACGGATGCTATTGAAGGGCAGCTGACGATGGACTGCCGCTCTCGCAAAGAGAAGGCAGGGAAGAAGGGGGCGCGTGGCTGCAGACCTCCGCCGCACTCTCCTTGTCGCGGCGGGGGTATACGGAGGGGGAACGGTGGTGACGGACGGCGGACGCGGTGGAAGGCACCGGCGTTCACTCCGCTGCAGTGGAAGAGGAGGAGGCGGGCATTGCGAGGCGAGGGAGAAGGCGTCGCGACTGAGGACTTTGGAGGCGGGGCGCGTGCAGCAGGAATGCTTCCGCCGAGCTCCCCTTTCTGCGGCGAGGAGGGGTGCCCGGCGATCAGTGGACGGCGGACGGGCAGATGGCGGATGGCGGGCGCAGGGGAGGGTCGTCGGTGCTCACGTTGTTGTACGAGCGTTCGCGAGAGGGAAGGCTCGCTCGCTTGCCCGCTGTCGTGTGAAGCCCTAAACAATAGGGTCGGTCTGACTAGACTGGCCATTTGGGTCGGTTCGGTTGGACCGCCCGGATGAACCGATTTGGTAGAATCGGTCGGTTTTTTTTTTTTTTTTTAAGGTAGGGGTTTACAACTGCAATTAGGAATAAGCAATTGTTGCAATGCAAAGTTAATCTCTTTCCCTTGTCTTGTCTTGCTTTCGCTTTTCGGGTACGCAATGAGCGGCCAATTGGTAAGTAAGAGCAACGTGTAAAGCTTTTTCTTTTTTGGTTGTAAGGAAGTAGTTCGAGGTACCCAATTATTAGTATTGGAGGAATATATATCCAATGTTAATTGCTTGGTTACAAAAACCAAATAATCCTGGGCAAGATTTAGAAATGTTCAGGAGTTGTTCCTAGACTTTGCTATAAAAAAATCTACCTACTTTCACAAGATGTTCAAAAATGCTCAGGAGTTAGAGGAACATTGTTGTATGTTTAACATCTTAAAATGAAGATTGTTAAAAGAATGAGGTGCAAATAATAGCTTTGGAGGTTTCCTTCTTCTTGAGCTACGAATTGGAAAAAATAGTTGTTTAATCACACAAGTTGTACGTCTTTTCACACCACGATTGTCACAACGGCAAAAGTATTCTTTTTAGCTATTTTACCCTATGCGTCTAAATTAGGACAAAATTAGATTTTTTTTTCTATGTTGCACAAATAATGAACCAGATAACTTTTAGTTTGAAGAGAGATTATATGCATAGAAATATTTTGCAAAGGTAACTTCGCACCCTAATTGACTACTCTTTACAGCTCATGGATGCAAATGCTTTCTACAAGCTTTTTTGCGATTGCTTCTCTGATGCTTTCTACAGGCGGCACCTGGCCAATTGATCATTTTACAATGATGTCGCTTTGGCCGAGTGGTTAAGGAGTGTGCCTCCTAAGTACATGGGGTTTCCTCGCGAGAGTTCGAATCTCTCAGGCGACGAATGTTTCTTTTCTACTTTTATTTTTTAGGCCCGTACTTCTCAAAAGAATGTGATGTTTTCTAACCTTCGTTGTTTGCTTGATCTTCTACATCGTAGATTGTTTAAAAATGTTTACATTATCTTTTTATTGAAGATGCTTCTTTTCTTGTTATACGTTCTATAGTACATGTACCACATATGCAATAATGGGGGATGTTATTCCCTCATAATTCCCAATTCCAAATCTCTAGTTCTCTTCCCAAAAATAATTCAAGTATTTGCAACAAATTCATCAGATACTGCAATTTGGAACAAACAATTGCTGCAATGTGAAGTTAAACTCTTTTCGTTATCTTCACTTGCCTTTGCTTATCAGGTATGCGATGAGCAGGCAATTGGCAAGTAAGAGCAACATGTAAAGCTTTTTTCTTTTTTGGTTGAAAGGAAGTAATTTCAGGTACCCACTCATGCTTATGGGAGGAATATATCTCCAATGTTATAAAAACCAAATAATCCTCGGCAAGAAGTAGAAATGTTCAGGAGTTCTTCCTATACTTTGCTAAAAAAAAATCTACCTTTTACAAGATGTTCAGAAATGCTCAGGAGTTAGAGGAATATGGATGTATGTTCAACAACTTACAGTGAAGATTGCTAAAAGAGTGAGGTGTAAATGAATTGCTTTGGAGGTTTCCTTCTTCTTGAGCTACGAATTGGAAAAAATAGCTGTTTAATCACACAAGTTGTACGTCTTTTCACACCACGATTGTCACCAAAAGCAAAAGTATTTTTTTTAGCTACTTTACCCTATGCATTTTGTCGATCATGAAACATACAACTCTGAACCTAAATGAGGATAAAATTAGATATTTTTTTTTCTATGGTGCACAAATAATGAACCAGATAACTTTTAGTTTGAAGAGAGATTATATGCATAGAAAGATGTTGCAAAGGTAACTTCGCACCCTAATCCACTACTTCCCTTTACAGCTCATGGATGTAAATGCTTTCTACAAGCTTTTTTGCGATTGCTTCTCTGATGCTTTCTACAGGCGGCACCTGGCCAATTGATCATTTTACAATGATGTCGCTTTGACCGAGTGGTTAAGGCGTGTGCCTGCTAAGTACATGGGGTTTCCTCGCGAGAGTTCGAATCTCTCAGGCAACGAATGTTTCTTTTCTACTTTTATTTTTTAGGCCCGTACTTCTCAAAAGAATGTGATGTTTTCTAACCTTCGTTGTTTGCTTGATCTTCTACATCATAGATTGTTTAAAAATGTTTACATTATCTTTTTATTGAAGATGCTTCTTTTCTTGTTATACGTTCTATAGTACATGTACCACATATGCAATAATGGGGGATGTTATTCCCTCATAATTCCCAATTCCAAATCTCTAGTTCTCTTCCCAAAAATAATTCAAGTATTTGCAACAAATTCATCAGATACTGCAATTTGGAACAAACAATTGCTGCAATGTGAAGTTAAACTCTTTTCGTTATCTTCACTTGCCTTTGCTTATCAGGTATGCGATGAGCAGGCAATTGGCAAGTAAGAGCAACATGTAAAGCTTTTTTCTTTTTTGGTTGAAAGGAAGTAATTTCAGGTACCCACTCATGCTTATGGGAGGAATATATCTCCAATGTTATAAAAACCAAATAATCCTCGGCAAGAAGTAGAAATGTTCAGGAGTTCTTCCTATACTTTGCTAAAAAAAAATCTACCTTTTACAAGATGTTCAGAAATGCTCAGGAGTTAGAGGAATATGGATGTATGTTCAACAACTTACAGTGAAAATTGCTAAAAGAGTGAGGTGTAAATGAATTGCTTTGGAGGTTTCCTTCTTCTTGAGCTACGAATTGGAAAAAATAGTTGTTTAATCACACAAGTTGTACGTCTTTTCACACCATGATTATCACCAAAAGCAAAAGTATTTTTTATAGCTACTTTACCCTATGCGTTTTGTCGATCATGAAACATACAACTCTGAACCTAAATGAGGACAAAGTTAGATTTTTTTTTTCTATGGTGAACAAATAATGAACCATATAACTTTTAGTTTGAAGAGAGATTATATGCATAGAAAGATGTTGCAAAGGTAACTTCGCACCCTAATCGACTACTTCCCTTTACAGCTCATGGATGCAAATGCTTTCTACAAGCTTTTTTGTGATTGCTTCTTTGATGCATTCTACAGGCAGTACCTGGTCAATTGATCATTTTGCAATGGTGTCGCTTTGGCCGAGTGGTTAAGGCGTGTGCCTGCTAAGTACATGGGGTTTCCCTGTGAGAGTTCAAATCTCTCAGGTGACGAATGTTTTTTTTCTACTTTTATTTTTTAGGCCCGTACTTCTCAAAAGAATGTGATATTTCTTTCTAGTTTCATTTTTTAGGCTTGTACTTCTCAAAAGAATGTGATGTTTCTAACCTAGGTTTTTTGCTTGATGTTCTATATCGTAGATTGTTTAAAAATATTTACGTTATCTTTTTATTGAACATACTTCTTTTTTTGTTTTAAGTTCTATAGTATATCCACCACATATGCAATAATAATGCATGTTATTCCCTCAAAATTCCCAATTTCAAACCTCTAGGTTTCTTTCCAAAATTAGTTCCAGTATTTGTAGCAATAATTTATTAGGTACTGTAATTCCAAATAAGCAATTGCTGCAATGCGAAGTTAATCTCTTTCCAATGTCTTGACTTGCTTTCGCTTTTCAAGTATGTAATGAGCGGCCAATTGGCCTGTAAGAGCAACATGTAAATTTTTTTTCTCTTTTGGTTAAAAGGAAATTGTTCCAGGTACCCACTGATGCGTATGGGAGGAATAAATCTCCAATGTTAATTGCTTGATTATAAAAACCAAATAGTCATTGGCAAGATGTAGAAATGTTGAGGAGTTGTTCCTAGACTTTGCTAAAATAAATCTACCTACTTTCACAAGATGTTCAAAAATGCTCAGGAGTTAGAGGAACATTGATGTATGTTCAACAACTTACAATGAAGATTGCTAAAAGAGTGAGGTGCAAATGAATTGCTTTGGAGGTTTCATTCTTCTTGAGCTACGAATTTGAAAAATAGTTGTTTAATCACACAAGTTGTATGTCTTTTCACACCACGATCGTCACCAAAAACAAAAGTATTATTTTGGTTGTTTTACCCTATGTGTTTTGTAGATCATGAAACATACAACTCTAAACCTCAATGAGGACAAAATTAGATTTTTTTCTATAGTGCACAAATAATGAAGCAGATAACTTTGAATTTGAAGAGACGTTTTATGCATAGAAAGATGTTACAAAGGTAACTTAGCAACCTAATCGGCGGTTTCCCTCTACAGCTCATGGATGCAAATACTTTCTACAAGCATTTTTGCGATTGCCTCTATGATGCATTCTACTGGTAGCACCTGGTCAATTGATCATTTTGTAATGATGTTGCTTTGGCTGAGTGGTTAAGGCGTGTGCCTGCTAAGTACATGAGTTTTCCCTGCGAGAGTTCGAATCTCCTGATTGTTTCTTTTCTACTTTTATATTTTAGGCCCGTACTTCTCAAAAGAATGTGATGTTTTCTAACCTTGGTTTTTTGCTTGATATTCTACCTCATAGATTGTTTAAAAATCTCTACATTATCTTTTTATTGGAGATGCTTTTTTTCTTGTTTTAAGTTCTATAGTGCATACAGCACATGTGCAATAATAGGACATGTTATTCCCTCAAAATTTCCAATTCTAAATCTCTATTTTTCTTTCCAAAACTAGTTCAAGTATTTGCAGCAGATTGATTAGGTGTTGCAATTAGGAATAAGCAATTGCTGCAATGCGAAGTTATCTCTTTCCATTGTCTTGACTTGCTTTTGCTTTTCAGGTATGCAATGAGCGGCCAATTGGAACGTGAGAGCAACATTTAAAGTTTTTTTTCTTTTTTTTGGTCAAAAGGTAGTAGTTCCATGTACCCACTCATGCGTATGGGAGGAATATGTCTCCAATTTAATTACTTGATTGTAAAAACCAAATAATCCTTGGCAAGAAGTAGAAATGTTGAGGAATTGTTCCTAGACATTGCTAAAAAAAATCTTCCTACTTTTATAAGATGTTCAAAAATGCTCAGGAGTTAGACGAGCATTGTTGTATGTTCAACAACTTACAATGAAGATTGCTAAAAGAGTCTGGTGCAAATGCATAGCTTTGGAGGTTTCATTCTTCTTGAGCTATGAATTGGAAAAAACAGTTGTTTAATCACTCAAGTTGTATGTCTTTTACACCAGGATTGTCACCACAAATAAAAGTATTTTTTTGCTTATGTGTTTTGTAGATCATGAAACATACAACTCTGAACTCAAATGAAGACAAAATTAGATTTTTTCTTCTATGGTGCACAAATAATGAAGCAGATAACTTTGAAGTTGAAGAGAGATTATATGCATAGAAAGATGTTGCAAAGGTAACTTAGCAACCTAATCAACTGCTTCCCTCTACAACTCATGGATGCAGTTGCTTTCTACAAGCATTTTTGCGATTGCTTGTGTGATGCATTCTACTGGCAGTACTTGGTGAATTGATCATTTTGTAATGATATCATTTTGGCCGAGTGGTTAAGGCGTGTGTCTGCTAAGTATATGGGGTTTCCCTGCAAGATCAATGGATGGGAAAGTTTGGTTTAGATTAATGGATAGGATTAGAAATTGATTGATCCAACTAGGTGAAGTGGGCGTGTCCTAGATACATTCGTGGCAAGCACAAACAAGCAGAAGATGTGTCACATGTATGGCCAGGGCATGTCTGGAGCATGGCTTTGGACGCGTGCTTTTTGGATGATCCTTGAGCAAGTCTTCAATGAGTCTTCACCTCATTTCTCATGTGGCTTTACCTAACTTGACTTGGATTAATAGTTTTCCATGGGTCAACATTACCTCTTCTTGAAATCTTTCACATGTTTCAAGTTGAACTTTGCTTATGCTTGACTCGAGTGCCTAGAACCTCCCTTTTATACATGAAGTGGGCTGAGTGGAATGCCCTCTCGAGCCTCCTTAGTTGACTGTGTGTTGCATTCCTCTTTGGCTACTATTGGGTGCACCCGGACTCCTTTGGATTTAAACTCGGATGCATTTTGAAGTTAAGGGTGCAACACGAGGTGTCACTTACTCCCCTTCTCACTGTCATTCCAAACAAAGAATATACAGATCCAATTAATGTCCTCTAACACCCACTATGAAGGGTAAAAGATGGTAAAAGTAGACATGAATTATTCCAATCACATGATTTACAAGCATCATTTGCTCAATTATAGAAAAGTGACAAGCCTTAGGATTTCCAATGTAGGACTTCCCAGGCTATCCTTTCAATCCTACCAACATGGAGATGTAGTCCAAGATAAGTGGCAGGAAATGATGGTAACTGACATTCTAGGATATCAACTAGTTTCTTTTCTTCTTTCACATCCTCCCCTGAGTGGAAAACCTTGAATTTATGATAACTGATTCACAACCCAGTATATAGTTCAAATGTTTTTGAAAATAGCCTTTAGTATCTTCATTTACTCAGCAACCTGCTTTGTTGAAAACAATTGCATCATAACGTATTGCACAATTTGGAGTAGGTTGTCGATATATTCTCCAACAACGCCTTTCGACAAACCATTAATATATATGCCCCTTTCGGAATCATGATAGTAATTCAATAACCAGGACGAAGAAGTTAGTGATATTAGATCTAAGAAACCATGTAGCCTTAAGATGTCTTCATTCCACCATATGAGAAGCATTTTCGACATCTAGTTGGAGATGAGACAGTTTCTTCTCCAATCACCCTACACCAGTTTATTGCTTCGTTAACCACTATGTATGCAGCTGACATGCTCCTTCCATGGATGAATGCAAACTGATTCTACTCAGTCAGCTTTGCCTAGCAATTAACCTACCGATTACTCCGTATATAGAATTTGCCTTGCAATTCAATTTCAATTATATTAGGACTTGCAATCCAATTTCTGAACCGGATCGTCTTACTCCTATTGCATTGCAATTCCTCGTATTCCAAGGAAATTATGTGCAATTAAAATCCCCTTCAATCATCCACCGCTCTTCAACTAAACCCATCCCATAATTGCTTGCAATTCATCAAAGTATTATCTTTTGTTTGTTCACTTAGAAGCACCGTCTATATTCATCAGAAACAAAGGCGACCCCCTTCAAACTATGCTGAACATAAATCGTCTATCCATTGAGTTTTGTCCATTCAATAATCCATATAACTGGCTGCAAGCTTGAAGACCAGTTACTGGTAGCAGTCATGGCGATCCATTTCCTTTAAAACAAAAATATCATAAGAGTTCATCTTTGTTTCTTGTACACCATAGATCTTACATTTGAACTGTACCTAGAGGAAGAGCTACAAATGCCTGCAATTCTACGATATTTATCCCAAACAGGAAGAGAAATGGTTAATTTGTCATGAAAATTATTTTAATTTCATGCACCTATTACTTAATAGAACCTAATTTTCTGTCATCTGATATCTCTAAAGTGACACTTAACATGAAGTAAAAATTACTGATCTGAAACTGTCACTGCATTCTCCTTATTCAGTCCTATATTATCGGTTAAACTAATAACTGTGCCTAAATTTGCTTTTCCCAGCTGCAATAATCAGAATATATCTGTTTCTAAGGAAAAATCAGCATCAAGATGATGCAGTGGAACATTGCATTCCATTGATGTGAAATGAAAGATGAAAATAATGTGGCGACACTAGGTGTCAAATGTGTTGTTGTAAATATCCAACTTAATCACCTAAATTAGTCCAAAGCAGATATCTCCGAGGCCGGCCAAGAAATCTAGCTTGCTGAGCTGGCTCTTCACTTTCATAAGCAAAACCACTCTTACTGTAAAGTCTGCTTGCTGCTTCATTGTCAACAGCAACGTGAATGTATAGATCAGTTATGCCTGGATAAGTTCGAAGAGAAAAACTCAAAACAGTTAATGCAAAAAAACTAGGCACTGTCATTTGGGCTATAGTCTAAAAGGATTTTGTGAGTATGCGATAGTTTAACAGAAGAACCATTACCAATGTTCCTTTAGCCAAGGATTCCACAACAAGCACGGTAGTGTTTACTCCATTTCATGAATATGCAAGAATTTATTTTGAACAATTAATCAAAACCAACTGTAAAACTAATAGTGCAGTTTAGTTCATGATCAACCCGTCACCATTAACATAATCCCACCATTGTAATAAACTTCAACAAGTCTCCTATCATTTATAGAATACAACATCAATACAGTGGCATCTATCGATCCTATTTAAGGTCCTCTTATGGTCTATCAGAGTGCCACACCTGTACAAATAAATCTAGGCAGGATCCTTGCTAAACCTTTCCTGGGAAAAAGATTAATCATTTACTTTTTTTTCTCATTTCTAATCTTTTCTCTTTCTTTTTCCTAGCATCTTGACATTGATTTTTTTAATTGACGAAATGATATGGAATTTTTTATGTTTAATGTTATTTCTCATTTCTCGACAAACGTTCTTCATTCGTTATGTATTTCTTTTTTTTATAAAAAATTATTTTTGTTTCTTGTTACTAGGTTTTTTAATTCTGTGTTTAGATCAGAGCAAACACAACTCTCCAAGAAAAAATTATATACAAAAAGAGAAATTGCTATTTCCTAACGGCATGGTAAAATGATGTAAAAGAAAGATCAAATATTTACATGAAGAGAGAGAAGTAGAGTAGAGAAAAATCACCCCAACTGCGAGCAACTTCTTTAGATTTGGCTATTAATGCGTATCCCAAACCGTTTCTTTGCAACTCTTTGGCAACACATACATTGCTTAAATACGCCCTTGTGAGGTCAGCTCCAAATCCCTGCACGGTTGCTCCATAAACTTCTAATATAGTATTTGAATTACTAGAACAAAGATGAATCTAATACTTTTTGCTAGTAATTAACCCTCTCAATTAAGATCCAGTCTAAGATAATCATGTAATTTCCCTTTCTCAATCTTAGATTAAGGGAAGGCTTAGGAAAGAGGAAAATGATGATTAATCTGTTTTTATACTCACCTCATAACAATATCCTTGACTGTGCTTGCTTATCCTTGACACCACTTACATGGCTAAATCAGCATCTTGATGTATGAAAAAATATGATTTTAAAGAATGTGGTTCATTCAAAATTTTAAATAACTAAAGGTATTAGTCTTTCAAAACATATAATATGTATATGTATCCGTATTGTGCTATCTGCGCTGATGAATACAAAAGAAATCAGAGATGAATTGACTATGTCAAGTGCATCAGATCGGGTTATTTCAATCAAAAAAAGTGGAGTTGGCAGTATGAGGGAAAGTGATTAAAGAAGTAGAATCACAAAAAGAAGATCAGAACACCATGATGAAAAATTTGTAAAAGAAACAGAAGAAATATAATTGTAAAAGGAAGAAGAGGTAAAAGAGATGGAAGTAGAAGACTAGTAAGAGGAAGAGGAAGAAGAGAAAAACAGCGGAAAGGACTTGGAAGAGAAGAAGAAAAAAGTGGAAGAGGAATCAGGACAGAAAGATTAAGACAAAAGTTGAGAGTGCTTATATACATAGTAGGATGATGACCGTTGATCTCCTTTTGCAAACAAAGGGAAAGGAAAGAGCAGAAGGAGGTTGCAACAATGAGGATGGCACACGAGTTAGAAAAGATGAAGCAAGAGTGATGGTAGGCCTTCTTGTAGATGCAAACATGGAGGAGCAAGAATAATGAGGGATGATAGCGACAACAATGCATGCTAGTGGTTGAAGAAGAAGAGGAAGATATATATATATCATCAAAATCCATCCAGTTCGGGTAGTGGTCTACCAGCAGACCAGTGAACAGTCCCGATGGTATTTAAGCCCCTTGGTTTTGAAGCATAATGAATGAAATATATTATGACCTAAATTCAGAACTATAATTTAATGCTTGGGATCCTGATGTGGACAGAGATGAACTGCAGGAGGATAGTGGGATAATAAAAGTAGCCTTGGAGGATATGCACACGGGAATAAAAAATTTTCTTGTATGTGTTTATGTTTGTCTGTTTTCTTTAGTTAATTCTTGACCACCCATCCCTGTAGGAGTTTTCAGTCTGCAAAAATAGATCCCACCAGCTAACCCAAACAAATACAGTCTGGAAAGTAAATCTTACTTTCAACATGCAGTTTAGCATATCCAGTATGGAAATATCAAAATTTGACAATATATTGATCTTGTTCAAATCAACAAAAAAACAAAAGAGTATCTGAGATTTGAAATGATCTGATGCCATAAACCAATCTTATACACACAATGCTGGAGACAGATTCAGGGTCATTGCATAAACATAATGAATTAAAAAAGTTGTATCTAGAATGTACCTCAGGTCTTTTTCCAGTCAATTCATCAGGTAACTGATGGCACCAGTTGATATCTAATGTTCCAACAACTACTTGGTCTTTTTCATTTCCTGAAATCTGCATAGTATCAGTTCTCATAAGCTTTAGAACCTTCTACCTCAAGTAAGCCTGGCGATAGCCTTATAGTTTATGCATAAATTCACATATAGAGCTTTCATTTTTTTTTAAAACCGTGTCATAATTGAGTAAGTTTCCATAATGTAAAATTCAATTTTGGGTAAATACTGTTTCGTTCGTAAGTCTTGCTCTTAGAGAAAATCTTCAGACCTTACACACAGAGCACAATTCATCCGCAGAACGTCCAAATGCTGACACCGGCAGCGTGGCATTGATGCAAGAAACTCTTTTGAAGCCTGTGGTTTTCCCGGAAATGCGATCTTTCAGACCTTCAAACTCCCTTTTGGCAACATAAGCCTTGTAATCCTAACAATACTTGACAACCAACGAATGCCATCAGTATGCTGCCGGAAACAGCATAAGCGAAGGATTAATTGGAAGTTCTACATATAATTTCCGCAAAATTGTTTCCGTTCCTCACAGCGACGAGCATCCAGAAATCAATTTAGCAATTTAAGTAAATAAACAACTTAAATAACCAAAGGGTCAGGACAAATTCAAAGGTGATCTTCACCTCGATTCCGTAAGACTCGTTAAAATTGTAGAAGGTGCGGACGCGGAGGCGGACAGCGGCCCACAGCGCGTCGTCGGACGCGGCCTCCACTACGGCGAGGGAACTCCTGTCGAAGGCCGGCCTCGGTTGCTCGCAGAGACGGGAGGCAGCCGAAAGGCCTCCGGCCTCCGAGGGCAAGCAGAGGGGGGGCGCCCAAAAGGCATGTCGTCGAAGGGCAGGAGAGAGAGAAAGGTTAGGGCTCGCAGGGAACGTACGCTGGAGGAAGGCGGAGGGGCGGTTAGCGGAGGGCGGAGGGGCGGCCGAAGAGAGCAGCGCCATCGTCGTGGCCGTCTCTTCTTCTCGTTCTTAATGAGTCGTCTGTTGGGAGTTAGCGTGAAATGGGAAGGGGAAGTATTAGTTGCAGTGTGCGGCAGTTATCAGTTGGCAACGGATAACGTGGAAGGAAGTTATTGAGAAATTAACCTCTAATTAATAATAATAAATTGGATGGTTTCCAAAAGTAGGTTGATACAAAACAAACTGGATTAAATAAATTAAATTAAACGCTGAACAAATTATTTTAGTCAGAAATAGAAATTATGGGGATGGTAGAACTTAATTTCATGTTTGTCTTATGAATTCACATAATGTGTCGCACGGCACAAGCAAGAGGTGATTTGCTCAAATCATCCCTCTTTACTTAAAATAATTTGATCAGATTATCCGTATTTATAATTTTTTTAGTGTTTTTTTTTTAATTGGCTAATATGAAGTTGACCGGGTGATAACTATGGCGTCGCTAGGTGTTGACTTTCTAATTTAGAAATAGGCCCCATGTGTGAGCAAATATGAATAGACAAAAAAAAAGGCATATAAACGTGACTTGCACCAACCCATAGAAGGAGGAAGCCATTGGTAAGGAGAAGGTAATAGAACTTGATCTATCACCGAAGAGAGAGAATGTAGAAAATAAGTTCTTCATGAGACCAATGCATCATTTTTGAGAGAACAAATTATCTTAGCATGAGGTATGGAGATTAATATCACAATTCAAAGATGGTCATTTGTCATCAACACCTGTGCCACTTTGTTGGTTTACCTAATGGAGCTTTTCTTATCACCGCTCCAGATAGAGATGAAAATACATACAGACTAAAATTATTAAGGATTTACGTGAATGGAAGAGATAGGATAATATTAGAGATAATATTATGTTTCCAAAAGATAGGATAATATTACGTGTTGGTACAAATCCTTCTACTAGTAGATATTACTTTCATGGACTACTGCTCTCTTTTATGGAACAAAAGAAAAAATAATGGATAAGATTGTTATCCGTTTTACAGAGTTTGAACAACTTTGTAAAGATGCTACTTTGGATCAATCTTGAATCTTATTGTTAATATAGTAAGTTAGAAGACATTCCTCATTTGCTGGAAGTTCACTTCGTTGGTCTCATCCGCAGCCCTAAAATGAATCACCTCTTTTAGGAGTTATCAAGTTCAATTCTTCTCTTTGGCACGTGGTAATCATGATAAAATCGAAGCATAATTTATAATTTAGAGTTCACAATACCTAATAAAATTTTTACATAGGTACATAAAGCGTATATCCTTCTGATTAAAGATAAGAGACTTAAACTCATAACCCTCCGTATAGAGCTCAATTACTTTAACCAGAGAGACGTAAATTTTATGTACAATTATTACATATGATTTGATGTATCACTGTATATAAATGCATATATTTCAGGTTGATGATTTCTCTCTCATCTCATATCTAAAAACTTAATGTGTTTAATAGCTTTGAAGGGCTCATCTAATATTATATAGTTTTATAAAAAAATTATCCTTAATCTACTAGAATATCATTGAAAGTTGAAGGAGATAATCACGTGCCTTCGCTGTTATTCACATAATGAAGAAGGTGATGATGTGGCGTAAGGCTAAGGGATCAAGTCTAGATTGCTCATTCTTAAAGAACATGGATATAAAGTATGCTCAATTCTTGAGTTGATGCTTTCAAGCTAGCATATGCATCAATTCATTGAAAACTAGATGTATAGTGAAAAGTAGGTATATCTAGCAGGTATCTGTTATTATCATGAGGCTTATTATTATATGTTATTTTTGTTTCCTCGTTGGATGCGTATGACTAAAATATACTAGCAGGTACCAAGGATATGATCGTTGTAGTAATGGTATCATGATATTATTAGCACTCCCATTAGATGTGACAAAAGGCTAAAGTGTAACTCAGTGGGATGGATAATTAAATAACTCTAGAATAATAAGTTATATTTATTGTTGGACTAGCAAATAATCTACTAGGTAACTAAGTCTTTAGGGTGACATAGATTCATACTTTAGGGTGATAGTTGTTTACAATAATCCTTGTTGATTATGTTAATCCTAGATAAATTCTTATAGAATCACTTGAATATTCCTCCAACTAAATTATTCTAAAGTAACTAGCTATTATATTTTAAGAGAACCCATTTATAAATTTAAAAATAAATTGATAAATTTTAGAGTTCTCTATTTTATATTATTTTTTATTCAGCTCACTGAGTTTGACATGCACTCACATCTGAAAAGTTTCATGTATTTTGACTCAATAAGTATTGAATGTATAATTTATCTTATAGAGTCTAATTACTCCAATCAAGGAAGTCTATACTCAGTGCACCGTTTAATATATTAATTGATCTTATGGTTTGTCAAAAAGAAAAGATAGCCCTATAATTTTATATAAATATAATACAACCTATATATCTTAATCAAACTGTAGGTATGTCAAAGGAGATAAAACAAAATATACTGAGAATATACTTAATAAGTGCCGTGCAGTTAATAGCAATCGCGACCACCGACCACCAACGTTCGCATGAAAAAGAATAAAATAAAGAAAGAATAATGAGAGTCGCAGCAGTCGATTCCCCCTCCATCGTGAAAAATTCATCCGTGAATTACTTTTATTATCATTAGATAAGGCCAAAGCCAGCTATCTATCTATTTTCATTATTAGAATACTGCACTGTCGGATAAAAAAGATTCTCCATCCACGTTAAAGAACATAATAATAATAATTAATAATAATAATAATAATAATAACAACGGCACAGAGTTTGACGACGCACCGTGCCATTCAATTAAATTACACCCCACCCGCATCAGACGTCATCATCAGGAAAAAAAAAAAAGTTACCTGCACCTGTCCATCGCACCCGCAAACCCACGTTTCGTCAACCGATCTTATCATGTGCTTCGTCTCAGATAATATAATACGACGGTCAATTGATCGTTTCCACGGCGTTTATTCGTATAAAAAAGCATGTGATATTAACTTTATATTTAATATTACACGTTAAATATGACCCCAGTGATAAATGTTATCTACCTTTTCCTATTATATAAATACTCCTCCATCTACAGTATATAGTCGCTAGATAATTGGCCATATTTTTAATAATTATCTTCCGCCACGGCGGTGCGCTTATCATAATATCGGCAGCACCGCAAAACACGTATTCCCCGCACGCGTCGCCCCGCGACCATCGCCGAGTGTGTCGGATCCGGAACAGCGGATCCCATCCCCCTTGGAAACGCGGACGCGACGTCACAACGCCGCCCCTTGGAAACACGTATTCCCGCCCTGCCCTAATTCTCCTTGCTTTGCCACGACGGATCTTTTAAAATCGATGGGGACCTCCCCTTCGCGTACCCTCGCTCTCACTGGACGACGCTCGCGGTGAGTGCGGGTAGGCGCCTGCGTCGCCGACGACGGACCCGGCGATAGTCACACGTGGAGGAAATTAGATCGGGGAGGGCAGTAGCTGGCCGGCACAGGTGGGCCCGTTCGCGGACTCTTAAATAAGGTTAATGTTTTGGGTGAGCGTTTCTGGGAGCATGACGGCAGCACGTGGTGGGCCCCGATGCCAACGAAGTGGGTGCCGGTGCGCGTTTCCCTCTCCCATCCTTTTTATTTCTCCCTGCATCGTCCTAAATAAATTAATCAATACGCCGTCTCCGTCTTCTTTTCCTTCAATCCTTCTCGGAGAGAGACCGACTTTTGGGAAAAAGCGAAACGAAACCCCGCCGCGCGGTGGAGCCTCGGCAGCTCGCCGAGACGCCATTGCTGGGTAGCACCTCTCCCTATCCAGCTCCCTGCTGAATTGAGCTATCGTCGAGGTTAGGGATCGGTGGCTTCTTGGCGCCGTCGAAGACGTTGCTGGCGGAACCTATTGATTCCGTTATCCGTCGAGTTCTTTTTGCTGAATCTTTCTCGTCCACGATATCATTGGTGGAGGGTGGTGGGTTTGGAATCGTTTGGTTTCAGGTGAATTGTGGAAGAATTTGAGAGAGATAGATAGATAGAATTTTTCTTTTATATCATGCCTCTTTTATGGTAAAAGTTTTTTTTACTTGACCTCAAAAACAATAGTTTCTTTCTCTTTTCTTGGCTCGAGGCCCTTTCTTTGTCTGTATTTGTCTATCTTTCTTTTTCTGATCGAGTTTTAGTTGTATCGCATTTTTATCTGAATGCAGAGATGGGATTTTTTTTTTTTGGGGTTCGAATTCGGCTGCTTTTTTCTGTTAGATTTGATCTCTGCTAGTGGTAATCACAGTTTTAGTGGATATGGATACGGCGGTCCGGCATACCTTGGGCGAATTCATAGGTTGTTGTATTCTTATTTCCAAGTGTTTGATCCGATTCTCAATTTAGGAATTTATATCTTAGCTTTTGCTACCGTGAGTTTTCACAGAGTTGTATTATATTGTTTTTCTATTCAAAGAAAAAAGGATTCCTTTTGTAGCAAAAGAAAGCCCCTTTATTCCTAGTTCGTTCTTGCATAATTGGTTGATGCTTTGTTGTGTTCGATTATATTGACCATCTTTTATATCGCCCCTGCAGACTCAATAGTTGATGAGTCGTTCTCCCAGTATGATGACGAGGTCTTTTCCTCGTGTTCTTCGACGAGTTCAAGTTCTATCTCAGCTGCTTCAAAGAGAGTTTTCGCGCTCCGGGTTATCCAAAGATGGGAAAGTGTTTCGGGTTTGTAATCATGCCCCCGAGTCTTCCGGAAGGACCTTCTGCAGCAGAGAAATTAATAGTTTTATGATCAAGAATAAACCTATCTTCAGAGCTCTTTATACTACAGCAGGAAATGATTTTCGAGGTTCTTTACTCGGTTATCTCATTGTCTTGAATACTGTTAGAAATTTAAATGCGGACCCTCTCCTTTATGTTCGATCAGTATTAATTTTCTGCGATTTCATCAATATTCTCCAGCTACTTTACTTACGGAATGGACAAATAGGAGATTTTCCATATAACGGAGAGAAAAAAGTTCTCTGTTTTGACATGCCCTTATTTGTTCTAATTCCAGTGTCCCCCTGTGCCGGTGGAGTTGGCCCTTTGTCGGAGTATGAAAGGAGAATTGCGTCAGGAGAACTTACTGATGGAGACGACTTTCAGGTACGGACACAAATTTCAATCCCGCTATTTTTGTTTCGAATTGTCTCCCTATATGCACCCAATTTTTATTTTGTGTATCTTAGGTAGATACCATTCAAGCACTGCAAAGACTGTATGAGGAGCTTGTTGAGCATGAAGAGAGTTGTCAGTTGGATAGATACGCTGCATCAAAAAAAGCTGGAAGGTAAATTTTTTCACTATGCATATTGTGAAGTTCCTTTGTTATACATTGAGCTTGTGTGTCTCTATTTGTCTCCCGTGGTTTATTTAGTTACTGGTTTCTAGAATTCTTGCAGGAGTAGGTGGCTTTGGTCCCGTCTCATTCCACAATCTTCCCATTCACCAGTCAAAGGTCTATACATGTATGGAGGAGTAGGCACTGGAAAAACAATGCTTATGGACTTGTTTTTTCATCAATTGTGAGGACCCCATTCATCGTTATTCATTTAAGAGATGTATTTTGTCTTTTAGAGAATAAGATATCTTTTCTGTCATGTCAATGTTATTTTGGAATATGAAAATTCTGCGTTATTACTGGTAAAACTTAGCTGTCCGAATGCATTTGGTATTTTGAGTTTAATTGCTTTATTTGTCAATCTCACATAAGTCTCTGATTATTCATTCCTGAACAGTAGCTGACTTCCAGAGCCATAATGTCACAGTAAGTTGTAACTTTGGATTTGCCGTTGAAAACAGTTTTCTTCTTACTAGCTTGACAAGAAGTGTAAATTTTATGCCTGCTTTGTATTGATTAAAATGTGCTAGAGTGGATATTAGTCCTTTGGATTCAGTATTGCTCTAATTTTCTATCACGACGTTGTAATTACCTATGTCGAGCTTTATGCAAAATACTAGGGATAAGTTTTGTTTGAATCTTCAAGTTTTTGATTGGTTTGTTTCGCCAGTTGCATTTGCCACAGAAATGTTATTCTACTCTGCAGTTAAAGATTAGGATGAATTGAATAGTTGAGATATAAGAAAATTTTGCTATAATTATGTACCTGTAAATTGATATTCAAGTATACTGATGATCTGGACTCTGTTTTATATTCATAACACCTTGTTGTTTATACCTTAAGCGATGCATCTGGGAAGCAATTATAATTGGACAGTCACATTTTGTTGTGGTGCTTGAGAGCAGGGTATGCATGCAATTATGTAGAAGAAGTTGCACTACTTTCCTTAGGAGTATATAAGGTAAAATGGTATATTTGTAACAGAAAACAGTGCTTGCTTTATTTTTCTTTTTGAGGGAAAACTTGCTTTCTTCTTGTTTTGATGCTCATTGGTTGACTGACCATATTCTTTTGAGGTTATTTCTGTTTCTACCATGCATCTGCCATTTTGCATGCATGACCCTCCTTAAATGGAATTCAATCACGACCACCTGATATCTAGTTGAGGAAAGAGGTCTTTGAAGGTCACATTTTGAATATTCTGTCAAAATTATTGCTGCAATCTGTATTTTTCTTGTGTTAATTCCCAGTAAATTTACAATCCATGTCGTCTTTGTAAAATGCATGTAAATACCTGGTTGTGTCTATCAACTATGAAATATGAATGGCCATATCTATTTATCAAAACTTCTTTTTTATTCTCCTTTCTTCGTGCAGGTCACCTAATTGGAGGAAGAAAAGAATTCATTTCCATGATTTTATGTTGAATGTTCATAGCCGCCTGCAGGTACGGCTGGTTCTTTGTCCATACATCAAAATGATACAAGCATACGATTTTTGAACTTTTATTCCTTCACTTCAGTGGTACATTCTTATATTCTCTCTCTTTAATACATTACTCTAGATGCACAGAGGAGTAGCAGATCCACTTGAAGTTGTTGCAGGAGAGATATCTGACGAGTCTATTCTTTTGTGTCTTGATGAATTTATGGTATGTTCGTGCATATAAGCTTAATGTACATCTTTTGGGCATTGTTTCTGTCATGCTTCAACACTTATTAGCAATGTTAATAACAGGTCACTGATGTGGCTGATGCTCTCATTTTGAATAGACTTTTTCGACATTTGTTCAGCAAAGGCATCGTATGTACTCAAATTTTTTTTATACTTCCTCTTACTGGCAGATAAAATTAATTAACTATCTTGAACGAAATCCTTATACTTAATTATCCTGAAGGTTCTTGTCTCAACCTCAAATCGTGCTCCTGACCATCTGTATGAGGGTGGTTTACAGAGGGACCTATTTTTGCCATTTATCGAAACCTTGAAGGTATTGAAATCATTATTTTTTCTTATTAGAATTTCAGTGTGGAGTCTGAGTGAAAATACTGTTGCAGGAAAAATGTGTAGTTCATGCAATTGGATCAGCAACAGATTATCGGAAAATGGGTTCAGTAAGCTTATGACTACTTCACTCGTACTATTCACTTGCCCCTGTTACTTTGACTAATGAATGTAGTTACATCTATGCAGGCTGAGGAAGGTTTCTACTTAATTGGAAATGGGTTATCTGCAGTTCTCAAGCAGAAATTTTACCAGCTGATAGGAGATGAAAAACCAGCTCGGCAAGTTGTGGAAGTTGTGATGGGAAGACAATTGCAGGTCCTTTTCTATAACCTAAAATTGCTAAAAGAACAATCAATGCCACTTTAATGGCTCTCACAGTCCCAGCATTTTTATTTCTCTCAGGTCTCCCTTGGAGCTAATGGATGTGCATATTTTTCGTTTGAAGAACTTTGTGATCGACCTCTGGGAGCCGCAGACTATTTCGGACTATGTAGTATGGCATCATTTTCCCCTCTTCTCTCTTCTGCTTCTGTAGCAAGAAATCAGATTTTGGTATTACGCTATTATTCTACAATGCCAACATTTTGTACATCATGCAGAAAGTTTTCACACCCTGGCCCTGGAAGGCGTGCCAAAATTTGGGATCCACAACAGGACTGCAGCGTATCGCTTCGTCACGTTGGTTGATGTATGTAGTTGTAATCTTTTGAAGCTAAATCTATGTATGTTCAGAATCATATAGTTTTCTAATTTCTGTATATGAGTTGCTTTCCAATCCAACAGGTTATGTATGAAAACAAGGCGAGGTTGCTGTGCACAGCAGAAGCATCTCCCATTGAGCTCTTCGAAAGCATTCTGACAGTAGCTGATGCACAGAAGCTCTCCCCGAGGACATCTTCGCGGTCACAGAAAAAGGATGACCTCGATCTTTGTGTTGATAACGAGCTAGGGTTCGCCAAAGACCGCACCATTAGCAGGTACGTATAAGCTCAAAAGAAAAAAATAGAATGAACCACTAAAAGGAAAAAGTGACCATCACTTTGACAGTGATATGTCCCTGTGGAACTTTGATTTGTGTGAACTTGGAATATACGTGAACAAATGAAGTCAGTCTTTTTTTATGAAAAGATACAGAAGTGTTTGCAGATGCAATTATTTTTCATTTCTCCATAAACTCTCTGAAGCCCTGATATTGCTTAATATATTAATTTTTCAGGTTAACCGAGATGAACAGCAGAGAGTACTTAGAGCAGCATGAGGCTAAATTGCAGGCGAAGGCGTCACAGGAGGAGGAGTTAGCTCTGAATGGCCATGTCGTGGAGGTGTAAATGAATAAAATAACATTTTGCATTTGACATTGTCGCCTATATATAATATATACTACTAAGAATAATAATCTTATCAATAATGTCATGGGGGGAATGGGAGGGAGTGAACCTGTTGAGTACTACCCATTTTTTCCCTCCACTTGACCCAGCTCACACTATTCTCATTCTCTTTTTCCCCAGTGCAGTGGGACTGTAGGCATAAAGGGCATTAGTTTATAAATAATGGTGGCCCTCCGTTAGACAGCCGATAGCAGGGGAGAATTTGGGTGGGAATGTACACTGTATTTTTGTCGTCATAATGATTGAATGCTGTGAAAACATTCTGTTCCCTTCTCTTCTGACCTAGGTAAGCTCATAATTAGAAACAATTTGAACTGCCTGGGAATTTGCACATTAAATCTCGCTCATTGTTTGCAATACAATCAAATGGGCTCATTATATATATATATAATTGTAATCAAGTTACAAATCCTCATTATGTTTTTTAAACCTGATATTGCAAATCCTAATTTTATTATAGTTATTTTTACACCGTACATGATTTATGTTAAGTTTAAAATGGGCAATTCATGATCCATTAATCATATTAGGTTTAGGTAATTTTTAAGTTTTTTTTTCAACTTTATAAATATTAAACCCACGACATATTATACTTGCAAGGAGAAGACGAGACAAGATGTGAGCATGTTGTTTGCTCCATGAGGATATACCTAATTTTTAGAAGAAATTGTGTTAGAACCTATTCTGAGTATATCAAGATTACTCAATGCTCCTATTGTAGCTAAGAACAATAGCATACCATGTAGGGCCTGCCTCACTTAGCCCGATACTACAGGCTTCTATAGGGAAAATAATAAATTTACTAATGTCGAGAATTAAATCCGAGTATTTTACAAGGAAATAAAAATAGTCGTGCCCCAGGTCGTGCTATGCTGTTGGGCCCATATTGTTCATGGGTAGCACAACTTATTTTGTATTCTTGTTGGGAGCTCGTCCGCTGTAGATGTATCGTAACTAAAACTTATAATAATATACTTAAACATAGGTCTAATCATAATCATCAGCATATAAAAGCTCATCAAAATCACTTAATGCTCAAATCCATTCAAAATCACATGAACACAGAAGCCCATCAGGCAATCAGTCAAAGTGTTATACCTAGGTCATATAGAAATCATTCAAGCGCAGAACTCATATAGCTAAGGCGTTAAAGATTGTCAATATGCAATATTTCACTTCCATCATTCATATTTAGTTTTTATGTTAATGGTTAGTGGCATGTTCGATCCCTACGTGCATACCTACTAAGGTCACCAGGTGCATCCGTGCAATCTCATCATCAAGAGCTGCGTTATAGTTCGTCTGTGAAAACAGAGTTCATGTGAATGAGATGAGGATGTGAAGGAGAAAACTGATCACTTGAATTTACAGGAAAACAGTGAACTGGAAGGCGTGGAGATTCAATCTCTGAATTCTACATGTTAGGTTTCCACAAACACAGCATTGTTATAACATTCTTCTTTGACTTTCTAAAGATTTCATCATGTCCGGTTCAACAAACACCCAAACAAAGATCTCCACTCAGATCCTTCACCCTTAAGTGATTCTACACATGGATTGAAACCAGCTAACAAAGGATTGAAACTAGTACTTAATGCACCCATCTTTCTTCACTGGCTGCATGCTTGCGAGGACAATCAGCCCTAGATTGAGCAACAAAGCTTAGGATCAATGGAGGTCAAACAGATGCAAAATGCCTGGTAACCAGTCAACGGATATCTGCACTTAAAAGAAACGAGTTTATTTAGACGGTAACCAATCAATAGATTAATTACTATTTTTAGACAAGTAGTACTTGAATCACTTGCCTGTAGTCCATCACATATCTTGATTGCCCAATCTTCCCAAGCTGCAGAATTGTTTGTCTTCCTTTCTCCTATCAACCATGCAAAAACAAGCAGTAAATTATATATCAGTATGATCAATATAGTCGGTTTGGATATTAATATAGTGGATTATAATCAAATATCGAACACATGATAAGATAGGTTTCAGTGCTCTACTATGAACTTCAAGTCAAGTTCAAGCGTGATACTGTGGGTATTAACTATTGTATTTTTATACAAGCAACCATTCGGTGCAAGTGTCTGTTAACTATCATTCGGATGGTCAATTAGAAGAATAACAGCTCAAGTTGAATATTGTTCGGCTTTACTCTGTGGAATTAACTAGATTCCTGTTTGGATTTGGATAACCACAGGTATGGAGAGAACTTGATTTGTTGCCATCATGGTAAGAGAAGAGTAGATACCTCCATTGTTAGCTGAAAATTCTTCACCGATGTTTGAATTTTTGGTCCTGTTCTTCCAGTTCGTTCTCTGAAGTCCAACTCGTGCCTCTTAGTAAACTGGAAAAACAAACTATTAGAAGTTGACATCAAATATTCAACTTTCTTAGGTTAAGTTTGCAGTTCATACTGTGTTATAAAATGGTGCCCTTGAGACAAGTTGATTGGCTCTGTTTGGCTTTTCCTCCCAGTCCATCGGAAGTCCATTTATGTGTTGTATCTGCAATTTTGAATTCAAACTCATTTTTTTTAGAAAAATTCCGGTCCAACTCTTTTTTGTTCCAATTAAGTGTCAGATGTACCTGGGTAGTGTTTAGATTCTTGAGTTGCGCAGATTGATACTTGGGTAACCATGCCTTCAAACTTCTATAGTTCCCAGTTATTGTAGTTATTGTAGGAACATGCCTGTCATCGTGCATACATATATAAAGAATTGGCGAACAACAAGAAAGATGCACCTGAATCCATAAAACAAATGACGGACTGATCAGACTAGTAAGTTTTCTTACATGACAATTCCGAGAAGGCGCCTCGATTGCGTTCTTTTGGAGTCTAATCTGATTCCCTGGAAAACAGAAATGAAAGTGTTCTCACGTTTTTAAAATGCTTCATGGAATCAGGGCACTTCCTAATTCAGCAATGATAAAAGTTAAGATGTCAAAACCTGATCCCAGATTTGGTATTTGGATCCCATGATGTTTGCTGTGACGCTACCCAAGAAGCTCTCATCTGAGCTGCAGAAGATTCCCTTTGGATTCTGAGCTACTATAAACTCAGACCTACCATTTCTCCTCCTGTGCCATGCAACAGCTAGTTTCCTGTCTTGCCTTCCCTGGCCCTCCTGCAACCATTTTGATTCAAGATGCATGATAACTCTACAGAAACATACAAATAATTCAAAACGTTAGCCAATTCAAAAACAGAAGATAATTTCACCAAGGTAGAATGAAAAGCAAAAGGCAGCTCCATTAGAAATGAACTGGAAGTTGGAGAAAAACAAATATGAAGGATTTTTGGTTAATGAGACGAATAAGTGCAGAACCAGAATGGACGTCCTTTGCTACCAGGTTGGGACCAATCATTTAGATAGATGGGATGAAGCGATGAGTTAATCATAAATTAATTAACTCTATAGATGAGTTACCTAATGTGATGATACTCTTACAGATCTATTAGCGACAAGTAGATCCACCGAAATTAGTAACTCGTTAGGAGAAAACTATTTTTTTTTTTTAAAAAAGGAGATTACGTGCATCTTGTTCTGGAAGATTTCTGTTTCCATCAGCCCTTTTTTGTATAGTTTACCTAAACAGATACCAAACAAGGAAAGAAAGGCAATACCGACATTGTTATCTTCAATCGATTTCATAGAAAATGAGAGCAAAGGCGTTACACATTGGAAATTACATGTTTATTCTACACAATGATAAAATTGAATGATTTCATCCAAAATTTTATCACTGCTTTTGTTTACAATGATGTCTATGTGGATCTAATAGAACTCACGTTGGTATAAAGAGTGTAGAAAGTGAACCCGCTCCTCCCTTGCGTTCTCTCTTTGGCTACTATGCAGGTGCATCTCCCAACATCAAGAGGCAGAGGCCTGTACAACAACGATCTATTGAGGCAAAACATCAAACACCTTGTGGTCAGTTCATAATTAACCATCCCCGATAAAAAGAAGAAAAAAAAATCCCTCGCAAGTGTGCTTCCAATCCATCAAGAAATAACCAACCTATTAGGAAGAGTCGACCACGACGAGGCCGGAGCCGATTCGGAGTCAGAGAACTGATCCCACACGTCAGATGACGAGGAGGAGAGCGGTTCCCACTGCCGGCCGGCGGCAGCCGCCGAGCCACGGAGCAGCGAGGAGTGAGAGGGATCGTTGAGCTTCATGCAGAGCTGGAGGGAGGAACGCTGTAGGTGCTGGGGTTTTGACCCGCCGCTGCCATTGGCGATGCCGCTGCTGATGATGTCGAGCTTAGTCTTGCCGCCCTTACAGGCGTTGAGGCTGACGACGGGGACGGCGTTCTCCTTGCCGGGGATGGGGGAGGGGGAGGGGGAGGGGACGGGGTGGAGAAGGGGACGGTGGGAGGAGGTGGAGTTGTGGAGATGGGAGGGGAGGAGGGGAGAAGGGGATTGCTTGAGGGCGGCCATGGGAGGGGGAGGTAGTGATGATGATGGAGTGGAGGGGGCAGGGAGAAGGGAGAAGGGAGAAGGGAGAAGTCCTTCTCTTGTTTGTTAATTAATTAATTAGAGGAGGAGACTGCCGTTGGGTTTAAAATTTGAACGCTACGGCAGGCAGAGAGAGAGAGAGAGGATGCCGTTGGATTTATTTGACTGTCAGGTGCTATTACTGTATATTTATATATATATATTCAAGGAGCGAAGAGAGAGCGAATGAAATCTTGGGAAGTGGATTTTGGAAGGACGCTTGGTTTTTATTTTTATTATTATATTTTAATGATGATGTTCATGTTGGGAGGGCGGGAAGATGCGTTGGTTATTTTGAATGTTTTTTTAAGATACTAACCCCAATTAAAAGAAATTTCAGCATAGACCTATTTTAAAGAAATTTTCCCACTTTAACCGTCAACCATCCACGTTCACGGTTTAACCCCTCTTTCTTTAAAAAAAAAAAGAAATCCATATCACCCCATCAGAGATACATTGCGACTGCAATCACCCTGGCTCACTAGTGGGCTCGCATGGGATTGCTTTGACTCTATGGTTCAGCGATCGCTCTACCTTCGACGAGCTTGCTCATAACTATTCTGAGTCCGATGACATTGAAATAAAAGTTTTGTTAGAACTCAGTAAGTATTAAACCCACAATCTCCTGTATATAACCTAATTGTTTTAATTAGAGGGACGTAACACTTTGTGTACATATTGAGAGGGAAGTTGTTATCAAAAAAATATTATTGGATCAAAACAAAGATTCAATCAGAATGAATAGTTTCAAATTAAATTTATAGACCTCAATTCAGATCCAATAAGTATTTGAAACCTAAATTTGCATGCCCGTGGTGACCTTTCATGTGAGACTTGTAATTTTACTAAGAATAATTTTGTAATATGAAGTTATTTTGAGGATTTAATCATAAAATGATATAAATTGCTTATTTGTAATACACCGATTTTGAAAGTATTGAATTTTGATATATAAATTATACTATTTGATAAAATTTTGAATTTGAAAAATAACAACATAAACAAATCGTAATTTAGACATTATTTGATGGGTCAAATAGTTGAATTAAACTAGAGTAAAACATACGATCTAGATTAGGTCACTAAAAAATGGAAGGCTCAGATTTGATAAACCCGACCCATTACCAACCCTTTTATTCTTCTTCCTCTCCCTCCCCTTCACACGACACCTTGGGTATTCGACCTTTTCTCCTTGTCGGTGATATTTTAGCCAACTCTAATGGAATTTTTCAACGAGATTTGGAACACCACATCAGATGAGTCGAACTAACTCATTGAAACCATTATTTGAAGTTTTTGGTGAGGATTTGAGAGAGAAATTGGGTTTGGGGCGTCGCGAGCCAGAGCTTCGTCATCAAAGCTTACTTTGGTGATTGCCAATCATTCTTACTGTAGAACTTGACAAAGTTGGTACCTATGACTTCTTCTTGATGAGAGCTATCGATTGATACTAGAGGTTATTAGTCACCAGTTAGCCCTGGCGACAAAGAAACCTAAAGTTAAAGGATTTCGGCTAATTGAGCTTTGTCAGTGAAATTGATTATGTGTGAGCCCTAAACAATGAGGCAAATATGATTTCTGAGGACAACTATCAATTAATACTAATATTAATGTTATTTGAAGAACTTCTTCGGCAAGGGTTTTGATGAACTTTTGGGCAAGTTTTCAGCGAGTCTCCGGTGAACTTTTCGATAAACTTGGGAGAAAAATTAGAGTAAATCTAGAGAAAATTCTAAGAGTGTTACTGAAGCAAATTTATAAAATTATTACCAAATTAGAAACTAAAAATCATTATAATATTCATAGAAAATTCAGTAATTAGGAACGAGGATACTGATGAATGTGATACTGATTAGAATGCAAATACAATGATAGAATCATATGAGTATTTATTTTCTGGAAAGAATAAAGGAGATAATTCTCAGTCTAGGAGAATTGTATTTCTTTAATTATCTATATTTGATATCCTTTGACTCTCCAACTAACTAATATTCCTAATTATGATTATAAATAAGTCATGAATTATCTTTGATATCCATGTTTATTGATATAAGTGTTTCATTGCTATTGTTCCTCAATTTAGTGTAAGCATGATACTATATTTTTGGTTGACTCTTAAACTAGGATATGCATCTATTTAATTATATGTGCTACAACTTCATCTTTAAGTGCATATGACTAGTCTGATATGATACTGGATGGTGCTACAAGCACATTTACTGTAGCAGTATGATTGCACTCCCATGGGCTACCTATATAGATAGGGCATGGGGCAAAAGTGCTTGACGTCACCAATACCGGGTCGTTAGACTAACTATGCTAACTAGGTAATGATGTCTAGTGGGCAACTCAGGGGGAAATAGAGCTTTGTTTGTACATTCTCAAATTCTTACTTTGATTTTGGTATCCTATGACACTTATTATCTCCTTCCTAAGGTGATAGTTGTTGTAGCAATTGTATTTGATTCAGCCAGTCTTGGATATAATCTCGTGTGATTCTTGATAGCTCTTCTTGATTGACTATTATACATGAATAACCAGATTATCCTGTTCATGAGACTTTGTTATTTAGTTCTCGATTTTACATTATTTTCTATCCAACTCACTAGGTATAGTATTACTTACCCTATAGGAGGACTTATTTTTTATTTTTCAGGACCACCGTAAGAGAGACTTGTAGATAATGAGACGAGTAGCTAGGTGCCCAATTTTTAAAAGGCAGGACAATGCTACATTTATTTTGTGTAGATAGAGATTCATTGGATATACATTTTGTATATATTTGGCAATGTATCCCATTTTGACTGTAAAATATTTGTACATAAGTGGTTTTGGTTGAGCATGAACTCTGCTTTTTAAAATGCATAGTTTTAAAGTTATATCGACTTATTATTCAAGTTCTCTCCTTCCATAAATAGAGAGGATATACACCAGGTACGTCTAGTAGGTTCTCATATAATCCTAGAAGGTAAGCAAACCTATGTGTGGAGTTTACTGTGGTTTGCCATATGCCTTGGGGAAGGTATAGGACATGCTAGATTTTGGTAGTATCAGAGCAGGTTACATCAGAATATGTGCATATCCGAATAAGATCATTTGAAAACCTGGGTATATTAGGACATCATTTTTTAAAATAATTTCTTTTTAGAAGAGCATTTTTTATAAAATAATCTTCAAAGAGTCAAGTGGATTTTAAATAAGGACAAGTCTAGTAGCCCTAGGATATAAGTCATATACGTAATGTGATCATAACACTCACATAGGAAATTTAGAATGTAGCGAGAACGAGGTATTTTAGGAGAGGAGACATCAAAGAGACAGGAAGATTCCTCTGCCTCCCATGCAGTGTCTCCTGAAATGGGTCAGGTTGCATCAATATCTATTGAATGAGTAACTTTTACTCCTAAACAAGTTCAAGTGATCATCATGATGATACATTCTCAAGCTGCACAGTTACAATTTCTCGTTCTACCAGCTTATGCACGACCTGTTGCACTACAAATGATGATCATTTCATTGCCAGTTCCTCTATAGACAAATTTATTAAGATGATGGAAGGGTAAGGAAGTATACACCGAGAGAAGAAAGTCTATATTTTTCAGTCCCACCTTCCATAGAAAGGGAACTATTACTTAAAGAAGATAAAGGGTGGGAGAATCTTCCAACAATCCTTTCAAACAATAAACCTACCCATGAGCAATTCTTATTCTTGATTCTGAGTTCTATGCTCGATCTATGATTAGAAAAGCATATGAAAACTATAGAAGGTTTTATCCTAGAATATGTAGACTTCCTTTAAGATATTTTTATTACCATCGGTCGATCATCTAACAAGGGACCGTCCAAGACTTCAACAAAAAGGTGGCAATGGAAGCATAAGGGTACAAATACAACTACCTAGGGGTAAAGAATTAGATAGTCAGACCAATAAACCATTAGGGATAGTAAGAAACTTTAGAACCGAGAGTAAAGAGAGTGCTAAAAGACCTCAAAGTAGTCCTAATATTCCGCCTCAGGAAAAACCAAGATTTTTAGTAGTTAAAGAAAGGAAGTGAGACTGATCCAAAGCTAATCATAGGTACTTTATAATTATTTTAATATATTATTAAAATATTTATTGATAATGGCTTATGTAGATTTTAAATTAATCTTGAGTTTGCAATGTAGACAAAGCACTAGTTATTTTGAAACTTGAACATATGGTATACATATTATTAGGATGATAATAACTTAGGCACACATTTTATAAGGATTAAGATATTATGTTAGGAAATACAATATTATTAGCAAATCTAATTCCCTCAGAAATATTAGATCTTGATTTAATATTAGAGATTGATTGGTCTGCACGATATTAGGCAAATGTTGTTTATTTTTCCAAAGGAGTAAGATTTGTAAGAGAGGATATCATTAATTAAGAATTAGGGAGTTAGATGTATCAAAGACTACCCTTAGGATTAAGAATAGACATTATTAGTTTATAGTGATGCTTCTACACAAGGAGTAGGATGTGTATTTATGTAGGACAGAAAAATTATTTCTTATGCATCTCGTCAACTGAGGATGCATGAATTAAATTATCATACTCATTTATCAGAACTAGCAGTAATAGTATTTGCTTTAAAAATATAGTGGCATTATTTATATGGAGTTCGATGCCATATTTTTAACCGACCATTAGAGTTTATGCTATATTTTGAATGAGAAAAAATTAATTTTAGGCATAGAAGATGGTTAGAGTTGATGAAGGATTATGATTTGGTAATTGAGTATCATTTAGGAAAGACTAATGTGGTTGCAGATACATTGAGTAGAAAATTTATTACATCGTCAACCATCCCAACCACCATACTATCTCAATTAATGGAACTAAAGAAATCTTTAAGAGTCTAGTTAGACTATGATAAATCTAGTGAGATACGAGCCATATTTATTGTGTGACCCATATTTCATAAGAAAATTTGGGTTTTGCAAAGTAAGGATAATGATTTGAGAAAAGTACTCCAAAGATTTCAAACAGAAAAAAAATTCTGAGTTCAGAATAAGGGATGGTGGATTGTAGGTATATAGAGACAAAGTCTGTATTCTAAATAAAATTAAACTTAGGAAAGATATCTTAGACGAAGCTCATTCCTTAGTATATGCAAAACACTCGAGAAGTACAAAAATATATCGCATAATAAAAGAAAGCTTTGGTTGTCAGGAATGAAGAAAGACTTTGTAGAGTTTATAGCTAAATGTCATATTTGTCAATAAGTTAAAGTTGGGCACCTAGAAAATCTACAACCTTTACTAATTGTCGAATGGAATTGGGAATATATCACATTGGATTTTGTGATAAGATTACTATGCACATCAAGTATTCATAATATAGTAATTATGGATAGACATACCAAATCTACTTTTTTTTTGGAAACTCATGATACTTTTTATTGAATAAGTTGGTAAGAATTTATATTCAAGAGATTATGAAACTTTACCATTGCTTTGATTAAGATCTCTAATTTACTTCTCATTTTGGTCAATAATACATGAAGCTTTGGGTATAACACTGCAATTCAGTATAGCTTTGCATCCTCAAATAGATGGTCAATTTAAAAAGATAATTCAAACCTTAAAAAATATGTTGAGAGCAAGTGTGACTGAATTTTAGGGAAGTTGGAATCAACATTGACCATTAATTGAGTTTGTTTACAATATCAGTTATGAAGCTAGCATTAAATGCCATCATATAAGGTTTTATATGGGAGAAAATGTAGAACAATCTTTGGGCTAGGATGAAGTTGGAGGAAAAAAAAATCAAAGGAAATGAATTGATTGCGACCACTATTATAAAAAAGATTAAAATTATCAAAGAAAGATTAAGAGTAGCCCAGGATAAATAAATGATTTATGCAAATGACTGAAGAAGAGAACTGAAGTTTCAACCTGAGGATATGGTATATCTAAAAGTTGCCCCATGGAAAGGAATTATATGGTTTGAAAATAGTATGTTGGACTTTTCAGAATTTTCAATAGAATTGGCCTCGGGCTTACCTCTAGAAATAACTAGAATATATGATGTATTTTATGTATCAATGTTGATGAAATATATAGTGGATCCTGATCAAATATTACAAACATCCCCTATTGAGCTTAAAGAAGATCTAAGTTTTAAAGTATAACTTGTGCAGAACTTAAAACGAAAGAAGAAAATCCTAAGGAATAAAGATGTATGAATGATTAAAGTATTGTAGAGAAGTACACAAGTAGAAGAAATTACTTAGGAATTTGAGGAATATATGAAAAGAAAGTATCATCAACTGTTTCTAAGTGATAACTTGATCAAAATTTTGAAGATAAAATTTCTTTAAAGGAGTAGGATATGAGACTTGTAATTTAACTAAGAATAATTTTGTAATATTAAGTAATTTTATAATATAAAGTTACTGAAGGAGGGTAGAACACAATCATGATAATAGAATAAGGTGAGTGTTTATTCTATAGGTTGAATAAACGTGATAATTCTCAATGTTTAGTTTAGGAAAACTATATCACTTTGATTATCTATATTTGATATTCTTTAACTCTCATACTAGTTAATATTGCTATTTTTTTAGAATTCAATGAGTCTTGACCCCAAGACCTCATGATCCTCCCGTATATGGCTCAATTACTCTAACTAGAGGGACATATACTATTTATTTTATTATAAGTATGATACTATATTTTTAGTTGACTCTTAAACTAGCATATGCATCTATTTGATTATATGTGCGACGATTTCATCTTTAAGTGCATATGACTAGTCTAATATGATACTCGACGGTGCTACAAGCACCTTTACTGTAGTAGTCTGATTATACTCCAATGGGCTACCTATAGAGAGGGAACATGGAGCAAAAATACTTGACTTTAGGATGGGAGATACGGAACTCCTGACTGATGTTGGATCGCTAGACTAGCTATAGTAACTAGGTAGTGATATCTAGTGGGCAACTCATGTGGGAAAGAGGTTTTGTTTCTACATTCTCAAGTTCTTAATTTGATTTGGGTACCCTATGATACTTGTTATCTCCCCCATTGAGGTGACATTTGCTGCAGCAACTGTATTTAATTCAGCCAGTCCCAAATATAGTCTCATGTAATTCTTGATTGGTTATTATACATAAATAATAATATTATTTTATTAATTACTTTATTATTCTATGTTCTCAGTTTTGCATTATATTTAATTCAGAAAAAAAAAAGTTTAATCAAACAAATCGTATGCCTTTTCACCGATGATCGTCTCCAAAAGTAAAGTATTTTCTTGGCAATTTTACCTTATGTATTTTGTAGATAATGAAACATACAACTCTGACCCAGATGAGGACAAAATTAGATATTTTTCATCTATGGTGCACAAATAATGAAGTTGATAACATGGAAGTTGAAGAGAGATTATATATATAGAAATATGTTGCAAAGGTAACATGGAAGAAAAATCAACTGCTTTCCTTTACGACTCATGTATCCAATTGCTTTTTAGGAGCATTTTTGCGATTGGTTGTATGATGCATTCTCTTTGCTACATCTAATGAAAAGATTCATTTTCAAAGATCTTGCTTTGGCCGAGTGGTTAAGGCTTGTGCCTGCTAAGTACTTGGGGTTTCCCCGCGAGAGTTTAAATCTCTCAAGCGACGATTGATTTTTTTTCTGCCTTTATTTTTTAGGTCCGTTCTTCTTAAAAGAATGTGATGTTTTCTACACTTGGTTTTTCGCTTGACGTCCTACCGCGTAGATTGTTAAAAATCTTCACATTATATTTTTTTGAGGATGCTTCTTTTAATCTTTTATGTTCTATAGTATATACACGACATATTCAGCAATAGGCCATTTTATTCCCCCAAAATTTTCAATTCCAAATCTCTAGTTTTCATTCCAAAATTTGTTCAACTTATTGCTGCAACATGACTAGATACCTGCATTTAGGCATAAACAATTGCTGCAATGCAAAGAAAATCTTTTTCCACTGTCTTGACTTGCTTTTGCTTTTTAGGTTTGCGATGAGCAGCCAATTGGCACGTAAGAGCAATATGTAAAGTTTCTTACTTCTTTTGTTGAAATGAAGTAGTTCCACGTTCCTGGTCATGCGTACGAGAGCAATAAATCCTCGGCAAGATGTAAAATACAAAAATCATCTTACTTTTGCAAGATGTTTAGAAATGCTCAGGTGTTGGATGATCATTGCTTTATTGTCGACAACTTACATTGAAGATTGCTAAAAGAGCGAGGCTCAAATGTATAGCTTTGGAGGTTTCGTTCTTCTTCAGACCCCAATTAGAAAAAAATAATAGTTTAATTAAACAAATCGTATGTCTTTTCACCCACGATCGTCTCCAAAAGTAAAGTATTTTTTTTGGCAATTTTACTTTGTGCATTTTATAGATCATGAAAGATACAACTCTAGTCCTAAATGAGGATAAAATTAGATATTTTTCTTCTATTGTGTGCAGATAATGATGTAGATAACTTGGAAGTTGAAGAGAGATTATATAAAGAAATATGTTGCAAAGGTAACATAGAAGCATAATCAACTACTTTCCTTTACGGCTCATGTATCCAATTGCTCTTTACGAGCATTTTTGCGATTGCTTGTATGATGCATTCTCCTGGCAGCACCAGTGAAAAGGCCATTTATCAACGATGTCGCTTTGGCCGAGTGGTTAAGGCGTGTGCCTGCTAAGTACATGGGGTTTCCCCGCGAGAGTTCGAATCTCTTAGGCGATGATTGTTTTTTCATTGCCTTTATTTTTTAGGTCCGTTCTTCTTAAAAGAATGTGATGTTTTCTACCATTGGTTTTTCGCTTGACGTCCTACCGCGTAGATTCTTGAAAAATCTTCACATTATATTTTTTTGAGGATGCTTCTTTTAATCTTTTATGTTCTATAGTATATACACGACATATTCAGTAATAAGCCATTTTATTCCCCCAAAATTCCCAATTCCAAATCTCTAGTTTTCATTCCAAAATTTGTTCAACTTATTGTTGCAACATGACTAGATACCTGCATTTAGGCATAAACAATTGCTGCAATGCAAAGAAAATCTTTTTCTATTGTCTTGACTTGCTTTTGCTTTTTAGGTTTGCGATGAGCGGCCAATTGGCACGTAAGAGCAATATGTAAAGTTTCTTACTTCTTTTGTTGAAAGGAAGTAGTTCCACGTTCCCGGTCATGCGTACGAGAGGAATAAATCACCAATTTTAATTCCTTAGTTACGAAAACCAAATAATCCTCGGCAAGATGTAAAATATTCATGAGTTGTTCCTAGACTCTGCTAAAATACAAAAATCATCCTACTTTTGCAAGATGTTCAGAAATGCTCAGGTGTTGGATGATCATTGCTTTATTGTCGACAACTTACATTGAAGATTGCTAAAAGAGCGAGGCTCAAATGTATAGCTTTGGAGGTTTCATTCTTCTTCAGACCCCAATTAGAAAAAAATAATAGTTTAATTAAACAAATCGTATGTCTTTTCACCCACGATCGTCTCCAAAAGTAAAGTATTTTTTTTGGCAATTTTACCTTGTGCATTTTATAGATCATGAAAGATACAACTCTAGTCCTAAATGAGGATAAAATTAGATATTTTTCTTCTATTGTGTGCAGATAATGATGTAGATAACTTGGAAGTTGAAGAGAGATTATATATAGAATATGTTGCAAAGGTAACATAGAAGCATAATCAACTACTTTCCTTTACGGCTCATGTATCCAATTGCTCTTTACGAGCATTTTTACGATTGCTGGTATGATGCATTCACCTGGCAGCACTAGTGAAAAGACCGTTTATCAATGATGTCGCTTTGGCCGAGTGGTTAAGGCGTGTGCCTGCTAAGTACATGGTGTTTCCCCGCGAGAGTTCGAATCTCTCAGGCGACGATTGATTTTTTCATTGCCTTTATTTTTTAGGTCCGTTCTTCTTAAAAGAATGTGATGTTTTCTACCATTGGTTTTTCGCTTGACGTCCTATCGCGTAGATTGTTGAAAAATCTTCACATTATATTTTTTTGAGGATGCTTCTTTTAATATTTTATGTTCTATAGTATATACACGACATATTCAGTAATAGGCCATTTTATTCCCCCAAAATTCCCAATTCCAAATCTCTAGTTTTCATTCCAAAATTTGTTCAACTTATTGCTGCAACATGACTAGATACCTGCATTTAGGCATAAACAATTGCTGCAATGCAAAGAAAATCTTTTTCCATTGTCTTGACTTGCTTTTGCTTTTTAGGTTTGCGATGAGCGGCCAATTGGCACGTAAGAGCAATATGTAAAGTTTCTTACTTCTTTTGTTGAAATGAAGTAGTTCCACGTTCCCGGTCATGCGTACGAGAGCAATAAATCACCAATTTTAATTCCTTAGTTACGAAAACCAAATAATCCTCGGCAAGATGTAAAATATTCATGAGTTGTTCCTACACTCTGCTAAAATACAAAAATCATCCTACTTTTGCAAGATGTTTAGAAATGCTCAGGTGTTGGATGATCATTGCTTTATTGTCGACAACTTACATTGAAGATTGCTAAAAGAGCGAGGCTCAAATGTATAGCTTTGGAGGTTTCGTTCTTCTTCAGACCACAATTAGAAAAAAATAATAGTTTAATTAAACAAATCGTATGTCTTTTCACCCACGATCGTCTACAAAAGTAAAGTATTTTTTTTGGCAATTTTACTTTGTGCATTTTATAGATCATGAAAGATACAACTCTAGTCCTAAATGAGGATAAAATTAGATATTTTTCTTCTATTGTGTGCAGATGATGATGTAGATAACTTGAAAGTTGAAGAGAGATTATATATAGAAATATGTTGCAAAGGTAACATAGAAGCATAATCAACTGCTTTCCTTTACGGCTCATGTATCCAATTGCTCTTTACGAGCATTTTTGTGATTACTTGTATGATGCATTCTCCTGGCAGAACCAATGAAAAGACTGTTTATCAACGATGTCGCTTTGGCCGAGTGGTTAAGGCGTGTGCCTGCTAAGTACATGGGGTTTCCCCGCGAGAGTTCGAATCTCCCAGGCGACGATTGTTTTTTTCATTGCCTTTATTTTTTAGGTCCGTTCTTCTTAAAAGAATGTGATGTTTTCTACCATTGGTTTTTCGCTTGACGTCCTACCGTGTAGATTGTTGAAAAATCTTCACATTATATTTTTTTGAGGATGCTTCTTTTAATCTTTTATGTTCTATAGTATATACACGACATATTCAGTAATAGGCAATTTTATTCCCCCAAAATTCCCAATTCCAAATCTCTAGTTTTCATTCCAAAATTTATTCAACTTATTGCTGCAACATGACTAGATACCTGCATTTAGGAATAAACAATTGCTGCAATACAAAGAAAATCTTTTTCCATTGTCTTGACTTGCTTTTGTTTTTTAGGTTTGCGATGAGCGGCCAATTGGCACTTAAGAGCAACATGTAAAGTTTCTTACTTCTTTTGTTGAAATGAAGTAGTTCCACGTTCCTGGTCATGCGTACGAGAGCAATAAATCACCAATTTTAATTCCTTAGTTACGAAAACCAAAAAATCCTCACCAAGATGTAAAATATTCATGAGTTGTTCCTAGACTCCGCTAAAATACAAAAATCATCCTACTTTTGCAAGATGTTCAGAAATGCTCAGGTGTTGGATGATCATTGCTTTATTGTCGACAACTTACATTAAAGATTGCTAAAAGAGCGAGGCTCAAATGTATAGCTTTGGAGGTTTCGTTCTTCTTTAGACCCCAATTAGAAAAAAATAATAGTTTAATTAAACAAATCGTATGTCTTTTCACCCACTATCGTCTCCAAAAGTAAAGTATTTTTTTTGGCAATTTTACCTTGTGCATTTTATAGATCATGAAAGATACAACTCTAGTCCTAAATGAGGATAAAATTAGATATTTTTCTTCTATTGTGTGCAGATAATGATGTAGATAACTTGGAAGTTGAAGAGAGATTATATATAGAAATATGTTGCAAAGGTAACATAGAAGCATAATCAACTGCTTTCCTTTACGGCTCATGTATCCAATTGCTCTTTACGAGCATTTTTGCGATTGCTTGTATGATGCATTCTCCTGGCAGCACCAATGAAAAGACTGTTTATCAACGATGTCGCTTTGGCTGAGTGGTTAAGGTGTGTGCCTGCTAAGTACATGGGGTTTCCTCGCGAGAGTTCGAATCTCTGAGGCGACAATTGTTTTTTCATTGCCTTTATTTTTTAGGTCCGTTCTTCTTAAAAGATTGTGATGTTTTCTACCATTGGTTTTTCGCTTGACGTCCTACCGCGTAGATTGTTGAAAAATCTTCACATTATATTTTTTTGAGGATGCTTCTTTTAATCTTTTATGTTCTATAGTATATACACGACATATTCAGTAATAGGCCATTTTATTCCCCCAAAATTCCAAATTCCAAATCTCTAGTTTTCACTCCAAAATTTATTCAACTTATTGCTGCAACATGACTAGATACCTGCATTTAGGGATAAACAATTGCTGCAATGCAAAGAAAATCTTTTTCCATTGTCTTGACTTGATTTTGCTTTTTAGGTTCGCGATGAGCGGCCAATTGGCACGTAAGAGCAATATGTAAAGTTTCTTACTTTTTTTTGTTGAAAGGAAGTAGTTCCACGTTCCCTGTCATGCGTATGGGAGGAATAAATCTCCAATTTTAATTCCATAGTTACGAAAACCAAATAATCCTCGGCAAGATTTAAAAATATTCATGAGTTGTTCCTAGACATTGCTAAAATACAAAAATCATCCTACTTTTGCAAGATGTTTAGAAATGCTCAGGTGTTAGATGATCATTGCTTTACTGTCAACAACTTACATTGAAGATTGCTAAAAGAGCGAGGCTCAAATGTATAGCTTTGGAGGTTTCGTTCTTCTTCAGACCCCAATTAGAAAAAAATAATAGTTTAATTAAACAAATCGTATGTCTTTTCACCCACGATCGTCTCCAAAAGTAAAGTATTTTTTTTGGCAATTTTACTTTGTGCATTTTATAGATCATGAAAGATACAACTCTAGTCCTAAATGAGGATAAAATTAGATATTTTTCTTCTATTGTGTGCAGATGATGATGTAGATAACTTGGAAGTTGAAGAGAGATTATATATAGAAATATGTTGCAAAGGTAACATAGAAGCATAATCAACTGCTTTCCTTTACGGCTCATGTATCCAATTGCTCTTTACGAGCATTTTTGTGATTACTTGTATGATGCATTCTCCTGGCAGAACCAAAGTAAAGACTGTTTATCAACGATGTCGCTTTGGCCGAGTGGTTAAGGCGTGTGCCTGCTAAGTACATGGGGTTTCCCCGCGAGAGTTCGAATCTCTCAGGCGACGATTGTTTTTTTCATTGCCTTTATTTTTTATGTCCGTTCTTCTTAAAAGAATGTGATGTTTTCTACCATTGGTTTTTCGCTTGACGTCCTACCGTGTAGATTGTTGAAAAATCTTCACATTATATTTTTTTGAGGATGCTTCTTTTAATCTTTTATGTTCTATAGTATATACACGACATATTCAGTAATAGGCCATTTTATTCCCCCAAAATTCCCAATTCCAAATCTCTAGTTTTCATTCCAAAATTTATTCAACTTATTGCTGCAACATGACTAGATACCTGCATTTAGGCATAAACAATTGCTGCAATGCAAAGAAAATCTTTTTCCATTGTCTTGACTTGCTTTTGCTTTTTAGGTTTGCGAGGAGCGGCCAATTGGCACTTAAGAGCAACATGTAAACTTTCTTACTTCTTTTGTTGAAATGAAGTAGTTCCACGTTCCTGGTCATGCGTACGAGAGCAATAAATCACCAATTTTAATTCCTTAGTTACGAAAACCAAAAAATCCTCACCAAGATGTAAAATATTCATGAATTGTTCCTAGACTCCGCTAAAATACAAAAATCATCCTACTTTTGCAAGATGTTCAGAAATGCTCAGGTGTTGGATGATCATTGCTTTATTGTCGACAACTTACATTAAAGATTGCTAAAAGAGCGAGGCTCAAATGTATAGCTTTGGAGGTTTCGTTCTTCTTTAGACCCCAATTAGAAAAAAATAATAGTTTAATTAAACAAATCGTATGTCTTTTCACCCACGATCGTCTCCAAAAGTAAAGTATTTTTTTTGGCAATTTTACCTTGTGCATTTTATAGATCATGAAAGATACAACTCTAGTCCTAAATGAGGATAAAATTACATATTTTTCTTCTACTGTGTGCAGATGATGATGTAGATAACTTGGAAGTTGAAGAGAGATTATATATAGAAATATGTTGCAAAGGTAACATAGAAGCATAATCAACTGCTTTCCTTTACGGCTCATGTATCCAATTGCTCTTTACGAGCATTTTTGCGATTGCTTGTATGATGCATTCTCCTGGCAGCACCAATGAAAAGACTGTTTATCAACGATGTTGCTTTGGCTGAGTGGTTAAGGTGTGTGCCTGCTAAGTACATGGGGTTTCCCCGCGAGAGTTCGAATCTCTCAGGCGACGATTGTTTTTTCATTGCCTTTATTTTTTAGGTCCGTTCTTCTTAAAAGATTGTGATGTTTTCTACCATTGGTTTTTCGCTTGACGTCCTACCGCGTAGATTGTTGAAAAATCTTCACATTATATTTTTTTGAGGATGCTTCTTTTAATCTTTTATGTTCTATAGTATATACACGACATATTCAGTAATAGGCCATTTTATTCCCCCAAAATTCCCAATTCCAAATCTCTAGTTTTCATTCCAAAATTTGTTCAACTTATTGCTCCAACATGACTAGATACCTGCATTTAGGGATAAACAATTGCTGCAATGCAAAGAAAATCTTTTTCCATTGTCTTGACTTGATTTTGCTTTTTAGGTTCGCGATGAGCGGCCAATTGGCACGTAAGAGCAATATGTAAAGTTTCTTACTTTTTTTTGTTGAAAGGAAGTAGTTCCACGTTCCCTGTCATGCGTATGGGAGGAATAAATCTCCAATTTTAATTCCATAGTTACGAAAACCAAATAATCCTCGGCAAGATTTAAAAATATTCATGAGTTGTTCCTAGACATTGCTAAAATACAAAAATCATCCTACTTTTGCAAGATGTTTAGAAATGCTCAGGCGTTAGATGATCATTGCTTTACTGTCAACAACTTACATTGAAGATTGCTAAAAGAGCGAGGTGCAAATGTATAGCTTTGGAGGTTTCGTTCTTCTTCAGACCCCAATTAGAAAAAAATAATAGTTTAATTAAACAAATCGTATGTCTTTTCACCCACGATCGTCTCCAAAAGTAAAGTATTTTTTTTGGCAATTTTACTTTGTGCATTTTTTAGATCATGAAAGATACAACTCTAGTCCTAAATGAGGATAAAATTAGATATTTTTCTTCTATTGTGTGCAGATAATGATGTAGATAACTGTGAAGTTGAAGAGAGATTATATATAGAAATATGTTGCAAAGGTAAAATAGAAGCATAATCAACTGCTTTCCTTTACGGCTCATGTATCCAATTGCTCTTTACGAGCATTTTTGCGATTGCTTGTATGATGCATTCTCCTGGTAGCACCAATGAAAAGACTGTTTATCAATGATGTCGCTTTGGCTGAGTGGTTAAGGTGTGTGCCTGCTAAGTACATGGGGTTTCCCCGCGAGAGTTTGAATCTCTCAGGCGACGATTGTTTTTTCATTGCCTTTATTTTTTAGGTCCGTTCTTCTTAAAAGATTGTGATGTTTTCTACCATTGGTTTTTCGCTTGACGTCCTACCGCGTAGATTGTTGAAAAATCTTCACATTATATTTTTTTGAGGATGCTTCTTTTAATCTTTTATGTTCTATAGTATATACACGACATATTCAGTAATAGGCCATTTTATTCCCCCAAAATTTCCAATTCCAAATCTCTAGTTTTCATTCCAAAATTTGTTCAACTTATTGCTGCAACACCTGCATTTAGGCATAAACAATTGCTGCAATGCAAAGAAAATCTTTTTCCATTGTCTTGACTTGCATTTGCTTTTTAGGTTTGCGATGAGCGGCCAATTGGAACGTAAGAGCAATATGTAAAGTTTCTTACTTCTTTTGTTGAAACGAAGTAGTTCCACGTTCCCGATCATGCGTACGAGAGGAATAAATCACCAATTTTAATTCCTTAATACGAAAACCAAATAATCCTCGGCAAGATGTAAAATATTCATGAGTTGTTCCTAGACTCTGATAAAATACAAAAATCATCCTACTTTTGCAAGATGTTCAGAAATGCTCAGGTGTTGGATGATCATTGCTTTATTGTCGACAACTTACATTAAAGATTGCTAAAAGAGCGAGGCTCAAATGTATAGCTTTGGAGGTTTCGTTCTTCTTCAGACCCCAATTAGAAAAAAATAATAGTTTAATTAAACAAATCGTATGTCTTTTCACCCACGATCGTCTCCAAAAGTAAAGTATTTTTTTTGGCAATTTTACTTTGTGCATTTTATAGATCATGAAAGATACAACTCTAGTCCTAAATGAGGATAAAATTAGATATTTTTCTTCTATTGTGTGCAGATAATGATGTAGATAACTTGGAAGTTGAAGAGAGATTATATATAGAAATATGTTGCAAAGGTAACATAGAAGCATAATCAACTTCTTTCCTTTACGGCTCATGTATCCAATTGCTCTTTACGAGCATTTTTGTGATTGCTTGTATGATGCATTCCTCTGGCAACACCAATGAAAAGACTGTTTATCAATGATGTTGCTTTGGCCGAGTGGTTAAGGCGTGTGCCTGCTAAGTACATGGGGTTTCCCCGCGAGAGTTCGAATCTCTCAGGCGACGATTATTTTTTTCATTGCCTTTATTTTTTAGGTCCGTTCTTCTTAAAAGAATGTGATGTTTTCTACCATTGGTTTTTTGCTTGACGTCCTACCGCGTAGATTGTTGAAAAATCTTCACATTATATTTTTTTGAGGATGCTTCTTTTAATCTTTTATGTTCTATAGTATATACACGACATATTCAGTAATAGGCCATTTTATTCCACCAAAATTCCCAATTCCAAATCTCTAGTTTTCATTCCAAAATTTGTTCAACTTATTGCCGCAACATGACTAGATACCTGCATTTAGGCATAAACAATTGCTGCAATGCAAAGAAAATCTTTTTCCACTATCTTGACTTGCTTTTGCTTTTTAGGTTTGCGATGAGCGGCCAATTGGCATGTAAGAGCAATGTGTAAAGTTTCTTACTTCTTTTGTTGAAAGGAAGTAGTTCCACGTTCCTGGTCATGCGTACGAGAGCAATAAATCACCAATTTTAATTCCTTAGTTACGAAAATCAAATAATCCTCGGCAAGATGTAAAATATTCATGAGTTGTTCCTAGACTCCGCTAAAATACAAAAATCATCCTAATTTTGCAAGATGTTCAGAAATGCTCAGGTGTTGGATGATCATTGCTTTATTGTCGACAACTTACATTGAAGATTGCTAAAAGAGCGAGGCTCAAATGTATAGCTTTGGAGGTTTCGTTCTTCTTCAAACCCCAATTAGAAAAAAATAATAGTTTAATTAAACAAATCGTATGTCTTTTCACCCACGATCGTCTCCAAAAGTAAAGTATTTTTTTTGGCAATTTTACTTTGTGCATTTTTTAGATCATGAAAGATACAACTCTAGTCCTAAATGAGGATAAAATTAGATATTTTTCTTCTATTGTGTGCAGATAATGATGTAGATAACTTGGAAGTTGAAGAGAGATTATATATAGAAATATGTTGCAAAGGTAACATAGAAGCATAATCAACTGCTTTCCTTTACGGCTCATGTATCCAATTGCTCTTTACGAGCATTTTTGCGATTGCTTGTATGATGCATTCTCCTAGCAACACCAATGAAAAGACTTTTATCAATGATGTCGCTTTGGCCGAGTGGTTAAGGCGTGTGCCTGCTAAGTACATGGGGTTTCCCCGCGAGAGTTCGAATCTCTCAGGCGACGATTGTTTTTTTCATGGCCTTTATTTAAAAGAATGTGATGTTTTCTACCATTGGTTTTTCGCTTGATGTCCTACCTCGTAGATTGTTGAAAAATCTTCACATTATATTTTTTTGATGATGCTTCTTTTAATCTTTTATGTTCAATAGTATATACACGACATATTCAGTAATAGGCCATTTTATTCCCCCAAAATTCCCAATTCCAAATCTCTAGTTTTCATTCCAAAATTTGTTCAACTTATTGCTGCAACATGACTAGATACCTGCATTTAGGCATAAACAATTCTGCAATGCAAAGAAAATCTTTTTCCATTGTCTTGACTTGCTTTTGCTTTTTAGGTTTGCGATGAGCGGCCAATTGGCACGTAAGAGCAATATGTAAAGTTAGATTATAAGCAAATATTTCTTACGGAGAAATTATGATAGTTTCTTCAGAGCATATGTCAATGCCTTAAAGGCTAGATAGATAGTTACACATATCTGAGGATTTCCCTGTTGGGCAAGATCCTTGGTAAAACATTAAGAATGAACAAGCAGACAAGTGCGGAGATAGCAGTCACAAGGTTGATTTAAATGTTCACCATCATAAAGGATGATAACTTGTGGCTGAACTAAACAGCATCTTACATCTACATGATGTCATGAAGCAATAAACAAAAAAGGCAAAGTGATAAAATTGCAAAACAGGTTATTTAAATGCTCTTAGTTGGAACTTTTCACACTAGATGATAACTTGTTTGTTGCGATGTCTGCCATCACAATACTTAGATCGAGTATAACAGAAATACATGAGGAGGAATTACAATTCAGTCCCGTATAATGATCTTTGTCCCAAGTACTTGAGCCTTGCGAGTTATGAGACCTTAAAATCTCTGCTAGCAGAATTCACCTTCTAGTCTCTATATATGATTTTTTATACTATCTCAGCAAGTTTGTTCCACTTTCCCTCTAATCTCATGATCTCATCCAATATCTGTTATCATCGAGAGATAATCACATCAAAAAACAATCTAATATCTGATATCTCATCTGATATCTGCATTCTTCATTCCACTATTAAAGTTGACTCCTCATGGTTGTTCAGACTAGGGACAAAAGAATAATACATGCGGGTTCCTCTCAGAAAATGAACCTGTTAATAGAGCAAACAGTCATTAGGTGGCTGACTTAATCCTGCATCTATGCAGCACGTTAAATATTCACATTTAGGAAGGTTGATGACTCGTACTTGGTTACATAGTCCACATCATTGATACTGTGTCTCCAATAGTATCATACATATATGGTGGTTTCTCCTAATTATTCTATGCAAGTGGAATCCATACAAATCCCAATAAAGTTTGGTAACACGTTCCCGGTCATGCGTACGAGAGCAATAAATCACCAATTTTAATTCCTTAGTTACGAAAACCAAATAATCCTCGGCAAGATGTAAAATATTCATGAGTTGTTCCTACACTCTGCTAAAATACAAAAATCATCCTACTTTTGCAAGATGTTTAGAAATGCTCAGGTGTTGGATGATCATTGCTTTATTGTCGACAACTTACATTGAAGATTGCTAAAAGAGCGAGGCACAAATGTATAGCTTTGGAGGTTTCGTTCTTCTTCAGACCCAAATTAGAAAAAAATAATAGTTTAATTAAACAAATCGTATGTCTTTTCACCCACGATCGTCTACAAAAGTAAAGTATTTTTTTTGGCAATTTTACTTTGTGCATTTTATAGATCATGAAAGATACAACTCTAGTCCTAAATGAGGATAAAATTAGATATTTTTCTTCTATTGTGTGCAGATGATGATGTAGATAACTTGGAAGTTGAAGAGACATTATATATAGAAATATGTTGCAAAGGTAACATAGAAGCATAATCAACTGCTTTCCTTTACGGCTCATGTATCCAATTGCTCTTTACGAGCATTTTTGCGATTACTTGTATGATGCATTCTCCTGGCAGCACCAATGAAAAGACTGTTTATCAACGATGTCGCTTTGGCCGAGTGGTTAAGGCGTGTGCCTGCTAAGTACATGGGGTTTCCCCGCGAGAGTTCGAATCTCTCAGGCGACGATTGTTTTTTTCATTGCCTTTATTTTTTAGGTCCGTTCTTCTTAAAAGAATGTGATGTTTTCTACCATTGGTTTTTTGCTTGACGTCCTACCACGTAGATTGTTGAAAAATCTTCACATTATATTTTTTTGAGGATGCTTCTTTTAATCTTTTATGTTCTATAGTATATACACGACATATTCAGTAATAGGCCATTTTATTCCCCCAAAATTCCCAATTCCAAATCTCTAGTTTTCATTCCAAAATTTGTTCAACTTATTGCTCCAACATGACTAGATACCTGCATTTAGGGATAAACAATTGCTGCAATGCAAAGAAAATCTTTTTCCATTGTCTTGACTTGATTTTGCTTTTTAGGTTCGCGATGAGCGGCCAATTGGCACGTAAGAGCAATATGTAAAGTTTCTTACTTTTTTTTGTTGAAAGGAAGTAGTTCCACGTTCCCTGTCATGCGTATGGGAGGAATAAATCTCCAATTTTAATTCCATAGTTACGAAAACCAAATAATCCTCGGCAAGATTTAAAAATATTCATGAGTTGTTCCTAGACATTGCTAAAATATAAAAATAATCCTACTTTTGCAAGATGTTTAGAAATGCTCAGGTGTTAGATGATCATTGCTTTACTGTCAACAACTTACATTGAACATTGCTAAAAGAGCGAGGTGCAAATGTATAGCTTTGGAGGTTTCGTTCTTCTTCAGACCCCAATTAGAAAAAAATAATAGTTTAATTAAACAAATCGTAGGTCTTTTCACCCACGATCGTCTCTAAAAGTAAAGTATTTTTTTGGCAAATTTACTTTGTACATTTTATAGATCATGAAAGATACAACTCTAGTCCTAAATGAGGACAAAATTAGATATTTTTCTTCTATTGTGTGCAGATAATGATGTAGATAACGTGGAAGTTGAAGAGAGATTATATATAGAAATATGTTGCAAAGGTAACATAGAAGCATAATCAATTGCTTTCCTCTTCTTTTAATCTTTTATGTTCTATAGTATATACACGACATATTCAATAATAGGCCATTTTATTCCCCCAAAATTTCCAATTCCAAATCTCTAGTTTTCATTCCAAAATTTGTTCAACTTATTGCTCCAACATGACTAGATACCCGCATTTAGGGATAAACAATTGCTGCAATGCAAAGAAAATCTTTTTCCATTGTCTTGACTTGATTTTGTTTTTTAGGTTCGCGATGAGCGGCCAATTGGCACGTAAGAGCAATATATAAAGTTTCTTACTTCTTTTTGTTGAAAGGAACTAGTTCCACGTTCCCTGTCATGCGTATGGGAGGAATAAATCTCCAATTTTAATTCCATAGTTACGAAAACCAAATAATCCTCGGCAAGATTTAAAAATATTCATGAGTTGTTCCCAGACATTGCTAAAATACAAAAATCATCCTACTTTTGCAAGATGTTTAGAAATGCTCAGGTGTTAGATGATCATTGCTTTACTGTCAACAACTTACATTGAAGATTGCTAAAAGAGCGAGGCGCAAATGTATAGCTTTGGAGGTTTCGTTCTTCTTCAGACCCCAATTAGAAAAAAAATAATAGTTTAATTAAACAAATCGTATGTCTTTTCACCCACGATCGTCTCTAAAAGTAAAGTATTTTTTTGGCAATTTTACTTTGTGCATTTTATAGATCATGAAAGATACAACTCTAGTCCTAAATGAGGACAAAATTAGATATTTTTCTTCTATTGTGTGCAGATAATGATGTAGATAACGTGGAAGTTGAAGAGAGATTATATATAGAAATATGTTGCAAAGGTAACATAGAAGCATAATCAATTGCTTTCCTCTTCTTTTAATCTTTTATGTTCTATAGTATATACACGACATATTCAATAATAGGCCATTTTATTCCCCCAAAATTCCCAATTCCAAATCTCTAGTTTTCATTCCAAAATTTGTTCAACTTATTGCTCCAACATGACTAGATACCTGCATTTAGGGATAAACAATTGCTGCAATGCAAAGAAAATCTTTTTCCATTGTCTTGACTTGATTTTGCTTTTTAGGTTCGCGATGAGCGGCCAATTGGCACGTAAGAGCAATATGTAAAGTTTCTTACTTCTTTTTGTTGAAAGGAAGTGGTTCCACGTTCCCTGTCATGCGTATGGGAGGAATAAATCTCCAATTTTAATTCCATAGTTACAAAAACCAAATAATCCTCGGCAAGATTTAAAAATATTCATGAGTTGTTCCTAGACATTGCTAAAATACAAAAATCATCCTACTTTTGCAAGATGTTTAGAAATGCTCAGGTGTTAGATGATCATTGCTTTACTGTCAACAACTTACATTGAAGATTGCTAAAAGAGCGAGGTGCAAATGTACAGCTTTGGAGGTTTCGTTCTTCTTCAGACCCCAATTAGAAAAAAATAATAGTTTAATTAAACAAATCGTATGTCTTTTCACCCACGATCGTCTCTAAAAGTAAAGTATTTTTTCGGCAATTTTACTTTGTGCATTTTATAGATCATGAAAGATACAACTCTAGTCCTAAATGAGGACAAAATTAGATATTTTTCTTCTATTGTGTGCAGATAATGATGTAGATAACGTGGAAGTTGAAGAGAGATTATATATAGAAATATGTTGCAAAGGTAACATAGAAGCATAATTAATTGCTTTCCTCTTCTTTTAATCTTTTATGTTCTATAGTATATACACGACATATTCAATAATAGGCCATTTTATTCCCCCAAAATTCCCAATTCCAAATCTCTAGTTTTCATTCCAAAATTTGTTCAACTTATTGCTCCAACATGACTAGATACCTGCATTTAGGGATAAACAATTGCTGCAATGCAAAGAAAATCTTTTTCCATTGTCTTGACTTGATTTTGCTTTTTAGGTTCGCGATGAGCGGCCAATTGGCACGTAAGAGCAATATGTAAAGTTTCTTACTTCTTTTTGTTGAAAGGAAGTAGTTCCACGTTCCCTGTCATGCGTATGGGAGGAATAAATCTCCAATTTTAATTCCATAGATATGAAAACCAAATAATCCTCGGCAAGATTTAAAAATATTCATGAGTTGTTCCTAGACATTGCTAAAATACAAAAATCATCCTACTTTTGCAAGATGTTTAGAAATGCTCAGGTGTTAGATGATCATTGCTTTACTGTCAACAACTTACATTGAAGATTGCTAAAAGAGCGAGGCGCAAATGTATAGCTTTGGAGGTTTCGTTCTTCTTCAGACCCCAATTAGAAAAAAATAATAGTTTATTTAAACAAATCGTATGTCTTTTCACCCACGATCGTCTCTAAAAGTAAAGTATTTTTTTGGCAATTTTACTTTGTGCATTTTATAGATCATGAAAGATACAACTCTAGTCCTAAATGAGGACAAAATTAGATATTTTTCTTCTATTGTGTGCAGATAATGATGTAGATAATGTGGAAGTTGAAGAGAGATTATATATAGAAATATGTTGCAAAGGTAACATAGAAGCATAATCAATTGCTTTCCTTTACGGCTCATGTATCCAATTGCTCTTTACGAGCATTTTTGCGATTGCTTGTATGATGCATTCTCCTGGCAGCACCAGTGAAAATATTGTTTATCAATGATGTTGCTTTGGCCGAGTGGTTATGGCGTGTGCCTGCTAAGTACATGGGGTTTCCCCGCGAGAGTTCGAATCTCTCAGGCTCTACCCTTGGTTTTTCGCTTGATGTCCTACTGCGTAAATTGTCACGCCTCAACCCGCAGGTCGACACATGGAAACCGCCGTATACGTCCCAAGGGCCCCATACAAGGCATTTGGTGATAAATATTATGAACACATCAGAATATACAATCAAAGCATCTATGAATCTCTACTAACACAGTCCCGATATACCTACTACAATTCTATAATAACGACATCCCTCATCTTCATCAAATATCCCGGTCAGTTATATAACAACCTGCACACACATTCAACGTGGTGTGCTCAGCCTTGCGACCTAGTGTAAAATTACAGCTCAAAATCGTAGCAAGGAAATCAAAAACTAGGAGGAGTACTCTAGGATGCCTTCGGTTTGTTAATCATCATTTTTCTTTTGATATGTGTAATTCATGACATAAAAAGAAGTATAGCAGCGTAAACAATATAAATAAAGATATACATGTCACTAGATGTCACCTAAGTTGTGTCCAGTGTATATGTATTCAACGTATATCACCTATGTCTCAATATGACTTTAAGTCTCAAGACTTGTGCTGCCAGCCTATGCTTAGTGAATACCCAGGCCAAGGGCATCTATAAGCCCATCAGTGTCTTTTTGTCTCTGTCTCTACCTATGTCTGCTGCACTAATGTTGGTGGAGAGGACGGGTGACCCTTGATCACTCTCCATTGCCTGGCTAGTTGCCCTCAATGCCTCCCCTAGCAAAACTGCCGTGCCCTTACATCCTCCTCGGACTCCGTTGGGGCAACAGCGATCATGTAGTACTACACACTGCCCGAAGACAGGGTCACCATCAACAAAGACTAATCGGCCACGACTAATCGATAAAAATAACCTTAGGATCTGGAATACTCATCCGATTGTCTGCAGAACGTCATGAATGACAACCGTGTGGTTTACGGATTCACTGTCCAAGGCTTCGCGTAGGGAATCACCTTCCCTGTCCAATAACAGTCAACCTTGACTGAGATAGACACACATCCACACAATGGGCTATGGCAACCTCAACTTCATCGGTGCCAAGTCCATGGTAGGGCATATCCTCGCTAGCCATCTTAGGACTATCACGGGGTCGCCTAAAGACACCCGTGCGGGTATAAATTTTCGGGTAGGGACCTGCTGTAAACCCCTCACCCATTAAGGAAAAAAATATATTATAATAATAAATAATTAAAAAACAAAAAAAAGGAAAATAAAGGGAGAGGAGAAACACACGCCCCATCTATCGCGCGTGTTGCCCATGCCTACGGCCATCCCTTCGTACCTGCTGCTTCCGCCTTCATCGTCCCCATCCTCGCCTTATTCGACGCTGCACGCTCACCTTCGACACTGCTCGCCAACCCACTGAAGGGAGGCTGGTGACGCTTCCTCTTCCACCTTGCGAAGTTTTCGGCGCCTCCGTCCTCTTCCCATGGCCATGAATGCGGCCACACCTGCAGCGCCCGAGCATCCGCTCCCTCCTGCGACCCATGCACCTGAGATGCAGAGGAGTTGAAGGTCTCGCCGACACCTCCTCCATCGTTTTCCTCTCCTTCCCATCACCGCCGGAGGTAGCAGAAGGCAACCGACTCCTTCAATGCCACGTTCCCTTACTCACGAACAAGAACAGGGGAGCGAACAGAGCACACCCAAATTGGGCGACTGCGACCGACGATTTCTCCCTCGCTGAGCAAACATCATCGCCGCTGCACCCTCTCCGTGCGTCTTGCCAGTTTCCCCTTGCCATTGAGCCTTCCCTCTCGAGCTTCGCCGTCCACGGAGCTCGCCAAACACCGTAGGAGCGGCTGCCCTACTTTTCCCCTGTTTCTGCTCCAAACGATCGCCCTCTCCGTGCACGGGTGATCGTCGGCATCCCGCCTTACAGTCGTATCACCAACAACGTTGCCATCGAATGCACCTCCCTCTCTGCTGTCGGAAGTCGTCGCAGAGACCTCCAGTCGTGCGACGAGCGTGGAGGTGGGAGGCGACTTCTTTTCCCTTCACCGTTCATCCCATGACGTCAACTCCTCGCTTCGCCTCGCCGCCGTCGCTGGTGCCGGAGAATCGCCGTCATCGCCTCCGAGGACCCCGACGAACCCTCGCTGGAGTTGGGGAGAGCTCTCACCAGAGCTGGAGAAGATGACCGCACGCGAGCAGAGGTACCTCGCGCTTGCCCCCTTTCGTTAGAAGAAAACTTCCTTAAGCATGATTAATGTTTAATTAATTAAGTTAAGATTAGTTTAATGAGTTAATTAAGTGAATTGATTAATGGGTTAAGTAACTAGTTGAGCCGAACCAATTAGTTGAGTTGAGTTGAGTCTGGGCCGGACTTGGGTTCGGGTTGAGTTTAGTTGGGGTGAGCTGAATCAATTAATTGAAAGTGGTTCGAGTTCGAGTTTGATTGAGTTAGATTGAGTTGGCTGGACCGAATCAATTGAGTCGGATCTAATTGAATTAGACCGAATCCGAGCTAAACGAGATTGACTTAAATTGAATCTGGGTCAAACCAAATTGAATTGATATGAACCTGAGTTGAACCAATTAAATTGATTTAATCCCGAATTGAACCAAATCAAAATGAATCAAGACAGATTCGAACCAAATTAAATGAGATTGAATCCAAATTAAACTAATTTGACTGTTTGAACCCGAATTGAGTCAAATTGATTGGGATTTGGTCAAAATTGATCAATTTGGTTAATTAAGATTAAATTTGACCAATTTTGACTTTTATTGTATGTATTGGGTTTGAACTCAAATTAAAGTCAATTTTAACCAGATTAATATTTTTATTAAATGGATTGAGCTTGGACTTAATGAATAGACTTGGACCAAACAGATTGGGCCAATTACATGGTTAGGTCCAAATTAAGGGGATAGATCAGATCAACATAAATTAATATATTTAAATCCAAATTAATTTTAAAAAATTAATTTAAAATTCTAAATAAATTTTCTTATGTTAGGAAAATTATTTGGACTCGATCTACCCTACTATTAATACTCCGGAGCTTCAATTGGATTGATTCTGAAGCTCTAACCTCGATACAGTTAGAGAAAATTTTAATTAGATTTTGTTGGAAAATTCTCGGATGCATGTCAACTAAATAAATATTATGCTTCTAAAACTACCAAGAAAGATGCATGCTATGTTATTATGTTTTTATATTTTATTTAACATGCTAATATGTCATATATGCTCATTTCATCTTTTACTCGGCATGATATATTATTTTTACTGCATGTTAGTTAATTATGCTGAAATACTGAATGCAAATAATATCATGCGTAAAATGATAAAAGATGCAGCAAACATAGAACATAATATCATGATTTACACCAGACACTTTAGTATAGAGACATAGGTGACATGATACTAGTATCACTTAAGAACATCACTAAATTTTAAACTAAGGGTGTTATTAATGCACCCTAGATAATATCGTGAACCATTAGCGTTCGGTTAGTTATGTTCACCCAATAGCACCTCCCGAAGCTACAGATCATAGATAGCTTAGATACTGGGAGTGAGCTGAGGGTTGGACCAGATTAACTCCTAGGTCAAGATAGACCAAAAATGGAATGGGTCCATACCCAGATACTGATACCCGCACGTGTGCCGCTTAGGCGATACCGTGATAATCCTTAAATGTCTAGCGAGGATGAACCCAACCATAGACTTAGCTACGATCTAGTCGGGATATCCATAACCCATTGTGTGGATGTGCGTTTATTCTTGCCAACGTTGACTGCTATTGGACTGAGAAGGTGATTCCCTATATGAGGCCTTGGACAGTGGATCCGTAGACCATACGACTATCATCCTTGACGTTCTGCAGACAGTCGGATGAGTTTTTCGGATCCTAGGGTTATTATTTCGGCTAGCCGTGGCTGATGAGACTGTTGTGATGGTGACCCTGTCTGCGGACAGTGTGTAGTACTATACAGATGTCGTTGCCCTTACGGATCTGGGCAGGATGTACGAGCACGACGATTTCGCTAGGGGAGGCATGGTCAGCGACTAGTGAAATGATGGAGAGTGATTATGGTTCACCCATCCTCTCCGCCAGCATCAGTACAGCGGGCATAGACAGAGACATAGACTGTAATGGCACTGATGGGCTTAGGGAAGTCCCAGGCCAGGGCTTTCCTTAAGCATAGGTCGGCAGTCCGAATCATGTGATATAAAAATAAAGATGTTATATATGATTTACACTAGTGATACCGACATGGTATATAACTTAGGTGACATTTAGAGACATACATCTACCTACAACCTAAGTTGACATAAAACATAGTCGGATGTTATATGTAAAACACTAAAATGCTTGTTATGTAATAATTAATTCCACTAAGGCATCCTTGAACGATCCTCCTAGTCTTGGATTTCGTGTTATGGTTTCGAGCTGTAATTTTGCACTAGGTCGCAAGGCTGAGCACATCACGTTCAATGTGTGTGCAGGTATAGCTGTGACAATCAAGATCATGGAGGAGGATTTTATTATCGGAGGTTATCAGATATCATCGTTTAGATTTTTCTTTCTTTATTACGGAACATAGAGTGTACTAGAAGATTGTATTACACTGATATTGACTTGGTGGGTTATTTATATTGTAGAGATTGGATCCTGTTATGCCTTGCATGGGTCTGCGGGCGCATGCGACGGTTGCCACGTGTCCGACAGGTGGGTCGGGGTGTGACAACTAAAGTGGTATCAGAGCTTAGGTTTAAGGACCTGACCACTAAAGTGATATCAGTGCTTAGGTTGGAAACACCTAAGGATTAAAAGTGATATTCAAGCTATAGGAAAATTAGTCCCGATATAATTAGGATGATGAGAGAGCGAGTAATTGATATGGTCATTTGGCCAGAACTTAAATATGATATCATCATTTAGTAGATAAGTATCTACACGTTGAGATATATCGACATAGTAATATCAGTTGGGAGATACAAATACATTTCGTTAAAGTAAAATATATTAAAGTAGTAGTTGTCCTTATCGTAAATCTGTTGAAACTTATTAATCTTTTGTCCATTTAGATGGCCGAGTTTCCACCTCATCGAGAACAGGAAAGCCCGTTTAGGGACCCATATCCTCAGGGGCCAATGCTTGTACCAGATGCCATGATGGTACGAGTGTTTGACCACAAGATAACACTATAGCCGTAGGATGCCGGGCATCATGGTTGTGATTCCTTTGACGGAGCCTCGGACCCACAGGAGGCCAGTATGTGGATTGGTAATATCTGTCGGGCTACGACTGACATAGGTCTTTCAGACATGGATAAGGTGAGAGTGGCTATTCATCTGCTTGCGGGAGATGCTAGTTGTTGGTGGGAGGAACTAGAGACTCAGTCTACAACAAGCATCATGTGGACGGAGTCATGCGAGTCTTTGAGACGCATCACCTCAGTATATTTGGTTCCTTCCCATCCGTTGGGTTGGTCACTCATGTGGTGACAAGTCATGTCGCGCCTAGTCATCTCGGACCGCTGCCTGTGATGTTAACTCAGTGGTTACGTTCTTGGACCTCCCGTTTTATGTAAATTCTATCACAATATACACCGTGACTCGTGTTGGAGGGTTCTTGCTATTATTATAGCCAGCGAGATCATATCCGACCCTATTGCTCACTGTAGAGGTCAGCCGAGATAGCTCATCCATCGATAGATCATTCCACCCCTACTTGTTTAAACTTTCCAACATTATCATCAGTTCGTATGTCACAATCTAGCTAAACAATTAGTACATTATCATATTATATTGTTGACTCTCCTACATGAGTTAGCACGTATGCTATTATATGACATTTGAGTATGGGTATCTCATTTATCTTTTACTTATGTTGTGGATTATAGGTATCTTATCAGATCATGAAACTTGACGATATGAATATATTGATTATCGTCAGTATACATGATTTTTAAAAAAGTTTGAAATCTTAAATCTTAGGTTCAATCTATGATCAATTTGGATGTATAGAATACTAAGTAAATTATCCCATCTCATACACAAGTGCCACATCTTTATTTTTATCATAAAATTTTTTTCTTGCAAATCATTGCCTTAATTATTTCTTAGATCTTGGGAACTTCTGATGTTGGAGGTCCATATGAGATCTCGATCATAACATTTATATCAGATTAATCTACGTAATACCACTGAGATCAAAGGAAAATCTATCAATATTTTGAGTTAGCTTATGTACAGGTTAATTTTGTTTGAACTTAACTCTTACTTGGATCTTTTAAATAGACTTTACTCTAGATTTATAAAGTTGTCTGTAGATGGATCTGTATCAAATTATTTGATATTATCGATGATCATGTTCTGACTTGATTTAATTTTAAAAAAAAAAAAAAATTCCTAGGAATAATTTGACATTTGGGTTGTCATCATGGTTTTTAAGTTGCAAACTAGAAGTTTAACCGGCATTAATTATAATATTTGTGTGAACTCCCAACACTCGAAGTTCTATGTGCATTATTTGTAGCTTCTACCTATACTCTCTCTGCAGCTTGACACCCTATTTGCAACTCTATTTCATATATTCAGCTTGCGTATATTGCATGACATTTCTAGTTGCGCATGCTACAACCTTCTTTATTTTCCTGGTTATATTTCTGTAGCTTCGATGCTCGCTTGTTATATTTCTACATCTTCATTTTTACAGCTTAGCTTTACAGCTTGCTTCATCTTATATTTCTCAACTTTTGCAACTTTTGATATTTCATATTTATTTCAGTTATTTGTAGTCATGTTAATTGGCTTCCTAAATGTAAATTCTTCTATAGTTTCTCTCTTCATTTCATATTTCGACGCATCAATACAGTTGGTATATTTATCATTAGCAGACCACTTGCATTCTTACATCATTATATATATAAAGCTTTTTTTACACTCTTTTAAGCAGTTCACTTGGTCATAATAAATCTTTGCTGAGCTTGGAGCATCTTCCTTTGTACCAGCATTCAATGTATTTAATGCAACTGTTCCTGCTGTTTTCTTCTATCTATCAGTTTCTTTCTGAGCTTTGAGCAGCTTTTAATTATTTCATATTTCCTATATATGTCCAACTTATTAGTCAAGCAATTTTCTTTTATCTAATTTCTGCAATTCTTCTTAGTGACTTTTTTGAATGCAAATTCAGTCGAATGTTTCTGCAGTTTTTTTTCCAGTTATTTCCTCAGTCATTTTCGTCGGTTTGTAGTTCTTTTTTTTGTGAAGCTACTTCCTTTGTCAAATATCCTTAGTTAAATTCTATTCATCGTTGGTAGATTTTTTTTACTCCTTTTTATTTTTATAGCTCCCTCAACTTAGCTCAGTTCTTTACTTAGTATTTTTGCAGCTAATATTCCTACATTTTCATCAGTATCGGTATATATATTCGGTCTTTTTCTGCAGTCTTATTCAGTCAATGCAGCTAGCAGCATTTCTACATCTACGGCTCACATTTCAACTACCTGCAAATTCTGTATAAACTTTGTGTCTTTACTCCTTTTTATTTATCCTTTAATTTCTGGATACTGCAGTTTCTTGGCACCTCTAAAATATGTTGATGCGCATGTTGATATCCTTAGTAGCTACATGTATTATTGACATCTCTCATATTATTAACGACTTCTATAGCTCATATCTAGTGCGCATAGTAGCTTAGGTATAACTGTAATAATTCTGATGTACAAACTTGGATGCAATCTTTTTTACTCTATTGTAAGCTTTGAGTAAAGCTTACATCGCATCAGCAATCAATGCTTTGAGTAAATCTTACTTCGTGCTAGCAATCAATCCATTTGCACGTTATCATAATAATATCATCATATACACATCATCAACCTACAACTTGATGTTTTCTGCAGTTTTCGTCAACTTCTATTTTGCATCATAATTTCAGTTTCCTAGATACGATCAAGTATCAGCCTATTCTGCATCATAATTCAACTTTATACCAGAAATCAGTTTTAAGTAATATTTCTGAACTAAAATATCCAAATATATAGTAATAGATACATCAAATTAGTTACTTCTATATTATTTTTGGCGCATTGTCAATCCAAAATTATTATTTTTGACTCTCCTTCAGTTGAGTCAAAATTTAGTATGATCTATAAATTTCGTATCAAATTCAGTTCCATCAGATGTCAACCTTAATATGCATGTTTTATCTCTTGCTATCCAACTTCGAACAAGCTATATTAGCTTGAGCATTTTGGTAAGTGACTATTTGTATTTCTACTACTAAATATTAAAAATACAGAAAGGAGGCTTCATTGAGGTTCGCATAGAGATCATTAGATCCAAATATGAGAGCCCAAAACTCTACTACTTTAGTTTTCTCATATTGAGTAGAATTTTATGATCCAAGTTTATTCTCCATTGATAATGAATGATAGTAGTCTAAGAGATGAGATAATGGAAGGCTTGGTAAGGACATTAAGTTTTTCAAAGATTAGAAGAAAAAAAAAAAGACGGTCAATTGGTTTGCATATAACAAGAGCTACCAGGCCAGTAATGGTATGACTTCCTATGAGGCATTATATGGCAAGCAGTACCAGACCCCACTGTGCTGGGGTGAAGTTGATAAGAGATGCTTGACCGGTACATAATAGATTGATGAGACAATTGCCAAGGTCAAAGTCATTTAGGATAAATTGAAGACTGCTCATGATCGGCAGAAGAGTTACACAGATAATCGTCGTAGGCTACTTGAGTTTGTTGTTGGAGATATGATTTTTCTAAAGGTTTCTCCATAGAAGGGTATTCTTCGGTTTCAGAAAAGGGAAAAATTGCATCCCAAATATGTCGGACCCTTCCAGATTCTCGATAGAATTGGTCAGTCGTCTATCGACTAGAGCTACCTACTGACTTGGAGCGTATTAATAATGTCTTTAGTATCTCTATGCTTAGGAGGACTGTGAATGTCGAGTAAGTTACTTGGGAACTGAGGCTCATATATGAGCCCAATATCCACATTAATTCGAGTGAACTAATATTTGAGTGCCCTGTAAAAAAGTTTTGGAACCTATTATCTATATCAAGATATTTTTGGTACTACTTTACTATGTGAAAACTTTTAATTTTTAGAGGACCAAAAAATTTTAAGGGGGGGAAGTACTTGTAAACCTCTCACCCATTAAGGAAAATAATAATAATAATAATAAATAAATAAAAGGAAAATAAAGGGAGAGGAGAAATGCACGCCCCATCCATCTCTCGTGTTTGCCCATACCTTCGGCCATCCCTTCGTACCTACTGCTTCTGCCTTCATCGTCCCCATCCTCGCCTTGTTCGACACTGCATGCTCACCTTCGACACTGCTCGCCAACCCACTGAAGGGAGGCTGGTGACGCTTCCTCTTCCACCTCACGAAGGTTCCGGCGCCTCCGTCCTCTTCCCACGGCCATGAATGCGGCAACACCTGCAGCTCCCGAGCGTCCGCTCCCTCCTGCGACCTATGGACTTGAGGTGCAAAGGAGTTGAAGGTCTCGCCAACACCTCCTCCATCGTTTTCCTCTCCTTCCCATCGCCGCCGGAGGTAGCAGAAGGCAGCCGACGCCTTCATTGCCACGTTCCCCTGCTCACGGACAAGAACAGGGGAGCGAACAGAGCATACCCAAATTGGGCGGCTGCGACCAACGATTTCTCCCTCACCAAGCAAACGTCTTCGCCGCTGCACCCTCTCCGTGCGCCTCGCCAGTTTCCCCTTGCCATTGAGCCTTCCCTCTCGAGCTTCGTCGTCCACGGAGCTCGCCAAACACCATCGGAGTGGCTGCCCTACTTTTCCCCTATTTCTGCTCCAAACGATCGCCCTCTCCTTGCACGGGTGACCGTCGGCATCCCGCCTTACAGTCACGTCACCAACAACGTTGCTGTCGAATGCACCTCCCTCTCTACTGCAGGAAGTCGTCGCAGAGACCTCTGGTCGTGCGACGAGCGTGGAGGTGGAAGGTGACTTCTTTTCCCTTCACCGTTCATCCCATGGCGTCAACTCCTCGCTTCGCCTTGCCGCCATCGCTGGTGCTAGAGAACCGCCGTCACCGCCTCCGAGGACCCCGACGAACCCTCGCCGGAGTTGGGGAGAGCTCTCACCGGAGCTGGAGAAGATGACCGCACACGAGCAGAGGTACCTAGCGCTCGCCCCCTTTCGTTCGAAGAAAACTTCCTTAAGCATGATTAACGCTTAATTAATTAAGTTAAGATTAGTTTAATGAGTTAATTAGGTGAATTAATTAATGGGTTCAGTAACTGGTTGAGCCGAACCAATTAGTTGAGTTAAGTTGAGTCTGGGCCGGACTTGGGTTCGGGTTGAGTTTAGTTGGGGTGAGCTGAATCAATTAATTGAAAGTGGTTCGAGTTCGAGTCTGATTGAGTTAGATTGGGTTGGCTGGACCGAATCAATTGGGCCAGATTTAATTGAATTAGACCAGATCCGAGCTAAACCAGATTGACTTAAATTGAATTTGGGTTGAACCAAATTGAATTGATCTGAACTTAGTTAAACCAATTAAATTTATTTAAGCCCGAATTGAACCCAATCAAATTGAATCAAGTCAAATTCGAACCAAATTAAATGAGATTGAATCCAAATTAAACCAATTTAACTGTTTGAACCCAAATTAAGTCAAAATTGATTAATTTGGTTAATTAAGATTAAATTTGACCAATTTTGACTTTTATTGTATGTATTGGGTTTGAACCCAAATTAAAGTCAATTTTAATCAATTTTGACCAGATTAATTTGTTTATTAAATGGATTGAGCTTCGGTTTCATAAATAAACTTGGACCATACAGATTGGGCCAATTACAGGGATAGGTCCAAATTAAGGGGATAAATCATATCAATATAAATTAATATATTTATATCCAAATTAATTTTAGAAAATTAATTTAAAATTCTAAATAAATTTTCTTATGTTAGGAAAATTAGTTGGACTCGATCTACCCTACTATTAATACTCAGGAGCTTCAATTGGATTGATTCTGAAGCTCTAACCTCGATATAGGTGCATAGGCTCATCATAGTATGATTTATTCTAGCTAGAGAAAATTTTAATTAGATTTTGTTGGAAAATTCTCGGATACCTGTCAACTAAATAAATACTATGCTTCTAAAACTACCAAGAAAGATGCATGCTATGTTATTATATTTTTATATTTTATTTAACATGCTAATATGTCATATATGCTCATTTCATATTTTACTCGGCATGATATATTATTTTTACTGCATGTTAGTTAATTATGTTGAAATGCTGAATGCAAATAATATCATGCGCAAAATGATAAAAGATGTAGCAAACATAGAATATAGTATCATAATTTACACCGGACAATTTAGTATAGAGACATAGGTGACATGATACTAGTACCACTTAAGAACATCACTAAATTTTAAACTAAGGGTGTTATTAATGCACCCTAGATGACATCGCGAACCATTAGCGTTCGGTTAGTGATGTTCACCCAACAACACCTCCCGAGGCTATAGATCATAGATAGCTTAGATATTGGGAGTGAGCTGAGGGTTGGACCAGATTAACTCCTAGGTAAAGATAGACCAAAAATGGAGTGGGTCCATACCCAGATACCGATACCCACACGTGTGCCGCTTAGGCGATACCGTGATACTCCTTAGATGGCTAGCGAGGATGAACTCTGCCATGGACTTAGCCACGATGTAGTCGGGATAGCCACAGCCCATTGTGCGATGTGCATTTATTCCTGCAAACGTTGACTACTATTGGACTGGGAAGGTGATTCCCTACGTGAGACTTTGGACAGTGGATCCGTAAACCACACGACTATCATCATTGACGTTCTGCAAACAGTCGGATGAGTTTTCTGGATCTTAGGGTTATTATTTCGGTTAGCCGTGGCCGATGAGACTGTTGTGATGGTGACCTTGTCTGCGGACAGTGTGTAGTACTACACAGATGTCGTTGCCCTTACGGATCCAGGGAAGATGTATAGGCACGACGGTTTCGCTAGGGGAGGTATGATCAGCGACTAGTGAAATGATGGAGAGTGATTATGGGTCACCCGTCCTCTCCGCCAGCATCAGTGCAGCAGGCATAGGCAGAGATATAGACTGTAATAGTACTGATGGGCTTAGGGAAGTCCCAGACCAGGGCTTTCCTTGAGCATAGGTCGGCAGCCCGAGTCATGTGATATAAAAATAAAGATATTATATATGATTTACACTAATGACACCGACATGGTATATAACTTTGGTGACATTTAGAGACATACATCTACCTACAACCTAAGTTGACATAAAACATAGTCGGATGATACATGTAAAACACTAAAAAAGATGTAGCTGAGCACACCACGTTCCAATGTGTGTGCAGGTGTAGTTGTGACGATCAAGATAATGGACGAGGATTTTATTATCGGAGGTTATCAGACATTATTATTTAGATTTTTCTTTCTTTATTACAGAACGTAGAGTGTAGTAGACTTATATCGGGATTGTACTAAAACATTGTATTACACTGATAGTGACTTGGTTAGTTATTTATATTGTAGAGATTGGATCCTGTTATGCCTTGCATGGGTCTGCGGGCTCATGCGGCGGTTGCCATATATCCGACAGGTGGGTCGGGGCGTGACACCTGCTCCATATTTCTGGTCTAGCATGACCTTGGAGTTTGTACGGTCCCTTTCCCTACCAGCTCCCAGTGTCTAAGTTAAGTATAGTCTCGGGAGTGGTGTGTAGAGAAACATCACTGTTTTGACCATCGACGGTACGCGGTGGTCAACCGGGGTATGTAAGGAACACCCCTTTCTATCTAACTTCCAGTGATGTCTCCTAGGAGGTTCTAGCATGTCATCATTTATATCTATGTCTGCATAGTAGTTGTGTAGCATGAATCCTAAAAAAATATATATATAACATGCACGACATAATTTTTGAACATTTTTATTACATAGCATATCATTCATGTTAGACAAAATAAATTATACTAACTTGCATACATACATAGTCTTAACAAATATTTCATTTTATCATATTTAGGACATTCAAGAATTTCCTAAGAAAACCTCAGCAGGAATTCTGTCACGCCCCAAACCACCTTTGGGCACGTGGCAACCGCCGTAGAAGTTGTGCTACAATCACCACAACTTATACAAGGCTAAAAGTATCACAAAGCACTACAAATTTATTATTTAAAAAAAGCTGAAGCAACTACATTTTTACAAGTAAATCAACACTATCAATTTAAATCTCTATCTAGACCACCAAATCGGTATTGTTCATCTAGCTAGGTTCTCCCTCACTCCCCGTTAGTAGCCAACCTATAACCTGCGCAACAGGGAAAAAATATGCACATCTGAGTCGCGAAACTCAGTGAGGCTACAGAGAGAGCTCCCTAAAAATGGGCATAAGGTATTGTACAAACCAACAAGAGAATATATCCACTGAAATCACATATTAAATCAACATGTCCATAATATAACAAGGTAATAAGTATGTATCATCATGAATATGATTATAACATAGCATATAACAATATATAAGAAATATGATCATAACAATGCCACTAAATCAAAGATATCATATCACTACAATTTATATTTCATCATCTATCCATTCTACACCTAAGGCAGCCACTTATGTTCAGGGAGAATCCCTCGTCAGAGACTTCCCTAAACCCGTCAGTGTCAACTCTATATCTCTGTCCTATATGCCTGTACACTGACGTTGGCGGAAGGAGCTGGTGATCACGACACCCCTTCTTTACAATCACAAGTACCATACAGCGCTATAATTCTGCCCCATGGCAGTATCACCATACAAAATCAACCAGCCACATAAGTCTACAGCCTGGCCTGCTGAGACCCACTGCATATGATACCAATGAACCAGGACTGCTCAGGGATCCACATCTGTTGAGCATGCCAGTGTCAATCAGGTTCCCTAGCCTTGGTAGCGCATGGGACGGTACTGTTCCTAGTACACCCTCTACCTTGGTGTAACACAAACAAGTTGAGTTCTGCACCGAAGTGAGATCCCGGCTACACCAAAGTATTAGTGACTAAGTCAACCGAACGTGCATTTCTACCTTACTAGCACATGGCTCCTCACCACATATTGGCACATACCAGCCTAAGAACCTTAAGTTCTTAGTCATGTGTTTAACCAGACCACTCTAGGTGTTATCATAACATGAACCTAAAGTGTCTCAAATTATTATCTCATGTTCTCATGTTCCATGTTCTCACTAGGTGTCTCTACAACTCTAGCAACATGAACATATCAATAATAACATCATATGAGCATAATATCAACATCATGCATATAATAGCATCATACATATACCCTCATGGTATATCTTTCAACACACATCAGGAGTATGCATATAGCAATATTTCACATACCAACATGGTATAACTTTCAGCTCATATCAAGAGCAAACATGTAAATAACATCAACATGAACTAGCATGATATCACTTTCAACCTTATACCAAAAGCATGCATGTGATAACAACATACACAACTAGCATGGTATAACTTTTCAATAAATCATATGCTAATTAAATATGCAATCAAATAGATATACAACTTATCAGCATATACAATATTTAACAATGACCCTTAGGACTCAACATCTGTAGTATGCTAAATAAATTTGAAACCATAAATCCTCACCTGAGTCTTAAGCAGATCTTTAATAAGAATCATAGCTTGACCGTGATTCTTAAAGCAAGCAAGTAATCAATCGCATCGACAATTCCTTTCTACACAAATCACAACTTGGTTGTGATTTGTCAAGCAATAGCACAACAACATAATCTCCTAAAATAAAATTAAAGACAACCAAGCAAGCATGCATAAATAACACATCTCAATCAAACATCTTAATAACCCCTCTACTCACAACCTCACACCAATTTTTATTTAATTTCTCTTTAATCAACCAGATAGATTAATCAATTCAAATAAACACAACCACCATAATTTTCCATCAACTAATCCTAGCCAAACATATGTTTATATTTAAATTATATCATAAGACCACAATAAATACCTATTTCCATAAATAAATTATTCTAATAATTTAATTAATCATATTGATCAACTATATCACCTTAATCAATCTATAAACAACTTTTAATAATTCTGTAAAAATTTAATTTTCAGAAATAAATATATTAAATCATAATTTCCCCCAATTTTATTAAATAGAAAAATCTAATTACCCGAATTATCCAATTTAATCCCCACATAAAAATTTATAAGTTCTGTAAAAATTATAATTAAATCATTTTAACTCTGTTTAACATGAATCAAACATAATAAAATCTACCAAAATATTCTTTCATGCAAATAGCATCCAAATAATTTTTTTAACACTTAAATAAACCTAAACCACCTTAATTAAATAAAAACACCATCTTCACAGTTCGGTAAAATTTTAATTAAATCACGGAAATTATGTCTAAGCACAAACTAGCATCATAAATTATTTTAGATTTTTCTGACATCATTAATGCAATCAAACCCTTGAACCCAACATAATATAATTCAAACACCGAACCTAAAATATGATAAAAATTCTAAATAAATTCTTAAAAGTCCAAAACATACCAACTAAGCTCTACGAACGTTCACCCGAGATGAACCGATCGAAAACTCATGAAAACCGGCTAAACTAGATCTGAACCGCAACTTGAACCGGCCGTACCGAACCGGATCGGTCGAACTAGTCGAGACGGGTCAAATCGAACCAAAACACGTGTAGAGCATGTGTCGTCTCCTTCACCCGATCCTTCGCCCACATTCAACCCCAACCGCGTCGCCTGTCACGCCCCGACCCAACCGTCGGCCATGTGGCAACCGCCGTATGAGCCCGACAGACCCATACAAGACATCAAGTGATACATACCATTCATATACATCATTTATGCAGCGGAATATACAATTAAATTATCTAACTCAAAATTTCTAACACAGTCCCGATAAACCTACTACAATTCTAAAATAAAAGACATCGAGAATTTAAAATAAACTCGTCGACGGACTCATCTTCATCAAATCTCTCGGACAGTCATCTAATACACCTGCACACACGGGGAAAAGTGGTGTGCTCAGCCTTGCGGCCTAGTGCGAATTTACGGCTCTACCGAATAAAGAAATCAAAGGCTAGGAGGAGTATTCTAGGATGCCCTTGGTGATTAATAATCATCTTTCATGTCATATAATTTAAACAATTCATATAGAGCGATAAGACAACATAAATAAATAATAAATGTGTACATGCCACTAGATGTCACCTAAGTTAAGTCTAGTGTCAACGTCAACAGTCTGTCCCCATTTGATTTGTGTAAATCAATTTATGGGGAGTAACAAACATCATAAATACTATACCGATGTATAATTTACTAGATGTCACCTACGTTATATCTAGTGTTCACGTCAACAGTCTGTCACTTATATCGTGATGAGACTTTAAGGTTTTATAAACTCGGACTGCCAGCCTACGCTTAGTGACTACCTGGACCGGGGGTATCAATAAGCCCATCAGTGCCTTTCTGTCTCAGTCACTCCCTATGCCCGCCGTACTGATGTTGGCAGAGAGGACGGATGACCCAGAGTCCCTCTCCAGTTGTTTCACTAGTCGCCAACCATGCCTCCCCTAGTGAAACCATTGTGCCCTTACATCCTCCCCGGATTCCGTAGGGGCCACGACACCCATGTAGTACTACATACTGCCCGTAGACAGGGTCACCTCTCTTAAATCTCATCGGCCACGGCTAGCCCGAATAACCACCCTAGGATCCGGACTACTCATCCGATCGTCTGCAGACGTCAAGGGTGATAGCCGTGCGGTCTACGGATCCACTGTCCAAGGCATCGCATGTGGAATCACCTTCCCAGTCCAATAGCCGTCGACGTCTGTCAAGATTTGGCGCACATCCGCACGATGGGCTGTGGCAACCTTGACTCCATCGGTGCCAAGTCCATGGTAGGGTTCATCCTAGCTAACCATCTCAGGACTATCACGAGGCCGCCTACAACGACACTCGTGCGAGTGAAGATTTCGGGTAGGGACTCGCTCCATATTTTCAGTCTAATATGACCATGGAGTGTGTACAGTCCCTTACCCTACCAGCTCCCCGTATATAAGCTATGCATAACCTCGGGAGTGGCGCTCCCAGTATCTAAGCTATGCATCAACCTCGGGAGTGGCGCCTAACGGGACGTCACCGTTTCGACCATCGTCGGTACGTGACGGTCAACCGGGGCATATGGAAAAAGGCCCATTTTTCTCTAAGTGGCGGTGACGTCGCCAAAGGTTCTAACATGTCGCATATATTATCTATGTCCGCATGGTAGTTATTTAACACAAGCATAGAAAATAATACAACATGCAGGACATGAATGTAGAACATGTTAGATAAAATAAACTACACTAACATGCATACAATTCAAATCTTATCAAGCATTATGGTTTATCATATTTAAGACATCCAAGAATTGTTCCTAAGAAAACCCCAGCGGGAATTCCCTAGCGTGAATAAATCCTACCATCGGAGAACCAACGCACCTAGGTTAGTAGTCTGGTCTTCAGAATCAACTCGCGTAGCAACGAATCACTCCATCGAACTACTCGGATCACGTACCCGCGATAATCCTAATTAACACAATTATTTTAAAATTAAATTTAATTCCTTTTTTCCTAAAGTAAATCAAATATTAATTTATCAATCTAACCTAATCATTCAAATACTAATTAACCAAATTTCCATTTTACAATTTAAATTAACTTAGTTAAGCTTAGATAAATTTTATCAAATTTATCCATTTAAACCCCTCATCTAGCCCAAGGGCCCAAATAACACTCATCAATACTTAATTAGATCAATTAAACATTAATTAGCTATTTTAAATCACCTAATCATACTCATGAAAAGTTAAATTATTTTTATTGTTATTTTTATTATTTTATTATTATTTTGATCGGTCAACGGTCAACAGTTGACCCGGTCAATGCGGTGGACCCGGTGAACACGGTGGACCCGATCAATGCGGTGGACCCGGTCAATGCTGTTAACCCGGCCAACGCGGTGGACTCGATCAACGATGTTGACCCAGCCAACGCGGTAGACCCAGTCACTGTTCATCCGACTTAACTTGAGTCTGACCCAAGCCTGGCCAGTTCGGTTCGATAGAGTCAGCTCCAACCCATCTAAATCCGAGTCCGACTCGAGTCCGGTTCAAGTTAATTTAGTTCGACTCAGGTTCAATTTAATTGATTCAGCTCACTTCCACTAACTCAACTCGAACCCAAACTTAACTCGAATTCAACCCAACTAACTTCAATCTGGTTCAACTCAACCCATTTACTAACCTCACTTAATTAATCACTAACCTTGTTTAACTTACACTAATCATACAACTTAACTTAACCCGAACCCAAGTCTGACCCAAACTCAACTTAACTCAACTAACTGGTTCAACTCAACCAATTACTTAACTCATTAAATAATCCACTTAATTAAATCACTATCTTTATTTAATTTACACTAAACCTGCTTAATTAACACTAACCATACATTAACTTATTTTATACTAAACATACTTAATTATAGTTAATCATGCTTAATTAATCCTTAAGCATGATTAAGGAAGAGGGCGAATGATACCTTCTTCTGCTTCCTTCTCTTCATCGCCAAAAACCCAGCCACCGGCCACCCCCTCGCCGGAACCCTAGCGGCTTGCTCACGGGAGTTGAAGGCGCCCTCAAGCAAGGATGGAGCTCATAGACGCGAGGACCGCGGACGACCTACACCAACGTCGTCCGTCAACACACAGCTGGCAATGATGAGGGTTGCCGGACACCCTCGAGCAAGCCCACAATGGGGCAAAATCGGCGATTCAAAGCGGAAGGAGAGCGTTGCTAACCTCTCGATTTCTCAGAGAGGTGGGAGACGTGAGTTCGAGTGGCGAGGTGGGTGGAATCGCAGCTCCACCCCTTGCCGGTATGCGATGAATCCCGCAGACAGAGGGCAGCGAAATTGCCACCTCTCGCGGCTGGACCCAGGCGATTCGGCAGCTTCTCCGCTGGCGGAAACCCCCCAGCAGCTCGAGCTCTAGCGGAGAAGGCAATGCACCGGCGATTTGGACGTGGGTCGACGAATGCGGTGACTGCTCATGCGATGAAGGCAAAAATTTGCAGGAGAAAAGGGATCGCGCGCCGTCGGAATGGTTCCGCCGAGCTCCTCTTTCCGCGACGGGCAACAGTGCATAGGGACTAGCGAGCGGACGATTTCAGCTGTTGATCTCTCGAAGAGGGGAGATTGCAGAGGAGGGGTCGCACGGCAGCAGTAAACCCCCCCCCCCCCCCCCCCCCCCCCCCCCCCCGCCGAGCTCTCCTCGTCGCGATGGAGCTCCACTGACGGTGAATAGATAAAGGCAGCAGGCGGACGGCGGATGCAAGGGAAGGGGTCATCAGCACTGCTCTATAGCGGATGAGGGAGACGAACGCCGGCTGCTCTGCTGCGGTTGGTCGCGAAGCGAAGGAGGCGTTGCAGACGGAGAAAGGGCGGATGTAGGGGAGAGGTCGCGCGGCAGCAACAGAGCTCCGCCGAGCTCTCCTCGTCGCGGTGGGAAGGAACGAGCTGCGACGGCGGCTGCGAACGGCCGGCGGTGGGCGCAGAGGAAATGTGATGGGCAGCTGCAACCACTCCCACGAAGGGGGGGAAGCAGGGGACGGGAGAGGGGCGCAGCAGCACCGCTGCGCTCTCCTTGCCGCGGCGCCGGCGATGAACGGCGGACGGCGGACGGCGAACGCGGCGGGAAGGCACCAACGTTCGCTCCGCTGCGGTGGAGAAGGGCGGCGTCGCGAGCTCGAAGAAGAAGAAGGAGAAGAGAAGAAGAAGAAGAAGAAGAAGAAGAAGAAGAAGAAGAGGAAGAGGGGAGGGGCGCCTCGCGAGTGGGAAGAGCCCGCGGCTCTTCTCGCTCGCGTCAACCCCTTCGGACCGGGTCGGCCGGTTCACTTGGACCGGCCAGTTGGCCGGTTCAGTGGAACCGAACCGAAATTTAAATATATTTTTTTAAATTTTTTTTCCTAAAATTATAATTTAGAAGATGGGGGTTTACATCGCCGACGTGATTTCTCCACCGTCCACTGCCGTCCCACCACTGCATCTGTGATGGAACTCTCTGGTACCTCTCCCTTCACCTTCCTCCAGCCCCCGGCGACTCGATCGCGCCGCTGGACAAGTCCAGGCGCTCACGCGGTCGCAGCTTCCTCGGACTCCCCTGCCGCAACCGGACATCTCCGCCTCCAGCCTCCTTCTCCACTCTTCCACCGCCGCAGCTGCTCGCTATCACTTCCAAGAGAAGCGAAATAAGTGTAAGGAGCTTGCCACGGAGGATAAAGTGTTTGATGCACCCCCCTCGTCGGTGAAATCACCACGAACAGAGGAACCCCTCTGTTCGCCGCCCCCTTCTCGATTCTGGCTCGCCGGAGCTGCCTCCCTCACGACCACCAGTCTCGCCGACAATTAATAACCACGCCATAACTCCCATCGTCAGATCATAGCTCACCGGAGCTCTGATTCGCTCGGCCGCCGCTCGAAATCCTCGAAACAGAGAAGCTCTGTTCTGAGGGTTTACACCCTCGGGGTTTTATCCCCCCCTTCCCCCGCTCGCTGCGCGTGCACCGCACGCGCATCGGCGGTTAAATTTCTTCTTCTTTTTTAACTATCCCTTTTTCAGATAAGCCCCTCCTATTTTACTAAACTAAATTTAACCCTTCATTCCTTTTTTTATTCAAACCTTTTCTCACTTAAACCCCTCCTTCTTAAATTATATTTTAACCCTTTTCTTTTTCTATTTCTCTTTTCTTATTTTATCTATTTATTTATTTATTTATTTACTATCAAAAAAAAATATAGAAAAATAGGGTTTATAAATTCCCTTGCTTTGAATAAATCCAAACTTCAATAAACCAACACCTAATTTGGCGGTTTACGCTTCAGAACCAACCCACGTAAAATAATCACTCCGACGAACTACTCGGATCACGTATCAACAATAGTATTAAATAACATAATTATTTAAAATAAAATTTATTTTATTTTTCCCTAAAATAAATCAAAATAAAAATTTATCGATCTAACTTATAAAATTATCCTAGCTAAATACTGCTTAATAAGTCTACATTTAAATTTACGAGCCCATGTTCAATTTAGGAGCCCATGTTTAATTAATGAGCCCATGCTTATCAACTGGGCCCATATCCACATGTTAGGCTTAATTGCTCATTCAATAAAATTAATTAAAGTAAATTTATATATTTAATTAACCAAAACTAAGCATATAATTTGATAACTAATTCTATCTAATCATTCAAATATTAATTAATCTAATTTTAATCATGCTAATTAAAACTTAATTAAAATTTTAAATTAATTTAATTAGGCTTAGATAAATTTTTATCAATTTATATCCATTTAAACCCAAATACATGATCTAGGCCAAGTCACCCAAGAACCCAATTATATATCCATCAATAATTAATAAATTTATTAAATCAAAATTAACTAGGTTAATCATCTAAATTAGGTTTACTCAATTTAATTATCCTCTATTTCAATTAAACCCAATTAGGTCCAAGTCAAATTCGGACAAAATTGGTCAAGTCAACTAAAATTAACCATGTTGACCAATAGAGGAAATTTTAATTTATCATCATCCAACTCAAATCAAGTTGTCAGCCCAATCCGATCGGCCCAGATTTGGGCTCATGAAGACCAAATTAAATTTTAGGTCAATATTGACCTGGTCAATGCTGACCGGTCAACATTGACCTGAGTTGACCACTTAGTAACTTCTTTGGTTTAACTTGAGTCAGACCCGAGCCCCAGTTGGATCGGTTCGATCTAGTCAAATCCTAACCATTCTAATTTGAGTTAGACTCGAGTTCGGGTTAAACTTGAATTAACCATGAGTTCAGTTGACTTGATTCCACCCAATCAAGTTCATCAAAATCAACCCATATGCCAAAACATAGCTAGATTAACTTAATCCTTGATTAATCACCACTAAGCATGCTTAATTTATCACTAATCATGATTAAGGGAAGAAAAGAGGGATACCTCAGCCGAACCCCTCTTCCTCGCCGGAACCCTAGCCGCCAGCCACCCCCTCGCCGGAACCCTAGCGGCGCTCGACCGACGACGAAGCTTGCGACCCTTCGCACGCGAGGAGGCCATGGCGGCCTACACAAAATTCGGCCGTCAACGCCAGGCGGCGACTCTCAGTAGACGTCGCTAGCAAGAGCTTGGGCGAGTCTACCGGAGGGCGAAATCTCCCGTTCACAGAGGGGAAGAGGAGCTACTCACCTCGCGAATGCGTGGGGAAGAAAAGGAGGAGGATCCGGGCGGCGAGGAGAGTGGAATCGCAGCTCCACTCCTCGCCGGTGGTGCTGCGGATCGAACGAGCGGCGGCGACGAAATCGACGCCTGCTGCTTTGGTGTTGGGGCAAACGCGAGCTCACGAGCTCGCGGAGAGGGTGAGCAACCGAGCCCCAGTGAAGGAAGCAGTGGCACATCGGCGAGCTGGGCGTGGGATGGCGAACGGCGGATGGCTGCTATCAAAGAAGGGAAAAATGCAGGGGAGGGATCGCGCGCCATGGAAATGCCTCCGCTGAGCTCCCCTGTCTGCGATGGGGAACAGTGCAAAGCGGACGACGGCCAGCGGGCGGAGAACGGCGGACGAAAAGGGAAGGCGCCGGCGCTGCTCTACTGCGGGTGAGGGAGGAGGGCGTTGTCGCAAGACGAGGACGAAGGAGGAGGCCGTCGCGAGTGGGAAGAGCACTCGGCTCTTCTCGCTCACGTCGGCTCTTCAAATCGGGTCCAAGCCGGTTCATCTGGACCGGCCGAATGGCCGGTTCATTTGAATCGAACCATTTTTATTTTTATTTTTTTAAAGGGGTAGGGGTTTACATATATTTTTCAAAAATCTTCACATTATATTTTTTTCAGGATGCCTCTTTTAATCTTTTATGTTCTATAGTATATACACAACATATTCAATAATAAGGCATTTTATTCCCCCAAAATTCCCAATTCCAAATCTCTAGTTTTCATTCCAAAATTTGTTCAACTTATTGCCACAACTTGACTAGATACCTGCATTTAGGGATAAAGAATTGCTGCAATGCAAAGATAATCTTTTTCCATTATCTTGATTTGCTTTCGCTTTTTAGGTATGCAATGAGTGGCTAATTGGCATGTAAGAGATATATGTAAAGTTTCTTACTTCTTTTGTTGAAAGGAAGTAGTTCCACGTTCTCGGTTATGCGTACGAGAGAAATAAATCTCCAATTTTAATTCCTTAGTTACGAAAACCAAATAATCCTGAGTAAGATGTAAAAATATTCATGAGTTGTTCCTAGACTATGCTAAAATAAAAAAATCTTCCTACTTTTGCAAGATGGTCAGAAATGCTCTGGTGTTAGACGATCATTACTTTATTGTCAACAACTTACATTGAAGATTGTTAAAAGAGTCAGGCACAAATGCATAGCTTTGGAGGCTTCATTCTTCTTGAGAGACCCCAATTAGAAAAAAGTAATAGTTTAATCAAACAAATCGTATGTCTTTTCACCCACGATCGTCTCCAAAAGTAAAGTATTTTGTGGTAATTTTACATTATGCATTTTATAGATCATGAAAGATACAACTCTAGTCCTAAATGAGGACAAAATTAGATATTTTTCTTCTATTGTGTGCAGATAATGATTTAGATAACTTGGAAGTTGAAGAGAGATTATATATAGAAATATGTTGCAAAGGTAACATAGAAGCATAATCAACTGCTTTCCTTTACGGCTCATGTATCCAATTGCTCTGTACGAGCATTTTTGCGATTGCTTATATGATGCATTCTCCTGGCAGCACCAATGAAAAGACCAATTATCAACGATGTCTCTTTGGTCGAGTGGTTAAGGCGTGTGCCTGCTAAGTACATGGGGTTTCCTTGCGAGAGTTCGAATCTCTCAGGCGACGATTGACTTTTTTCTCTTCCTTTATTTTTTAGGTCCGTTCTTCTTAAAAGAATGTGATATTTTCTACCCTTGGTTTTTCGCGTGATGTCCTACCGTGTAGATTGTTGAAAAATCTTCACATTATATTTTTTGTGGATGCTTCTTTTAATCTTTTATGTTCTATAGTATATACACAACATATTCAATAATAGGCCATTTTATTCTCCCAAAATTTCCAATTCCAAATCTCTAGTTTTCATTCTAAAATTTGTTTAACTTGTTGCTACAACATGACTAGATACATGCATTTAGGCATAAACAATTGCTGCAATGAAAAGATAATCTTTTTCCACTGTCTTGACTTGCTTTTGCTTTTTAGATTTGCGATGAGCGGCCAATTGGCACGTAAGAGCAATATGTAAAGTTTCTTACTTCTTTTGTTGAAAGGAAGTAGTTCCACATTCCCGGTCATGCGTAATGGAGGAATAAATCTCCAATTTTAATTCCTTAGTTACAAAAACCAAATAATCCTCGGCAAGATGTAAAAATATTCATGAGTTGTTCCTAGACTTTGCTAAAATACAAAAATCATCCTACTTTTCCAAGATGTTAAGAAATGCTCAGGTGTTAGATGATCATTGCTTTATTGTCAACAACTTACATTGAAGATTGCTAAAAGAGCGAGGCTCAAATGTATAGCTTTGGAGGTTTCGTTCTTCTTCAGACCCCAATTAGAAAAAAATAATAGTTTAATTAAACAAATCGTATGTCTTTTCACCCACGATCGTATCCAAAAGTAAAGTATTTTTTTTGACAATTTTACTTTTTACATTTTATAGATCATGAAAGATACAACTCTAGTCCTAAATGAGGACAAAATTAGATATTTTTCTTCTATTGTGTGCAGATAATGATATAGATAACTTGGAAGTTGAAGAGAGATTATATATAGAAATATGTTGCAAAGGTAACATAGAAGCATAATCAACTGCTTTCCTTTACGACTCATGTATCCAATTGCTCTTTACGAGCATTTTTGTGATTGCTTGTATGATGAATTCTCCTACCAGCCCCAGTAAAAAGACTATTAATCAACGATGTCGCTTTGGTCGAGTGGTTAAGGCGTGTGCCTGCTAAGTACATGTGGTTTCCCCGTAGATTGTTGAAAAATTTTCACATTATATTTTTTTGAGAATGCTTCTTTTAATCTTTTATGTTCTATAGTATATACACAATATATTCAAGAATAGGGCATTTTATTCCCCCAAAATTCCCAATTCCAAATCTCTAGTTTTCATTCCAAAATTTGTTCAACTTATTGCTACGACATGACTAGATACGTGCATTTAGGCATAAACAATTGCTGCAATGCAAAGATAATTTTTTTCCATTGTCTTGACTTGCTTTTGCTTTTTAGGTTTGCGATGAGCGGCCAATTAGCACGTAAGAGCAATATGTAAATTTTCTTACTTCTTTTGTTGAAAGGAAGTAGTTCCACATTCACGGTCATGCATACGAGATGAATAAATCTCCAATTTTAATTCCTTAGTTACAAAAACAAAATAATCCTCGGCAAGATGTAAAAATATTTAAGAGTTGTTCCTAGACTTTGCTAAAATACAAAAATCTTCCTACTTTTGCAAGATGTTCAGAAATGCTTAGGTGTTAGATGATTATTGTTTTATTGTCAACAACTTACATTGAAGATTGCTAAATGAGTCAGCCACAATGCATAACTTTGGAGGTTTCGTTCTTCTTGAGATACGAATTAGAAAAAAAAAGTTTAATCAAACAAATCATGTCTTTTCACCCACGATCGTCTCCAAAAGTAAAATAATTTTTTTGGCAATTTCACCTTATGCATTTTGAAGATCATGAAACATACAACTCTAACCCCAAATGATAACAAAATTAGATATTTTTCTTCTATGGTGCACGGATAGTGAAGTAGATAACTTGGAATTTGAAGAGAGAATATATATATAGAAATATATTGCAAAAGTAAAAGAGAAGCATAATCAACTACTTTCCTTTACGGCTCATGTATCCAATTGCTTTTTACGAGCATTTTTGCGATTGCTTGTATGATGCATTCTCTAGGCAGCACCAGCGAAAAGATCCTTGTTCAATGATGTCGATTTGGCCGAATGGTTAAGGCGTGTGCATGCTAAGTACATGGGGGTTCCTTGCAAGAGTTTGAATCTCTCACGTGATGATTGTTTTATTTCTGCTTTTATTTTTTAGGTCCGTTCTTAAAAGAATGTGATGTTTTCTACCCTTGGTTTTTCGCTTGATGTTCTACCTCATTGATTGTTGAAAAATCTTCACATTATATTTTTTTGAGGATGCTTCTTTTCATATTTTATGTTCTGTAGTACATACACAACATATGCAATAATAAGGCTTTTTATTCTCCCAAAATTCTCAATTTTAAATCTCTAGTTTTCTTTCCAAAATTTGTTCAAGTTATTACTACAACATGACTAGATACCTACATTTAGGGATAAACAATTGCTGCTATGCAAAGATAATCTTTTTCCATCGTTTTGACTTACTTTCACTTTTTAGGTATGTGATTAGAATCCAATTGGCACATAAGAGCAATATGTAAAGTTTCTTACTTCTTTTGTTGAAAGGAAGTAGTTCCACGTTCCCGGTTGTAAACCCCCATCACTTTGAAAAAAAAAAAAAAATTTATTAGACTGGCCGGTTCGGTTAGACCGGCCGGGTCAGCCGGTCCACCCGAACCGACCCCATCGAGTAGAACCGCGCAGAAAAGGGCGAAGGACCTCGCCCTAATCGCGCGACCTCTGCTCCCCTCTTCACCCTATTCACCCCCTCCGCAGCAGCGGCGACCGACGAGGGCATCGCCGGCGAGGTGCTGCTGCTCCGACCCAACCCCGTCGCCACCGTCGAGAGGAGGACCGTCGGAGAGATCCGCAGCAGCTTCGGTCGAGCCCCCCCCCTTCGTCGTCATCTCCCCTGCTTCCCCTGTACGCAGCTCGCTCGAGCGCCGACGAGCTCGTCGGCGCTCCATCCGCGGGTCCTCGTCCCCGTCGCCGGGAGTCGAATCGGAGGGGAGCTTGGCAGCGGCGTCAGCCGGAGGAACGCCACCTGCAAGCCTCTCCACCGCGCCCGCACCGAGGAGTCGACGCCTCCACCTCGACTCCGATCGGTGGCTGCGTCCACCAGTGCCGCCTCGCCCCACCTCCTCGACAATGAAGCTGTCGGCGTTCCACGAGCTCTGCGCGAGTTGGAGGTGAGGGATCCCGTCCCTATCTACCTCCTTCGTCCCTCGTCGCCACGGATTCGCGCCCGCCGTCTGCAGAAGGTCCGTCGACCTTCAAACCCTTCGAGGGTTCGTTTCTCACGGCCGGATTTGATGCAGTGTGCTTCCGGCCATCTCGCGCACGAGGACGCCGGGGGTCGTCGGCCGGACTCTGTGCTCAAGCGTAGGCAGCGGAAGGGCCGGCGAGGGCGTCGGCGAAGGAGCCGACGAAGGTGCGATCGGCGAAGGAAGCGGCGAAGGTATTATTTCGCCCCTTTTCGTAATCGTGATTACGGATTTCCTTAATCACGATTAGCGCTAATTAACCGTGCTTAGTATAAATGAAATATAATTAGTGAAAAATTATGTTATTGTATGCTTAGTTTAAATTAAAAGCATGATTAGCGTTAATTAACTAAGCTTAGTGTATAAGAAATTATTTCTTTAATGGAAACGGTTGGGTCGAATCAAGTGGGGTTAAATCGGTTGGGTTTGAGTTAAGTTTGGGTTCGAGTCAAGTTGGGTTTGGTGAGCCGAATCAAATAAGTTGAACCTGGTTCGAGCTCGAGTCAAACTAGATTGAATTGAATTTAGCTGAACCGGACCCGAACCGAACCAAATCGAACCGAACCGAACCGAACCGAACCGGGTGAACAGTAAATCGAACCATTGTTGACCGAGTCAACAGCTGACCCAATCAGCATTGATCGGGCCCACCGCCGACCCAGTCAGCGTTGACCGAGTCAACTGCCGACCCAGTGAGCGTTGACCGGTCAACAGCCGACCAAGTCTGCGTTGACCGGGCCCACTGCTGACCCAGTTAGCGTTGACCCGTCAACGTTGACCGTTGACTAGTCAACGTTGATCGTTGACCAGGTCAGAAAAATAATAAAAAAATAAATTAAATTAAATAATTAATAAAATAATATTAAAATAATAAAATAATATTAAAATATTAAAAAATCATAAAAAATAGTAAAAATTTCTATGGGTTCTACCTGGCCTCCTGGACGACTTGGGCCAAGTTATGGGTGAGTTTGATGAGTAGAAATTGAATAAAAATTTATTGAAGTTATTAGCTAAAAAGGTAAAAATATGATTAATTCATAATTCATTAGGTGAGATTAATCCTAAACATGCATAGGATTAATTTAATGTAATAATTATTTAATTGATAGATTTTAATTTATTTATCTTAAGGGAAATAAATTAAATCTATTTTAAATAATTTTTATTAAATAGGATTATTATGGGTACGTGATCCGAGAAGCTCGGCGGGTGATATTCTCCGCGCGACTTGGTTCCCAGGAGTAGATCGCTATCCCAGGTGCGTTGGTTCTCCGTTGGTAGGATTTATTCACGCTAGGGAATTTCCGCTGGGGTTTTCTTAGGAAAAATTCTTGGATGTCTTCAATATGATAAACCATAATGTTTGATAAGATTTAAATTGTATGCATGCTAACATAGTTATCTTATCTAACATGTTTATCTGCTATGTATCTAACATGTTCTACATTCATGTCCGGCATGCTGTATTGTTTTCTATGCTTGTGTTAAATAACTACCATGTGGACATAGATAATACATGCGACATGTTAGAACTTTTGGCGACTTCACCCGCGCGAGTGTCGTTGTAGGCGGCCTCGTGATAGTCCTGAGATGGTTAGCTAGGATGAACCCTACCATGGACTTGGCACCGACGAAGTCGAGGGCCACAACCCATCGTGCGGATGTGCGCCAATCTCGATAGACGTTGACGGCTATTGGACTGGGAAGGTGATTCCACACGCGACGCCTTGGACAGTGGATCCGTAGACCGCACGGCTATCACCCTTGACGTCTGCAGACGATCGGATGAGTAGTCCGGATCCTAGGGTGGTTATTCCGGCTAGCCGTGGCCGATGATATTTAAGAGAGGTGACCCTGTCTACGGGCAGTGTGTAGTACTACATGGGTGTCGTGACCCCTACGGTATCCGGGGAGGATGTAAGGGCACGACGGTTTCGCTAGGGGAGGCATGGTTGGCGACTAGTGAAATAACAGGAGAGGGACTCTGGGTCATCCGTCCTTTCTGCCAACATCAGTGCGGCGGGCATAGGTAGAGACAGAAAGGCACTGATGGGCTTACTGATACCCCCGGCCTGAGTAGTCATTAAGCGTAGGCTGGCAGCCCGAGTTTATGAAACCTAAAAGTCTCACCATGACGTAGGTGACATATTATTGATATGGACACTAGACATGACTAGGGTGACATCTAGTGACATGTACACATTTATTTATTTATTTCTTTGTTTATTTATGATGTCTATTATTATATGAATTGTTTAAACGATATGGCATGAAAAATGATGATTAATTACCAAAGACATCCTAGAATACTCCTCCTAGCCTTTGATTTCCTTATTCGGTAGAGCCGTAATTTCGCATTAGGCCGCAAGGCTGAGCACACCGCGTTCAATGTGTGTGCAGGTGTTGACGCATGAGACGAGATCGTTGACGGAGGGTTCGTCGCGGAAGGTATACGATTGCTGTTATGAGTTTTCGTATGCCGGTCTTAGATTTGTATTAGGAGATATCGGGACTGTATTTAAGATGTTATTTGAAAATGTGGGTATATGTAGTTTAGTATTTGTATTTATGCCTTGTATGGGCTTGTCGGGCTCATACGTCGGTTGCCACGTGTCGTCCTGCGGGTTGGGGCGTGACAACTTAAGTGGTATCAGAGCTTAGGTTTAAAGACCTGAGCATTTAGGTGATATCAAAACCTAGGTTTATAAACCTAGGAATTTTGGAGTTTCGACATCAAATCTTAATTATAAGGAAGTCAGTCCCGATATATTAGATTAGCCAGTTAGATAGTTAGTGGTACGGTCGTTTACCTATATCGTGACTATACGTACCGGAAGAGTTTTTCCTTACGTAAAATTCTTATTTCGTATGAACTGACAGAAGCCTGTTCATGTAGATGTCGGAGGTACCGCCGAGACGTAAACGGGGGAGGCACCGAAAGCTCGCGGAGCCCCAGGATCATTCGACGGCCACCTCCCATCCAGCGGCAGATCCGTTAATGCCGCTAGCACCGGTACCAGCTGCGAGTGTTACCGGAGATTCCGACAGGGCACCAGTATCCATGGTCCTAGAGGGGGCATCATTGGGTATACGTCGGAGCTCGAGTTCTCGACGTACCGTGAGGCAGAGGAATATATCTACAGTGCCATCAGGGCAGGCACCCGTTGCTCAGGGACAGCTGAACATAATAGCAGCAGCGGTGGCCAGCGCGATGGTCAGCATTCTAAATCCCACTGCACAGCATGAGCCCGAGGTACCTCAGACTAGTGCACCTCCTCCTCCGCCTCCTGCTGCACCAGTGGTACCACTAGTACCGTAGGTGGTCCGGACGGCTCCTGTCCCAGCAGTTGTACCTGCTCCAGCTGACCGTGGTGCAGAGTCAGATCCAGTGAGGGTTGCAACAGCAGTTGCTACCCCTCCGATAGGAGCACAATGGACGTATACTCGAGCGGATTTCCAGACCCCGCCTGGGGGAGTTGTTACGTCGGAGCCCAGTACCCGAGCTGCAAGACCGATAGCCGTTTGGGTGAGAGACGCTCGACATCTGGGGTGTGTTACATTTTCTGGATCGTCTGACCCCCAGACAGCCCGGTCTTGGATTAACAACATCCGCCGTATCACTGCGGATTTGGAGTTATCTGATAGAGACCGACTTGGAGTGGCACTCTATCTGGTAGACGGGGAGGCTGAGACCTAGCGAGAGGAGCTGGAGACCCGTTATTCTACAGGACTGACGTGGGACATCTTTCTGGATGAGTTCCACGAGCGTTTCTATACAGAGCTCCAGCATGATTTGAAGGTACAGGAGTTCTTAGACTGTAGACAGGGAGGCAAATCTGTGTCAGAGTATGTGGCGGAGTTTAATCTGCTGGCCTCCCTGGTACCCGACAGGATCTCATCCGACAAGTATCGTCGGATGCGTTTCATTCAAGGCTTGGATGACCACCTTAGTGTTAGGGTGGGAATACTGGATTACACTGCTTTCCAGCAGTTGGTGGATAAAGCCCTGTGGACTGAGAGGATGCTCCAGACGACACGTATGCGGAGAGAGGGGCATAAGAAGAAGAGGTCAGCGACACATAGGGGTCGAGGTGACTTTAGGGACAGACAGACTGGCTCGGTAGCTTCAGTGGCCTCGGCTGCAGGAGGGGCTCCATCTGGGAGCCGATTTATACAGAGGACTGAGCAGCGGGGTCAGCCGAGTCAGGCACGTCCCCAGCCGTCAGTACATAGGGCCCCTCAGATACACCGTGCTTCACAGTTGGCCCCATGTACCATTTGCCGCCGGACTCACACCGGGATGTGCCGAGAGATTACTTGCTATCAGTGCGGACAGAAGGGGCACATTCGGACCAACTGTCCGCAGCGGATCCAGATGGGCGGATCCTAGCAGTCAGCCATCCACCCGGCATCTGCGGGTCGTGGTCGTCCTCCTGCACCGTTCCCACAGGCTGCACCTATGACGGGGTCTACCCGAGGATTTCCTACCGGATCTGGCCCACACTCTCAGAGGCCGCCCCAGCGTACCCAGACGCGCATATATGCATTGGACGGCATCGACGCCCAAGCCAACCCCGATGTAGTCACGGGTAACTCCTCCCATGCTGACGACCCTTAAATAAAATTTTTATTTTGGGGATTTAGTCTTTCCATTTGATAAGTTGTTGTTGTGTTGGATTTTGGAACTAAAACTTATCTTTTGTTAAGTGAGACTAAATTTAACTTGTCGCATGTGTTGTTTGTGTGATGTGGAATATGACATATGTGATTATTTGATGCATGGGCTCGTATTCTTATTGACACCGGGTCACATCGGTCTTTCATTAGTTCGGAGTTCGCCAGGCGAGCCAATATACCTCTTACCCCGTTATAGGCATAGTTGATTGTCTGCACTCCCTTGGGTAAGAATATTTTACGGAGTCAGGTGTATCGGTCATGTCCCATTATGATACAGGAGGTTACCCTTGAGGCAGACCTGATTCCACTAGACATGGCAGACTTCGATGTGATTCTCGGTATGGACTGGTTGACAGCACATAGAGCCCTGGTGAGCTGCTTCACAAAGTCAGTGTCCTTCGTTGGATCGGGACTCCCGAAGCTGGTATTCGAGGGGGATCGTCGAGTCCTGCCGACTGCCATTATATTCGCTCTCACGGCGCAGAGGTACATCAGGAAAGGGTATCAGTGTTTTCTTGCGCACGTAGTGGATAGCAGCCAGTCGGATAGCCAGATGGCAGATATTCCTGTAGTTCGCGAGTTCCCAGATGTTTTTCCAGAGGAATTGCCTGGCCTACCCCCGGATCGGGTGTTAGAGTTTTGCATCGATCTCGCCCCTGGGACGATGCCAATCTCTAGACCCCCGTATCGTATGGCGCCGGCAGAGTTGAAGGAACTCAAGCTACAGTTACAGGACTTGGTGGATAAGGGGTTCATTCGACCTAGTGTCTCCCCTTAGGGCGCACCTGTTCTATTTGTGAAGAAAAAGGATGGGACCTTGAGGATGTGCATTGATTACAGGCAGCTGAATAAGGTCACCATCCGGAACAGGTATCCACTTCCCCGCATCGATGATTTATTTGATCAGTTACAGGGAGCTCGGGTTTTCTCGAAGATTGATTTGAGGTCCGGGTATCATCAGTTAAAGATTAGGGACTCGGATGTTCCGAAGACGGCATTTCGGTCATGGTATGGACATTATGAGTTCCTAGTCATGTCTTTTGGACTCACAAATGCTCCCGCAGCCTTTATGGATTTGATGAATCGAGTTTTTCATAGACATTTAGATAAGTGTGTCATTGTCTTCATTGATGATATACTTGTCTATTCGAAGAGCCCGGAGGAGCATATGAGGCATCTTCGACTTGTACTTCAGGTATTGAGAGATAGTCAGCTATATGCTAAGTTTTCTAAATGTGAGTTTTGGCTGACTCAGGTTGGATTTCTGGGGCATATTATATCCAGCGAGGGCATTCAGGTCGATCCGACCAAGATTGAGGTAGTGACCAAGTGGGAGCAGCCTAAGAGTCCCACAGAGGTCCGTAGTTTTCTTGGATTAGTTGGATATTATCGACGGTTTGTGCAGGATTTCTCACGTATTGCAGCGCCGATGACCAAGTTGACTAGGAAGGACATTAAGTTTCAGTGGACCCCAGAGTATGAGCTCAGTTTCCAGGAGCTTAAGACTCGTTTGACCACTGCTCCGATACTCACCCTCCCAGTCAGCGGTACAGAGTATGTGGTATTCAGCGATGCTTCGAAGCAAGGGCTGGGTTGTGTACTTATGTAGAGCGGACGGGTAATTGTCTATGTTTCACGTCAGTTGAAGAAGCACGAGGTAAATTATTCGACTTATGATTTGGAGTTAACCGCTATTGTTCTGGCTCTTAAGATTTGGCGACACTATCTTTACGGGGAGAAGTGTCATATTTTCACTGACCATAAGAGCCTACAGTACTCGTTGACCCAGAGGGAGTTGAACCTCAGGCAGCGCCGCTGGTTGGAGTTGATCAAGGACTATGACTTGATTATTGACTACCATCCGGGGAAGGCTAATGTTGTGGCAGATGCTTTGAGCAGAAAGTCATCTGTCACTTTGACGTACATACGCACTGCTTACTTACCCTTGCTGCGTGACATGAGATTGTTGGGGGTTAAGCTACAGTGTGACTCTCAGGGTGGGTTACTGGCACAGTTTACTGTGCGACCCACTTTATCAGACCGGCTAGCCGAGCTACAGAGGACGGACTCTGAGTTGAGTACTGTGATCCAAAGAGTACAGGGTGGTCAGGGTCAGGATTTCAGACTCAGAGACGACGGCATGTTGGTGCTGAATGACAGGATCTGCGTACCCCATGATAAGGATCTACGACGACAGATTCTGGAGGAGGCACACAGTTCCGCTTATGCTATGCATCCGGGTAGTACGAAGATTTATCGTACTATTCGACAGACGTATTGGTGGTCGGGCATGAAGCGGGACATAGCTGAGTTTGTAGCTCGATGTCTAGTATGCCAGCAGGTTAAGGCGGAACATCAGAAGTCGGCAGGGACTTTGCAGCCTCTTCCGATACCGGAGTGGAAGTGGGAGCACATCACTATGGACTTCGTAGTCGGGTTGCCGCGCACCCAGAGACACCATGACGCTATCTGGGTAATCGTTGATCGACTTACAAAGTCTGCCCACTTCTTGCCGATTGAGATTTCTTACACATTGGAGAGGTTAGCCAGGCTGTACATCAGCGACATTGTCCGTCTCCATGGAGTACTTATATCTATTGTGTCGGACTGAGATCCTAGGTTCACTTCTAGGTTCTGACCGAAGTTTTAGGGGGAGCTGGGTACATCATTGAGGTTTAGTACCGCATTTCACCCACAGACTGATGGACAGTCAGAGCGTACCATACAGACGCTGGAGGATATGTTGAGAGCATGTGTGCTCGAGTTTACTGGTAGCTGGGACACCCACCTTCCTTTGGTGGAATTTGCATATAATAATAGCTATCAGGCCAGCATTGGTATGGCTCCCTACGAGGCTCTATATGGCAAACAGTGTCGGACTCCATTATGTTGGGGTGAGGTTGGCGAGAGACGACTGACGGGTACAGAGTTGATTGATGAAACCGTAGCCAAGGTCAGTGTCATCCGAGGCAAATTGAAGACAGCTCAGGACCGACAGAAGAGCTATGCAGATAATCGTCGTAGGCCTCTAGAGTTTGCAGTCGGGGATATGGTTTTTCTAAAGGTATCCCCCTGGAAGGGCATCCTTCGTTTTCAGAAGAAAGGGAAGCTACACCCTAGATACATCGGACCCTTCCAGATACTTGAGAGAGTCGGGCCGGTGGCATACCGACTAGAGCTACCTGCAGACTTAGAGCAGATTCATGATGTCTTCCATGTATCCATGTTGAGGAAGTACATTTCAGATCCGTCCCATGTCCTCACAGCACCACCGGTTCAGTTGAGAGAGGACTTGAGCTACGGGGTGCGGGCTATTGAGATCATAGATCGGCGCGTAAAGGTACTTCGAGGTAAGTCTATCCCCCTAGTAAAAGTCCTCTGGAGGAACGCTCATATCGAGGAAGCTACATGGGAGACTGAGGCCCACATGCGGGCCCAGCAACCTCACTTATTTAAGGGAGAGAGTGTTTGAGTGTGATGTACAAAAAATTTTGGAAATTTATATGTTGTTGTTGGATATCTTTTTGGATATTTAAGTGTTATTTTTGGAGGACCAAAAATTTTTAAGGGGGGGAGTACTTGTAAACCCCCATCACTTTGAAAAAAAAAAAAAATTTATTAAACCGGCCGGTTCGGTTAGACCGGCCGGGTCAACCGGTCCACCCGAACCGGCCCCATCGAGTAGAACAGCGCAGAAAAGGGCGAAGGAGCTCGCCTTAATCGCGCGACCTCTGCTCCCCTCTTCACCCTCTTCACCCCCTCCGCAGCAGCGGCGACCGACGAGGGCATCGTCGGCGAGCTGCTGCTGCTCCGACCCAGCCCCGTCGCCACCGTCGAGAGGAGGACCGTCGTAGAGATCCGCAGCAGCTTCGGTCAAACCCCCCCCCCCCCCCCCCTTCGTCGTCATCTCCCCTGCTTCCCCTGTACGCAGCTCGCTCGAGCGCCGACGAGCTCGTCGGCGCTCCATCCGCAGGTCCTCGTCCCCGTCGCCGGGAGTCGAATCGGAGGGGAGCTTGGCAGCGGCGTCAGCCGGAGGAACGCCACCTGCAAGCCTCTCCACCGCGCCCGCACCGAGGAGTCGACGCCTCCACCTCGACTCCGATCGGTGGCTGCGTCCACCAGTGCCGCCTCGCCCCACCTCCTCGACAGTGAAGCTGTCGGCGTTCCACGAGCTCTGCGCGAGTTGGAGGTGAGGGATCTCGTCCCTATCTACCTCCTTCGTCCCTCGTCGCCACGGATTCGCGCCCGCCGTCCGCAGAAGGTCCGTCGACCTTCAAACCCTTCGAGGGTTCGTTTCTCACGGCCGGATTTGATGCAGCGTGCTTTCGGCCATCTTGCGCACGAGGATGCCAGGGGTCGTCGGCCGGAGTCTGCGCTCGAGCGTAGGCAGCGGAAGGGCCGGCGAGGGCGTCGGCGAAGGAGCCGACGAAGGCGCGATCGGCGAAGGAAGCGACGAAGGTGTTATTTCGCACCTTTTCGTAATCGTGATTAAGGATTTCCTTAATCACGATTAGCGTTAATTAACCGTGCTTAGTATAAATAAAATATAATTAGTGAAAAATTATGTTATTGTATACTTAGTTTAAATTAAAAGCATGATTAGCGTTAATTAACTAAGTTTAGTGTATAAGAAATTATTTCTTTAATGGAAACGGTTGGGTCGAATCAAGTGGGGTTAAATCGGTTGGGTTTGAGTTAAGTTTGGGTTCGAGTCAAGTTGGGTTGGGTGAGCTGAATCAAATAAGTTGAACCTGGTTCGAGCTCGAGTCAAACTAGATTGAATTGAATTTAGCTGAACCAGACCCGAACCGAACCGAACCGGGTGAACAGTAAATCGAACCGTTGACCGAGTCAACAGCTGACCCAGTCAGCATTGACCGAGCCCACCGCCGACCCTATCAGCGTTGACCGAGTCAACCGCCGACCTAGTGAGCGTTGACCAGTCAACAGTCGACCCAGTCAGCGTTGACCTATCAACGTTGACCGTTGACCTATCAACGTTGACCGTTGACCAGTCAATGTTGACCGTTGACCAGGTCAGAAAAATAATAAAAAATAAATTAAATTAAATAATTAATAAAATAATATTAAAATATTAAAAAATCACAAAAAATAGTAAAAAAATTTATGGGTTCTACCTGGCCTCCTGGACGACTTGGGCCAAGTTATGGGTGAGTTTGATGAGTAGAAATTGAATAAAAATTCATTAAATTTATTAGCTAAAAAGGTAAAAATATAATTAATTCATAATTCATTAGGTGAGATTAATCCTAAACATGCATAGGATTAATTTAATGTAATAATTATTTAATTGATAGATTTTAATTTATTTATCTTAAGGGAAATAAATTAAATCTATTTTAAATAATTTTTATTAAATAAGATTATTGTGGGTACGCGATCCGAGAAGCTCGGCGGGTGATATTCTCCGCGCGACTTGGTTCCCAGGAGTAGATCGCTATCCCAGGTGCGTTGGTTCTCCGTTGGTAGGATTTATTCACGCTAGGGACTTTCCGCTGGGGTTTTCTTAGGAAAAATTCTTGGATGTCTTCAATATGATAAACCATAATGTTTGATAAGATTTAAATTGTATGCATGCTAGCATAGTTATCTTATCTAACATGTTTATCTGCTATGTATCTAACATGTTCTACATTAATGTCCGGCATATTGTATTGTTTTCTATGCTTGTGTTAAATAACTACCATGCGGACATAGATAATACATGCGACATGTTAGAACTTTTGGCGACGTCACCGCCACTTAGAGAAAAAGGGGCCTTTTTCCATATGCCCCGGTTGACCGCCGCGTCACGACGGCGGTCAAACGGTGACGTTTCCATTAGGCACTACTCCCGAGGTTGATGCATAGCGGAGCACTGGGAGCACCACTCCCGACGTTATGCATAGCTCATATACTGGGAGCTGGTAGGGTAAGAGACTGTACACACTCCATGGTCATGTTAGACTTGAAATATGGAGCAAGTCTTTACCCGAAATCTTCACCCGCGCGAGTGTCGTTGTAGGCGGCCTCGTGATAGTCCTGAGATGGTTAGCTAGGATGAACCCTACCATGGACTTGGCACCGACAAAGTCGAGGACCACAACCTATCGTGCGGATGTGCGCCAATCTCGATAGACGTTGACGGCTATTGGACTGGGAAGGTGATTCCACACGCTGGCAGCCCGAGTTTATGAAACCTAAAAGTCTCACCATGACGTAGGTGACATATTATTGATATGGACACTAGACATGACTAGGGTGACATCTAGTGACATGTACATATTTATTTATTTATTTATTTATGATGTCTATTGTTATATGAATTGTTTAAACGATATGGCATGAAAAATGATGATTAATTACCAAAGACATCCTAGAATACTCCTTCTAGCCTTTGATTTCCTTATTCGGTAGAGCCGTAATTTCGCATTAGGCCGCAAGGCTGAGTATACCGCGTTCAATGTGTGTGCAGGTATCGACGCACGAGACGAGATCGTTGACGGAGGGTTCGTCGCGGAAGGTATATGATTGCTGTTACGAGTTTTCGTATGCCGGTCTTAGATTTGTATTAGGAGATATTGGGACTGTATTTAAGATGTTATTTGAAAATGTGAGTGTATGTAGTTTAGTATTTGTATTTATGCCTTGTATGGGCTTGTCGGGCTCATACGGCGGTTGCCACGTGTCGTCCTGCGGGTCGGGGCGTGACACCGGTCATACATATCGGAGGAATAAATTTCCAATTTTAATTCCTTAGTTACGAAAACAAAATAATCCTGGGCAAGATGTAAAAATATTCATGAGTTGTTCCTAGACTTTGCTAAAATAGAAAATCTTCCTACTTTTGCAAGATGTTCAGAAATGTTGAGGTGTTAGATGATTATTGCTTTTTTGTCAACAACTTACATTGAAGATTGCTAAAAAAGTCAGGTGCAAATGCATAGCTTTGGAGGCTTTGTTCTTCTTGAGAGACCGATTAGAAAAAAATAATAGTTTAATCAAACAAATTGTATGTCTTTTCACCCATGCTCGTCTCCAAAAGTAAAGTATTTTCTTGGCAATTTTACCTTATGTATTTTGTAGATAATGAAACATACAACTCTGACCCAGATGAGGACAAAATTAGATATTTTTCTTCTATAGTGCACAAATAATGAAGTAGATAACATGGAAGTTGAAGAGAGATTATATATATAGAAATATGTTGCAAAGGTAACATGGAAGCATAATCAACTACTTTCCTTTACGACTCATGTATCCAATTGCTTTTTAGGAGCATTTTTGCGATTGGTTGTATGATGCATTCTCTTTGCTACATCTAATGAAAAGATTCATTTTCAAAGATGTTGCTTTGGCCGAGTGGTTAAGGCCTGTGCCTGCTAAGTACTTGGGGTTTCCCCGCGAGAGTTTGAATCTCTCAAGCGAAGATTGATTTTTTTTCTGCCTTTATTTTAGGCCCGTTCTTAAAAGAATGTGATGTTTTCTATCCTTAGTTTTTCGCTTAATGTTCTACCTCGCAGATTGTTTATTTTTTAGGCCCGTTCTTCTTAAAAGAATGTGATGTTTTCTATCCTTGGTTTTTCGCTTGATGTCCTACCGCGTAGATTGTTGAAAAATCTTCACATTATATTTTTTTGAGGATGCTTCTTTTAATCTTTTATGTTCTATAATATATACACAACATATTCAATAATAGGGCATTTTATTCCCCCAAAATTTTCAATTCCAAATCTCTAGTTTTCATTCCAAAATTTGTTCAACTTATTGCCACAACTTGACTAGATACCTGCATTTATGGATAAAGAATTGCTGCAATGCAAAGATAATATTTTTTCATTGTCTTGATTTGCTTTCGCTTTTTAGGTATGCGATGAGTGGCCAATTGGCACGTAAGAGATATATGTAAAGTTTCTTACTTCTTTTGTTGAAAGGAAGTAGTTCTATGTTTCCGATCATGTGTACGGGAGGAATAAATCTTCAATTTTAATTCCTTAGTTACAAAAACTAATTTTATTGGGGTAGGAATGAATTAGTGATGTGCCCTAGGTATGTCCAAAGCAGGCCCCACGTGAATGGGAACAGATGTGCACTCCTATGCGGTTATAAATGCATGCTCTTTTGTTGTATATTGGGCAAGTTTTAAGTCAGAATAATTTTCACCTCAATTCCTACGTAACTTGACTTGAATTGACTCGATTAGATTTGGGCCTTTGAACTTAGATCAATATAATTTCATATAATCTGACTGGAGTCGAGTCTTAGAATGACTCGGGTCACCTAAGTACGTATAACTTGGGTTTAATTGATGAATCTCAGTCTCTTTGGACCGAACTTGAGTTTTGCTTGTCTTTGATTTTTATTGAGCACATCTTAGGCTGATTGAGTTAAGACTCAGGTGGTGCGGCTTGATATCACGAGCGTAAAACATGGGGTTAAGTTAAATACTCGAGTGGGGAAAGCATGTTGTCCCGTGGAGGACCAAGGGTCAATGATTCGGTAGGAAAAAAACATACGAGAACATTCGACTAATTCTTTATTTTTAAAAAAAGAAAACATCGAGGTTGGTGCAATTTAAACTAATCTGCCCTAGAATCGATAGAACGGACAGCCAATTTATGATTACTAAATACGACCTACACAAAGTTGTTTTCTATTTTAGAAATAAAATGCCACTTTCCACATTGGGAAATCAGCCACCACCAACACCAACACGTGCCTCGTGGCTTTTCCTGATTCGTCCACTTCCAACTTCAATTAATCCCTGCGCTGCACAAACCATCACCATGCGCTCCTCCCCCCACGCTCTTCAATGCAATGCAATCAAACAGCACTCCTCCTTCGACCAATCAATCACTCGTTCATTCATTATACCGTCGATGCTCTGACATCGCTTTTAATCCCTTGATATCAACGCCTGCTCCCCTCATCCGCCGTTCCGGACTCTCCGATCCCTCCTTATTTTTCGCCATCTAAACAAAATATCCATCATCTACCTCACGCACTCAACAATCTCTCTTTCTTTCCCTTCGTCGCTGCTGCATCGATGTTCCATTTAAATCCTCCGTAGCACGGCAGATGACGCCGCGTTTAATGTCTGCGTTTCCCCCTCCGTTTTAATTAACTAAAAAGCGGGGCTGGTATTTGCCGACGAAAGTGCCGGCAGACGTGCTACGTGGACGTCGCCGATCGCTCCCACGTCGCCCCTACCGAACCCAGGAGGGACTCCTCCGCCCGACACGTCGCTCCATACCCCTCCCCGCCAGAGCACCTGCGAGGGCGCAGATATTTTGAGGCTTCGGAATCCCATCCTTCTCCACGTGTCCTCCACCTTCCCTGATCTCAAAGCGCGCTGCTGGTGGAGTCCGCGAAATGGATCTCCGACGCGCGCCTCGTCGGGAGCCAGATGGACGCGTGTCGGCATTGCAGGAGATCGGAGGTCTGAGAACGGTATCGGCTGCTTCCTCGCCCGACACGCGTCCAGGAATCGCTTTCCCCTCCACGTTAAATCCCGGTCCGGTCCAGCCAGTGGAATCCGGTTAAGCTGGGCTCGATCGAGCCGCCCGTCGCACTATATAATCTAAATTGACTCCTGCATTAATTAATCCCACGATGAATTGCGATGCGGCAGCGTCAACTTGTCCCGCGGACGACTTCAGCCGACCAAATCCAGCTCTCTCTTTCGTGCTCCTCTCTTCCTCCGATGCTGAGGAGCGGCGTTGCAGCAGAAGGCAGAAGACATGCTATTTTATCTCATTTCTTAGCGTATCCAGACACCGACCGCAGCTTCGCAGCTCCGTGCCCGTGAGAGGATAATGGAGGGAGGTAGAAAGAACCAAAGCGTCGAGCCTTCCGACCTGGCCTCGCCCTTATCCGCCGCCTCGGCCTCCACGAGCATTGCCGGCGGAGGCGGCGGCGGGGGATCCCCGTACGGAGGCGATGCGAACACGGGGATACAGGACGAGACGGTGCTGATGCTGGTGTTCAGGAGCATCAACTGGGACCCTCACGTCATCTGCGCGGCGGCGTGCGTCAGCCGTCGGCTGCGGGCGGTGGCACGGCGCGTGCTGTTCCGCGAGCTCTGCATCGCCCGAGCGCCGCGGATGGTGTCGGCGCTGACCTCGGGCGGGGTGGCCCCCGGGGGACGCCTCGGCGGCGGGTGGGACGCGCTAGCCAAGCTCCTCTTCTTCTGCTGCGGCTGCGCGGCCTCGACGCGGTTCTTCGCCGTGGAAAGCCCGGCGCCGGGGCACTTCGTGGAGGCCACCCGGTTCTCGAAGACGTCCGGCCAGTCGTTCCTGGCCCGCCGCTTCTGGGGGGACCTGCTGTTCGTGAGCGACCCGTGCGAGCACCCGGCGGCGGGCGGCGGAGGCGGGGATGACCTGGGGGCGTACCGGGGGGTATTCGGGGGGTTCATGAGGTCCAGGACGCGGGCGTGGCTGATAGGGAAGCAGACGGGGCTGGAGGCTCGGGTGCGGTGCCCCTACTGCGGCGCGCGGGTGTGGAGCATGACGGCGGCAGGGCTGGTGCCGCGCAGCGCGTCCAGGCGGCTCGGCTCGCACGAGGGCAGCCTGGAGTACTTCGTCTGCGTCAACGGCCACCTTCACGGATATTGCTGGTTGGCGCATTTGTCGACCGACGAAGACGAGGATGAGGACGGCAATGCTGCATTCTGAATCGGTCTCTCTTTAGTTTGATCCTCTGACTGCCACGAGCAGGATGAATCGGAGGAGGTAGAGGGGGAGTGGTCTGCCTACTAGCTAGCTGCTGTTACTCTGTTTCAGCCTCTCTGTTTCTAGTTCTGCCTCCCTGTTGGTTTGAACGAGAAGCTGCTTACTTTGGTGGATTCTTGATCGATCGATCTGTTTCTTTATTTTTTTGGGATAGCATTGGATTTTTGTTGGGTTGTATGTTTTAAGCATCTGATGATGCGTGTGGTGGGTGAATGAATCTAAGATAGGTCGGATTCTTGGGCAGGTGAAGTGACAGGGCGGTGGATGAGGTTGGGACACTTGTGGCACTGAGAAAACGCATGGAGCGACTTTTTTCTGTTGGAAGAGGTGGATGGAAGAAAAATAAGTTTGTGCTTGGCGCCCTTTCCCGTTCTAAATAATGTTTTTCTTTTTGCGTTGTCGTCTGAATCATTCATGGATTTACAGGAGCGACTTGTATTAAGATGTTCAGTTTTAAAAATCTAGAGTTGCATATATTTTAGTTTAGAAAATCTCTCCAAATCCTTCATGGATTTGCTCTTCTAACCCCAATAACATCAAGATCATGATAAAACTATGATTATATGCAATCAGACGACTTACGGTATATAAAATGCGCTGTGTAAGTAACTACTCGACGACCAAAAATATTTTTACCATCTTTAAAAATTTAGAAGTCAAATAATTATCCCTATTTATAAATACAAATTACATAAAAGAAAAATTAAAATAAAAAAGATAAATATATAAACAAGACGTGATTCCCACTCGATTACAATAAAAACAGAATGTAAAAATGCGCCCGTTCACATTTTGCCAGCGAGCCGTCGCAAAGAAACAAACACGGTATAAATAACGGGTGCTACAAAAGAGTATCATCCGCTATAATATTTAGCAATTATCGTCCGTTATAATATATATGATATCGGTAGATATCTCCGTTCATGACGGGCAGTTGAGTCTTCGATTGACCTCCAAATCCTGAGCTACGAGTGAAATTATCCATTTCTTTACTAACCTGAAAGAAAAAAAGGGGAGGGCGAAGGCGAGGCGGAGGAGCTAATGGGTTGTTCCCAATCCGCACCGACGAAGGGTTCCGTCCACGACTTCACCGTCAAGGTCACCCGATTCCTTCGGCTTTCCTTTCTCCCTTCTGTTCTTCTCTTCTTTTCCCTTTTGGGGGTTTAATTTGGTAGGAATACTTTGTTTGTACTCCAGGATGGCAATGGCGCGGACGTGGATCTGGGGATCTACAAGGGAAAAGTCCTACTCGTCGTCAATGTTGCTTCCAAATGGTACTTCCCCTTTCTTCAAAAATCGTCTTTTCCCTCGTGTTTGGGAGGACTGATCCCTCTTTTTTTGTTTTTTGATTTTTTTTGGAAATTTTGAGCAGTGGTTTGACAAATAGCAATTACACTGCGTTGACCCAACTGTATAACAAATACAAGGACCAAGGTCTGTTCCATTCTCCGGTCGAAAGCTACTCTTTGTGCGATCGCTTTGATTTTGAGCATGCCCTGAAAGATTTTTGTTAGTGTTCTGTCTTCGGGATGTGGCATATGTCTTTGTTAAGTACTTGTCGTGATGGAAGTACCGGTGTTTCCATGACAAGCTAGTTTGCTAGAAAGATGGGCTGTTCTTCTTTAAGGCATGCCAATTTTGCAGGGTGCGGATGGTGACTGTTCCATGTATGGTCGCTTCCTGAGGATGAAAATGTTTTTTTTTCCAGGTTCGTGGGGCACATGATGCGTAGCATTATAGAAGATTGTGTTGGGTAAAGTCCTCGTGATAACATAGGATGTTTGGTTCAATATGATTTCACAATTGTGCCTAAAGTGCACGCTCCTCTGGTTAGAGCAGTAAAGCTCTACACGATAGGTTGTGTTTTTAATACTCACTAAGTTTTAGAAAAAAAATATGTCTTCACAATTAGATGAAAGTATTATGAGTGAGAAAAATATCGTACTGACTGCATGCATGCTGGATTTGAAACTTTGACTAAAAGAATAATCATTTCCTTGATCCTAAATTTTGAATCTTCTAGTTCGATACTTGAGGTGCTTTTGACACTGCTTGATTGGAAATAGTCCTTTTTTGTGCTAAGTTGAGCTTGGTATATTTGAGCATCGTCCTGAAAAAGCTTTTTGAGGTTCAGGTTGAACTTCAACAAGCTGAACCATAAAACTGATGGCTTACCTTGTGTATAAATTTTTTTATCAATCGTTAACTTGAGCTCATAAAGTTGTTGAATGCCAATGTTTCAAACAAAGAAGCTAATTAGAGATTATTTACTTACAAGTTTTTATTAATATGCATGATAGAAGATCTTGCTGATGGAAGAACCACAATAGCCCTGTTTTTTAAAACAAAATACTTGATACATAAATGAAACCTTAATACACAGCAATATGTATAGCATACTTTTAACTAAGACATGCATTTTATACTATGCAGTTTATAAAAGGGACATAATATCTAGTAGACTCAAAGAGACGTAATATATAGATAGTTTCACTAAATTGATTTAAGCAATTTCTTTTGTTAGTTCATTCTTAAAGGTTATTTATAGGAGTAACTAAATGCCGCCGTGTTTGGTTCAGAAATTAAGTGTAACCGTGTTTCCAAAAGTTAGGCAGCAGCCTTTTTCACTAAATGAATATCTGTCCTATTTATACTTTTTATAGGACAACCAAACCATAAAAATAGCTCCATTTACATATTTGGTAATGTAAACTCATACTGCAAAGGGTGGAGGATGTCGATTCTCTTCATGTTTGCATACTCTATTAATCTATTATGTTATGTGAAAATTGTTTGCTTGAAAGCAATTATGAAATTGTTAGATTCTGGTTTATTATTGTTCTTCTTTATTTGTATTATCCACTAAACTGCTCTGGTATGTTCAGATTTTATGATCTTAGGATTCCCTTGCAATCAGTTCTTGAGTCAAGAACCTGGGAACAACCAGGAAATAAAGGAATTTGCTTGTACAAGGTTCAAGGTTGAGTTTCCAATTTTTCAGAAGGTAATTGTGCAAAATCTTAGGCTGTTAGGTCCGTACCCTTTCTTTATTCCTTGCTTTGTTTTTCGCTGTACCATATTGAGCTCGTAAATAAGTAAAATGTGGCATGAACTATCCTTTTGCTCAACTTTCTTTTGCTTAGATATTTGGACCTAAGCTTTTACAGAGCTGGGTTGAGGTGTATTCAGAACTCAACATACATTTCTTTTGGATTATTATATTGCTTCTGAAATTTATAATTACTTTTGCATATATCTTGTTTCTACTGGAATTTAGACTCTCAATTATTCAACAAAATCTTGTTTCATTCACATGTTCATATACATTCTGCTGATGTCTTGTATATTTAATTTTGTCATCTATTCTTAAAAATATGAAATTATGGCTTATGATAAATAGGTTATTGGTAGAATCCACTACATCTGAATAATATCAATAATCATGCCTCATATATCCTTATTCTGATAATCTATGACATAAATCTAAAAGGTTCTTATTAACAACGGTCTAGTTGTGCAGGCTCCTTGTCAATTGACACTGTATTTGATGTTGGCTTTTGCTGTTCCTACTCATTAGTGAGTCATTGCTAGTTATTTAAAGTAGGAAAATGATATATATGTATGTCTCAGAGAGAATACTTATCATCATTTGAGCGATTCCAGCTATTAGCAGCAACAAGATTTTCTAAATAATATCTGGATATGAAGTCTTTCACAAACTATTTTTTTGAAGTGAAATCATCATCATTCAAGCTGGTTTAGGTTAGATGGATATCCATATGTTACTAGGCCTTATCAAAGTCATGGAAAATCTATAAAATGTAAAAAAAAAGCCCTGACTACTGATGCAAATTCTTTTTGAAGGTTAACAACCTGAAAGAATGGACTTGGCATAGATTAGTGACCTCTTCATAGGTAACTCTGCATTTGCCATTATGGCGTGTATAAAGTCTATTTTTCGTAGATCTATTTAGAATCTAGATGGATTTTTGTGTTATTAATGGATTTCTAGGGAAAAAAATGTTTTGGCCAATATAACAATATGATGCTTGCTACATGGGCGTTTAGAGTTTTCTTTAAACTACCATAAGCTGTTTCAACCTAGGTTTCATACTTAGACAATCCTTACTCATGACACAATAAAGAGGATTCATTTTGGGACATCTATAAGCAACCGGAAAAAAATGAAACAGAAAAACAAACTGCCACATTCATTATCTTCCTTGTGAATGGTAAAAATTCTTTAGGGATTAACTATTAGACATCTGCTCTTGGAGAAATGTAAAAAATATGAAGTTACAGAGAAACTAACTTGCCTTCTTACCTTTTGTAACTCTTGATGTACCTCTACATATTGATATCTGTTGGCTGCAAATTTACATCAAGTTTTTTATGCTTATTATGCAGGTTAAAGTAAATGGTTCAGAGACTTCACCACTTTATAGATTTCTCAAGACAAGCAAACCTGGGTTTATGGGAGGTAGAATTAAATGGAATTTCACAAAGTTTCTGGTTGATAAGAATGGCAAGGTTATTGGTCGGTATGGTCCAACGACCTCTCCGTTGTCCATTGAGGTAGATATGTGCTGTTGAAATAATTCTGATATCCCGCTCCTAACAATCACAGTGCCTTTTAAAGTATTTCTTTAATTCCCTTTTTCTGGGCTTGCAACTTCGCAGAAGGATATCCGGAAAGCACTTGAAAGCTAAAAGACAAAAGGAATCACTTTGAGAGATGTGACAATATGAATTTTAGATGATGTATACCACTCCGTTGAAGGTATGCGAATATGTGATTTCCAGTATGTATTCTATTTTTTTTGTATACATTTCCCTCGATAATTCTATAATTCATATGTATATAGGGTTTGCATGCTACTTTAGTGTTTGGTGTATTTCTTTCATATAAGATGACATTCGTGCGTTTGATATGCGAGTTGTTATGATTCTCGACATTCTGTGCTGTGTACTATTATTCAATGCAAAAACTGGCATCCTTGTTTTCTTGTTTGTTATTTAATTATCTGTAGTTTTTCCTCCTTAACTCATTGAAGTTCTTGCCATCTTTTAACATTAGGAAAGATTCACCTCATCAAACAAAGATATGGCAGTACACTTCCATTTCTAGATGTAGCATTATAATCAACCCAGTTCAATGATACTATATCATATATTGTCGGTCTTTATCTCAAACGAGAAGAACACGGATGGTGATGTGTGCCCGCATAGTATCCATGAGCTAACCTGTAAACTCCAATTTTTTCCCCACCAAAGATATGTATATATATGAAAAAAAAAGGTCAACTAAATAAGAAAGGGGAGTTTAAAAAGAGATAGTAGATCAGAAAAGTAGTAAGAGAAGGATCACAGGAGAATTTAGAAAAATGAGAGGTGTGTGTGGAGTGGGAATTAAAAAGTCTAAAACCTAAATTTCTATTCGCTGAACAACCTAGCCCATTCAATTTCTCAGCCCATTTAATAGTTCAAGCCTATTTAATTTCTCTACTTAATCCCTCATCTCTATCATAGCCATTCCAGCCAATTTATCCCATTTAAATTCTCTACTTAATTCCTCATCTCCATCACAGCCAAACCAGCCCATTTAGCTCATTTAATTGCTCCAGTTATCTCCTCCTCCTTTCCGACTGTATCCATTGGAGTTTTTCTATATTGAGGTCGTATCCAGAGGCTTTGAACACCAGGAGATTCGATCTTGCCTTGGAGGGGGTTCGATCTTTGTAGGAAAGACAGCTTTCTGGATGTAAATTGATGGTGGACCTCCACTTAGTTTCTAAGGTCTTTGTAAGTTATCTAATCTCACTATCTCAAGAGAATTAGTGTTTACTTATCTTCATCGTTTAAAGAAAGGTTTTCTTATTTAAGAAATCCTTTCCTCAGCGTGCCACCTGATCCATTATCTTTGCAATGCCCTAGCATCGCATCACAGCAACCACTGGGGAAGGGGTGGGGAACAGAGGAGGGAGGAGAAAAAAAAGGGAAGAAATGGAGGGAAGAGAAAATAAATAAATAAAATAAAATAATAATGCTTTTACTTTATCTTAAAAGTAAGGTTAATCAAGTGGACTAAATATCAACCTTAAGATCCAAAAAGGAGATCACATTAACCGGAAACTTGACATGCTAGACCACTTCTATCTTATTTATGGTGATGAATAAGTTGATTTGACAATGGCTGAGATAACACCTAGTAGTTGAATTTTGATCAATAATTAATCAAATTTTGATAGTAGACAATTAACCCTTTAAAGAGACCAATAGACTCTAAGTGGCCGCTAGGATCTATGTTGGTCGAATAAATATGAAAATATAGTCTGAAGTTTTATGAGAAGTTAATATGAATATCGAATAAGTTTTAAATTTAGTCTGATCACGTAGTATGATATAACATATAATAATTTAAAAAGTAATAATCTCATGCTAATATTAACTAATATAGGATGCTTATTGGAGGTAGAAAAGAAGGTCCCCCACTTACAGCTAACCATAGAGGGATGAACCCCACATAATTATGCATCATTGCTTTATAATATAGTGGTGAGTAATCTTGCCTGTCCAACAGGTGACCTAGGTTCGATCTAGGTTTGATATATGACAACGGTGATGATTACTTTTTATCTTATAATTTTCTAAACACTTACCATGAATTCTTAATCTCATCCTTCTCTCTCTTTTCATTGTGAATGCTTGCTTTATGCCATGTATGTTTTCGCCAGTAAGTTTTACCACTAATATATTTATGTTGAGATTTTGATAATTTAGCATGCCCTATGTTGTGAGTTCTTTAGTTTCATAATAACTATAGACCTCTCTTCATTTTTGATTTAGATTGATGACTTCACAATTGTAAATTCGAAATAGGAATTATCTCATTTGAATTATCAGTTACCATTCCCTTTATATCACCAAATTTTATATCACCAAATTTGGTACAAGCTGATACTTTCAGCAAATGCCAATTTGAAGCCTCCCTTTTGATCAAGGATCCTTCTTCCTTACTGCCAACTTACTAGACTTCCAAATATTGAAGCATCTGAACTCAAAACCCTCTGATCAAGCATCAAAAATCATGATTTAGATTCAAATGAATGATGCGAACTATGATACTGCAGCAGCATGCCAAATTGAGAATTTTCAGTTAAACAACAAGTGATACCATGAGCCATTTTGCAATACATTATCATGATTATCACCATCAAAATTATGAGGAACTTTGATATCAGAAATCAAAGTTTTAGTGCCTCAAACATTCTGTTAAAAAAATTTGGGAAGTTTTATTAATTCTCTTAGAAATTCAAGTTGTTTCAAAAAGTCAAGGAGTGGCTCCAATAAAATTCAGATTTTGCATCTTGATGTTTAAGGTTGGCAATGTATTCTGTAATCCCTCTAAAATTCTGAGAATTTTCAACTCCTACAGCTTGTATCATACCATCAATATTCAGTTTTGAACAAGAAGTTTGATGTTTCAATTCTCCCCTAATCTGACCCCAATTTTACTCCATATGAACTACACTAAGGGCTACCTACAAAACCTAAGCTACTGAACAGTAATGTAAAAGAGGGAAACTAAGTTTCAACAAACTCCTTAATGCTGTAAATGTAAACCCCGATCGTTTGGGGAAAAAAACAACGATTTAAATAAAATATATATAGGTGTAAAAGATGTATTATTTGTATAGATATATGCAAATATATAACAAGATAATTATACTTGTAAAATGGGCAATGGCAAGATCAGGGTGTGGGTAAAATTAGAAATTTACCGCCCATGTATTTACCCTTTTATTCTCTTGGGACATGAGGGTTGAGCATTTGGTTCTTTTTGCCGCAAGCCTCCACAGGCTGCTGCCCATCGTTAGTGCTCTCAGGTTGGAGGCGCAGTGAGAGCTTTTGTCCTTTGGGTTTCGTCGGGTTGCTTTCCTCTCTAGTTCCCTTCGCTGCAACTGGGCGTCAACTACAGATAATTAAATAACAAATTTGGGTTGATTGATGAGGCACCCGCTGGGTATTAATAAAGTTTAGATTAATATTAGTAATTATTTTAATAAGTTGTTGCAAGCTTGTTAAAGGGAATTAAGATTTATTTTGGAGTGAGGAGCTCTCGGCAAGAGGAGAGAAGATGAAATAAAATAAAATGATGGCATATATGTATATAAAGAAAGGTATAAAATAAACATGGGGATGGTTAGTAAAGTATTGATTTATTGTTTCACTTTTGGTTCCTTCGTTGTCCATATTGTTTTTTTACCTTTTATTTTAATGATTCTTGCTTTGAATTTGCATGGTTACTGTTCACCTTTAATAAGAGTCAGGTTTGAGGAATCATTAGTATGGTATATTTTAAATTGTAGATTTATTGTTGTATTTTTAATAGTGGATTTAAGTATGATTTTATCGTAAGCGTGAGGTTTAGATAGGAGGAATATTAACATAAGATCATATAAATGATTGTATTTAAAGTAGTATTATGTTCATATTGTAGGGCATTATTTCAAGTTGAACAATGATGTGAGTGACATTGATAACTGTCTTTTGGTTGGTTCTGAAGATTTGATCCACAACTCAAGATTGCTACATTGAATGCTTGAGTAGACAATTAAGAATTTATAAAGTTTAGAATTTTTATGTATATTTACTTGTGTTGTTATTATGATCTGCCTGCTTGATGCAATTGAAGTATTTTTGTTGTTAATGCTTATATATAATTATTGATGATTATAATATGTGCATAATACTACTTTAAACACAATTATTTATACAATCTCCTTATGACAAAATCATACTTAAATCCACCGGTAAAATACAACAATAAATTCATAATTTAAAATATATCATACTAATGATTTCTAAACCCGACGTAAAAATCCAAAGTAAGAATCATTAAAATAAAGAGGGAATAACAAATAACAAAAATAAAATAAAAAAACAACATGGAAACAATAAATCAATGCTTTACTAACCCCCATGTTTATTTTATACCTTTCTTTAAATACATATATGCTATTATTTTATTTTATTTCATCTTCCCTCCTAAGCTCCTCACTCCAAAATAAATCTTAATCCCCTTTAATAAGCTTGCAACAACTTATTAAAATAATTACTAATATTAATCTAAACTTGCCTCATCAACCAACCCTGTATAAAATAAAAAAAACGCTTTGATGCATTCTTGCGGCTGGAAACACAGTGAAAAGAAAAAAAAATAATAAGAAAGAAAGAAACCAACTCTCCACCAACTCTCCACAGCAGCATCCTTACAAAACAACACAAAACATCTCTTGAATAGATTTCTTAGTAGCAGCGTGTATGAAAGAATCAATTTAAGCAAAATAATTTATTTCTACAGTTCCTCCCAAATTTTCCTAAACTATTTTCACACCAAAACTATTCCTGTCCAGGTAAACTTCAACCAAAATTTACCATTCGGTAACAAGCATCGTAAAACGAGCACTTTTGAAAACGACATGCTACTCAACATCTCATGCAAGAAAAGGAAATAACAAACAAGAAGGAATTTAGATGACCTTTGTTAGTTGATGCCCAATTGCAGTGAAGGGAACTCGAGAGGAAAGCAATCCGACAAAACCCAAAGGACAAAAGCTCTAACTGCGCCTCCAACCCGAGAGTGCTAACAATGGGCAGCAATGTGTGGAGGCTTGCAGCAAAAGGAACCAAGCGCTCAACCCTCACGTACCAAGAGAATAAAAGGGCAACTACATAGGTAAACTTGACCTTAGTGTTGTCATTGCCTCTTTTACAAGTATAATTATCATGTTATATATTTGTATACATCTATATAAATATTTGTTTTTTTTTTCCAACGATCGGGGTTTAAGTTACTTGTAAATCTCTAAATTTTTAGAAATATATAAATGTGACAATAAATAAATATCTATATACATATATATGCCTTCATGGGTATATAAACACATAACCTGCAAATAGAGGTATGCTAGATTTGTAATAATGATCGGTAAATATGTGTACAGGTATGTAGATATAAATAAACAAATGATAATAATAATAATAAGATAGTAAGATCTAGATTTATATATATATTTAGCCATAGCTAGATTCTAATTAGAGTAAAAATAAAATCTTATTTTAAATATATATATATATATATATATATAAGTGAATATATATAGATCACCATAAAAATAATTTTTTACGGTATGTATGTATATATATATATATATATATATATATAAGTATTAAAATAAGTGTACTTTTCAGAAATTAAGTAATTAAGGGTTAATAGAAAAAGGGAGTCGGAGGCAACCATATTAGTTTCCTTTGTTTATCTCATCATCCCACAGTCTAAATCTAACTCCCTAAATCTCTATCTCCACACCCCTCTATTGCAATGATTAAAGTTGACAAGCCTTTGGTTGAACCTGTTCGATTAGGAGGAGAAGGCATTTGAGGAAATGGGCAATGCAGTAGTGAAGTAGAAGCTGACGACATCGATGCTCGGAATCCTAGATGAAAATATTAAATTTGAATGATTAAGGTTGGTGCCAATTCCCTAAGTAATACAAAAATCTAATTTTTGGAATATGCGGAAGAAATCGTCGCTAGTGTAGATTTTGGGTATCACATTGTATTATTTTTTTATAATTTTCTCTCATGTCTTTAATTTCTTGATTGAATGGAATTGTTTGAGGATATTATTATTGACTTAATTTTGAATATTGAGATGATTAAAAATATTTCATTTTATATACATTTATTGGATCACAATGAATGAATGTATATTTCTTTTATCTTCGTTCATGTGTAGCGTGATGATTACTAGTAATTTAATCAAAAAATATTTTTTTAAAAGTGCTATTTAGAAATAATATACTATATTGGTTAGATTCAAGAATCCAATAGAAAAAAATAATAATAGTAATAATAATTAAATATATATTTAAATTCTACAATTATTCTCTATTAATAAAAATTGAACTTTGCGTATTCAAATAATATATGAAATAATTATCTCCCTGACATCTAATAATAGTTTAATACTCAAAACTATGTTATCTAATAATAGTTTAATACTCAAAACTATGTAATAACCTGAGTATTGCTTGCTGGCTGTTACATATAATAATGATGATTCACATCATCCATTCCACATATTCATATCGCTCTATATATATATATATGTATACAGTAGATAAATACCCTTTTTAGTTTAATAAATATATATATATTGTAGTAAATCTAGAAACTTTAGATATTAAATCCTATTTATTTGTTAGTATAATATATACAATTGTAATTATTTTATTAGATAGTTGAACGACATGTTAAATAGAAAGTTATGCTTCTAAAATTTAGTAATGTAGTACAGTAATTACAGGTTTCAAGAATAGTTATATTATTGTTACTGTATTATTGAATTAAAATGGTTAAGTGATACTTTATTCAACTTCTTTTTTTGGATGCTTTCTTTCATACTGTGATAAATAAATTTGTCATGTCTTGCACTCAACGCTTTCTTGGTCGTATGCATGAGCAACATTAAACAATGAATATCGAAACACCTATTTTGTTTCTTGTCTTCTATTTTCATAATGCTAAATAAGAAATAAGAAAAGATGAGCAGGGTGTTAGATACTTGATATCATGAGTATTAAAAAATTTAAATATGTTTGCAAATTGATAAAAAAATATTCTACAACAATGATGGTTAAACACAACAGGGCCGTAAATCTGTTAAATTGCTAATTTAAAAGACTCAATTGCGTTGTTGTTTCGGCTAGTTTACAGCCTGTAATAGAGCTCCCAGGTGGGCCATTGTTATTTTATACTGTCCGTGATGTGCATTTTATTGTTATTTTATAGAATGTAAATTATTTTCAATGATATGTCATATGATATGTTCTCCCATACGCTTATGTTTTTAAATTCTGAAGGTGCATGACACTAGGAAAAATATAGAACACATAGATGATATACGAACATGCTAGGTGACAGACAAAACTAGTTAGGTGACATATTTGCATGATAACCTAAATTAGTTAGAACACCTAGAGACACAAACTTAAACTTCCTAGGGACATGAGCTTCTAGGAATCATATAGGTCTATATAACACAATATTTCTCTCACAAATGATAAATCATTTGTGTTAGTCTAACGATGGAGTGGAGGCGTCACCTAACTCATCCTTTAGCATTCGGTGAGTACCAACATGGGGGTTCTCGCCAATGACCCAGATATCCCCATGGCATCCATCCGAAAGTAAAGTGCTAGAAATCGGGGAGCTCACTTCAACCGCTATGCCTAAGGACTAATGTGTCTGTTGATGCTGACATAGCTCAACTGAGTCCTGCAGGCTTAGGAGGTAGTCCGGACAGCCAGAGTTATATACATATTGGATCCAGTAGGTCAGGCCATGAGTATATATTAGTAGGTGACCCTGCTATGAAGTAGAGATGTAGCGCTACATGGTGTCTCGTATTGTAGGGTCTATGGGAGACGCATGATGTGATAGTCTCGGAGTGTGGTCCGGGTAAATGGTTCGCGAGACTGGAAGGAGAAGGAACCGCGATCACCCACTTTCTGTCACGCCCCGACCCTACTGTCGGGCACGTGGCAACCGCCGTATAAGCCCAACGGACCCATACAAGGCATCAAGTGATACATACAATCCAAACACATTGTTTACACAGCGGAATATACAATCAAATATCTATCTTATCGATTCTAACACAGTCCCGATAAACCTACTACAATTCTATGATAACGATATCAATGAATAAAGATCAACTCATCGAAAAACTCATCTTCACCCACCGCCATGATCGATCATCTAACTCACCTGCACACACGGGGAAAAGTGGTGTGCTCAGCCTTGCGGCCTAGTGCGAAATTACGGCTCGAAACCGAATAAGGAATCCAAAGGCTAGGAGAATTAATCTAGGATGCCTTGGGTTTATTAATAGTCATTTTCATATAATACATGTGAAGCATAGCATAAATACAAAATAACTGTGTAAGCATATCTGACAGGTGTAGCACTAGATGTCACCTAAGCTGTCTCTAGTATTATGTCGTCAGTGTCACCGGAATGTCATCTACGGTATACTATGTCTATCAGTCTCAAGACTCGGGCTACCAGACTATGCTTAGTGAAATTCTCCCGTCGGAGACTTCCCATAAGCCCATCAGTGCCTTTTGTCTCTGTCTCTTCTTATGCCCGCTGCACTGATGTTGGCGGAGGTGACGGGTGACCCTTGATCACTCTCCTCTGTCTCGCTAGTCGCCTACGATGCCTCCCCTAGCGAAACTGCCGTGCCCTTACATCCTTCCCGGACTCCGTAGGGGCAACGATGACTCGTGTAGTACTACAACACCATCCGAAGATGGGGTCACCATCAACAAGACCATCGACCACGGCTAGTCGATATAATACAACCCTAGGATCCGGACTACCCATCCGATCGTCTGCAGAACGTCAAGGATGGTAGCCGTGTGGTCTACGGATCCACTGTCTAAGGCTATGTGAAGGGATGTCACCGTCCCAATCCCCGAGCAGCGATGCCTGCCAAGAGGTGTGCAGACTAGCTGTCACCGGAATGCTACAACCTCGGCGACATATTTGCTAGGTTCTTGTTTTGGTTCGTCCCGGCTAGCCATCTCAGGACTATCACGGTGTCGTCTAGACGGCACACGTGCGGGTATGACTTTCTGGGTAGGGACTCACTCCGTATATCCGATCTAATGTGACCTTGGAGTTTGTACAGTCCTTTCCCTACCAGCTCCCAGTATCTAAGCTATGCATAACCTCGGGAGTGGTGTGTGGCGGAGCATCACCATTCTGACCATCCGCGATAAGCGGTGGTCAAACGGGGTCTGCAAGCAGTACCCCTTCCTGTCTGTTTTCTAGTGATGTCTCCTAAGAGTTTCTAAGATGTCATTATTCTTATCGATACTGCATGGTGATAGTGCTATCATAACATAGATAAATAACAAAGCATGCAGGACAAGATTCATAGACATGTTGAATAAGTAGCATGGTAAACATGGCATAATCATGCATGTAGACAAAGTAAATCATACTAACATGCATTTAGATAGCATAACATGCATCTATCCATATACATAAACATGATAAGCATTTCATTTTATTATATTTGAGGCATCCAAGAGTTTTCCTAAGAAAACCTCGGCAGGAATTCCCTAGCTTGAATAAATCCTATATTCGATGAACCAACGCACCTGTATGGGGATCTGAGCTCCGGAACCAATCCAGATATATCCATAATACATAGCTCTCAAGATGGAGTAAGATCCCTAAAATAATAAAGATTTTATTTAAAATAAAATCTTCATAATCTAATATGATAGGAATTATTTAGTCACTAATAACTCGCAATCCATACACATGACTAATAACCCTCCGATAATCTTTCCTTAATGCAAACCTTCCTTTATTCTCTTTACATCCCAAATTAATGTACCCTATGCATAATCTCAAGTAGGGAAGGATAACAAGGAGAATGAGAGGAAATGGGGAAATGAGAAGGAGGTTATAATGGGTGAGAAGAAGGAAGATGATGGGGGTGATAGTATAAAACCAACCATAAAATCATCATATCATCAATAATAACAATTTAAAACACCACCCTTACCACAACTCACAAAAACTCACATCTATTGAAAACCACCACATGAAACAACATCAACCACCCAAAACTGTCACGTGAAGGTACCATGTAATCACCAAGAATAATTCAAAACCATCAAAACCAACAACAACAATATCAAAGCCATCATCAAAACCCAATATTGTTAGCAACACTACTACCATCATTGAAAACAACACATCACAACATAAAATAAAAGCATGTAACAATTCCACATCACATTCAACATAAAACATCTACAAAACATTCAACAAAAATTCCACATCAACAAAAGCCCACAACAAACATCGTCAACTCATCCATCAAAGCACCATTTAATCCACCACATAATCACATTATCTTGAAAACAAAGCACTCATATTATCATGAAAACAAAGCACGGATAACTCAACAACAACATATTAATCAAGATCATCACTAAGCAATAAATGATTAATCATCATCAAAACCATCACCTAACATCATAAGAAACACTATCACATAACATCATTAAATCACCAACAAACCAACAATATTATCACTATTCATCCGAACATCATTAAAATTAATAACGCGGAATAATCAACATTAAAATCAATAACACAGAGTAAATATCACTCAATCGTCAACTAATCAACATCAACAAATCTCATATTTAAAACTACACATAAACAACCTCATCAAAGCCATCATAAGATAAACCTATAAAATTCACATAACAAATCACAACAAACAAAGAATAGCACCATTAAATCCACCGCTCATGAGCAAAACACCATAAAGCAACATCAACATGCAATAGCTAGCAAATTGGAATTTACTAATATTTTCCTAATGCCGACCTCAATTCGAATCTCTCCACCTCCATCATTATTATCCTATATTCATAACATCAAGTAATGAAAAGGATAACATAATTACTAAGAAGGATAGAGTACATAGGGAAATGGGAGGAAGGTGGGGGAGATAGCATGAATTTAATCATCTAGTTCATCACATCACCCACTAGTATTCTATCACCAAATACATCCATTGTGATTATGTTATCCTTTGAACATTCAGAACACCAACTGTGATTAAAGAGAGGATTTGATCATGGGCAGCATACCATCAATTAAGATTAAATCAAATAAATACAAAGGGAAGGGAGAGATGCAGAATGGTTGCAACGACGGTGCGGTCGTCGTCGGCGGCTCCGAACTAGGTTGCAGATGATGCGGCGGTGCGGCGAGGTTTTACCCATCGTCTGTAGCTGCCACCGTCGATGGAACGAGGAAGGCAACGCGACGAAGGCAAAGCGGAGTAAAGGGTCACTGGGGTTCCGGCGGTGCGGCGAGATCTCTCCGTCGCCGTTTCCAGCTGCAGCCGCCGGCCTAACGTAGGATCGGGAAGAGGGCAGCGATTCTGGGTTTAGCGAGAGCGTCGGCTACGATCGAGTCACCGCCGCGACGCCCCTTCGTGAGTTGAAATCAATCGAGCTCGGGCAGTGACGACGAAGGATCGGAGCTGCAGGTGCCGTCGATGAATGCCCGCGTCGATGAGGAAAAGGGCTCCGGCGTCAACAGCGATGCGACGGACGAGTCGCTGCGGCCGAGCTTCCCTTGCCGTCAAACGAAAGAGGGCAACGAAGGATTAGCGGATCGTGGTCGCCGTTAGCGAATGGGACGATCGCCTCGTCCTTCCGCCGCTTCGCCGTCAAGCTCTACAGCGACGGATCTGCAGCGGGGTGTGAAGGGGACGAAGGCGGGATGAGATTTGGGGATAAAATTAGGGCTCGCGAGTGGGAAGAGAGGTCGCGTACAGTAGGAAGACTTCCGCCGAGCTTCCCTTGCCGCGATGGGGAACGGTGGACGGCGGACGACGAGCGCAGGGAAAGGGGTCGAGCGCTGTTGCGGGGAAGGCAGGCAAGTGCGGGCGATCGCGAGAAGGAAGGCTCGCTCGCTCGCCCGCTATTGCGTGAAGTCCTACACAAAAGGGCCGGTTTGATCAGACCGGCTATTTGGGTCGGTTCAGCTGGACCGCTCGGATGAACCGGTTTGGTCGAACCAGTCGATTTTTTTTTTTTTTTTTTTTGGGGTAAATTTAAGGATGAGGGTTTACACTTTCTCTGCCAACGTTAGTGCGATGGGCTTAGGCAGAGACTTAGTCTAGCATTGATGGGCTTATGGTAGTCCCCGACCAGGGCTTACCTTAAGCATAGGTAGGCTGCCCTAGGATATAGTATTTGAGACTGAAAATTTAGAAAAATCTAGATACATATTTAGAATTCTAGAATTTATTTGTTTAATTATTCGTATGCTTTCCTTCGTTATTATTATTTTACAATATGATCTTGATATAATTGCTACTCGTCTGGACATGTATTGTTAGCCCATTCCTTTGTTTGGAGAAGTTTCTATTTGTAGGTACTAAGTCGCAAGACTCAGCGCATGTAAATTTTCCCGTGCGCATAGGTATCGAGATGCCGCTTAGGAGACTATGAGGAATGACGGGTAGCAGGGTTGAGTGTGATAGGAGAACATTAATAGAATGCATTATACATCACATAAAGTAGATAGACTGTATTAGCTTTGTAAGTAACATTTGAGTTAGTTGTAAATTTAATTAGTGAACTTAATTGCAAGATTCTTCATTTATATTTGAGTTTTATGGTATTGTTAACCTAGTATGAGTAGGACACCGCTCATACGACGGTTGTCATGTGCCTGATAGAGGGTCGAGGTGTAACAATTAAAGTGGTATTAGAGCCAAGTTTAGAAAATTTAGGAAATTATTCATGAGATTAAGGATTAGAGATATGCTATTGATACAGTCCATAGGTAAACATTGGGTAAACAAAGGCGAGAGTCACAATGGATTAGGAACACAATTCCCTTGATTAAACTTTTCTTTTTTATCTCTCTGCACTTCCTTGTTTGATAAGTTGCTTGCTACAGGTTATTTGACTACTTTTGGTAATATTGATTAAAGGATTATTTGCTCATTGAGTTATTTAAATTGATTGCTTGTATATTTTCTTTGTTATTCTCTACCTTAACTCAAATGTAGTATTTTAAAACTCCAAGAGTACTACTAAAATTCATTATTATGCTATATAATTATAAAAGAGCTACTTTGTTAAATAAAAGAAGGGACTAGTTGTTTGAAGTCCATGTCATTACCTTCCAACAAATGTGGCTCCTACTATTGCTTAATAACACAAGTGCTATAAGCAATGAGTGCTCTGAGTTTAGCCGTGGTTGTGGTATAGATAACTTCTACCTCCATAACAGAAATTGGAAAGTAAACCCCGGTGCACTTTTTGTGTACGAAAGTAAGAATTTAATCGATTATTCCTATTACCATGCTGTACTCTGCTGTATCATGGATATTATGACACGTGGCAACCACTGCATGAGTCTGTAAACCCATACAAGGCATTTAGAAGTAATACAAAAATGATAATATGAAATTCTATACATTTTAAAGTATCACACAACCTCTCAACCAATATTTGTGCAGGCTTGGACGTTATGTTTCCAGGAGCCTAATACCCATAATCAGTCATTGTGCCTATCCTAAGCTACCTGCGCATGTAAGATAAAATGCACTAAGCCTTGTAGCTCAGTGGCTATGAAAGAACGGTCTTGAGAAAAATAGGCTATCAAGTCCAAACCATCTATGTATATTTACATGTGTTACGAAGTATAAGTTAAACAATAAGATGTAAACATTATAACAACATAACTTATTGAATAGTAGAAAATAAATAAATTAATAAAATAAAATAAAATAAATGATGATGCAAAAATATAATTTACAAAAAGGAAATACTAAAATTTACTCTTTGTGTATCCTAAATTCATGTCTTTTGTCACTATATTATTATCTGTGTCACTACTGTATCATCTATCTCCTAACACAAGCTGCCAACCTATGCTTTAGAGTATGCCTTGGCCGATGACTACCCATAAGCCCATCAATGCTTGTCTAGGTCTCTGCCTATGCCCATCACACTGATATTGACAGAGAGGGCAGGTAACCACGGATCCCTGTCCTCCAGTCTCGATAGCTGTTTACCCCAATCCGCACTAACAAGACTAATGTGTTCGTATAACCTCCTTGTAGGCACACCGAACACACACCTGTGTAGTACTACACACTACCTTGCAAAATAAAATCCTCTAACTAGGGCTAAGCCAGAAATCCTATATATATATTTAACCCTAGGATCCGGACTACTGTCGGTATGCTTGCAGAGCATCTAGGACAGTTATCGTTGTCAACAGATCCACTATCCACGGTATATGAAAATGAATTTATCATCCAACCCTTATATAATAGAGGCATGCCTCAGTGAACTTACCAGTTACATCCTTAGCTTTCAACTATTGAAAAGTGTTGAGACAATTGCATCCCCTACTTACCACATCCGGACTATCACGGTGGCGACCATTCACCACACGTGCGAGAATACAGTATAAATAACTCCTAGTCTTATCTTGGACTACAGTGTCACCAATATAGACTAGATGTCTCTATGTTTAAATATTTACTTAGGATATGTGAGCATCTTAAACTATCTACTATTTAACAAGTACATACATTTATAATGAAACATATCATAGAAGACATGGTCAGTGAAGGAACCAAAAGTTATATGCACATATGCAATTATTTTATTTTATTTCATCTTCCCTCTTGCCGTGAGCTCCTCACTCCAAAATAAATCTTAATCCCCTTTAACAAGCTTGCAACAACTTATTAAAATAATTACTAATATTAATCTAAACTTTATTAATACCCAGCCGGTGCCTCATCAACCAACCCTGCATAAACTAAAAAAAAAATGCTTTGATGCATTTTTGTGGCTGGAAACAGAGAGAAAAGAAAAATAATAATAAGAAGAAAGAAAGAAACCAACTCTCCACAGCAGCATCCTTGACAAAACAACACATAAAACATCTCTTGAATAGATTTCATAGTAAGTAGCGTGTATAAAAGAATCAATTTAAGCAAAATAATTTATTTCTACAGCTCCTCCCAAATTTTCCTAAACTTTTTTCACACCCAAACTATCCCTACCCAGTTAAAACAAGAGATAAACATCCAAATTGTGAAAAAATAAACTTCAACCAAAATTTACCATTTGGTAATAAGCATCGTAAAACCCGAGCACTTTTGAAAACGATGTTGTAAACCCTATTTTCTTTGAAAAAGAAAAAAAAATTATAATAAACAAATAAAATATAAAGTAATGATAAAATAGTAAATGATAAATAAGTAAAATTGAAAAACCTGCTCGCGAGTGCTGCAGCGGGAGGCTACGAGGGTTTTAACCCTCGAACAGGGGTGGCGCCCTGTTCCAAGTTGGCAGCGGACGACGGGGCTTCATCAGCTCCGGTGAAGGGTGGTTGCGACGGGAGCAGGCTGAGGACGAGGCCGTGTGTCGGTATAGTGGCTGGTAGTGCCTGGAAGCGGCTCCAGCAGGCTGTAAATGTGTGGGAAGAGGCGGAACAGGGTATTCCCCTATTTTCTGTCGATTTCACAGGCGAGAGCAGCGACGATCGATCCTCCCTCCGCGGCAAAGTCTCTGAATTTGATTCGACTCTTGTGTAATCAATTTGAAGTAGCGGCAGCGGCGTCGCGGGCTCGGGGATCGGCTGTGATCAGAGTTTTGAGCGGGCGGCAGAGGAGGAGTGCACCGGCAGTCGTGGGAGCTCCTGAGCTCTACCGGCGGCGAGAAAGGGTGGCCGGTGGGTAGAGGAAGGTGCGGCGAGCCGTGCGCATTATTTCGGCGAACGCGTGGTTACTAAAGGAGCGGAAATTAGTGGTGGATCGGTGGCAGTGCAACAGCCGTTTTGAGCAGAGAAGGAGACGCGGTGGCACGTGCATAGCGCGTGAGCCGGTTTGGTTCGGTCCGGTCCAGTTCAGGGAGCAGCCGGTTCGGCCGGTTTTTCACTGATTTTTATGATTTTACAACCGTTTTAGTCTGGTTCAACACTCTTAGGAGTTTGTTTGAGTTTTGAATTTTGACGAATTTATTTAAATTTTTTATCAAGTTTTAAGTGCTGTTTTTGAATTATTTTTGGTTGGGTTCAGGGTTTTCAATGCATTAATGTTGTCAGAAAAATTTAAAATAATTTGTTATGCTAGAATATAATTTTTATGATTTAATTAGAATTTTTTTGAACCATTAAGGTGTGTTTTTAATTTAATGTTATTGTGTTTAATTTATATTAAAAGGAATTAAAATGATTTAATTAGGATTTTTATAGAATTTATAAATTTATGTTGTTATAAATTTAGGTAATTGGGTTAATTGAATTTTTCTATTTAGTGAATTTGAATAATGTGAGATTTTATAAATTTATTTAGTGTAACTAGATTTTTCACAAAATTATTAAAATTATTTTTAGATTAATTAGGGTGTTATATGTTATCATAATTGTTAGTGTAATTTAATTATTTAATTAGATATTTATTTTATAGACTCGATGATGTTTAATTGTGATTGGGTTGTGGTTATTTGATTTGTTAATTTATTGGTTGATTAAAAAAGAAATTAAATAAAATTTGATGAGGATGTGAGTAGGAAGGGAAGTAGGAGTTTTGTTAGGTTGTATGATTTATGTTTTGTTTGGCTGTATTTATTTTATTTTAGGAGAATTGAATTGCTGTGTTATTGCTTGACAAATCACGGTCAAACAGTGATTTGTGTTGGAGTAGAAATGAATTGCTTTGCTTGATTGCTTGCTTACTTACTTTTAAGAGTCACAGCCAAACTGTGATTTTTGCTAAAATTTACTTTGAGACTTAGGTGAGGGTTTATTATTTTAATTTATAGCCTACTACAGTGCTGAGTCCTAAGGTTGTTTGTTATTCATTGTACATACTAATAAGTTGTATATCTGCTTTATTACATATTCAATTAGCATGTGATTTTAATGTAAGATAGAAAGTTATGCTATGCTTGGATATAGTTATGCTATATCACATGCATGTTAATTATGGTTATGCTCATGTATTCTATTGATTGATATGTTCATGTTATGCTATTGATATAGACATACTTAGCAAGAATATAGAATATGATGATATGAGATAAAAACTAGAGACACTTTAGGTTCATGTTATGTTAACATCTAGAGCAGTCTTAAGTGACACATGACTAAGGACTTTGGACATCTTAGGGTTATAAAAACCTAGGAGATGACATTAGGTTCTTAGGCTCTATGTGACAATATGTGGTGATGAGCCATATACTAGCCAAGGTAGCGGTGCAAGTTCGATTGA